>CM041793.1:83705661-83895661 GCA_023376895.1 Aspiorhynchus laticeps | reverse complement strand
TCCCTAATAGCAGTATTTGTGTGCTGTCTTTAATTTATGCTGATGTCAATAAAAAGAGACAAAAGGATTTTTGTGACTTTATTACAGTAATGAGAATCTAATGAGAAACATCATTAAGAATAATGAGAATTACAAACAAACCCTAAGGTAAAATGCCCACACTCATTAAAGTGATGAGAAATGGGCTTAATTGTGATGCAAATAATAGTTACTATACAAAATAGGCCCCATTTTCTTCATGCATAATGCATTTTCTTATTATCAGCTTTTGATTTTGGGGTGAAATAAGAGCTGAATGTTTTTTTTGTGCAAGTTACCCTTTAAGAAAAATGTGAGGATAGATAACAAAAGATGTGCCGCGGAGAGAGAAGAACACAATGTTCTGGCTAAAGGTGAAATGAAACGGCCTGTGTCTGTCTGTTAATTAAAACGTGTTGCCGTCCATCACGCTGTTGTTATCAGCTCTGAACGTCTCCTCAAAAATCAGATTTCCTCTTTTAATTAATTGTATTTATTCAGGTCTTGAAGTTTCCTCGAATAGCTCAAGGACTCTTGCAGTGAGAGAAAGAGTGCATACAATCGACGAGACACTGAATGAAAAACATGTCTGGACCGCGTAAGCCAGTGATGCTACAAAATTAAAATGTTCTTGTAATAATGAACTAGTTTGTTTATCAACAAGGCTCTGTTAAAATCAATGAAGTTGGCTACAAATCTCTAGTTATAATGAAAAAAGGTTTACAAAGCTACTGCCTGTGATGTTCCTGTTGATTACAATATTATCCACATGCAGTGCAGACAGCTTTGTTTATTATAACCAGAGAATTCCACAGTGTTTTGTCACAGTGTAGATGGCATTGAAGATACAGCAAATCCCTGTTTGACGCAGCTCAGATCTAGTTAATGACAAAGTCTTTAGAGATGATCAGAGGGCCGTATTTCAAACGGACGTACAGAACTCAGTGGGGTGCTGGATCCTAACAGGGTTTTTCTACTCGCTCAAGTTAAAATCCTCTTACTTTCACTAAGCCAAAAACTAGCAACTAGAATTTAAGCAAGACGACATGCTAAACAGCTTTAGGGGCACAGCGAGGGTTTAAAATCATCATCATAGGCTTAAAAAGCAACAGCTTGAAAACATTTCGTTCTGAAAAGGAATAAACCTCAAGAATGAACCATTAATTAGTTAATTTATTAAATAACTGCAGGGCAGAACACACTAAACTAGTAGAGACACTAAAAAAAGATGAGACTGTTGGAAATGAAATTCTCACAAACTTTCATTGTAGCTACTACTTTAAGATTTTAGGGTGTTTAATTGAGAATTATGCTACAGAATAAAACCAAAATGATGAATTTCAGGAGAAATATTGGTGCTTTGTCTGTTGGTGTTCAGAAGAGAATAGCACAGATAGATTTATAACATTGCAGACATCATATATCTGGTTCTGTTGATACATTACTGTGTGTGTGTGTGTGTTTACCGGGCATGTGCACCATGCGGCAGTTGCAATTCTCCACCAGATATCGTGTCTCACAGTCGATGCGGCAGGCGGTGATAGTGTATGTGTTGAAGAAATCTGAATCCATGGCTGTTGCCTTACAGTCGCCCCATGGAGGAGGGAGATACGTCAGCTACAAGACAGAAAGAAATAGCAATAGTATCTTGTTGAATCTCTTACGTGAATTCATTACAAATATAATTATTTAAAACACTTTGCAAAACAGCTCAACACAAATATTGCTCCTCACATGGAGTGTACAGGAGACTCAAATCACAATGGCTTCCAACCGAGTTTGACATTAAAGGGTTAGTTCACCCAAAAATAAAAATTAGCCTGTGATGTACTCACCCTCGAGGCATCCTAGGTGTATATGACTTTCTTCTTTCAGACGAATCCAATCAGAGTTATATTTAAAATTGTCCTGACCCCTTTAAGCCTTATAATGGGGTAAGCGGGTGCTTTTTGTCAACAGTCCAGAAGATGTGAAATAAAGTGCGTGCATCCATAATAAAATGTCCCTCACATGGCTCCGGGGGGTGAATAAAGGCCTCCTGTAGCGAATCCATGCGTTTTTGTAAGATAAATATCTATATTTCAAACGTAATAAACGATTTTTTCTCACTTCCACTGGCGTCGTGCACGCGACTCTGAGATATGCAGGAGCAAAGCAAACAAAGTTTCCTTACTTTAGCAAAGGAAAACCAGTCTCCTCTTGGCTTATATCGAAAGCCTCCAACATTTTTCTTTACAAATCCTCGTTTTGTTCTTCTAATTCGTGACCAGCGTTTTGTTTTGTTCTCTCTCCGCGTTCTTCACTAATCAAGCAACGCCGATGTCCTCCGTCATCCGCCGGAAGATAAATAAGTGTTTATTATGTTTGAAATATGGATATGTTTCTTACAAAAACACATGGATTCACTACAGGAGGCCTTTATTCACCCCCCCGGAGCAGTGTGAGGCACATTTTATTATGGATGCGCACTTTATTTCACGTATTCTGGACTGTTGACAAAAAGTTTTTTGGTGAACTAACCCTTTAACATGTTGCTAACAATTTAAGAATATTAATCTAATAAGCATAAATACTCACAATTCCAACTATTTTTTATATCTTCCAATATTAAATTAAATATAGGAATGTATATTGAGGTATGTTGACATCTCTCTCAAGCTGAATTAATTAGTATACATGCAATGCTGCAGTCAACCAAACAAAGCATCTTAAAAGGCTGCATAATGTTTCTGCATACATTTTGGAACAGCCTTTGCAAAAAGTCTATTTGGCACATCACTAGGTTTTGGACAACGCTATAATCCCTGAAGACACCTCACTATCAGCTTGAGAAATGTGCACACACGTACACTATAAACAAACGCTGCATATGCACTAAAAATACACACACAAGCTTCCAGACACAAAAGGTAAAGCAAGCTAATGCCTGACGCAACGTTACCGCATATGAATTCACTATCTATAAACGTCCTACTTGAAACCATAGAGGAAAGATTCAGGTTCAAAACAATGCAAGCTTTACCGACAGCATCTGACATGTTGACTTCGCCCCGGAAACTAGTAAGCTGGCAACATAGGCAGTATTTGAAGGCATTATAGATGGATCCTTGATGTTAAAACTGTTCTGAAAGACAGAATGCATTATTATGCTGCCTCCTAAGATACCTTGTTTTGGCATGTATCCAAATCCCAGAATGCAATGCAACCAGCTCAGTAGGAAAAGAACCATTAAAAATAGATCAGCCTAATTAAAAACAGCAATTTTACCCACAATTTGTGCATGGTCTATATTTTTCCACTTGTTAGGATATTGCCTTGTTAGCTTGGCAGCATGCTAATGTCAAACTCTGGACTGTACAGCAGTACTACTACTGCTTTCCACAAGTGCTAATGCAACATTAATTATGTGAGGTGAATGTCAGTGACTAATGGATCTGGCATATTCTATAGAAAGCCTCATTTACTCAAAGTTGTGTTTGCGATTAAAAGAAGAACAGTGACTTAATTTTAAGAAAATAGCATAGCTGTGTGGACGTAGAGCAATACAATTTTCCCGTTGAGTATTGATATATACAAAATAATCAAACAAAACCACATTTTTGACCAGATACCTATTGGTATGGTATTACGAATTCACTTAAGTTAACTACATATAAACATTATTCTATCTTCCACAGTCTGAGAGTCCCATCCATTAGGAAATACAGTTGTCAATCCGAAACGCTGACTGTGTGAACCATGGTGAGAGTGACAGACAGAGATAGATGTTTAATCCTGTAAACGCCAGTGACATTGAATCTTAGTGATGCATCTAGAGACAGAGGCTTGATCTTTGTGTAAGAGGAAAATAAATGAGGGGAAATGTTACTGAAATCAATCCCCTGCACATGGGAGACGCACTGACCTCCAATTACAAGAGCAGAGAGCCGTCTGTGCATATCAACCACCTTTCTGTCTGTCTTCATCCAGTCAGATCGTCTGCTCATCTCTTTGACTCTTATTTATCGATCACATACACCTTGATTTTGCCTGTTTCTTTCTCTCACAGAAACAAAGCTGCTGTTTTTATTTCATGATGTGGCCTTCATGAAAATTAAACATGGATTCTGAGAATCCTATAAATAAATAATATTTATTCCAGACAGCAGGGTCGACCTCTATGTCGGCCGTTCGCTCTCATTTGAAAATCAAATCATGTTTGTGGAAGTGGGAGACCAAATTTCTTCTTGGGTGAATCTCACAAAGCTGTCCACATCATATCTCAGCTCAAAATCAAACTAAAAACAGGAAATTATATTTTGAATAGTGAAAATGAAGTCTATTTTAACACCATGAGACTTTTCTGAATAGTGAAAATGAAGGCTATTTTATGACACAGAGATTTTTTTTTTGCATTTTGACATTGTTCATTACTATTAAGCACATTTTCACCATATATTCTCATTGCTAAAGTGTGAAAGTCCAGTTATTTCCAATGATGTACGATTTAAATCAATATAACTAGTAAAGAAGAAACGTTGAGTTGCTTCATTGAAAACTTATTATATTACTGTATTAGAAGCTCACTGTATTATGTAGAGTATTATGAGAGAGAGATGGACCAAGGGAGTGTGATTACCTGCATAACAGCATTCATTATTCAGCTCAATCTCATATTCACACTAAAACATTAGTTTGACTGTCCGCTGAGGAAGCGACTTTGTCAGCTTTTCATCTGTTAAGGGTGATTTCCGATGACAGCGCTGCTAAGTGCATTTGTTGGCTGCATCTTAGAAGGTTTTGTTGAAAGTAAAAATAACTTCCTTGATTAAAACTCTGTTTCAATCTCTTTCAATATAAAAGTCTTTACTGCTGACTCACTCATAAAATTAATGTTACATAAAATATAACGTGATGAGATTTTGACCAAAGCCAAAACGCTTTGCTCTGGAACAAATAATAGATTAATGAGACCAAAGACTGCCCATTAGATTTACCCAAAACACATGATACCTC
Organism: Aspiorhynchus laticeps; assembly: GCA_023376895.1. Lineage (NCBI taxonomy): Eukaryota > Metazoa > Chordata > Actinopteri > Cypriniformes > Cyprinidae > Aspiorhynchus > Aspiorhynchus laticeps. Next base: position 83,890,648 of record CM041793.1, on the reverse strand, counting down.
ATGTTTAATCACTATAGAGACATCAGAGCCAGAGGCAAATTCCAGAAGATCTGGCTGAGGTAAGGCTGCTCTTGGCAGGTTTATGAGCGATGAACGGCCGCTGACACCCTGGAGCTCACATCTCCGAAAACGCTGAAGAAAATTTTCAAATACATGTTATCTTTATTAACAAACTGCATATTTAAAGTCTAAACAAGTACATTCTCACCAAAAAAAAAACCTCTCAAAAACTACAGTATGTGACACAAAGACAGTACTTTTAAAATTACAGTGGATTTGGGCGTATGCCATGACACTCACTGTGAGAAATACCACAAGCGGAGTGATACAAACGGTGAAACAGTTGGAGTTCTGTCATCACTGTAATATCACACACTTATCAGCCAATCAGATTCAAGGACCTGAAAGAACTGTTGTATAAATTACATGTATAGAACATTTGATTTTTCTGCATTACACTGACAAGAATTCATGTTGAAAATGTGCTTCATTAGCATCAAAATAATGTCACAATATCAATCAGAACATTCAGAAATTTAGTTGTTACTCCAAATTAAAGCATTAAAAACAAACATAAATAAATACATATATAAAAAGCATCTGCAGAAGTCAAAACCTAGCACTTAAACAACAGACTGACACAATCGCAGATGATTCCAGCACCAAGAAATTTACAAAAAGAACAATGATTTGGTACCCGCTGTTCTTGGCAGGAGACGAACGTCTGGAAGCCTGGAGCCACTCCGAATCCCAGCTGATCGATGAAAGGCGGTTCATCCTGCGTGTGGATCTGGACTTTGATTCCCGCCTCGAAAGACGTCTCATCTGTGAGAGAGAAAAAGAGACGTGAAGACTGGGACATGTACTTAATGCAGGTGTCTCAGAAGAACAGATGATATCAGATCATATGGGCTGTGCTTTCAGCTTATATCACAGTATCAAACAGTCTCAAGTTGAACCCTAGAGTCTTTTTCATTGACAAAGTAAAAGAAGATCATGACAGTCAATGAAGAAAATGTGTTTTCTTCACAACATGTGAAAAATTCAAAAATTTCAAATAGGCAAACACCACTAATTAAACCAAATTAATCTTAACTAAGAACCCAAAACATGACTACAAAAACTTGTCCTGAAATACTTAACTTAAAGTCACTATAACAATAAAGCAATGCAATAATGCTACAAACAAGGTCAACTTTAAAGAAGAGATGATTGTAAATATTAGTTTTTCAAATATTACCATCAATAATCAAAATATGAAGTCAAAAATAAAATCAAGAGTAAAAGTTTCTCCACCACAAGTTTCACAATAAGACTAAGTAAACGTGGATAGTTTTGTTGATAATTGTACACCTACACAAATACAAACCTACCATCATAGTTTTCTTTCTTTTTATGTTATCTTCCTACTTGACCCCAAAGTCTCAAATAGGAATTAAGAATGTCCCACCTCGAATATGAATACAAACGGTGCATAAGACCATAACAACACGTTACAATTGTGATAAAATATTGTGAATATTGCAACAAATGAGCTCGAGTTTAAACATTTGGTTCTCAACGAGAGACATCTGCAGTCATGTTATATGCACAACACAAATTAGCAAACAGGAAATCAACAATATTCAAAATGAAAAAGACATCAGACAATAATGACAACAGAACAAGCCAGAAACAACATTAAAAACCACTACACTGATAGGAAGAGAGTACTAGTCTCAAGGCATTTCAAACAGCTTCACGTCTGTAATGTTTTGACATTTAGCCATGTGTCATCCTCAGACTGTAAACGGGAATAATCCTCAGGTTTTGAGATGCGTCTCTATAGACAGCTAAGCAAACATCAGTGTTAGCACAGATTGTAGGCTGCGTTTGACACTACCCGGTGTCATTTAAATACTTTTAATCAGTATATGACAGTCTAAAAGCTGGCTTTCTTTCACAGCCTGCTAGATTTTCATGTAGTCCACAGAGCGGTCCACATGTGACACTACTAATGACTATTGTTACAAATGTAGTTCCCAAGCACATCTTCTATGAGCACACAGAGGAGTTACGGATGTCTCCCAACTGCTTTATCACCATTTTAGCCTTTAAAACATCTGCTTAATGATAATTAACGCACAAACAGAACAACATGAGGGAAATGATCCAGCCGGCCACAGTAAACTCACAGATGCCCCGTTTCATGAATTGTATATTAGCAGATCATCTAGGGCAGTGGTTCTCAAAGTGTGGTACGCATACCACTAGTGGTATGTGAGCTTCCTCTAGTGGTACACAGAGGAATCTCTGAATTATATATAAATTAGGCCGCGTGTCCACCAAAGCGTTTTTTTTTTTCGAGGCTAGCGATTTTTTTTCTCAATTGTTTTAAATGGGAGCGTCTTTTTCATTCTGAGCACTCGGGCATTATTTCTCGGCGCCGAGAGTTGATGAATGTTCATCTTTGGGTAAAACTTTGGGTTGTCACTTTTTAGTCAGCTAACCAATCACAATGGAGGAGGGGCGGGACTAATACCGTCACACCCTGCTTGTACTATGACTGAACAACAATGGATAAGTTAATATTGCTTGTCTCCTAGTATTTATGTCTTTACCAGATGGAATTGCCAGAGTACAATAATATTGTGATGAAAAATTATGTTTGGAGAAACATTTCATTCGCGATGCATCTGCCATATTACTTCAGCAAATATTCCATATCATAGCAACCACAGCGTCTCAAATGAAAAAAAAAATAAAAAAATATGCTGCCCTCTCAAGCGCTCACAGCTGGGCGTTTTCAGCTGGCTTTGGTGAACACGTGGTATGATTGTAGTTACTTGCAGCTACACATACAGCCTGTGTTAATTATTATTATTTTTTTAATCAAGTACTTTTTTATTTAAAAGTTAAATAAAAACTGTACTGTACTTAAATAAAGATTAAATGAAAATGTATTTTAGCTACTTAAAAGTTAAATAAAAACTAAGTTTCTGTACTAAAATGTTAAGTATGATACATTTTCATTTAATCTTTATTTAAGTACAGTTTTTTAACACCGAAGTACAGTACAGTTTTTATTTAACTTTTAGGTACAATATATTTTAATTTAATAATTACGTTTTTTATTTAACTGGAAGTAAGCACGGTGCAGTGTTAATGTTCAAACTGTGTACTTACAATGTTTTAATTTGCTGACAATAATAAGGGTGAATCCCATTTCTCTGTCTTACCCCTTCCCCTTCCCCTACCCCTTCGTCTTACCCCTAGCCCTTGTCCCTCGAAATCGAGTGGTAAGTTCTAGGGGTGAAAACATACCCCTATGAAATGAGACACCACTTGGTTACGGTTACGTCATCGTACATCGTCGCTAGCTGGCTGCTACGTCACCAGAGGCGACAAGTGTGGATCACAAACTTCCAAGATGCCGTCTGCAAGTGTGTGTATGTCGATCGCGTGGATTTTATTAGTGATGTTTTTGCGATTGTTGTGCAAATCAGCGATGTAACGTTAGCGTAGCAAACTAGCGATTTTTAAAACGTTTCAATTAAGAACATGGTTGCAAATATATATGTACAGGACTGTGTAGAGCACAAAACAAGACTGTCGTAATTTTTAAATAAATTATTTAAGCCGAAAATGGGACTCTCTGGATGATCTGGTCGACATTGTTGCCGGTTGCGCAGTGTGTTCTGGGTACCCCTTGGTTTCAAGTAAGCTCACGAAAATGCTTGGTTTTAAGGGGTATCTACCACTTCATCTTAGCCCTACCCCTCGATCAAAATGAGAATTGGGACAGCCCTTACTCTCACATGAACGCGCAAAACTAAGGGGAAGGGGTAAGGGGAAGGGGTAAGACAGAGAAATGGGATTCACCCTAAATATTCTTATTAGGAATAAAACAAACTCGTTTTTTTATGTATTTTAATGTTGGTCATAATGCTGGTACTTGGAAAGCCAATTATTTTCTGAGGTGGTACTTGGTGTAAAAAGTTTGAGAACCACTGATCTAGGGCATCATCCAGCACTCAGACAGAATTAATTCAAAAGTTTTACTATCAAAACCAGGCCTTGTTAAACTCAATTCCAGGTCAGGCTTCAGTATTTTACAGTGTAAACTCTGGACTAATGTTCTTATTTGCATATTTATAAGACTGGACAAGTACGGGGTGAGATGAAAAGTCTGAGACCATGTTGAAAATCTGGGATTTATTCTCTTTTAAACCTTTCATTTAAAGTCTTGCCAAAATATTCCAGCACTCTAGTTTCATATTGTACCACTTTGGTATGTAATTCAGGGTCAGTAGGGCTTTATAACCCAGGATTAAAAGTAAAGCTAACCCCCTATTGAAAGTGACACATGGGTTAAAAAGTTGTTAACCCAGGGTTAAGCGCAGTGTGAAAAGCCTTAGAGAGAAACAGTGCAGTGCAGAGTTTCTGGAAGAGTCTGGCATTGTCAAGACTTCGAGACAGCTGCTCTGTAATTACAGAGAAATCCAGTCAGCTGTGGAAGAGATTTCAGGACAGCATTCACCCGAGTAACCAGAGTGCTGCTTGGAGGATGTGATTAGATATCGGAGACCTTCGAGAGCACCTGGCGTTTGTAGAAATTTGAAGGAGCGAGAGCAGAACTCCAGGAAATCACAGCATTATAAAAACAATCTCTGTAAATGTCGGGTGGTGACACAGGCAGGTGCGCAGGGTTTCCCATCTACCCCCTCTCTCTTTTCAATTACAGAGGCGTAGAGAGGTTAAACTGGTCCCACTGAGAGACCGACGCGAGTGAGGTTCACTTCCTGCTCTGGACGTATCACATCACTTGTAATTGGGTTGCAGCTGTAACATGTGTTTGTGCCTTTGCCACTTTTTGATCAATAGGATTTGGCCTGACGTCACTTTCTGCATTTTGAGTGCTCAAAACTGATTGAACTTTACCGGAAAGGTCACAGACATTTTCTCCTTGCAGTATTCTGACCTTCTGCTGGCAAACATGTCTAAAGGCTGCTGTTGTTGTTTACTGCAGTGTTGTGCTTGTTCATTTTTTTAGGCTTGGTCTGATAGACTGTTGTTCTGAGTGTTGACCTGTTTTTTTATGGTGTCTACATCTATGTTCCAAAACCTAGTGAGCTCTCTATTTAGCATTTTAATGCATCATTGGCATAATTGTTGCCTTCTAAAAAAAACAAAAATTTGGCCAAATTCTTTGTTTGCATCATTATTGCAATTCCAGAATAAACTACAATAAGTTCAGTGAAAAAACATTCAATATGGAGGACGAGTCAATACAAGCAGTTTAATCTAATAAAAACAACTGATTAGCTTATATGTTGTAAATATATGTAGCTTATAACATGCTGACATCAAACTGCATTAGAATCAATTGAGAGTTGAACTGAGCATTTCAAATCAGTTGCTATTTCAGTTAATATGCTGCTAAGAAACGTCTATGCCCTCTAGCAGTATTTTTTTATGGATTTGAATTGATGCTGTCCTTGGAGGTGAGCTTTGTGACATGAATGTTCATATAACACTTCATTCACAGTCCATTCAGTTTAACTTGTTGATTAATATTAAAGACGGAGAGCCAGTCTAGCAAACACAGATTAATCCTAAACTAAACCCTCATAAGCAGATCACTGACATTTAGACGGCTCAGGTGATGGTGATTTTATGCAAATCTGCCTGGAGGAATAGGTGGAATCCCAAGAGATTCTGCTGGAATCATTTTAGTGTGGATTCATCTTAGGAATAAGGAGTGTAAAACTAGAGATCTGCTGGATCAGGATCTGAAAAAGATTTAATTCTTCAGGAGACTGAATGAATCCAGCTAAATGCAATGCAAGTATCAGCTCTGTCTCAGATATTTCTCCTACAGTTCTCTAGGAGAAATAAAAACAGGCACAAATGAAGCACTTGTTAACATTCAGGCTGGTTAATATTATGGGATCTCATCTAAAACTGAGGAGACACATGAGATTACTTGGGTTAATGAGACGTACCAGTCTCTCCCCACACAGGCAGATACTCGTCCTGCTGGATATCCAGCATCAGCTCCAGCCCATTTCCCATCCCTCCCTTCATGGTGATCAGCAGTGGCCGTCCGTCCTGTCCAGAGTTGAAGGTGTAGCATTTTCCATAGCGCGTGAAGATCTGGAAAAAACAATAAACAAAGGGACTTTGAACACTTAATATTTTTAATGATGGATGAATTTCAACTTCGTTTAGAATGACTTAAATCAGAAAATTAACATTGCACTATTATCACTTTTAGAAAGCAGGCGATAAACAGAATTATGTTTATAGGCATGTTTAAAGATTTTCTAGTTATCACAGCAACATTAATTCATCAAGTGATTTTCAAATTATGCTAAATAATATATAATTTAGATACAATTAAATCAAACAGAATATTTCTGAATGCCCTTTATAAATCTTAATAGAAATATCTCCTTATATCAACATAAGCATATTCATCAAAAGTTCAAAGGTTCTTCTGAACAGGAATGACCCAGTTGCACTTCCAGCTAAAATCAAAGTCTTTCAAGTAAGGTTTCAGGAAATCATTTGATTAATTATAGAGCATCTCTAAGTCATGACTTGATCTACACTGAGGCAGAAGAGGCTCATCCAGCCAGTCTTAATTGAAACTGAACTAATGGACATCTAATCAGATCACAGTCAGCAGGATATGGAGAGCATGGCGCCTCAGAAACACAACTGCTCCTCGCTGCAGGAGAACCTGATTACCATCGCGGACAAATGAGAAAAATTCAGTGTAAAGGAAATGAAAAGGCCACATCTTTAGAGAACTTAGTGACGTTATAAAAATGGTAGCGGCTCTCCAGGGAATCGCATCTCAGAAATAAATGCAACATGTCTGGATACAGACAGCCATCTTTACCTCTTTCTCTTTGAGAGAGAAACCTTTCAATGCCAATGAAGGATGTGTCAGAAATCAGTTGGCGTGTGATGAAATGCTGCAGACAGACAGATGAATGGTTGATTCAGCCAATGCACATGCAGATATTCACAGATGGAGCGCTTATATAAATACACATCCTGGCAAAGATAGCAAAAAAAGAGATACAGATTCTGTTCTGAGACTGAACTGAGAGTTTCTTTAAGATGTTTCTTTAAGATTATAGACATCCATGAGTCAACAACTACCATTTTTACCACGTTTTAAAGAAATGCCAACACTGTCACATTTCAATGAATCACACAGTAAAAGAATCACGTTTAGAATTAGCAGCACAATGTCAATTAGCCTTTTTTTACATTTATTTAATACTTATTTGAAAATTATTTTACAAATGTTAATTAGTCAACATTTTATACTTACAAATAATATATTTTCATCAAAATGTTTTTACAAAAAATTATTATAATTATACAGAAAACTCGAACTCTCATCTGAGTTAGCCATCTAGATCATTTAACCAATGTGAAAATTTGACAAGCAAAACTTACAAACAAATGCCACATAAAACCACAGAAATGTCCGCAAGGCATAAAAAAATGCATGTGCATGATCAAAAAAACAAACAAACAAACAAACAAAAAAAAAAATATATATATGGCAGTGACCCAGTAAATCAATTGATAATTCAGTAAACTGCCCTGAAATTCTCTACTGATGCCAGGTCAGCAGTCAGTCATTATTGATGAGACCTCATTGTTGTCCATGCCTCAAAACCTTGTATGTTTCTAACCTAGACAGCAATTTAGGGAATTAAAGAGTCATTTTCAACTTTCAAAAAGCACACAAGATGCCCAAAAGGAACATCCACTATAATGTTTCTAAAAGCTCTTGCCTCTTCCAGACAAACATATTTAAAAGCATCAGAATAATTGTTCCCTTTTGCCATTACCGACAATAAGTGCTCCAGAGCTTCTTCTACATCTAAACTACTCCTGATGAGATAACAGTGTCTAAAGCGTTTAGCAAACAGAAGCGAGGCTGTTGCCAAGACGAGAGCGTTGCTGTGGTAACCGTGGTAACACAGCGTAGTTGGCTAGGGTTGCGTTGACCTTGGGACGCAAGAGAGTCGATGCTAGTGGAGTCTTTCTGAGAAACTTCACAATGAAGTCCCCTAAACAAGGCCATCGGCCCATTGAGCACAGATAACTGCATGTTATTTTGAAAGAGCGGGCCTTTGCAAGGACCTTTATATGCTAACGGTGCATTAGAAAATATTTACAATAGCCAAAAGGCTTCACACGCCGGAAAATGAGTCAGAAACACACTGTATGTGCCTGTTTGGAGTATTTTTCCAGTTATTTTGAGGATAGAAAAACATTTGTTTATTTGTCAATTTATAAAATGGTGTCCTTGAAATACCTTGTGTTCGGGGTTTGAACACATTACTAACCCATAAACGAGAGACAAATGACCAAACAACGCTCTCTAATAATGCATTCAAACAGAGCGCTAAGGTGTGTTAAATTATTAGAGCCAAAGCTGGGCCACTGAGTGTCATCAAGCATCTTGTGTGCCTCTGCTGCTTTAATACAAGAGAACTGCCTCCACTGGGGCTGAAGACATCAATAATACATTATCATTTCTGCCCTTTGTAACAGGACTTTATGAAAAATGAAACGACTTTAAAACTTTCTGGCCGCTGAGGGGAGTTTGAAGGAGCGAGGCGCTCTGATCTCCCAGTAGGACTCTGTCAGTTGGCAGGCTCTGTTCAGAGACTCAGTCGACTGGAAAAGAATCACAGGGGAGGAGCGGAGAACTTACAGGATTAACCCTCTAAGCGCCAAAGTCGCAAAATTGCGACAGGACGTCATACTTAATCAAATAGACCGTAGTTCCTTATATGGTGTAATATCTCATTTGTATTCCCTACCACTAGATGGCAGACATGTAGTACTTCGATTCTAGACCAAAATTACGTCCTGTTCCTATTCAAAGTGTTCGAGGAAATAGCAGAGAAAGTGAGCGATCGTGTCCAGTGTTGCCAGATTGGGCGGGTTGCCGCCCAATTGGGCTTCTTTTGATCGGTTTGGACCGGAGAATAACGCATTGGGCGGGTAGACAAAATTTGGGCTGCTTTTAAAAAATTAAAAACCGCCCAATCAGCTGCTTTTTTTCTTCGCATTTATCTTTAGTCATGTTATTTTAATATGTTCGAGCTCAAAGTATCACAGTAAAATAATGTGTAGTGCAGTCATCAACTCATTTTTCCTGAACACAACCCTTATTGGTTCAGTTTAACCGAGACCTGTCAGTGAATTTACCATCTTTTATGTTGGTGAGATGTGATGACTCGTGAGCTATAAAGGGCAAGATTTAAATGTGCAGCTATATATTCATTCATTTTAAGTGATTGCGATGGCAAAGTGGCCTAAATATAAGTTACACGAGAAAGAGTCTAGTGACTCAAATCTCACAACGTGGATTATACGTGATGAGAGATGAAAAGAAGATTTCTAAATATAACTGTAACTGAAATGAGAGAACAGTTGAATGATTTATTAAAAATCAAAACTGAATATGGCGATGCTGTTCTGCATCAGAACATCTTTTAAACCGTCCAGACTCTGGTATACTTGGCATTGACATGCAGCTGCTGGACTTGAACAGTTTTGACTGCAAACTTCTGCATTATGTTCTAAAATGTGTACTTCGTGAAATACGTGCTGTATGTAGTTCTGAAGATAAAGCACAAGACAAAGGTAAGCGCATTATTGTTGCTAATTGTTATTATTATTATTTTATTTTTGCTGTCAGATTATCATATACAGTATGTATCAATGAATATTTTTTGGCTGTCGGGGTGTGTGCATGAACGAGAGTAAATGACAGCTAATTTACATTGCTTTCTGATCATGTTATTGTGCACTTTTTGCACAAAAAATAGCCTATTCTTACTGTAGACATTGAAAATGATGCATTTTTTCAGGGTTAAAGTCATCAGTTAATAATTTCTTGATTGCCGCTTTTAACGCATTTGCCCTCCATGTTCCTGTGAAATTGATTTATCTTTATTTTATTTTGTCATCATTATTTTATTTTAAGGAGATAAAAATGGTCCTTATCAACCTTGATTGACATGGCAATAAAATTCTCTCATCATTTTGGCAGTTAAAATTTTGGGCTGGTTTTTGTTGAAGTGGGCGGGTTTTGGTGAGCTTTTGGGCTGGAAATCATCAACCCGATCTGGCAACACTGATCGTGTCATTGATGCGGAAGCAGTTCAGTTCACGGCATCACGAGTGAATTGTGAGATTTGGGAGATAAAATCGCCAAATGGCTAATAGAAATTTGTACCATGAGGATGTGTTGCAAATGTTATTCGCCGATTCTGACTCTGAAGGGGAATATTTGCCTTTTGGAAATGACGATCGGCCGTCTAATGATCGCGCTTCTCCCGGTACATCTTTGCAGCGCAATGGTGCCGCCGTGCAAGGCGAGAGAGTTCACGAAGCACAAACAAGTGATCATTTGACCCTTTGCCCAACGGGGATGGGGGTGGCAGGGGTAGACGTGGTCGTAGTGTCCATAGGAGAGCTGTTGATCTCTGAGCTCACGGAGCGCCGCTGGCTCCGCGCCGCGGCCAGATTGCGTCTTTTTTTCTGATCGCGCGCGCTCTATGGGCCGCCAGTACAGGTGCAGTCAGTGTGGGGTTGGTCTACCATACTCTCAAGAACTATAAACTGTCACTTAGATACCTGAATGGGCAGATAGCTAGTCAACTGATCACAAAATAGACACATGTATTTTACTATGGCAGAGTAATATAGTAATAATTTACTACTTTCTCCTGTTTTACTGTTGATTTCCTCTTTTCCTGATCATTTGGAATGAGGATAAAAAGACAAAAAACAAAACAAACATGCAAATAAGCTCAAACATCCATTCAATATCTATTATTTCCTGAATATTACTGATGAACTGTTCAAAAAGTAGGCTACTGTTCACATGAGTTTTACTACTATATAGGATAGTGATATAGTAATAATTTAGTACTTTCTCCTGTTTTATTGTTGATTTCCTCTTTTCCTGATCATTTGGAATGAGGATTAAAACACAAAAAAACAAACAAACATGCAAATAAGTTCAAACATCAATTTAATATCTACTATTTCCTGAATATTGTGAAATTCAAGAGGGCCGCCCCCCTGTTGACGTCATAATATGCAAATTAGATGAGTATATTTACACCCCACATAAACTTTAGGTCATGCCCAACATTTTTCTAATTTACAGTAGATCTCTATCTTTAAGCCTTTTCAAGCCACAAGCTTTTGAAATCTTGATGTCAAAATCCAGTATTTTTTTTTAAAAAACCTGGCGCCTAAAGGGTTAATCAGCGATTTCTTTGAAAATAAAACCAGCCACGAGAACTTAGGAAAGCAATGAGAAATGGTCACATCTTCTTAAGAACTAGATAAATATTATGCGAATTGCATTAAATTCAAAATATGCATTCAGGGCCCAAAATTAACCTCTTTCCGTATGTGCCAACATTGAGTCAGTAGAGAATATGTATTAAATAGTATTTTATGATAATGAAATGTATTATTTGTGCAAATGCGTTTGATATAAACGAACAATGAACAACCATTTTACAGTTTTTATTAATGTAGATTAAAGTCTCTATTACACAAGTTTATATTAAACATTAGTATTTGAATAAATGAATCAATATTTCATTTTCAATATTCTTCTTCTGTTAGTTCATGCATTGTGTTAATCTAATGTTTACATGCTGAAACTAATTGTAAAAGGTTGCCAGATTTATATATTTGTAGCAAAAATCTTAGGTACAAAAACTAGTTATTGAAAAAATAAAATAAAAGGTCAAATGGTAACCATTAGTGGTTGAACAGATTGTAGTTGATCTGTGATCCGTATGGACCAGGCTCTATGTTTCGGCACCCATACGATCCACAGATTAACTGGATTAACTCCTTGCATTTGAACAAACACATACACATAAAATTACGAAACAAAATCCCATCTCAACAATCACTCTGGTAAATGCAATAAATTATATCTTAACTGAAAGAAAACAGCTGAGAAAGAAATCGGATGTGTATCATCATACTGGATCCGTGCATCAGGTCTTAAAGGGACAGCAGCTATAAATACCTGCTGCTGTCATTAATGCTAATTAAACAACAAAACACAGGTTTGACGAAGATTAAACTACATTTAATTTATACAGTGAACACTAGTGTAATTTTACACTTAATTATTACATTTATGTACCTGAATACTGCGACCTTTTTTTATTTGTAACATTGTTCTGTTGTATTTATCTATGCTTGCAATTTGTGTATTTGTTCTTATTTTTATTGGCTGTTCACTTGTCTTTAATCATGTTTGAACTTTATTAGTTAGGCTAGTAGTTTTTGCTGATTTTTTTTTTCTTGCTGATCCAAAAAAACTATCCAATCCATGACTCAGAAATAGGGCTGTGTATTGGCAAGAATCTGGCGATACGATACATATCACGATACAGGGGTTGCGATACGATATATTGCGATACTGTAAGCAAGGCGATATATTGGGATATTTCTTATTTTAGGAATAGGATATATTTTTAGGAAAGCTGTCATTAAGAGCACACCACCATATGCAAACCTTAGCAATAAATAAATAAATAAATATAAATTGTTTAACCAGAACACACTGGGATCTGCATTTGCAATAATCAGTTCATGTAATATTCAACATTATTGAACCACTTTTTGTGCAGTACGAGTCAAGGGGGAAAATTTTAAGTGCTTGCAGGATTCTTTACTTAAATGTATGTATAAAATGTATTTTATAAAAAAGACCAAATATATTTTTAGACCCTGCTTCAAAAGTTCACAGTTTAAGTTTACAATTGTAATATACAATGTCATAACATTTTGATCTGAGCAAAAAATTACATCTGCTTAGTATTAATGAAAAATAAAGTGCTTGCTGGATTCCTAATGAAAACAAAATGTAAACAATAAAATAAATACAGATGTTGAACATTCTCAGAACCTTTCCACTTGGATTTCACAGGTTTTTCAGTTTATATTTATGTTCTGCGTGGAATCGCAGAGACCGCGACGCGAGCACCGCCCCAACTACACAAAACGCCCCCAACACGACAGAAAGCTGCAGCCGCACAGCACAGCGACCCTGCCGCCCGCCGCGCGAAGGCTTTTCACACTGGGCACGGCAAGCGGCGGGACCGAGAGATCGCGACGCGAGCACCGCCCCAACTGCACAAAACGCCTCCAACACGAGAGAAAGCTGCAGCTGCGCGGCGACCCTGCCGCCGCCGCACCCCGCGCGAAGGCTTTTCACACGGGGCACGGCAAGCGTCGGGGCGGACATTACCACAAAAGCCCAAATGATGCCACACTTCAGCTTTGTACACCGAAACGAGAACTGGAACAATTATTTCATCCTCCATTACTGGCAGCGAACTAGATTAACGCGAACATTAGTGGTGTGTTCTAATGCTAGTATTTCCTGTCACTGTTTTAAGTTCAGAGATGAAGACTGCTCTCTAGCGGTCGGGATATGAACTCAAAACGAAACAACTGACATGAATCCTGTATGATTTTTTTTTAAAATATCGATATTCCGTTTTTGAGAATTGATACAGTATCGCCAAACAAAATATCGCGATACTCACGTGTATCGATATTTTCTTACACCCCTACTCAGAAACGGTTTTGTGATCCGTTGAACTACTAGTAACCATTTTATTTACTCTACAAAATACATATTTGGTACTTGGTAAATATTGGACATTGGGTGCATCTACAGTCAGGTGTCCAAAGTACTTGACTTTTATTAGTAAAAAATATCACTGAAACACAATATATATTAGCACATATCTAACAAAATGCATGAGCAATTATTGTAAAAGATGAAACATGATCTGTCCTATTACAGGTGCCAGTTTTTTTATATTCACGCCTAAAAACCAACATATTTATCAACACAGAAAAGGGGTATAAATGGATGCAAAAATCTATCATGAAATATGAAGAGTGCGGAAATGCTGACAGATGATATTGAATTCCACATAGTTCTTTCTCGTGCGACCTGAGACATAAAAAAGCTATTATATATTTATTTATGTATTTATTTAATGCTTTCCCCTGCATTCCTGCAACTCCACAAAGCAATTTCACAATCCTCCTTACGCAGCAGGGCTAGAAATAGAAGACGATACGTCACTATTAGCTTCCACTTCACCATGATAGGAGGAAGACTGCTGAAGAAGGTGGCTCCGGTGTCTCGCGAGCGTGACTGATATACCCATCACTACCGATCAAGACCAGCACACTGACAGTAGCGCCTTCTGAAATGAATAATTCACTGAGACCCAAATGGCACCGTGCCGCCCGCTCATGGGCTCCCCGTGCACCATGGCGAACTCCTAGCAAGCTGAAGCCGTTTGTCAGAGTTGTCAAACAACTTTGATTGCAAAGCTTGCGTGTCTAATAAGCTGCACAACTCACTGTCCGTGTCGCCGTGGATGGTGGCTCCAGATGTACAATAGCTTTGCGCTGTCATGACGGATCAGATCAATGCTACTGAATCGGAAAACGATGAAATTATAAAGGAACACTGAAGCCAAGCTGTTGAACATGTCGCCTGCTTTCCTGATCCACATATGGCTTAGTTCGTGAAACGTGGGCGGTACACTTAGGATGGTTTGATGAACAATTTACACAAATGCATTCTGCTCATGTAGCATGAATGATAGTTTTGTGTGAGGAACAGACCAAATTGTTATCGAAAAAGGAATTAAATAATAATTTATGGTTATCAAATGGCACATCTTATAAATTTAAAAGACTTGGAATATAGTGCAAAAGACGTATGGATTACTTGTATGGTGCATGTCATTTTGGGGGTTTAGAACCACATGAGGGTGAACAAATTAAAACGGAATTTTAATTTATGGATGAACTATTGAGCATCCAGACTCAAAAAGCTAAGGCTTCAGTAAGATGAGCCTGTGGACTCCCGGTAGCTGTGTGTGTCTGTTTGATCTCAAAGGATAAACTGAGAAATTCACTGGATTTTGTGAGTGAGTGTTTGTCAGGTTTGAGAAGTCGTTGTTCCCGGTCTGACAGCGATCAATACTGGCACAAAGATGGCCACAGGGTGTGCCTCAACTCGACTCGGCCACAAAAATCAATACCAGTTCCTCTATTGACAGCAAGTCGCACACATCGACAGCAGACTCAGTGATGTAATGGAGAGGTAATATGGCCAATTTAAGACCACCAGACCTGCTAAAGGGGTTACGATTTATCTGTCAGTGGCCTGCCTGTGGACAGGAACACAGGCTCCAATCTCTCAATGTCGTCTCTGCTCAATCTCTCAAATAGGTCTCCACACTGGACTCCAGCCTTTGGAGCCAGTAAAGGCTCACTGATTCTCAATACGATCCAATCTATCTGCAGCAGACACGTAGCTTTTTCCTTGAGATGTTCATCCTCATTCAAATTCTCTCTCATGTGAAAATTGTTTTCATATAAAAAATTCAACTGAAGACATGCCAGAAAATATGTGGAAGAACAGACACTATAAATGATTTAGGAAATGGACTATGTAATAAAGACACCTTAGGACATTTCTGTACCATGCTTCATCTCAAGGTAGATAGGCTACATCAATAAAGAGAGAAATAATAATATTAAATAATTATTTATATGCAATATTATATTCCAGTGTTACAAAGTATAAGATGTATACAATAATAAACACATTTAACCATTGAATTTCCATAACTTTTCCAGTTTTTTTTTTTTGTCAAGTAAGTGTAAAATCTAAATCCAACAAAGTTAAAATACTCAAAATCCATCAAACTCAACTACAACCCCTTCCTACCAATAGTGTTCACTTAAACAGAACACAATACTGTTAAAAAATACATTTTTCTTTTACTGAGAGAAGAAATGCAGAGTGGTTGAGAACTGGGTTAGGAAGGATAATTACAGTTTACTTCAAGCTCGACTGACGCTTCAATCTCAGACTCTAGTGTGCTGATAGTACAGGATAGATGCAATTTAAATGAAATCGTATCTGTATAGACTGTTGAGACTGACTTAGCTTCTTTCTGCTCATGCAAAGGTGCTGCAAATGAATTAGACAAAGTGACTCTGCTCATGCGTGAACGGGGGATAAAAAAGTGGAATTACAGAGGAAAAAGTTGGGTGTCTACATGGTAGATGTTTAAAGCAAGGTGTGTGTTCTGACTAAATAGAAACAAGCCCACAGGGAGAGCGACCTTCTACCACAGTAGCTGCATTGATGCTGAACTACAAATCAAGTCAAAGTGCTTCAAGCCCAACAGCCAAATTATTCATGCTGAACACCAGCAATTTCCCTAAAAAAAAAGAAAGCAAGACGAAGTGTTAAAAAGAAACGAGTCACATAAATCCATTCATAATTTCCCCAATACACACCTTGATGGTGTCTCATCATTTTTTCTTCTCACATACTAGCAATGCAATTATTATGCAGAGTGAAGAATAAAGACATTCACAGGGCATTGCCCTCGACAAAATGACGGATCATAATTTCTACGACAAATGCAACGCAGTGCATACATTTAGCTAAATTACGTGAGACCTGGACACGAGGAGATTGCAGATAAGGCTCTTGGGATGCTGAGCGACTCGTGGTGCAATATATCAAGCTTGATATCCCAGGAGTCACACTGCTGAATGTGTTCAACATGACATTAAACTGGCATTGTGTTTGTTTACTGACATAAATATAATTACCTAAAACAATATTAAAGCCAAACAGTCATCTATAAATGGGGTCAAAACTAAGGCCATGTAAGTGCAGCAGCATGATAAAGAGTGCAATGATAAATATTTTATACATTGTCACATGACCTATTTATTTTTATGTATAATCCAGCAATTGGTTTAAAAAAAAAGAGAGTTCATTTATTTCAAAATAGTTCTTTTGACTTTTTAATCAGGCAGTCTGGTCATATCATGGAGATGTTTAAAATGCTGTCGATAGAGCTTTCCTGTTCATTTGTCTCACTGGAAATTATAAGGTCAAGTGCATTACATTGTGGGATCCATTATTCAGTACAGTGTGCTTTTGCATACTGCACATTTTGGACAAATGTAAATTTCACATTCCGTGCAAAGTACATGTGTTACATATAGCAACAATGACAACAGTATTTGTGGAACAATGCCAGCGGTTTCACTTACTATTTTTTTAAAGGTAGCAGGCAATTTTCAGTGTATACTGTACAGCATTTAAGTCAATACAGTCAAAAAGAGAGATATTAAAATTGCAGCTGAAAATACTTGCAGTTGATTAGTTATACATTGGAAATGGAAGGTGAAGAAGCAGTGCATTGTGGGATACAGTAATACATACAGTATCAGCATACAAATGCCCATTTTTTAGCGTTAAATTAGATAAAAACCGTTCAAATGTGCATGGTGCACAGAAGACTCATGTGCATACTGCAGTAGGCCTATGTTATGGCAAACAAAGCGTAACTTATACTAATTAAACAAGCGCAAGAAAGAAATCGTCATCTCGTTCACTATAACGATTCCACTACAACAATTCTTGCATCGTGTGTTATCGTGAAGTTAAATGTACACAAACTTACGGTGCTAAAGTTGCGAGGTCCGCACAGTTGCCCTTGAAATCTACAATAAAGCAACATCTCCTCAAGCTGATGCCCCAGACGGTCCAATAACTGCCTCATGGAGGGCTGAGAGTCTCGAGGAGGAGGCAGAAAGTGGTTGAAGTCCAGTATGCGAGAGAAAGGTGACCAGGGAGGCTCATTATTAGTTCCGTCAACGTGCGATGTAAGTGCTTCTCGAACCGCGGGGGACACCTGCCAGTTTTTCCCGAAGAGTCCAAGCCAACGTCCCGCGCTGAAGATGTCCGGTTTCTTCATACGACGCGGCATTAAGATGTTCTGGTTGCAAATCGTCACGGCGGGAAATACGAGGCGTTTCGCATAAACCATCTGCGCCTTGCTGTACACCGGCGACGAGAGCAAGTATCGGACCCGGTTAGAGGACCAAGTAAAAAGCAGCGCTAACGCCGTTAGAAACGCCAGCAGCCACGCGACTCTGCGCGGGTACGAGCCGCTCAGAAAGACGTGTCTCAATCCGTGAAAGGTCGTGTGTTTCAAGAAAAGCTGTCCAGCTTCCTTTAGTGATCCTTCAGTGCGTTGTTTCGGTGCGGCGTCACCCTGGCACATCTTGGAGTAGGTCTGAGTCCTTTGACGCGCAGTTTTACCTCAGAAGAGACCCGTTAAACGCTCAAAAGCTCCCCAAAATGAATAAACATCGCGCGTTTCTGTTCCTGTGGCGTTTTACGTGGGGAACACATCTGCAGCTTCATCACAACTGGTTGAAGTACAGTGCTGTAGTTAATAAGGACGGTAAAATATTATTTCTCCAGATTTCCTCTTAGGGGAGCGAAATATAGCCGGTATAAAAGTCGCAACTGTTGCCAGAAACGCACACCTCGCCACATTTTCTTCGCGTCACGCACTCGTGCGGTCCTATGTCATACAGTAAATCTGTTATGCACTTTGAAGTTCAATTTTCATAAATTCAGTCTAAGTAATTCACTGGCGTGTGCTGGAACCGCTCGTTTCAGCAACAGCGCGAGCTTCATCCCCTCCGCGAGCTCTCAGCTCTGTAGCTTTGTGAGCGCGCTCATCCTCTGCTGCCTGTTACTTCACTGAACTTTCTTACTGCAGTGGTTAAATGGTCTTTTTCAAGGTCTTTTGCCTTGCTGTAATAATTAACTGTAATAAACTATTTGAGTGATTTATTTTGAGTACAATAACATAAGATGTCAGATTAAAATGACCACATTTGTCTCTAAATTTTGCTTATGCATCATACTGTTGATAATTTATTTTTATTTTTTATAAAATATGTATATGAAATAACTATATAATTAAATTCAAATGTATCACTAGATCATTCTGAAAAGAAACATGCATTTGAAATCTGAAATAGCAGCTGCAATGTTTTTCTTTAAATGAGTTCTGTGTGTACAGGGAGTCTGTTTATGCCAGCAGCAGCCAATCATCAAAAATAGCATTTATCACAAGAACACTCATGTTGACGTCAGCATATTCACAATACTATGGTGCTTTTTTTTTACATCAAAATAAGGTTCAGTTTTTAATTGCTGGTTGTACAATGCATCATTCAGATCAATAATTACACTCTCCATCCCTTTTACACTCTAAGTGGGCATGTCCTTAAGCTCGGGCTGTTAGTCAAGCAGGGAAAATGGGCATGGTGCCCGCAGGTCATGGCCCATTTACCTTAACAATGTTTTCAAAGTCAATAACCCCTTTTTTTCACTGGCAGGCTCTGAGATGTCTCACAAAGGCTCTTGTCCAAATGTGTACATAACAGAGGACAGTATTGACCAGAATGCTGTGCCAAAATAAACCTGTAAACACCCGGATGTGTTCGGTCTTATCTGAAGCAAATGCTGGTGGGTGGATCTGTGGACATTCAAGCACTGTGTGTGTCCTTGTCGTCATCTAATCATCTGTTTTACTGAGAAAAAATACGCAAGGAGCTATGAATGTCACAAATAAATTACAGTGGAGGTGTTACGATTCACATTTGACATTTAATTTCAAAGTCACATCAAATACGTGCCAAGAAGAGCTATTTAATGTTCAAGAGAAGTTGAGGCTCACGAGACAATTAAAAAGTTATTTTCTTAGAGAGAGAGCAGAACACAGAAGACATAGAAGAGTAGAAGATTTGTTCTGGCACCTATAAGCACACTATTGCATTAAGAACTATTTTTGTATTGTATGTGTATTCTTTTTAGGTTACTTGCATACTAATTTGTATTAATTATTTGAATTAGATTCACAATATATATGTTTTATCATTAAAAATGTTATTTATTTATTTAAAATTTAGAATTATGTTTTAAAAAACACAGGGGAAATAAATTTGTTATAAACCAAATATGTTTGTGGCTTTCAGCGCTCAGGCAGAAGGAATAGCAATGATTTTTAAATCTTGTCATATTTTGGAGGAGTGTGATGTTGGCATGGGACCCCAGTGGCTGTTCGTCACTGCACACCCACATGTTCAACAGTCACAGACGCTTTTTAGAAGCATCTTCATCAAAGAGGATGCGGCTCCGCTGTGGGGACAATCGCACGCTGAGCTACATCAACACCCAGATGAAGACGCAAATTAGTATTCGGCAAAACTTGGTCTGCAGCTCGCCGCCAAAGACCAATTTATTACGAATTCAAAATGAATTCAAGCAGTTTTTTCAGAAAATAACTCCACGTGGTTTGCTGCTGTAGAGGAACGATGTATTGTTTTCGATGCTGAAGGGGGCTAAAAGATTGGAAAACATTTGAGGATAGAAAAATATCTAAAAGGGTTGGTGCAAGTTTCTAATTTTTTTTTAATATATATATATATATTCGCAGCCTCTTAAATGGACATTGCAAATGCACTGCTCTTTTGTAAGAAAGGGTGATACATCTCCTTTTGGCCTGAAATAAAAAGCAATGCTTTCAATTGTGTATAAAATGGTTCAGTGCTCTAAGGCCCTCTATAATGCTTGAAAGGCAACCAAATGACCCAAAAGAGTTGCATTCTTTACACAACATTACACTGGGATGCAAAAAAAAAGTATTTTAACACTAAAAACAACAAGAGAAGGTCTGTCTTGGTACAAATCAGAACAGACGTTAAAAACTCTACCCTACATTGCAGAAATTATATGTTCGAAGCAATGCCAATCAAGGTATTAATCTGCTAGCTGAGTGATAGTTAACTCCAGCAGATGGCCAGTGGGTTTAGGAAGAGACTCGAAGAGCAAAACCATGACAGAGCCACAACTGAGATTGCATTTTATGGGGAAAATCGTTTGCAGCCCAAAATAGCCTTGATGGGGACTAGAGTGGTTTATTTCACGGTGAACAAAGGGAAAACAGAAAGCACAACAGCAATACAGCTCCTTCCATTTGGAATGAAATGGCAAACATTACAACGATAGCTCATTGATTTCTCCAGCGAAAGTAAGGCACTCCTTGCCTAAATGAAAGACGCTGTATTTCTTGAGGGAAATTGAATTTGATGAAGTTTGATTTCTTCATCTTTTGAATTGCGACTTAAATTTTCCATCCCACAATGGAGTCTGTTCAAGTTTGTTTTTCACTGACTTCAATCTTTCATTCCTAATAAATTCATAACAAACGAGTCAATAGTTGTGATACTGTAAAAATACAAAGCTAAACATTTTTGAGGGATAGCAGTTTGATGAGAAAGAGTTCATATTGAGATCATATTGAATTTTGATGGAATATTTGGTAAATCTGATCCCAAATTCAGATATCTTTGAAATCTCATCCTAAACTCTATTTATTCATTATTATACAGGCCTATAGTAAGTATAACTTTTCATTAAATTAAAGTGCTGTCTATGAGAAATTATTGAGATTTTAAATTAAATTACAGATTTAAATAGCAGATTCTGCCAAAAACTGTAAACTAGTATCACAGCTGGTTTGACGGTCCCGCTCTTATTTAACGTTCTGCATACTAAACCCAGTCCTCAGTACCCCACTAGTGTATGCTGTAGTGATCTGGAAAGCTGCCTATATCAGCACCCAGGCTGATGCCAAGTGTCCTCTGCAGCTGTGGATGGAGACGACTCTCACATGCCATAAAAGAGACAATTTAGTTCAGATGATGGCAGAGGAGCTTCAGTTTTACGGAGAGAATGGTGAACGAGAGGAGAAAGAGAATGAAGGAAAATAAATAAAATACTAGACAATGCAGCAGTGGATGAGAGGACAGAATAAATCATGGACAAAGCCAGAAGCAGAAAACATGAGTGAGAGAAAGAGTGACTGTTTATCTAAACCTAATGAGCTGCGCTGTAACGTTTATCAGGAAACGTTCATATCTAAATTCATTTAATCAGGGGAAAGAATGGCTATGACATTTCAATCAAGAGAACAAATACAAGGGAAATGATGATCAAAGCATGCCAGTTCAGAAAGATACTATTTGAAAAGGGAAATAAAATGTTCAAGATGGTTGATTCAAGAGAGAGTACATTCACATCAGGAGAAACAATATTTGAAGATGTTTAATTGGAGAAAACACTGAAAGGAACATTAAAAACATTTGAGGAAAAAAATTATGTTCATGATATTTGAATCAGGAGATAGTATGTTTAAAAGATTCAAAATGAGATACATTTTCACTTAACATTCAAATTGAAAAGACATTGCAAAAGGCTCTAATATACAGAGATAATGATCAAATGGCTGAATTCAGAGAAAAGAACATTCAAAACTGCTGAAGAAAAGAAAGAATGTTCAAGATTGTGAGATTCAAATTCAGATGAGTAGACTGAAGAACGCAAAATTTGAGACACTGAAAATGTTCTAATTAAGGGAAAATTATCATACGACTTGAATTCAGAGAAAAATAGTTTGAAATGCTTAAAATAGGAGAACAAAAACATATCTGAATAAATAGAATGTTCAAAACCTTTGAAATGAAAGGCAGAATATTCAAATTCTATAACTGAAAGGACATTCAAAACGTCTGATTTACAGAGAAAAGATTGAACAGTTTGAACAGAGAAAGATGAATGTTCAAAACAATGACCGAAATTGCTCAAAACATTCGAAACAAGAGAAATAATGTTCAAGTAGAGAATAAAAAAAACTACACAATGGTGTCTAACTAGGTTAGGATGATTATGGTGATTGCAATATCAAAAAAAAAATGTGTCTGGTGAAGTATCTGACTAACTTCTGAAGCAATCTAACATTTTGAAAGGAACCCAAAATTAGGGATGCATATATGATCCCCAAAACTCATAAAACTGAAAAGTTCAGAAAAAGCCAGAGTTAGAAAGAAACAAGGACATAGCATCACTGGGTGAATCTGTGTGTTAGTGAGGCGCTTCTGATGAATGTTTCTCAGACGGCTTGAACTGAACCCATCCACACGGGTCAGCTGCTCTGACTCACTGCCGATATGAATCTTGTTCACATGACCAACCTTAAACTCATGTATGAGTATAGAAACATCTCCAGAAACAATCTCTGCAATAAATAACACTGTCACTCTCCCAGAATTCCCTGAGAGCCTCTTAAAGATAAACAGCTGCTTGTAACACAGATCTGCGTCAGCCTCGCTACAGGTCAGAATTCCCAGCAGTCTGTGTTTTCAGTTTTTCAGAGCAGCGGGACATCAAAGTCTTGCCCCCAGATGCAGTAATCTCGGTCGGTGCCATGCTAACATTTAAACTCAATTTTGTTTTTAGAGTTTTTCACCTCAGGTGACCGTGAACATCAGCAAATTCTGCTGTCTTTTCTTGTGCCCCATGAGGAGCTATGTAAGTTTGTTTGATCTCAAAATTGTCTTTGAATTAAGACTATATAATGGGGCCTGATTCATTTCCAAAGTCACACCGAAGGTTGCTCAGGTCTAACTACTATTACAGAGAGGCGAACACTAATAGAAATGAAGCTCAAGTCAGACTTTGACGTTAAAACAAAAAAAACATATTTCATCAAAAATGAATGATTAAATGAGAAGGTTTTGTAGACGTCGCTTTATAGTATTCACAATGGATGAACTTGGACGTTGTAATGTCAAATAACGTCAAGCCTTAAACAAGCATCAAACTCATTCAACTCAACATGAATTATCATATTAAAAGAGTCTCGTTCACTGTTGTTGCTCACCAGGACACAAATCAGTTTTACAGATGCATATTAAAAATATAACATATACAAATAATGTTTCAAGGTCATATTTCAGCAAAAAATAAAAATGCGAAGATAGTTTGCATCAAGACTACAATTATTTAGTCTTGATATATAGACTCAATGTTATCTATATAAAATATAATTTCTTGTTTTCCTCTTTTGATTTTAGGATAAATGAGCCAGACACGTTCTTGACAGAATTTGTGGGATTCACCCATCAACACAAACCATCTGAACTCATCTAGGAAGCTGTACTTCTCTTTCCACCTGTCTGCATCACGGACAATATGTCCAAGGTCTATTAATACGGCTCCAGGTACACCTCTGTGTGAGTGTGTGCGTGTGTGTGTGTGTGGAGGGAAAGTGGATAACAGCAGTTGTCAGACACATACAGAGCAAGAGTAATGAGGCTGGACGTGTCGACTTCACCCCGCAGGAAACACACACTTGTGTGTATTTGTATGTGTGTGGCTGAGCAATACACATCAGAAAACATTACTTCAACACAACCCTTAAGCAAGTATACAAATATAAACAAGTTAGGAAAACACATCTATACATGAAGACACGCTTCTTTGGCCTTTAACATATAATCAGACACCTGAAATCACTCAGATACTACAATCCAAGCCTCTCTGGCTCTCTACAATTGATCTGAGTTGCAGATCTGAGTTTATCTGTCTCAGGAGCGGCTGAACTGTAACACAGCCAAGTGTGAATCACTTCAAAGGTGAGTCTAAAAAACATGAAAGCTTTCACATCCTCAACCCAAACACCTCAAATCCTTCCTTTTCAGATGGCTGCTGGATATTCTTTACTCAAAATGATGGATGAAAACATTAAGAAGCCATTAGAGATTAAGTAATTAGCCAATTAGCCATGATAAGTGCTTATTGGCACATTTTGGTGTCAGGTCGGGCCCATGTGTCACGCTCTTCCTAATTAGAGACATTTATGGGATTTTCACCCTCTTTACCCCATTTCACTTTTCATTTTTAGAGCCCATTTTTTACTTTTCAATATTTTAACATCTCTGATGGTACTCAGGTTCCAATTAAAGCAATACACTACAGACAAAACCAATGTTTTTCTGGTCCATTTTGAGGTTTTGGACTATTTTGCTCCCATAACATGTCTTCTGTCAGATTAATGGAAAAAACAACCAAAATAGACATTTAAGTGTTTATATTGTTACACTTTGTCTGTTTGCATCGGTGGATTTCATATACAATACAAATCACCCTCTTCACACTATTTCGCTTTTCATTTTTAGAGCCCATTTTCTACTTTTCAATATTGTGGCCCATATTTTAACAGTGGTGTACAGAATCACTATGAATCTCATCAAGTTAGTGTTTTTACTAGTGCTGTCAAACGATTAATCGCATCCAAAATAAAAGTTTTTGTTTACATAATATATGTATGTGTACTGTGTTTATTTATTATATATTTATAAATACACACACATGCATGTATATTTTTCAGAAAAATATGTTTATATATTAAATATATTTATTTCTAATATAAATTATATGAATATAAATATAGACATGTAAATACAAGTAAATATTTTCAAAATATATACTATGTGTGTATTTATATATACACATAATAAATATACACACATATATTATGCAAACAAAAACTTTTATTTTGTATGCAATTAATTGCGATTAATCGTTTGACAGCACTAGTTTTTAAACATTTTACATGCATTCCAAAATAACTCAAGGCAGTAACAATTTAAACAATATATTTTATGAACTTATTTTTGGAATTTTTCAAATCAGTCATCAAAGCTTTGTAAATATTGGTCACAGACACAAAGATTTACCTTAAATTTCACCAAGCTGATTACTCGCTAAAAACTCCCACTGATCATGTTTTCAAGCCATTTCAAGTCTTAATTTGATGTAACGAAGTGATTATATCCAAGTGTGCGAGTTGTTTACTTAGCCTACTTTTTCAATTAGTCTTTCCATTACTGCCATTATATTGTTTATTCAGACTGATTCACAAACGCGGAATGCGCACAAACACAAGAGGCATTATTGCATGAACCAACCACAGCCGATCATAACCAGTCATATCGCGATGGAGGCATTGCCTCCTCTCATGTGACTTTCCCTCATTCATTCTCAATTACCCCCCACCAAACTCACTGCATGCTTTAGGGGGTCTGTTCAAACTCAATGGGCTCAGGGGAGGCGAGAGAGACGCAGCCTTCCGCTGTAACTTTACCTGCTGGTGTCGCTGTTGAACAATGTTTTTTTTTTTTGAAAAATGAGTAATTTATACACTTTTTAATGATACATTTTGTAATATTTGCATTGTTTTATTTTTATGCTACAATTTATTTTTTTTCTCATCCAATTTTTGAGGAGGCACTGCCTCAGAGGAAACACCCCTGCTCAGACAGCACTCAAGTTCTAATTAAAGCTAGACACTACAGGCAAACCTTTGTTTTTTTAAGATTTTGTGCTCCATAACTTGTCTTCTTTCACACTAGTAAAAAGAAACCATCCAAAATAATAATTTAAGCTTATATTTCAATTATAATACATATCTTCAAAATTACAGTAGTCCCCTCCATGTCAGTAGCACTTACATACACCAAACTTTTTATTATCATCTATATTCAGAAGAATTTTACAGAAGCGTTTGTTCATATATCATTTGCCTGATTTATGTTTTGACAAAAAGTGATATCCAAAATCCTCTAACTGTAATATGTAAACAAAATCATACACGTTTTGAATTTTGAATCAAGCTTTATCTAAAGATTTCTGTTCTGGAAATGTATGCAAATTAGAGCACATTTAATTAGACCCTGGATCATTTGCATATTTACACATAATAGACTTATAATACAAATCAGTTGTCGTAACATACTGTGATTGATCAACTGGGAAAAGTACGATAATATCTAAAAATATCTAATAAAAAAAAAATATATATATATATCTTGCCTAACATGACTAATAATGACTTATTCATATCCATATCTCAATTAAGTGTTCATAAGATCTCTAATGAACATCTGGAGAACTTTCTCACGCATTTACAAACCCCTGAAGGACGTCATAGCAGGCTGTGTGTAGGTTAATTGTTGATTGTCTTGGAGATAATGCAGCACATCCATCACTGAAATAAGTCATCCGGTGTCCCTGCTTTCCCTCATGGCAGGTATGAAAACACGCAGTAAATCAAAGCTCTCAGTGGCGTCTGCACACACATGTGGGAGTGCCGTCATTGAGAGACAAATACTTATCAGTTTTCTAAGATGCACATCTCGCTCAAGACCCTGAGAACACAATGACACGTTTTCAGTGCGTTGCCATTGGCGATGGAGATCATCTGTACACCTCCGGCTTTACCGTGGTAAACAAAGCCGAGGTGCATTCATCACAGCACTATTCTGAACAAGATAAGCGTGGGCATTAAACTCGCAGAAAGGTACTTCGTACAGATTGTTTTTGTGCTGCAGACTGACTGTATGAATTCTGAACTCATCTGAACCAAATTTTGTTGCACTTGAACTTTCAAATATCTCGTGAAAATACCAAGGAAGAGCACATGAAAGGACCAAAATCTATTTTCTATAAATCACTGAGCAGCAAAAAGAAAGTCTTAATTTTCATTGCCTGTTTTGTCACACACCAAGAAATGGTGTTTTGAAACCATTGTGATTGTACAATATAATGCATTTTTGAAAGTTTCAAGATATTTAATAAGAAATAATGTGGGTATGACGGTATATTCAGGAGGAATTGATTGGATGGTGATATATTTAATATAGAAATATCAATATTTATATTAAACTTACATGGTGTACTAGACATGAACTAGACATATATAAAAAAATAGTTATTGAAAGTTGTTTTAGAGAGTTACTACAAACATTTTTTACAACAAACATAATTTTTCTTTACAATGAAATGCAGTAGGGAATCAGGCAATATAAAACCAGAAATAATATTAACCCATAAGAACCCAGACCAATTTCTCCTTATAGGAATATTATGGGGCATATAAAACAAACCAAATGGACCACTTATAACATGTTTCTGCAGTTGTTTTTGAAATACAACCCCTCCTTGTGAAAGATCTGTAATGTTACATATATGACACATTGGGCGTTTATGATAAATTTTTCATGTGACGTTACATTGGGCATTTATTTCTCAATTGAAAAAAATACATTTTTGCTAAATAAACTTTTTTTCTCTTTATTTGCTTTTCCACAACATATTTCAAAACCACATAACTGTGGCCATTAAGTTTTACAACAACTCTTTTGTAACATATCAAAATTCTACTTTTTCAGGTATATGGTTTAACCAGAAATTAATTTTTAGATTTTTTTTTCACAACTCGAAACAATATCGTGACAATATCCGTGCGGCGGATCAGAGGTAAAAAAAAGATATAAATACTGTTCAGTTTCTTGCACATACCGATTGTTTTGTGTCTTTAGACCTCAATGTATCTTCACGAGCCGCAGGGTTTAATTTGGTTTTGTCTGTGTATGTTTTTTTTGACTCTCAAAGCTATGAGTACCATTGACTGGCATTATATGACTGACAGACTGCAACGTTTTGAGTTAAAAAAAAATCTTAATTTGTGTTCTACTGAAGAAACAAAGTCACTTACATCTTGGATGCCCTGGGGGTAACCAGATAAACATCAAATTTTCATTTTTGTGTGAACTATCCCTTTAATGTGACAAATACGTCACATCAAAATTCCACCTACTTTTATATGGTTAATAGCCCGATGTGACATATGTCACCACAATATCTTTGTAACTTGTTTTATATCAATTTGTCCAAGAAATGTATTAAAATCAGGTTAAGAGTAATCAAGGATATGTTATTAAAATATTAAAAAGCTTTAAAAAGACCTTTCCAGATAATCACCAGTGTTTGTGACACCTGCGTCACCGTGGGTTCTTATGGGTCATTTCATGTTGATTTTAATATGCTGTCAACTTCCAAATTCCATCTCCATCCAATAATAAAGTGGTGTTTCTGTGGTGGTCTTGAGCCAATGTGCTGCTTTAAATCCGTTTTATTGGGCTGCACAAGCTTATATTCATAAAACAAATGAACTTGATTCTTCCTTTTGTAACCGTGCATGCATTGTTGTGATGAAGTTCAGCACTTCATGGACAGAGTCTTCGAGTCTGTTGAGAAAGTGTGATTTTTTGTTGTTGTGTTATGGCGCCCTCTAGTGCAACAGTGAAATCAGATGCATTCAGAAAAACTCCGACACATTAAAAGAGACTCATGATCATTAAATTGTAAAATTACAGAAGAAAGTCATTTGTAGTTTCCATTAGTTCAGTCATTAGCACTGTTTACCGAAGCATCGCTATCCCTATTGCTCACATAAAGAGAGTGATTTAAACAAACCAATAATCCTAAATATAAAGTTTTGACATGTAACTCGTCTCGTACCTAGCAACTATTTATAACACCCTAGCAATGCACAACAACAATCTTTGTAACCACCCTGAACACCCGCACCTGGAAACCACCCAGAACATCTTAGCAACCACAAAACAACACTTGGGAGACACTTTAAGAACTGTAGCAACACTCTAAATACCCTTGCAATAAATATTATGTATTATTAGAAATGTTTTTCGACTGCACTCAACCTTTTTAAATAATAAAGGGTTTTATTTTCATAATTTGAAGGCTAATTATTATTTCACATGAAATATTGCTATATAGCATTAATTTAATGAATCTGGAAATAATGCAGTTAACTTGATTAATAGTTTTGTTTTTTAAATTGATCAATAGTCTTATTTTATTCATGATGTCTTTAAAGGAAGAATTTTACAAGTCTAGACACACGCCAATAAAGCCTTCGGTCAAACACCGGAACCTTTCAGTGCGATCACTGTCATCATCGTTAAATGGCTGTGCAATGAATTAGCATTTCACAGAGCGCTGCGTAAGCGTTTCTGAGAGTTATGAAGGGAACAGAGCCAGGGATGGAGAGAAGCTGGTGTGAAATGTGTTTTCTGGCCTTGTTAATATTAGATGAGCTGCTGTCATCAGCACCGATCCTCCGATAAACCATGAAGATCAAGTTAAGATTATACAGTCAAGGTCAAATTAAACACTAGCACACACTTATAAGACACCAGATAAAGGGATAAAGTCTAGATCCTGCACGCTTTTTGCCTGTAAGAGTCTTAACTGACAACCCACTTATTGATTCCACATCTAATTAACTGCATTTCACTCAATCGTTATTTCTTTAACTAGCCTAATTAAGCAGATTAGACAAAATTAATATGCTTAGACAGTGTTTGGCAAAAGAAATCTCTTCAATCAGGGGCGGACTGGAACAAAATTTCAGGCCGGGAAATCTCATACTCATCCAGGCCAACCCATACACCCACAACAAATTTTTAAACCGGACAACAATATTTTTTTGTATGGCCATCATCATCATTGCATAAAAAAGTTTCAATTCCTAGGCTGGGGCCATGCAAAATAATTAAAGGTTAGCTTTTGAACTTCCATTTTCCTTTTTAGTCTCTTCATTTTCCCTGACATCTCTATGTCTCACATGTGTATTTTTACTTTTTTCACTAATGTTCTTGCACCTGTCACTTTTCCAGCACCTTGTTGCCAAACAGCCACCTCATTGTAATTTGTTTGCACATTTATTTTAGAAAAAAATAAGTATTACATTATTGTTTTATCTTGTCAAAATTAGCACAATAATAGCTACATCTTGAATATATCTTTATAGAAAAATCTTAAAATTGAATGTTTTTGCATTATCATGGGTCATGTTTTGTCCAAAGGAAAATTAGCCATGGTATTATTAGATCTATGGTAAAAGTAACCGTGTTTTTGGTGGATTGATTACTATTTGTATAACCAGAGTTTTACTACAAATACCACGGTGAAACTATACCGTGTAGCAAAACCATTATTCATTTGTGGTTACCATGGTTTAACTATAGTAACCATGGTTTTGGTTTTATTTTTAGTAAAACAGTCATAAACAGGACAGTTTTGCCTCTCTGCTCCACCTGGGAGCTTCCACTCCATTCTCGAGTCTCGCATCCTTTTGGCGGACACCGCGGATGCGCGGAGCGAGCGCGAGGCGAATCGCGTTGCCAGTCAAGACTAACCGATTCATGATATATTAGAGTTTTATTATTGAATGGCGAATTCGGAAATAATCAATTTAGTACATTCGGCAGGCAACAAAAACAACAACAATATAAAAAAATTATAATAATAATAATAAATTAAAAAAAAAAAATGTAGGGCAGCGGGCCAAATTGGCTGCCAGGCCAGCGGGAATTCTCCCGGTGCTCCAGATGGCCAGTCCGCCCCTGTCTTCAATCATCAAGAGTCTCTTCAATGCAAGTCCATTTTATTGTTTGTCAGGTGAAAATATTAAATCTGATCACTAAGAGTGTTAGCGCAGCTTTTAAGACCCATTCACAGCAAGAACGATTACTACAACGATAAATATACTTGTGTCCACACCAACAGACGTTGTTTATTTTATTATGAGTTATGTTGTCTGCTGTTTTAAATGCGCAAACACTTAACTTGGATTCTGACTGGTAGTTTTTTATCATTCATCAGCTGGACAAAATCGTTCTGAGACTGATTCCAATGATATCAGTCTTCTGTGTTGTTATAGTGTGGTCTTCCCGATTGTCAGAGAATTAGGATGATTATTAGATTATTAAAGGTGCAGAATGCAATATTGACAGCTAGTGGTTGAAATGGGTACTGCAAATAAAAAATAAATAAATAAATTGAGCGATTTGTTTCTCCTGACCGCTACTCCTCAGACTCCACGCGGGTTGCCAGATTGGGAACACACAACATGAACAAGCGAAATTGGCAATGGAAGGCGACAAACCTTAAACTGTAGGCTGATGACGTTGTAATATTCCTCTGTAGAGCCCTGCATTTCAGCCTGGCCCGACGGGCCCCGACTTTTTTACGCCCCTACGGCCGGGCTTCAGGCCAATTTTCACATCATAGTTCAGACGCAGGTCGGGCCTCCGGCCTGTTTTAGGCTTCTCCTTATGTTTATATTTTAGACATCCATCAATTAGTGATGGAAAAAAAAATTGCCACGCTGGTGGAAACAACACGAGACTGTGCTACCGCGACTGTCAAGAGCGGCTCAACAGTGTTTAGTGTCCCGCAGCAGAAGCAGCATGCGTGCCGTCAGCACAGCTGAAGAGTTCTGAGTTCAAACGCACGCAATAGGCGCCATGTTTTGCTTGCCGCAAAGCCCCAGTAAAAGTAATTACCATGAATGTGTCCGGGGGAAATAGTAAGGAGATATTTGAATTATTTATTAATAAACTAGTGTTTTCTGAGTCCGTTTCACAAGGATGAAGTTGCCGATCCTGATTCGCCATCTCCTCATTAGCCTTTAGAGATAAATGCATCTTTATGGATTATGATTATAATGAAAGATTTTTGTTTTTTATTCGTTTTATTTTGTTAAGTAGTAATTTAAAG
Source organism: Aspiorhynchus laticeps (assembly GCA_023376895.1). Lineage (NCBI taxonomy): Eukaryota > Metazoa > Chordata > Actinopteri > Cypriniformes > Cyprinidae > Aspiorhynchus > Aspiorhynchus laticeps. Next base: position 83,858,385 of record CM041793.1, on the reverse strand, counting down.
CTTTCTATAGATATATCTATCATGTCTGTGAGGCATGTATTCGCTGAGTTTCGGTTCATTTTTGTGAAACGCTCCTGTTCAAGACAAGACGGCAGAAAGCGCATCGTGTTTGTTTTCTTTATTTTATAAAAGCACAATGTTTTGTTGATATTTTGAGTGCACACAAATAAAAGTAGACCCTTTACAGTTCCAAATGATGTATTACTCTTACCTTTATGAGCAAAAATGACGGCGTATCCACTGAAAAAAAGGCAAGTGATCGCACTGGCGTCCTGCAAAGCGCGCTTTAACTTCCACTCTCCGCACGAACTATTGGATAAAGCGCACATTTATCTTGGTTTAACGTTTAAACATTGTTATATGCTTGAACGGTTTTATAAGTATAGATTTTATTTTAGGCAAGTCGTGATGATTTGAGAAGGCTAAATTGATCAAACATTGACTATGATCAGCTTACTGTATGCCGCTGGCCGCTTGGACGTTACTTTAAAAAAACAAAAACTTATAATGAACAAAAAATGTTTTTCTAAATTAACAATACAAAACTGAATGATTTTAATAGCTGAAACAGTAGTATAAGCTGTTTTGGGAGAAGGGGAAAAAAAGACGGGCTCGGGTCGGAGTCGGGCTGGTAATTCTGATGAGCTGTCGGACAAGGGCCGGACTAGGGCCTGAGCATCTCTGGCCAGCACCGGGCTAGGGCCTAAATTTGAGGCCCATGCAGGGCTCTATTCCTCTGGTCATAGAGATGTTTAGTTGCATGGTGAGGCTTTTTACGTAGAGTACATTCTGCAATCTCTAAGCCTCTAAGCCTTCTGCAATCTCTAAGTTTTCCACTGTGTTATCCGCTAACTGGCAACCCGGGTGTCAAAATACTATTGGGTAAATTGGCAGTGGGTGGAGTCACACAAACTAAAACAAAAATAGACATTCCGACATGGAACACACATTTTCAAGGTAGAATAACTGGCTGTAGCATTGTTTTGTTTTTTTCTTTATTCTAGATATTATTCATGTCTTGAACACAAACAATTCAGCATAAGTATAAGCAATAACACAGAAAGGAAAATCTTGAAACATCACAAACACAGACAATTGTTAGTCATAACCTACTCCACTATCTGACCTAACAATAGTTAGCTGACAGCACAGATAGGAGTGCAGAAGGGCGAAATGTGAGCTTGTGCTCTGGTGGTGAAAAAAGATCCATGTCTAATGGAGCTGGAGGAAGTGGGACTCGAATTCTGCCCCGGGACGGAAAGATGAGCAGCCCATCTGCTTGGCACAGGCCCGCCTCCTATCGACCCGCTCCAGCACTCTTCTAAATATCTGTCAATCGATGGAGACTCACACACAGTGAACTCACATTCTTAGTGTCACAAGAATGATTAGCAAATAAGCACTAATGGCGAGGTCGAGATTAGCAAAGAACACTAGCATTGAATGGCAGAGCTAGCTGATATGAACTGATATACTAGTTGGACCACTAAATGTGGATTATATAATACAGTATTTATGGTTGTTGAATGCTTGCTTTGTGTGCATACAGCAGATTATCCATGCTGCACCTTTTAAGTAGGTTGATAATGCATCCCATCGGAGGCATCAGATAATAAACATCCATTATCAGAGCGCAACCAGTGGTGTTTAAAACCCCACATGCACTTAACCAGGCAGGAGACTAAATATACTTAAGTGCTCTCTGATTCTTCAGTAAGCGCTACCAGATATATTCTTGGCCTTTACGGTGCAGCACCACATAATTCACTCAGCTCAATAAGAGCTTGACTCACGGGAGATCTCGAACGGCGTGAGCGCCGTCTAGAAACCTTGAGATCAGCAACAATGACAAACAAAATGCCTATTTCCTAGACAGGCAGCCCTCTTTTCATCAGCGTAAAGGGATTAGCGGCAAACTCAGACTTACTCTTGGGGGAAGAACGCTAGAGAGATACTCCCCACAGAAAACTCGCATCCTATATCAGCGGTTTTCAAATGCTTTGATGACAAGTGGCCCCAGATATGATGATGATCTCACTTCAAGCGACCTTCCTACAGTAAAATATAATGCAGCTGCATATTTTCATGTATGAAAACCCATACGATAATACATAGGACCTTTTAAGAAAAAAGTAGTAGAAAAGCAAATAATTACATAACAGAAAAATCAAATATTAAATAAAAAATGTAATATTAATTAAAATTTGTAATCTATTAAAATTCAATCATAAAATCAAATATTATATAAAACAACACAGCTAACACTTTCCAAAAGCTTTGATATTTCATTAATGCTTCCAGCTTAAAACAGTTCTGAAGAAACTAGCTACAAACAGAACAATTTTATCCTTACAAAAACACTATCCACAAAGCCTGAAGAACAACGCACAATAACCTTGTCATCACATCTGACAAATCTATGCAAACACTTGCCGGAGACCAATTTCCACAATGTCAAAACTTCAGCAGCAAGTATGGAGAAAAAGATCCCTCAAGTGGCCTTGAAACAGGCCAATGTGTTACACAAAAGCAAGCTACACCATATAATTATCAATCATGAGTAGTCAAAGGGTAATAATGGGGGTCTGAAATGCTGTTTTCATTTGCAACACTGAACACAAAGAATTAATGGCTTCTGATTCCTGTTAGATACAGTGAGAACACCTATTCATCTTCTCTGACGCCTCAAGTGTGCTGAGTCCATTTATCTTCTAGCAAATAAAGTCAGCCAGCCACCCTCACAATAACACGGCGAGAATGGATTGAGCGCCAGGGGGCCAAAACTCGACTCTTACTACGAGTCCATCCGGACGCCGGTCCTACCTCTCTCCAGTGTTCCGGGCCGCAATCCTTCCCAGCAAAGTTACACTCCAGCAGCATGTCTTCCATGCTGTGACGGGTGCGATTAAAGAACTCTGCGAGGCTGAATCGAGACCCTTGCCTGTCGGGCTCCGGTGCCAAAGGGATTCCTGGTGCCATGTTGTCCTCGTATCCCAACAGCGGCCCCATGAAAAGCAAGTCACTGTAGCTCAGCTGTGAGCGCCGGAACGAGTTGTAGTTGCAGAGCGTGATGGCGGGGAACGTCATGTTCCTGGCATTACGCTCGTCCAGCATGGTGATGTAGTCATACTGCAGGTAGTAGATGACACGGTCCACTACATGCATGAGGAACATGGAGATCGCCAACAGGAAGACCACCGTCCACAAGCCCCGGCGGATGCGGAACTTCTTGTTCTCCACGAAGACGTGGTTGGCACCATGGAGGGAGCAGCCATCAAAAAACGTGGCAAGGCTGATATCGGGCACTTCTTCTTCTTCTGTCCCATCGTATGTGTCCGGATCGTCACCCTCCTCCTGGTACTTGCCGTGTTCGCCATCTCTTGACCACCCCACACGCTTGTAGTGATCATCGAAGCTGCCTTGGCGTGAGCGACCAACTGGCTCATCGTCGGTGCTGAAGGAGATGGTGCATGTGATCCGTACCATGATGTTAAATCAAAAACTGGTCAATAGTGAAATGAAGAACACAGAAAAAAACCTTCTCAGCTTGCTTGGTTACACTTAAGATGTCATTTTGAAGTATTCTAGATGTCCAAAAAAGATTTATTGACCCCAAATAAGCCAATCCAGACTTGATCTTCTAGTTACTAGAGATGGAAAAGCATCAATGATCTCTTCAGAAATGGTGTTGAGCACTATGATATCCCCAGTAATCGGTCTATCCCTTCATATCGGGACATCTGAAGAGGAATGGCACTGTTGGGATGTTATGCACTGCCTGGCCCCAAACTCCCTCCCTCGGACAAGGAATAGTCCCAGTGCAACCTTCATCTGATGTCAGCACCAGATCGCCTTTCATTGCGCATTTCAGCACTTAGGATAATAATCCAGGCGGTTTCTATCACATAATATCTGCTTCATGAATCCAGATGAACAGAGTCATGGGATTTTTCACTAGGTGATAAAAGGCACAGCAGCCGTTATGCTTTGATAAACAGTATATACTGAATGCGTCACTGTTGCTGGTTTATCAGCTCTTGAATAAACACTCTAGAGTTTCGAGAAAAGCCAAGATATCAACATGCATGCATGTGTGTGGCTTGGCTCAGAGGTGAAGCGATACTCTACAACGCCATGCATGAAATACTAAAGTACACAAACGCAAACTCAACACCTTTCATGATATATCTGCGCTTATCTGGCATGCAATTGCTTTACTAAACTTCCTGTTGAATGCAGCTCATAAACTGAAGGGAATTTCAGCACTTAATCAAAATGTTATCACCTTAATTCATTGTACACGAGCAGAATCAATTTCGGGGGTAAAGCAATATATATGTAAAACCTTCTTACATACAGTTTTGTGGTAATTTCAATAGGACGATTTGGAATAAGAATGGATTTATTCATTCAAATTAAGTAATTTCCGTAGTATTTTCATGAATAAGAACCGATGAAGGTGATTCGCTGCATGTTTCCTGTCCTAGATTGAATGTGATTGATTCTGGCGAGATGAAAGATTCAAGGAATTATTTTCAAAGCACGGTGTTTGGAAGCAAACCGGAGGCATTCGTTTTAAGACCAGCTGCCTGTCTTTAAAACATATAGTTTCTCGTTGCTTAGCTGCTCTATTGATTGATCTCTATTGACGACAGCCAGAGTTTTTATTTCTTTTATTTGTCTGGATGGAAATGACAGAATTCAACAGACTTAAACTGAACTATGTAGGGGTGAAATGAACAGAGGTTTGGATCCAATGGAGCAAGAACAACTCTTTTTGGCAACTCTTTTTGGCACAGAAGCATGACAGACTGTTTTCCAAATAGTGTTGCATTTCCATTAACAAGCTATATTTTCCAACAATAATGTATAATATGACAAAGCCCATTTTCAGATAAAAACTGATAAAAAAAAAAATAAAAATAAAAAAAATAACTTCAATAGTAACATTAATCTATCTTAAACTACCTACTCAAAAAGTAGTTAAATTACAGTAAACTTGCACTTTTGAATATATGATTTTTCTTAGTTTTTTTTTTGTTAGTAGCTTGCAGTGTAATCTTTGTAAGCTTTGCTGTAGTTAGCTATCTTAAATTATGAACAGCTTCTAGCATGAGAAACTAAATGTTCAAAGTAGCTTCAACACTGGATAGTTATAGGCCGTCAATCCATTTAAATGCCCTCGTAAAATGACCATTTCAAAATTGGAGATTGTTTTAGACCAATATCCAATAAAAACGAAAAGCTGCCAAACGTAAACAGTGTCCAACAGATGGCAGCAGAGCTCAGCGTGTGAATCATCCAGACCTCCTGCCAAACACGTTTCCCGTGTCGACCCACAGCTCTTGAAAATGCAATCAGTCTGAAAATGAATTCTCAACACGCTCGTATATATTTCCCAGGTCTGCTCCAGTGCTCCTCAACAGGTTTCTCCATGCTCCATTCAATCTACCTTCAATCTTGAGGGAGAGTATCGAATCAAAGAGTGACTTAAAGGAACAGCACACTGAAAACAAAAAAGTGAATAATTTATGACTTCTTTTCAGGTACTTTCTTGTTATTTACAAAGTTGTACTAGCTAAGTCAAGCATCACTATTGTTGTTTCTCATACTTGTGGTCATCCACACAATTTGGGCCTAGTACTAATGCAAGTAATGTCGTCTTCAGACACTAGGGGGCAGTAGATATGCTGCCATACAGCGACTATGTGCCTTGAGGGCGGGTATGTCATTTGAAGCGCATGGAGATGGTCCATCATTTCCACTCAAGACCCTCTCAACCGACAGCGGTGATAGACCTGTCGTTACCATGGATACTGGCAGCGAGGGAAAATGCATGAAGACCCATTACCATGGAAGTGCGGACACACACACACACACACACACACACATTGACACATATGTAATTTGATTCAACAACTGCTGTGAGAAAATGACGTCCACTCTGTGGCTAACATCTGAATTGGCCTACTGGGCACTAATCGCATTATTTAACACCAGGAAACCTGCAAATGTTTATGGAAACTGAATTAATGAGACCGGCTGGCCTCGAGTGGCACAGATCCAGAATAAAACATGAAACCAGCTGGCACAACCACAAGTGCTGGCATTAACAAGCACTAAATTACAAGAACCGCAAATAGAAAGACGAACCTGTTGGTTGTTGCAGTCTGGTACTTGAGAAATGGTACCATATCGATAAATATGATTCTGTAAATTTACATTATAATGATATTAATTACAAGCACTTACATATTAAGCCAAATTTCTAAAATCATTTTGAAAGAACAAATGAAAAGTTTATTATTACAAAATATATGTTATAGATAGACTATTATATATAATTTATATATTAAGTAAATTATATATATATATATATATATATATATATATATATATATATATTATATAGTTATATATATATATATATATATATATATATATATATATATATATATATATATATATATATATATATAAAGTTAAGTTTAAATTGTCAATGAAAGAACAATGAATAAATAGGTTAAAATAAACTAAAAATAAAATAATGTTAATATATATTAAAGTACATTAAAGTTTTTATAAGTTTAAAAAAGATGGATTAAAGTATTAAAATGTAAAAATTAACAATTTAAATACATTTATACAAATAAATGTATAATTGGTCGCTAAAATTAAATTGACATAAGACAAAAGTTTAAAATTGTGAAACAATGAATAAGTTTAATATAAAATGTAAATATATTAAGTACATTATATATTAAGTAAATTATAAACAAGTTTCTTATAAGTTTACTAAAGATGGATTAAAATTAAAACATTAATATAAAATTAAATATTAATAATACATATTTAAATCTATAATATACTGTAATACTATAATAATATATGTATAAATTAATTAATATTAAGATAAACATCAACTTTAAAACTGAATGAAAGAACAATAAGTTTCATCTAAAAATATAAAATATTAAAATGATGTGTATATACATGCATTTGTTTGCAATTTAATAACATTTTTGAAAATGTATATTTCAATAATATCTTAATGTTTTATCTTTACATTAAACTCTTATTTCTTATAAAAACACTTATTTATTATTTCTTTTATTATTGCTTTGCATTTGTTTTTATTTCTCTGTTTCTTCATATTGCTCCACTAAAGCACTTTGAATAATCACTGCAAAAAAATGCACTTCATAAATAAACATGATCACAGTCCACTGCATTTACAGAAACAACACGGGCCATAAGAGGCATTAGAGACCGCTGCAAAAACAATACCAACACAAACAAGCGGGGACAAGGGACGAGAGAAACGATATGATTACTAAGACAGCTGCCGTGGGGCCGCAGGGTCCCGTGCTGTGGTAAATGAGTTGTTTTGGGCGTGCGGCACGTTCTTCATATGAACCCATGCACTCAGGTTAGACGCACATGACCTCACCTTCCTCGACTGCCTCAGAGCCGAGAACGACTCTACTGCACTGCAAAATACTGAAATTGAAATGATAAACAGCATGACTCATACACCAACCATCACATCATCATGGAAACCAATCATAACATTTATGAAAACATTATGCTGTTTTTATTATTACAAAGCAAGATTATAGGAATCAGAGCATTAATTAGTTATGTTTTCATGCCCGCGCTACACACTCGACGCGGTATATTGCTAACATGTATAATTTATTTGTTGTTTGTCTATGAATGCTAAAATTCAAATTAGATATTTAAAAATTAATTTGAATCTTCCTCCTCGTCTTTCTAGAGGCAGAGATCCGGAGGATCCGCAGCGCTGACGGCATTTTCAACAGTTAAATTATAGCCTGCGTTTACAGATCTATTTATCAAACTCAAGCGGCTGTTGAAGCACTCACAAACATTTGGAATAAACAGTGCGCTCGTCTAGATCAATAATGCCGGCGTTTGTGTGTGCTGTCTTTAAAGAGCACATGGAGCAATTTCAGCTGACAAATACGACAGAATCATGATGGATTAACAGAAATACCATTCCACTACCCAGAATCCCGCTCGAGGCAATCTGCACGTCTTCGTCTTCTTGTAAGGTGTGGGATCGATCTCTTCAGGGTGGATGATACCGGTGGATCAGAAGGATCTGAATGGAGTTTGCTCATGTAAAACTCACCGCCATGATGTCAAGGTGTTGTGAGTGGTTACCAGGGTGTTGCTATGCAGTTGTAAATGTGCCTTGACTGGTTTTTACATTTACATTTACATTTAATCATTTAGCAGACGCTTTTATCCAAAGCGACGTACAAATGAGGAGAACAATAGAAGCAATCAGACCATCGAGAGAGCAACAGTATACAAGTGTCATGACAAGTCTCAGTTAGTCTAGCACAGTACACGCAGCTAGGATTTATTTATTTATTTTTTTTTTTATTTTTTTTTTTAAATAGAATAGGTAAGTTAGTATTAGTTAGTCAGGTGCTGGCGAAAAAGATGTGTCTTTAGATGTTTTTTGAAAATGGCTAAAGACTCAGCTGTTTTTAGCATGTTACCTTGTGGTTGCCAGGTGCTATGAGTTGTTAAGGTGTTCTGAGTGGTTTTCATGTTTCTAAGTGTTTTTGTCTGTTATTGTGGTGACATTTCCACTCCCCTAAACATGACGTGGCAAAAAAAACAAAACGTGATTGGTTGCTTTACCTGTCAGTCATATGGCCTCTTGGCCAATGAAAGCTACCATAGATACCAGACCTTCAGCCATCAGTCTGAAGGTCTGGCTACGCGAGACTAATCAGCGAGTTACATTGTATGGGAAACGCACCCCTGTGTGGTTACCAGGGTGTTGCTATGCAGTTGTAAATGTGTTTTGAGTGGTTGTTAGCATGTTACTTTGTGGTTGCCAGGTGCTGGCAAAACTTTGCTATGCCATTGCTAAGTTGCTCTGGGTGGTTGTTAAGAGTGTGGGAAGGCAGCTACTATAATGTCTTAAGTCATTACTATGGGGCTGCTTTGCAGTTGCTAAGGTGTAGTTCTAAGTGGTTGCTTGAGTGTTCTAGGTGGTTACTCACTGTGTTGTTTGAAAAGACTATGGGTTAGTGTCCCATATGTACCTCCTTCACTGGAAGTCTATTGGATTTTTCTGGCCGTTTTATCGCAAACAACACTAATTACAATAATGTTGACATTTGATTTTTTAATACAAATTCCCGATAACATACTATCTTGTATTTAGTTTTTTTTTTAATGATATAATGACAATTTTCAGCATGTTGCTTAGCAATTACAGATAAGCACAGAACAGATATGTTAAAAGATTTCCGATTCTCTAATATGTAGAACGTACAATTCTTTCTTGCATCTAATGACAGACTCGGCGACAAGATAAATAGCCTGATGTGAGGAGCCCCATTAAGACTCTTTCTTATCAGGAGAGTAAGTGCTGATGTTTTGAGCAGAGATGCTGTGACACAGGAGGAAATGGAGCTGATGATGGGGTGGCGTCCTGCTCAGCGGAGGTTTTGTTGGATTCGACGTAAATGAGGGTTTCATTAAAGTGTTCCATGATAATGTACAAGTTTTGACATGCAGATATTAGCTCGAGTTGAGTTTCATGAGAGGAGCTAAAACCTTAAGATGGAAAATTGGTGTGCCAAAGTGTTTTTGTTAGTGCTGAAAGCTAAAAGTTCAGATGAACAACCTGGAAATGTTCTACTTGAAACCTGAATTGACTCCATTGATCAGATTGGAATATATAACATAACTAATACATAAAACATATAAACACTGAACTGAAAAAAAAAAAAAAAAAAATACAAGGTCCTGAAAAAAATAGAGAAAAGTCAGTTATAAATACACTATTTCAATAGATGTTCAATACTATTTATCCAGTATGTGTCTGCAATGTATCTTGATGCAAAATAATCACATTTCGTTTTTATTTCACTTTCTGCCATCATTTGAAGTTCAAACAACATGAGCCTTGGTACTAAAATATCAATCAACGTATCAGTGGATGAGAAACATGAGGCTAATTCAAATATCTTGCAGCTAATTAGACACTATTGGGAATAACATGAGAATAAAAACATGAAAGCAGGAACAAGTATGACCGGATATGGGAATCCCAGCTTTCCTAGAGGCATTGATCTCTGCAAACGAGCCATTAGCCTTTCAAACAAATTAGCTTTAGGCGATCAGCTAACTAGCGCTTCATGTATAGACAGCAGACAGCGAGGCAGCTAACTAGTGTTTGCAACATGCCGCCTTTGATGGCCAAGTGTTTTTGAAGCACAGCCTTGGTTTTCAAGTGGGTTCTGCTCTTTTGTGTGGCACTACTAGTGAAAGAACATGCTCACAAAGGTTTCATGTTAGCACAGACGTCAAGTAGCTCATGGCTATAGACTATTTGCACACACACGTACACAAATCCACACAAACAGTAGGCCGTGAACTTAAAATAATGCTCAATGATTTCCAATAGGGCATCTGAAAAGGGCAGATTGCACGGAGCGACATGAGGGGAAAAAACAAGAAGGACTAGACACAAAGTGCTCTGGGAAGGGCAGCCAGGGCTATAGAGGAGCTAGTTCGATTAGCCTTGCTAAGCACAGCTTAAACTTTCTTTCTGCCGGCCTTCGGCTGTGTGGACGAGGATGAAGCCTATTTAACACAGCAGAATGACGGCAATGGTTATTATGCCGAAGTCTGGACGCTTCAAAAGGCTGTTATCTCGTTCGCTAGAGACGATAACCAAGCTGCACCTGAATGTCTTACTCTTGCGTTTATCCTCATTTTACTCTTATCAGCAGAATGACCTCAATCCAATCAACTTTTTAAAAATCTGTGCTGAGGGGGACACATTCTACACTTATGTAGCATTTTATTTTTTCCCTTCAAGTCCACTTAACATCTCTTGCCCCCAAAACAGTCATAATTCAATTTTAAATGGCAAAATTCACCCTTAAACAGTCCCTCCAGTTTTTACATGGAACACAACAAGCTTTTTTTGTGATCCAGTATATTTTGCCATTGAACTGCAAAATATTCACAAAAAACGCAAAATAAACAGATTTCTATTTTACTAGTTCTAGTTACTATTGTATGTCTTGTGTCATTCATAACATGGTAAATGTGGCATCCTAAACATTTTCCATTAAATTCTGGAAATTATGTCCTATAAATTTAGACATTTTGATTGCAGAAAATCACAAAAGAAAGAAAAAAAAAGAAAAGGTGAATCCCTGGTGGAACTGCTTAAAAGAAGTCCAAAGGCTCATTTTGCTGCTGTTCCTACTTTTTTGCATATGAAATTCCCCACCAAATTGAGGAATAGCTGTTGAGATGTGTAAATATGGGTGATCACAACTGTAATACACTATGCAGTTGAAATGTTTGCAATGAAATGTATCTCAAAGAACAATGCCTAAAATTTCACACAGAAAAGGCCATTGATTGTCGTAGCAATATATGAAGCATAGCTCAAAATGAAACCACTTTTAAACAAAACCAACTTGAAAATTTGTAAAAATTTGTGTGGGGAAATCTTTCACCCTCATGCAAAACTCTGCATCCTGCAGAATCCTACTGGAATTTTGACATTTTGATTTCGAAAGCTATGTAAATGTGACCACACCAATGTTACTGCCATTTCACACACTTTTACATGGCAACACAGTGGCCACCTGGCAGAAACTAGCTCCAAAATCCAATCATGTGGACATAAAGAACTTGAACTTTTTTAAAGGCTAAGTTATACAAAAAGGAAAATTCTGTCATTTACTCATCCTCATGTTTTTTTCAAACCTGTATGACTGTCTTTCTTCTTTGGAACACAAAAGATGATATTTTGAAGAACTTATGCTGTTTTTGTCCACACAATAAAAGTCAATGGGGCCCAAAATAACATCGATTGGACCCCACTGATTTTCATTGTATGGACAAAACAAAAACCCAGAGCCATTCCAACAAAAACAGATGCTCAACATTCACACAGACGTAAGAGATTTAAATGAAGGGTGCCGCAACCTGTTGTTAATGCTACACCTCTTCCCCTTCACATCGTCTCAGCAGCGGGGCTGCCAAAACTATGATTATGTCCTGTGTGTCTCCATTATGTCCTCCTGTCATGTCAAATGCCCCCTGACGGAGGTGTGTTTGCCTACGAGACCTTCCCTCACCAGCAAACGCCATCTGAAGGAAGAGGCTGCACGAGAGGATCTCTCTGGGAGATTTGCTCAGCGCCACATGCTTCAGAAAGGCTGTTTGTCAAAGTCGTTTGCCAGTGTTCAGCTGCGCCGCTAATGTCTGCGACTCCACGGGAAGTCGGGGGAGCACATGAAAGTGCTGAATGTTGACTGATAGCTATATGATGACACTCGGAAAAGAGATGAATGTTAAGGATGATAATATTGTGTGCAAAATCTTTGAAAGATGCATACAAATGATCATTACGATAATGTATAAAAACAATTTGGAGGAACTGGAAAAAATGTACATTTTTTATTAAAAAAATATATATATTTTACCTTTAATTTATAATGTCAGTAATATTCAATCAAATGTTTTCTAATTATCGTTTAATAGGGGTTTTGCATCTTAAAAGTGTAAAGGAGCATGTTTACCTTTATGCTCAAAGTTTTATTAAATACTTATACTGAATATTGAATAAACTACCCTGAGAAAAAAAAACAAAAAAAAACTAAACTTTGCAATAAAGTAGTATTTTCTGTGGCATCTATATTATTTATCTTAAAATATGCTAAATGGCTATTCATTAAGATGCATCATTTGCATATTTACTGAACTTAAATGGGTACAGTCACAGTTCAAAACTAGACCTTGTATGAAGAAAATGCGAGTCGTTTTTGACTGAAAACTCATTCTGATGCTAGGCGGTGTCATGCCTTATCACTGTAAAAAAAAAAAAAAGTTGGGTAAACTTAAAAGTTTAAGGCAACCAGCTTCAGCAGAGTTTTCTCAACTTATTTGTTTTAGGAAATTTCTCAACTTTTTGTTGTATAAACTTCTGCTGAAGCTGGTTGCCTTAAACTTTTTAGTTTGCCCAACTTTTTTTTTTTTTTACAGTGTGGTTGCTAAGGTGTTCTGGGTGGTTTCTAGATGGTTAGCTACTTACTAGTCCAAGTGAAATGAAAACTGACACCCCCCCCCCCCCAAAAAAAAAAAAAAAAAAATAAAAAATAAAAATAAAAATGAAAAAAAGAAATAAAAAGAAAGCCCACACAGAATTCATCCTGCAAATACTTAGTCTTCATACCCCAAACTTTAGTTTGTTGCGCGTCCTATCAGGAGGCTGCACCTGTTTGGCTGTTTAGGTATTCCGCTGCTGTCTCCGCCTCCTCTGTGAACGCCGCCCCCTCGGCTCCAGGGACAGTCCGAGTTTAATCTATTTGTCTTGTCACATAATATGACAAGCGCTTCAGGCGAGAGTTTGGTAACTACATTAGCAAGAGCGGCTAGATTTACCCCGGCGAACACCAGCCGAGGGACTCCATTCACATGCAGCAAATTAATTTGCTCTCATTTGCTAATGTGTTCCGCCTACTGACATCAGACGGATCACGCTGAATGTGGAGAGCATTTGATCCGTGTGGTAAATAAAGCCCATTCTGGTTTCACGCACACTGTGTGCCGAAATGCCCCTATAGATGAATTAGACAGTGACTTTCAGAGGAGGGAACTTTTTTTGAACGCTATTAATGTAAAATAAATAGTAGAATAAGACTACTTCAAAAAGTAGTTAAAGCAAGTCAACTAATGTCTTGTTCACTAATGTCTATTTAGCAACAAGTTAAAAAAAATACACACCAATCAACCACCCAGAACAGCTTAGCAGCAACATATTATTCACCTAACAGCCACCCAGGATTCCCTTCAATCAGTCAAAAGCACCCAGAACCCTCTGGCAGCCAACCAAAACACCCCAGCAACTGCACAGTAACCAACTACTGCCACCCAGAATACACTATAAACAGTAGAAACCACCCCAAAACACCCCAGTAACTGCAATGCAACCACCTACAACCACCCAGAATACCAAAGAAGAAACCACCCAGAACACCCCTTCAACCACAAAGCAACCAGACACAGCCACAATACCATATAAACACAGAAGAAACCCACCCCAAATACCTTAGAAACAGTAGAAACACACCCAAAACCCCAAGAAAGCACCCAGAACACCACTTCAACCACGAAGCAACCAGATACAGCCACCCAGAATATCTTATCAACACAGTAATCACCTAGAATATCATAAACACAGAAGAAAGCCACCCCAAACACCTTATAAACAGTAGAAACACCCCCAAAACCCAAGAAACCTCAGAGAACACCCCAGCAACTGCACAGCAACCACCTACAACCACCCATGACAACCTTTAAACAAAAAAACACCCAGAATACCAGAGCAACCACCCAGAACACCCCATCAACAGTATAACGACCCAGAACAACCCAGCAACTGTATAACAACCACTTAGCAACCATTCAGAATACCAAACAGAAGAAACCACCCAGACCCCCATAAAAACCACATAGCAACCACATACAGCCACCCAGACTACCATATCAACACAGCAACCACCTAGAATACCATTAACACAGAAGAAACATACTCAGAATCCCCTTACAATGACCCAGAACACCCCATCAATCTCACAGCAACTATGTACAGCCACCCAAAATACCTGATCAATGATAGAAACCACCCCAAAACCCCTAGAAACGACCTAGAACACCCCAGCAACTGCATAACCACCTACATCCACCCAGAATAACCTTTAAAGAGAATAAATCACCCAGAACTCCCCATCAACAGCATAGCGACCCAGAACACCATAGCAACTACCCAGAATACCAAACAGAAGAAACCACTCAGAACCCCATAACAACCTGGAACACATCATTAACCACATAGCAACTACCTACAGCCTCTCAGAATACTCAGAATACATAAACACAACAAACAACCCAAATAAGCACACAGGAAACTACCCAGAATCCCCCTGCAATGACCCAGAACACCCCAGCAACCACATAAGGACCACCAGAGTACCCTATCAACACACCGCCAGAACACCCTAGCTACATCCCAGAAGTCCCAACCCAGTGAGTTTCATAATAGTTCTGAGGAATGTTTATGGGATACGAGGTGTAATTTTAAAGTAGATAATATCATATTTTTGAATTAGGGGAGACAGGAAATGTGTCGCATCATAAACTGTGGCTCATCTGAACTCATTTTAGCATACCTGGGCACGGCGTCTAATCTGTCCCGCAGTGACGGCCGTCTGGCCTCCGCATCTAAGTCTCACACCATTAAAATCTGTCATTGCACACAAATTTTTACAGCCGATAATCAAATTCTTCTCCACCAACTTTTCCTCCCTCTCTCTCTCCACCTGGGTCTTTAAAGCAGATCAATTCTCATCATAAGGTGCTCACAGAGGAAAGCGGGGCTTTAATTTACACCTGTGCTGGGTAATGATGAGGTCTCAACAGAACACACTGTAAATACTCATATTAGTGCAGCTCAGGTCAGACAAGTACGACACTGCTTTACATTACAAGACAAATGACGTAATGTGTATAAACAGTTTGGTAGCTTATGAGTTCTTAAGTTGTCAGGTACAACAACTTGAGTGAGTGATATCGCAAACGAATCACTGAATCAAAGTTCTGAATTGATTCAATCAAACGGACATAACTGAGTCACTTGTTCTTGAACTCTCATCGAATTTCAACTACAAGATGCTTTTAAATATAGGCTAAAATAATTAAAACTGCATTAAAAGCATTGTGATATTTACAGTGTTGCTCAATTTTGTACCCCCATCAAAATCATTTAGAATAGCACAAGATGAAAGTGTGTGATGGATTTCACTAATGACTTCCACCACACTCTTCTTCTTGTCCCTGTAGACGTGTCCCTTTATTGCAACTCTAAATGAGACTGAATTAGTGGCGCAGTTGTAATTAACAAAACTGAACAATTATGATTCTCCATAATCGGAAAGAACAACAAATGATTCTTCAGAGAACAGAATGATTCGCCTCTCTGTCTTTGCTGCCAAAACATCCAGAAACACACAAGAGATGAACAGTGCAAACAATCATGTGTCCACTTAAATGATTAAATCAATTGCACAACTAGCAATTAGAAGAATTTGGATGGACTCCCAAATATCTCACCACTGACGCAATCTGGACTAGTTCATTCAGAGGCCTACAGCACACTCTGAAGTGTTTGAGCTGTCAGTCAACATCCAGGATACAACAGCCTGTAAAGAAGAAGAGATTAGCAGAGATGTGAGCTAGCTTCAGAAAACATCAGTGGACGGGGGGAAATCAATTCAAAAATCAGTTTCCCAGGATCTTGAGTGAGAGAACATATAGGAAACAAGGTCAACACGAGAACATAAAGACAGATGAGAGCGGAAAATGATCACTGACTGAGAATCAAGGCTGTGTAGAAGTTGTTCCGAGGTCATTTGCGCAGGAAACCTCAATGGGAGCCTCTCTAATTGTCGGTTGACTTGTTTGATGTACTTTAAAGCTGCAGTCCGTAACTTTTTTTTTGGTTAAAAATGATCAGAAATCAATATTTGAGCGAGTACATAACCAGCCAGTGTTAAAAGCTATCACCTCAATTTAGCCCGATTCACAACGGTTATCTTATAATAATGTTTTCTAATTTGAGTGGTACGGGTAGGTTTTCGCAGGAAATTCGAGCATGGCACTGCGTCATTACATCACGTCTGTAAATATAAAGAAGTTTTCCCGGCTAGTAGGCTATCACACGTGAGGATCCTGCAAGTGACAGATCGTTTATAGCCTTTTCTCACAGCAGCTAGAATAATTAAACGTATCATTTTGATGGCGGATTGTGATCCAGAAAGGATTATGTGTTTATGAAACACGTGTGAATGAAAGTAAATTATATTCCAGTTTTAAACATGCTTCTGATTACAGATAGCCTGGGATTACACGAGATTTGTATTTTAAAGAAAACCAGTTCGAAGAGAGCATAGTTTGCTTTTTGGGTTAAAATAATTTCTTAATATGAAATTTGAATGGCATAATATTTAGATATTAGACTGTACAGAAATTGAAATCTACACGTTAACACACACTCTACTCAAAGTCACGCAATGATGATGTTGTTAACATTAATAATTTGAGAATAAAGTATAACAATAATAATAATTTGCACGGTTTGATGTGATATGAGCCAACCGATCATTAGATGTAATCACCATTGGTAGCGTGATTTATTGTAATGCTTTTTTCCTCAGTTGGTCAGAACAAACATGGCAGACTTGTTACTTACTTGTTCAGTATATATATGGTGAAAATTCTTATTTGGGTCATATATTCCAAGACGTAGGCTAGAATCTGTGATTGCGAAGTACAGTAAACATCCACAAAGGTGCGTGACTGACAGCCCCACATTCACCTCAAATCATTAGATTAATCCGCGCTGCGCTGGAGCCGTGCAGAACACATCCCACACAAGGAGGATAATTCCGCAAGTAGCTGCAATTCCAGGTTTTCAAACCGAGATGGCGACAAAGAGGCAGAACTTACGGACTGCAGCTTTAAAGTAAAAAAATATGGTGTTTGAACCTTCTTACGTACATCAAAATGAAGGAATCACATTGTATGCTAAACCACTGCTATGTTTCCAGCCACAATTTCTCAAAACGAGCCAGGCCAAACATTATTTGGATTTTGGACCAATGAGATTTCCTTGGGGTGGAGCTACAAAGTGTAATACAAACCATTAAAATACAAACCATTTAAAAAAACTTAAAATGCTAATAATACTGTTATATCTAAAAAAGAAGATATCCTGTTTTTAAATTGTACATTATAATTTTGTAATTCATTTTAAAATAGTTGATTTGCATTTTTGCATTTATTTAGACAAAATATAGGACATTTCTTGTTATTTTCAATTATAATTATGCAACAGATTTTATTTATGCATCCCTAGAGAGTACTACAGTTTTACTGTTAGCTAAAAGCACAATTAACTTATCCAAACTATTTACTAAACAAACATGCAAAGGGTTGAGAGACGTTTTATGAACAAATTGCATCTCTTATGTCCTCAATCCCCCCCCCAACAAACACCTGCTGTTCGACTACAGCGCTGACTGTTAAACACAGACTGTACTGTTAAGTGCGCATGAACGTAAAGCGGCTGATGAAATGCTAAAGGTGAGCAAATCTCCCCATCAGAAAGCGAGCAGAGAACAGCGCTGCCATAAACATACGCCAGTCATTAAACCATATCCCGGGGAGATCCTCTGACAGATCCAAGCGGAGTCGTGTTTTGCTGCCATGCCCAATTTAGCAGAGATGCGACACGACCATGTCATTGCCCCGCGGCCTAAACACAGCTGACACCCCGAAACCTTCCCGCTCAGGTAAAAAGTTGTTCATCGATTTAACAAATCACCTGTTCCCCTCATTTAAAGATCATGTACTGACTTGAAATCATCTAACAACGAGTTAATGGTCCGATTACCATGTTAAAATATTGGTATGCAAAGCCTAAGAGTGTTAATACATCTCGTTTTCCCACATAAATAGCATAAAATACACTGCACAAGCCACATTTCATGTGATTTATGGTAGTCGCTTTCCATTAAACCTGGAAATGAATCTTTAATGTAAAGTTTAAGGCGAAGGTACTAAACGCACGATACTCATGGCACTGCCTATTTATAAATGTTCCTTAAGTCAAAAAAATTCAGCAGTACACATTTAATTTAGCATCTAATGTGATAGCACCACAATAGATGATAGGGAAATTTGTGATTTACCACCCAGAACACCTTAGCAACAGCACAGCAACCACTCAAACCACAAACAGACCAATAAAAACATTACTTAGATGTGGATTTTGGACCAGTTCAATTTCACTTTGGCCGAAGCCATACAATGTGACTTAGTATCTCACTCAGTTCATCTTTAAAACACAAATAATTTGACAACACTATTAAATAATATTTAGCAAACTTCAAAATGAATATCCATTTTTAAACTGTACATTTTTTGTGATGCCTAAATTCTCTTTTATGATTTAAAATAATTGATTGTAGTTTTAGTTATTTTTCTTTTATTTAGACAAAACATTACATTATTTTAATATTGACCATTTACACCATTAACATCACTTAAATAGTCATTTACTGACTTGAAATAATCTAAATGATCCGATTACGATGCTAAAATATTGCTAAGCATACGAGCGCTAATAGTATATCTTGTTTTCCCAAACAAGCAGCATAAAATACAATGCGCAAATCACATTTCACATGATTCATGGCAGGTTCTTTCCATTAAACCTGAAAATGAATCTAAGTTTAACACAAATGTACTGTACTCCGCATACCTGTGGGCTATTAGCCATTACTTTGAGACACTGCCTATTTATATAAATGTTTTTATTTTGGCCTATTAAGTCCAAAAATTCAGAAATGCACATTTAAATTACAACAGATGATGATCAAATTAGCAATTCGCCACAAATTGTTTCTCATATTTTACGTAATACACTTGCACCCTTAAAAGATGACTAGCTTACTAATCAATGAAGCAAATATTTGAGTCTGTTAGTCTCTGGCTTTTAATTATCCTGGCTAAAATTGGGCACAAATCACTGGACACTTTCGTGCCATTGCTGACATCTGTCCGTTTCAGTCAGTCCTCTGTGAGGGCTCGGAAAACCATGAGTTAAAAGGAACTGGGTAATTGATATTCCTCAGGGAGCGACGTGACGCTGCCAGGAGAGCAAGAGCAGGAAAAAAACTAAATGGATTACTCAACGTCAGTAATGGCCATAAACACATAAATCACCCACGGCTGGCGAAGGAGCCCGGAAAATAATTCAGGGGAGGCTATGAGGGAAAATGAGTGAAAAAACTAACTGTGTTGTGCCACTGCTAGCCGTGGAGTGCTGTTGGAGGTAGCGGCAGGCAATTAGCAGCTTTAACGGCAAAAACGAACCCTCACTGCTCTTCAGATCCACAGGGACACGCAGCATTAACTCGGCTTAACCCTGTTCTTATATAACAGTTTATTGGCGGGTTATTTTAATGGTTTAAAACAGTCCCCTAAAATGTGCACTCATCCCATCAAGCCAACGACGTGCATTTCAAAATACTTCAAATTAGCTAATGCAGTCTGGAGCCATTTGGTTGGGACTTTCATGTACACAACTGTCCACGAAAAGCAAAGTTTCTTCTAAAGGCCCTTTCACATCAACGTTTTCCAATGTATTGAAGCAACTGATGGCATTCAAATGATTTAAATTTCCTTTCAAAGCGCCGCTGATGACCGGACAATTAGCAGAAGTCATCTTCATGTGAGTGGTTGGATCGCAAATCAAAAAGAGATGGAGGACAGATCGATGCTATGCATATCTTGATGCGATTTTACAAAGGACATTAAGACAGACAGAGAATAATCATCATGATAGATATTATTTACAAAGTAAAGTAAACTGTAAATTCAGTTTCATGACGCTATCTGCAATGCTACTCATAAAAACTGATAAACATAACTTAACAGTATATAGGTTTAAGCAAATACCGACAATTAACACATTAAATTAATAAATGTAATTAAATGGCAAACCACAAAAATGCCAAAAAAGAATTAAAAAAATGAAAGACAAAAAGACCATGAAATAAGCCACACAAAATAGAAAAATAAATAATAGAATATCATCATAAAATACATACACAAACATAAAAAGAAAAAAGCATGCCATACAATTACAAACAATATACAACGTAACTCAAATGTAGCCTGTTTGAATTGTGTTCTGTGGTTCTTGCATGTCTTGTAACAATTTGCTGCAGATAAGTGATTAAAACCCAGCTTTAAAGAATGTTATCATGGCCAATAAACTCAGCGTAATGCTGCAATACTTTTTGTCATTTTTGGTCTAAATCCAACTGTACAGCCTAATCTGAGGTCAAAACACGTTCAGGTTTTGGCCACAGAGTGAAGAGGTCCCGTACCAGGATGAACACAGATGTTTCCGCTGGGCCCAAACAGGGTGGGATGTAAGTATATGAGAAAAAAGAAACATTCCTTCATGTTTCCAAGGGAATTTCATATTTATACAAGGGGGCAAAAAAGCAGAATGAAGGCATTGATAACGGAACAGCTGTATAATGTCCTAGAGAGCAGAAAGAAACAAAAGAAAATAAATGAGTGATATCAGCAGGAAATTATCTGGATGAACACCAGCTGTCTAAACAACACACTTTTGAGAAATTTCAGTGTATAAAACTTCTTACATGACCTCGATTATAAGTAACTGATGTTTCAAACATCGAAATCATCTAATTGTTCAAATTACCAGAAAGTATAATTCTAAATCCATAAATTGAAACACAAATGCTTTGTGGTCCAATGCTTGTTTATTTAAAATGTAGTTACTTATTTAGCATATTTAAATAAAGTAAAGCTATGTGCATATGAAGTTTCAAGCTAGTAAAGTTTCCCTTAAGCGGCATATTTTGAATAACAACAGGCAGCTTATTAAACAAAAGATGGAGACTCTACAATTGTACATTTATGAATTCGTCTGAGATTTATGCTGCAGGACTGGACCGAAGACCGTCTGGTTTGAACGCCCACCTCTGTTTCTCGAGCCCCGAGTTCACGTCTCTCTATGGACATGAGTTTCTGTTTCTCTGAATCGCAACTCAATCTTCAAAGACAGAAAAAAAAAAACATTCTCCAGCTGCAACTGTGTATTTGTTATCCATGCCTTCAGATCAAAAGCAAAACATTGAGCGGCGAGCCAGGGGCCCCTGGGTACAAAACGACGTGTCAGTTCAGCGGAGCGGCCACATCCATAATCTCTCCCAACCATCAATACTGTTCCCGAGTGTTTTTGATGGAGATCCCCCCCCACCAGATTGACGAGAATGGAGTCTTATCGGTGTAAACAGACAGGACCGAGGTACGGAAAAACAGGATAATGAGCCGCTCCCGCTCTCCGGCGACGCGGGGGAATGTTTGGGCTTATCCGGGCCTGACATCTCTAATGCTTCAAATCTACGGAAAATCAACTTTTACCTTTAAGTCGGTTTGACTTCGCACTCGCTCTTCACAATCACGTCTGGACCGTCGGAGAGCGAGACGCTGCCCCCGGGACGCCTGAGTGAGGAATGATGGGAAGGCAGGCGTCTATGTTCACCTCAACCTGCAAAATGCCTCTTTGATTGGATTGCGGGTCTGAATGTGAGAGCGCGTGTCTTACAGCTGTTGTTTCTTAAGCGAACGGCCCCCGTGGAAGCTCATTATTTAAAGTAACAGCCTTGATGTGTCTCCATTTGCTACTCACAGCCAACAGGTTTCTCTCGCCAACAACTAGTTGCACATTCACACGGCTTCAAACACATGCAGAGTCACTTGTAGGAAAGAAAACTTGTGAATTAAATCTCAGTTGTTTCTCCATGTCAGAGATAAGTTGGACTGGAGGGAACATTTTCAAAAGTCAGAGATCATAATATGAGCTCAAATATTTCTCACAAACTATTATAAAAGTGTTTCAAGGATGGAAATCCACTGAAGGAAATAAACCTAAAACGATGAACATATAAAGCAATTACGACTAATTAAAGTAGCAATTATATAAAGTGTAATTGTGATAAAGTCTCAAATGTGAGAAATAAAGTAAAAATTACGACAAAATTAGCAAATGCGAGATGTAAAATTGCAATAAAGTAGCAATTAATTGCAATAATCACCTTGTGAGCTATAGTCAAAATTATGAGAAAAAGTAGCAATTATGAGATAAAGTCTCACTGTGAAATATAGCCACAAATGCAAAAAAAATAAAGTAATCGTGAGATATAACTTCATTATGAGTATGAGAAATAAAGTAACAATTATGTGAAAAAGTAACAATTTCAAGATAAAAAGTCATTGTGAAATAGTCAAATGCGAAAAGTAGCAATTATTAGAAATAATGTAGCAATTTAAATAAAGTCTAAAGTCTGAGACTCACATGCAAGAAATGAAGTAGCAATGGTGAGAAAAATCTAATTGTCAGATATAGTCACAAATCTGAGAAATAAAAGGAACAACTATGAGAAATAAAGTAAAGTATTACTGTAAGATATTAAGTCAAACATTCAGGAAAAAAACATAACAATTATGAGCAATAAAGTAGTAATTGGGAGATACAGTCTCGCTGTAAAACAACCACATGAGGAAAAAGTAGCAATGGTGAGATATAAAAAGTCTCACTGTAAGCCAAGTCACATATCTGAGAAACAAAGTAACAATGAAAATAAAGCAGAAATTACAAGATAAACTGTCACAGCAAAGTCACTAATATTTAACATATAAAACCCCATTGTCGAAATTATAATAAAGTAGCATTTGTGAGACAAAATGCAAAAACACATGAGAAAATGTTCCAGATATGAGAAATATAGTAGCAATTATGAGATACAATATACTGTAATGTCTCGTGTGAGATATAAAGTCAAAATTATGAGAAATTAAAGTAGCAATTATATAGCAAAAACTGAGGTGGAAACAATCATCCAGTTTTATTACTCCTAAAGAAGTTTAGGAGAAACATCTGAGACAGAGGTGATACTTGAACTAGTTCTCTTGAGTTGTAAAAGAGCCACATTTGGATACTTATCTTCCAAGCCTCACCTGTAACAACTCAAGCAAAGTGTTGTATAATATTCAGCAATTGTTACTTTCTGAAATAAAGGCAGAATGTTCAGGAAACGCTGCTGACAGCCGGACTCTGATAGCATCAATCATCTGTGCTCACGGCATGACTTCAGCTATCAAATAATAACAGTGACGAATGGGCTTTTATCACATTTGACGAGATAAACGCCAGCATGCAGAAAAAAAACTCAATGCACCTGCTAAACATCCCATGGGAATGATTCTGCATGTTTTGTTTGTTTTGTGTGAGTGGGTGATATTACACACCGTTAAATCTCTCCTCCAGTGCCGATACGGCTCCTCTTGGGCCCCGATGAAGCCATCAGTAAACATATTCGTGCTCTTACACCTTTCAGCTTCTTTATAATTCATAACAGTACAGAATTGATCGCCTCCTTCAGGAGAATTCAGATGGGATGTGTAACGTGCCCAAAATATATACTATTACTGTTAAAAATTCAGCAGGGACGGGTCGGGATGGTCAGCGGGTTCAAACTAGAGAAGTGTCAACGGCATGCTGTGCTTTACCACGCTTGCTAACAATCTGACAATAACTCTGAGACGTTATGTGCCT
Organism: Aspiorhynchus laticeps; assembly: GCA_023376895.1. Classification (NCBI taxonomy): domain Eukaryota; kingdom Metazoa; phylum Chordata; class Actinopteri; order Cypriniformes; family Cyprinidae; genus Aspiorhynchus; species Aspiorhynchus laticeps. The sequence continues at coordinate 83,834,093 of CM041793.1, read as the reverse complement.
ATATTCATTTCCTGTAAACTACAGCCATCAAAAACATTTACTTTTATAATAAACAATTACTATTTGACTTCAATTTGGAGTGTGATGGTTTGGCACAAGTTATTCAGCCTGTCAGTAGCGTGATAGCAGGGCTGCATTCTGAGGTAATTCAGAAAAACAATAACACTAAAAAAAAAAGACAAAAATCACTATTAAAAAATATAACAAAAATGTGAAATTAATTGCATTTCAGATGTAAATTAGAATTAGTTTTAAAGAATACATGGTATCATTGCCAATAAACGCAGTACTTTTTTAAATATTTCGTGCCACAAATTCAGGCTCTCTCCAAAGAGTGAAGAAAGGCCTTGTACCAAAAGGGCATGAACACAGATGTTTCCGCTGGATCCAAACAAGGTCTGACGTTAGTGCACGAGAAAAATAAACATTCCTTCATGTTTCCAAGGAAATTTCGTATTTCAGAGGGGCACAAGTCAAAATGATGTTCCTGATAACGGAAGCTGAGAAGCTGCATAATGTCTTATCGAGTAAAAACAAACAAACAGAGGGGAAAAAAAGGTGATAACGGATGGCATCTGCAGGAATGACGAACACTGACTGTCTGAAACAACACACTTGTAAGAAACTGTGGAACTTTTAATTCAAAAGGACAAAAGGAAACAAGTCTGATCTTAAAGTAACTGGTGTTTCAAACATTATCATGAAGGATCATGAAATTGTTAGAATAAACCCAAATAAGATGGAAACATCTTTCAAAATATGTTGTGGTACTCTCGTGAATGAAAAATTGTTGAATAAAGTTATTTTTGTTTTCTTTGCACACAAAAAGTATTCTCGTAGCTTCGTTAAGTTACGGTTGAGCCACTGATGTCACATGGACTATTTTAACGATGTCCTTACTGCCTTTCTGGACCTTGACCATGTCAGTTGCATTGCTATCTATTCAGGGTCAGAAAGCTCTCGGATTTCATCAAAAATCTGTGTTTCGAAGATGAACGAAGGTCTTACGAGTTTGGAACGACATGAGGGTGAGTAGATGACAGAATTTTTTTTTGTAAATTTTATAAATTAAACTATCCCTTTAATTTAATTAACATTTAATTTGCTAATAAGGGAAGTAAAAATAAACTCAATTCTTAAGCAAATGTTTGTTTTAATGTTCATATATATATATATATATATATATATATATATTTTTTTTTTATTGGAAAACAAGGCAAATAATGATTTAAAGAAATATTTTCTGCAGTGTTTACTACAACCTCCCTTGTCTGCCAAAACCATGCTTCTTTCCTTAAAAAAAAAACAAAAAAACAAGAGTCTTTCAAAGTTTGGGATTGGATTGGGAAGCAGACCAAGAGGAATCAAACCTGATCCTTAGTGAAAGCCTTTTGCAAAGTTCATTCACATGCTGGCAGGGCTGTAAGGCAGCGTTCGGCCTGAGCATGAAGGGGCTTATGCCCGCCGAGGGTGGAGGCTATGCAAACGAGAGCGTGGCGCAGGGTAATCGCGTGGTGCGCAGGACGGAAGAATTCATTACCTTTACCATCACGTCTTGTTAGGATGACTTCACAACTCATTTGCGTGTTCAGCCATGCGGAGACGGCGTGTTGCAGAAGCGTAGTTTCAGCAGGACGACGGGGGGAAACAGGAAGCGGGCGGCATCTGCAGCTCAAGACGAGTGTTTTTGCCAAACAGATGGCTCGCCAGGCAGGTAAAGCAGGAGGTTTCTGAGGAAAATGTGTGCACTTCCAACTCCCGCAACACGTCGCACTTCCATCCCTCCAAGCGCCTGAGGGAATAACGCGACTGTCAAATCCAAAATTGCATTTGTCAGGACGGTGAGCCAGAAAACGTCCTCTGAGCCCACCTTCTGCACCAATAATGCTTTCTTTTCCATCAAAACAACATTCATCTACTACAACCTCTTTTCTGACAATCGCAGGGCTCTGGGGATGAATTGGGCTCCCAGGGGACCACCGGAGGGCCGGGTCTCTGCTCAGGTGGTAGAAAATACATCCCCATGATGGTTCAAAATTGGGACACACCTCGGCGGGCTACTGCCAAGAAAGCGTTTGGTAGGAGTAAGAACATCAGACGTGAAATAACAAGTGAAAGGTGGAATCTGTAGGGACGGAAGTTTATAAGTAACACATGAAAAAAGTGAGAGACATTGAGGAAGAGCTTTAAATAACATCTGAGGTTTTCCTTGGCTCAGGTGGGATCTTGTGCATTATGACCTCATCAGCCGCTGTGATCACATGACCAGGCGGTGAGAGCAGGTGCAGTGTACTGAACCTGTGCCTGAACCGCTCATCATCCTAATCGGCCGACTGTAGTCCACAGAACACATCGATCATTCGCCCTCGTACTTTCAACACCTCTCACCCTCTTAAAGAAACAGTTCACACCAACACAAAAATAAAAAGGTTCTTTCATCATTTACTTCACATTTTAGTTTCATTCCAAACGTGTGTCTGACTGACTGTCTTACATGGAACAAAAACAGAGGCTCTTGAATGGTCAAGCTGCTCTTTTCTATAAAATTAAAATGATTGGGCAACAAAAATGACAAAAAGCACCATTAAAATATAATAACAGCAGTCAAGTTGACTTGTAAGTTATATTTATCAAAGTCCTCTGAAGTTATGTGATAATGCGAGAAACAGACTAAAATGTGTAAGAATATCACTGAAAATTCACATTTACGGTCCCATTTGTGTCATTTCGGAAATTGACACCATTTACTTTTATTTTAAACATTAAAATAGTTGCTTAAAAAAACATTAAAATATTTGTTAACTGAAAAAAACTCCAGCTAACTAAAAATGAAAAGAGCTACCAATTATTTTTAGCTTTCTTCATAGTGTAATAAAATGTATTTATTTATCCCTGAAACGTTTTTAATACTAAACTAAATTGAATGGGCAAATTCAATAAAAAAAAACAAAATTAAATTAAAATAGAAAAAAAATATATAAATACAATTAAATAGTAAATCAATTAAAATGATATTAAACTATAATCTGTGAGATTCAAGGCGTCCGGCCAGATACACTACGTGTGTACGTGGGTGTGTATGTTTGCGCCCCGAGGCCTCATTGTGTTTTACCTAATCGAGACACTGTTAAGAAACAAGCTCTTATTGAAAGTTACGTGCTGTATGTGTGTGCGCTGATTTTAGACAGTGTTTGGGAACACTTCCTGATGGCTGCAGGAGAGCGAGGAATGCTGGAGATCAGGCAGCTGGGTGCAGCATGTGGCCATTGCTACAGGGGAGCTTCGAGGAAAGTGTGTGTGTGTACTTCATGCCTGAGCATCTCCAACAGCTTGTCCCCTTGATGGAACTGACATTTCTCTCACTTTCTCCATCTTTCCTGCCATGGCTCGTCTCGCTGTGAGTGGGAAGTTGGTTTGGTGGGACTCTGAGAAGCTCCCGGAGCCGACCGCTGTGCTCCCGCTGCTGTCAGAGCTCATTATGCAAGTGCCGGTGTGCTTTGGCCCTCAGGGGCCTCTGTGGTAATTCTGCACAGAGAATGTCCACCGCTGCCGCTGGTCTCACTGGTGCTACGGGATGTTTGACAACACTGCGAATCGCAGGTCAAGATAAGCCAAATTGGACCAGACACCTCGGCAAACGTACGAGGAGCAGTGAGCATATTAACTCTGCTTCAAAATCTAGCGAGCTGCCTACACAGACAGCCTTTTAAGATGCGACATCATGCTGCCTTCTAAGATGGCTCAGTTTGGTCAGAATAGAAAGCAACATTGCATGTGATCTTTATGGAGAAGGCAATCCCAGAATGCATTGGGACAACTGCAGTGAAAAAAATAATCCATGATGGCAGGCACGTTGATAGAAATGGTTTCATTAAATGCAGATAAAAAAATATATATATATAATTTCAAATGATGCAATTATTTAATTAATATTTATTTATTAATATTTAATGGTTATTTTATCATTTAAAAAAACACAATATTATATTAAGGTTAGCTTTTTAATTAACATTGTCAGCCCTAAAATACTAACTCAAATAAATAAATAAATAAATACATACATTAATTTAATATTTAAATTAATAAACTTAAATTAAAACGGAAGCTGCAACTAAACCAAATTGAAGACTAAATTAAAATAAATAAAATAAAATAATCTAAGTTGGCAGGCAAGCTGAGAGAATCTTTCATCAAATAGCAATTAAAAATGGACTACTACATATGATACAAGTAATTACTATTATTATTACTACCTAGAATTCATTATTTATATAATTAATTTTTAAATACACAATAATTACAACTGTACTGTATATTAGAAATGTGTAAATTATAAAAAAAAAAAAAAAAAATTTTTTTTTTATAAATTACATAAGATTATGTTATGTTGTATTCTATTGTTCTATAGGAAACTTTGAGTCAAGTCATTAGCTGGTCAGGTGCAAGCAACAACCTCAATTGGGATCAAATGAGAGTTTAGTCATTAGCTTCACTAATGTCACTAGGTTTTGGAATAGAGCTAAAGAGTGGCATAGGAACCGACAACAGCACTTTAAACTATTAGTTTACAGTGACATGCTAACGGATTAGAGTAAACATTACTATTAAGACACAGGTTATCCATTACACACCACTGCTAATAAAGTGTTGCTAATTAACACCAGAGATAGCGATGCTATGCTTAGTGGCTTAGACCATGCTAAATGCCTCTTTAGCAAACCGTGAATCCTGTGTCTGAAGCCACACACATACACAGTCCTGTAATCTACCTCTTCAAACCCTCAAATTATAGCCAAACGGGAGCGCTAGCAAAGCACAAAGCTAAAGGTTAGGTTTGAAAATAGGTTTGTTGCCAACTTCAAAGAGGGGTGAAGATGGCTTTCTAATGGAAAAATAGATACCTTCAACCCAAGACCTCAAATGGCAGAGCAACAGTGTCATTAACGAGACTCGCGGCTGTTTACGCTAACCCACTCTCCTTCATTAACTGTCTGCAGGGGATGAACGCTGACATGCTAGCAGAGACGCATGTTTATCCTGAGATCAGGGTCATAGCCTGTAGAAATGGCTAGATTTCCCACAACAGTCCCATTCTGAACACTCCATCGACTGTGCCATTTCTGCTAATGTCAGGCTAACCCTCACCAATGAGTTATTGCCAAACTGTCTGTTGGCAAAGATTTTTTTTATCTTGTTAATTATACAATTATGAAAACATCATGTTGAAAAAATAGTAATAAAAAAAAGTAATAGTGTAATAGTAATAGTGTAAAATGTTAAAATGTTTTTGAATATACAGTCATGGCCAAAAATATCGGCACCCTTGGTAAATATGATCAAAGAAGGCTGTGAAAATTAATCTGCATTGTTAATTTTGATCTTTTATTAAAAAAAAAAAATCACAAAAATCGAACTTTTCATTGGATAATAAGAATTTAAAATGGGGGGAAATACCATTATGAAATAAATGTTTTTCTCAAATACATGTTAAAGTTTGAGAAAACACGTTAAATAAAGTTATGACTGAGTAACTGAATCTTTAAATTCAACCACACCGATTCATTTTAGAAACAAAACATGACTCTATAAGTGAGTCACTGAGTTGTATTATATCCTAAGAATCTCTAAAACAAAGAAAATTTATATATTTTTTCTAAAGCTTGAAGAAACTTCCCACCAGTAGTTAACACTTCATTACTACATTTTTCCACACTTTTTCTAAAATTATATGTCATTTTAACCTGCGTAAACTGGATAAAAAATATGACATGATGAAATACTGACTAAATTTATTTAAACACACTAATTCATTCAGGAACAAAACAACTGACTTCCTGTATGAGTGAGTCAATGAATCATTCACTCAACTGATTTGATTATACACACCAATTCAGTCACTCAACCAATTCATTCAAACATACCGATTCACTCAAGAACAAAATAAGTGAGTGTCTTTATGAGCGAGACAAGTAATTTGTTCATTCAGTCCAATCGATTCATTCAAACACACTGATTCATTAAGCAACAAAAGCTACTATCTTTAGACCTATTATACGTAAGCCAAGAAATCATTAACTCAACTGATTCATTCATACACATCGATTCATTCAAAGACAAAACATACTCATCTGACGCTGTTACTGACAATATTGTATATTGAACTGGTGTTAAAATGTAATAAAATATTTTGTTGATTAATATTATGAACAAATTATAAAACAAAAATACAATACCTTAACTGCCTTTACTGTAGACCGTTAGACTGCTTTCACTTTAGCATGTTAGCACACTAACAGGGCCTTCGCTAGTGGAGTGAAAGGTGGTGACGATTATAGGGGCCCAAGGCTGTGGGGGGCCCCTGGCAATTTCAACCGACTGGCCGAGGCCAGCCTAAAAAGACGCTTAGGACAGTTGACGGGCCACTGCTGCATGTCGTCATGAAAGCTTATCAATTGCACGTGTTTTTAAGCCTAAATTTAGTTTAAAGCATTCAAACACAAGATGCGAAAGAACTCAACTGAGAACTCATGCGTCGAGTTTGGTACACATACAGAGAGCCGCCTCTCACAGAGAGCGTGAGAACCGAGCTCTCCTTCACTTCCTCCCGCGCCTGAACGAACAAATACACCTCGACAGTTTAAACATGCAAACACAAAAAGATGCGAAAAGCTTAATTCAGCACCTGCGTGTTGTGTTCTGCGCACACATTGCGCACACAGAAAGCCGCGTCTCACAGCCCTTGAACACCGAATTGAGTTTTGCCTCTTCTTTCTCTTGAACCGACAAATACATACAAAATTATATTGAAATACCCGTCTTGGTGAGTATCATTGGAAAAAACTGTCGGTTATGTCTTAAGTGAACGTAAACAGTTGAGAAAGAAATTGGATGTGTATCATAATATTGGATGCATCGTCTCTAAAATTGACCGCGCCTAATTTATTATACTGCTGTCGGTGTCCTTAATGTTAATCCAATAAATTGAGAGAAAATCACTCGCTGCTCTTTACTGAATTACTTTATAGTTTTAACAAGAATTCATCTATATTTAATTCATACAGTAAAGACTACACATTTATATTTGGTTTCTGTACTTCTGTTCTTGTACGTTTCTGGACACCTACTTGAAAAACTTTGTATCTTTGTTCTATTTATTTATTTTTGCAGTTTACACAATTTCAAACAGGACCCATGGGTACAACCGGGCCCCGCAAACCCCAGCTACGGCCCTGCACACTAATAAATGTGACTCAGTTAATACAGTATTATGTCATATTTTGACATAACCCGAACATACGTTCAATAAGAGAAGAGAGAGGCGAGACGAACGACACGGGTTACGCGGGAGTGTCTCCAGGATGATTATGGCACTAGCGCTCTGAGTGGAGCTAATATTCATCAAACACAGCCAGCGGGCAGGCCGCTTTGATTGGGTTATTTTCTGCTAACTAATGACCATTAGTCTCCGCGACTGGAATCCGCTGCTCCGCATCCGTCTCTGCTAATATCCGTGGGCCGTCTGAAGTAAAACAAATGACATAATCTGCTGAGTTCGGAGAACAAGAGGGGAATAAAAGCAGCGCGTGGAGATTATGCGAGCGATGCGTGAGATGGAGTTTACGAGTCGTGCCGCGTGAGTATAATTGGGGCCAAACTGGGTAAACGGTCAGCGGGCACGGACACCTTCACCTTTCTGAGAAATACTCATTACTGTAGCAGTAAGCACAGCTAAGAGGGGTCACCTTCTGGAATAAATTGCTTTCCTTTAGCTTCTTATTAGCGAGTCGCTCCATCTGAGGGCGTTTTATATTCCGCTGAAGTCCCAGTCGGGTGCGTCAGAACACACGTGCTAATAATCAATGCAGCTGCAGATTAATTCAATTCAACACAATGAGTCTTGTGTTACAGCGAGGCTGACGACACATTTTGTAGGTCGTTTATTTATATGAGCAATGACGTGTGATTAGACATTGTGGACAACTCCAATTAAGAGCAAGAAACTCAGGGAATCTGAATGATAATTAATTGGACATACATTTATGATTCCAATTTGTGTTGGAAGATTTTGTTTGATTTGAGTCATATTTTGCACCAATTGAGCCCACCATTAATCCATAATTTTAGTTAAAGGTGTACATGATAAATAAACAAGAAATCTGAATTCACACTACTTGGATATACACTAGTCAACATTTGAAGTGGATCAAAACCTTTCATCAAAGTTGTCTTAAAACATAAAACCAAAATGTGTTCTTGTAAACACACACACACACACACACACACACACACACACACACACACACACAGTAATGACAGTAATACTAAGATTAGAGTTCTGCATCATTTATGAATGTGCACGGAGCACACAGTATAGTATAAATATGTATTCTAGATCATCATCTTGTTCTACCTGCTGACAGGACGAGCCCCCATCAGCTGAACCGTCCCAGCTGCTGCGTCTTCAAACAGACAAAACCTTTCACCCACTAGCTTCCTCGCACTGAGACATTGACATGGACGGCAGCGACTCGTGGAGAGTGTGTGGGTAAGGTCTGGGGAGAACGGATGTTTTTGAAGTTGTTTATCGTGTTGCTCTTCTGCTTCTCCTACTCAAACAGAAAAAAACAGCCACTGCTTTAAAAAAAAAGTGCCAGTGATTCAAAACATCAAATGCTGAGCCAACACAGTCCAAAATATAATTTAAAACGGTTAAAATTTAACATATAAATGCATTAATAATAATATTATAAAAAGGTATTAATTTTAATTATATTATTAAATACCATCCTAAAATGAATACTACAATTATTATTAAAAAAATAATAAAAAAAACATTTGTTTTCCTTGTCAATACAATTCAGTTATTTAATAAATAATAAATGCATCATTTTTTCAATAAATGCAATTATATTTTAATAAATATATTTTATACATAAATTGTTCAAATAATTACCATTATAATTACTAAAAATAATACAAAATAGTAAAAAAAAAAAAAAAAAAAAAAAAAAAATTAATAATACAATTAAAACATTTGTTTATCAATATTTGCTCACATTTTAATATATTTTAATATATATAAATTATTCTTTAACAAATAAAGTATTTTTCCAATGTTCATGACTGGTCAAAAAAAAAAAAACACTAAAGAAATCAAATTTGTTATATAGTGCATCTATTAAAACTTCAAAAATTAAGAATATCATATTATTATTTTTAACGATAACGTGCAACGTGACAAATGTAGTCAGATTCACTAATAAATGACTCTTCTGAACTGAATCTTTCAGTGAATCTATCAGAAAGACAATCTTTGACTACCTCGATACACCTACTATGCACATTTATTACTGTTCAAAAGAAAAAAATAATAATACATGTGTACTATTAAATTGGTAAATGTTATGAAGATTTTTTCTTCTCAGTAGTTTTGCCAATCGTAGGAGAGAGAGGTAATGACCAGAAGTTAAGAATATCATGTATAATTTTTAGTAACAAACACACATGACAACTGGCCCGGTTCACAAATAAATGACTCTTCTGAACTGAATCTTTTCAAAGAATCTATCAAAAAGACTCTCAGTCCTTTAATACATCTAATAAAACCAATTATATCGTTAGTTGTAAGTTACTTTATTTAATTCAGTAAACTTTCAAAACCTAACCGCTCTTATAAAGTCTATAAAGAAAGTTTTCTCTGGCTTTGGCCTGTTCTCCGTCTTCCTTCCTTCATATTGAGAGGATAAAACAAAAATAAAGCCAATGATCTTGTGTTATGAGAGGGAATCTTCTATTTACAGTCACATCTCAAACACACACTCATATGTACCCTTGAGTAAATGTGCTGTTTGCTGACAACATCGGTATGTTCGGTTTCCAATGCCCGATTGTTTAACAAACGCCGGTAAACACGATTTCTCCGGCACCGTGTGCTGAAAATAGAGCCAAGCGTGTTTGTGAAATGTGCTTTAGCGTCCTTGACCCGTCTAATACTCACAGGCTAACATAAACGACACAAGGCTGGATTCGTGTTGACCTTTCAGAAAGAAGAACTTGTAAACAGCTACTACTTCACTGCGGTCAAAGCGTTTGTCTTCCAGGTTAACATTACTGAGTCAGTCACTTGTGTTAGCTAGTTATCTGGCGGTTTGGTTTGTGGAAATAAATCTTCCGACAGGAGCTTCTGCCTCAGGATCACGGGCTCGACGACAAACGCCGTTTTATCATCCTGAAGAGCACTGGATATTAAACGGACCAGCGCTAAATAATTTAGACTGTTTATCTCCCACTTATTCCATCATTGATTTTTCATTACTCTCTATTGTTCGGCGTACAGCAGCCTCACCGGACGGCCCACAAGAGATCTAAGATTTCATTACCATCACCGTTAAAGGGCAGCACGTACATATGCAGCTTTTTGACGGCAGACGATCGCAGCAATGGGAACTGTGAACGAGCTTTTATTCAGTTCCATTTAAACAAGAAAACTGAAAGCAAATTAATTGTGATGTTGGGTTTTCTTCCATGCTAACTGAACATCTGGATTCGTCCACTTATTCAAACACCGAAATACTTCAATAATTCATACTAATTCAGACTTCCTGCACTGCTGTTTAGTTTTACATTTTATTTTAAAATGATGAAAAATAATAAATAATTGTAAATATTTATGAAATTATTAAAATTTAATTTAAAATTATTCAATCATTTAAAATACCAAAAATATTACAATTTAAAATAAGTATATATCTGTCACACGAGGCAAAAGACGCGCAGATTTTTATTTTCTGTCGTTTTGCCAATCGCAGTTTCAGAAAACTGTGTAAATCGATCAAAATTCTGAATATTATGATATCAATATTGCCTACTAATTTAGTTTAATTTTTGACACCCAAAACCAAACAGTGTGAAAAGAGTAGTCTGATTCACCAAGCGATTAATCTTATGAGCCAGTTCTTTAAAATTAATCAGTCACTTATGAGTTAACGGTTTGAATAAAAAGTTTCCCGATTTACCTGAATTTTTAAAATTCAGTATTTTTTGGTAATGTTGTACAACACAAAAAAAAAATAAAAATAATAATAATAATTTAGAAATTGACAAAGATCATTATTTTTCATTCATTTTGTTGATCACAATTTAATAAAATTATGTAAAACATTCAAAAATAAAATTATTGTGATATTATTACTGCAATAAAACAAACAGATGTCTCTTATGAGCTGATTCAAATAGGCGAATCAAAAGACTCGCATATGAGTTATTGATTTGAATCACAGAATAGTCCTCGATTTGATTCATCTGAAGCCTTTATTTGAAATTAAGCACAAATTACTGAAGACATTTTCTTGTAAAAAATTTAAAACAGTAACCAAAAATAGTTTTGTAATGTTATTGAGTATATGATTAGAACCATTGCTTCCTGAAACGTGCTAAAAGACAGATTTGTTAATGAATCAGAATCATTAGGTGAATCAGAACCAGAGTGCACTACTTTACTCAACTGACGTGTAATTCAGTGACTACAAACCAGCAAAGACCGCTCAGATTAGCATACAGTGCAGTACTTGAGTTCTTGTGATTCGTTTCTCTTCTACAGCACTGACGTGAATGACGTTCACATCGAGCTCAGGTGTGTCGCAGCAGATGCTCACGGAGACGCTGGAGATTTGACTCCCACATCACAGGAATCAACATCTGCTGCTCTCATATTGGTCACATTCACAGTTTGCTCTCTAATTGAGAAGTCATTGTAAATCATGTCGCAGTAATTCACCTCCGCGTTCACACTCAGACGAACAGTAAGTGGCTGTTGGACGCATGTAAATGAGACGGCTGCGTTTGGCAGATGTGACAGGAGACGGTTGGTGTTGTCAGATAGAAACTCCGGCGGTTGTGTAGATGTAAGGAAACCGGCGGTCATTAACTGCGCTGACTGATGCCTGAGAGATAACAGATTGACAGATCCAGCGCTCGGCTGACGCGCTCGTGGAGTTCAGCGGCTCTCTGAGGAAAAGTGGGACAGAAACACACGAGGAGGATTTTTACTGTTCCTTTAGAAAGCTCACTGTGAAAGAGCTGTATTATTGTGACGAGGTGCTTATTTTAGACTTGTGTCACTCTCTCGGATTCACTTTTTCAAGTAGTCTACTACACTGGCATCACTGTTTTGTGACCACATTATTGGATAAATCCTAATAAAAATAATGGTAGTAAATTTACAGGTAATTAAACATAAAAAATAAAAACGATAAAACTAAACAAGAAAATAAATTAAAACTCAAAATAAATTAAAATAAAATGATACATAATGGTAATCTAATCTAAATATAATAATAATAATAATAATAAAACTCAAAGATCCATAATGATAAACTAATCTAAATAATAATACAACTCAAAATAAATTAAAATAAAATGATCCATAACGACAAAATGATCATCTAATCTAAATAGAATAATAATAATAATAATAATACAAAACAGTAAATGATAAAAATACAAATTATTTAAATGAGTGACTATTTAAAAGTTATTAATATAATATAATAAAATATAATATAATAACTTAAATAGAACAATAATTAAATATACAAATAATCTTTGATTTTGTTAATTTGTTTTAATGTTTATAAATAATAAACTGTATAAATACAACCCCTCCCATTTTTTAAAAATAAAACATAATAATAATATCATTATATTAAATGTATAATATATAATCACTTTAATAATAATAATTATTATTATTAGTATTATTATTATACAAATAATCTTCAATTTTATTGTAATTTATATTTATTTATAAATTTTCTAAACAAAAATAAAAAAGCTCTTACATGTTAATAAAATGTATGAACTATAATAATAATAATAATCTAAAACATTTAAATAAATAAATATTTAAACAAAGTTTAAATAATTTTGTATTTAAATGTTCATATATAGTAAAATGTATATGTAATATGATGAAAAAAGAAAAAGACGATGATAATGAAGATGAAGAAAAGAAGAATGTTATCTAAAAATAAGCTAAAATAAAATGAGTTACTCCAAACTTTCACTTAAATTTACTATCCATAATTGTCCATTCACTTTAGATTTTTCACAGTTTACAATGGTCAACTAGTATTCCAACTGCAGACTAGACATTTAGTAAATTTGACTAGTTAGCTGTTAGATAATTGTTCAAATTACCAAACCATCTCAGAACGGTTTACATTTATACCCTTTTAAACACATCTTATGCTATATGTTTGAGTGTCCCACCACAGGTATCGTGATTTTAAGGCCACAAGTGAAATTAAAAAGTTACAAACCATTGCTTTTCCTCTGTTTTTGCACAAGAATTCATCAGCACATCCCTAGTCTATTTTCATTTCCAAACTCTTCAATGCACAAATATGCGCACACATACACCTTTTCTTTTCATCTCGACTCTCACATCTTTCACACAATTAGTCTCGTGGGGCTCACTGGAGTATCCAGGTTTAGGAGGTTTCGGCTGGCTTCCTCTCAGTGCTGCAGCCAATCAGAGCCATGTCACAGATCCTGCTGTTAATTAACACTACAGACGCTTGTGCCCCACTACCGTCACACAAGGAATGAAAGAGCGGCTCAAACAGTGTCTGCAGTGAACAAGAGTGGCCCGTCTACCGCCTGTTTGTGTATCAATATTAGCATATTAGCATGTGTATTTTCCACACTTCCTGACTGCATAGCACTAGTGTATCAGAAGCAGATTAGCCAGACGGTGCGGCTAGCGTAGCCGTCAGCCCCTGCTAACTCAGCTGTACAGAAACACACGGCTCGGTACATGCGGATACATGTTACACACCGATTTCTACTGGATTTAGCAGCATTACATCACATGTGAAACTAGGGATTATTTTAAAAGACTCTTCACACTGAAAGTGGGAAACACAGACAGTTTTTACATCAAGACCACAAGAAAATTGGCAGCGGCTATAAGTGCAAACAGCATATTTTCTTAGCGACAGATGCTATTTACACTAAGTTAAAATGGCAGGATTTTCCACTATTTATACTACTTATTGCAAATTGTGGCAATTATCCGCACCTCAGTATTGTAGTACATTATAAAACAGTATGCAATAACATATTGAGTGTACATTATCATGTTAATATTATTAAATGGTTGCCACATTATTGGGACAATAAAGCCCTCCCTACCTACCCTAACCTATACTTTATATTCAACTTTATTTCCTTAATTTTTATTGAAAATAAATGCCTTCCGATGTGAAATGAGATTTGAAATAAAAACTCATCTTGTGTAGTGTTGACTAGCCTAATCACACGATGGTGGGCGGAGTTAGTATAAATAGCCTCTGCCAACAAGGCAGGCTGTTTGCTCTTAGTGTAAATAGACACTCCGATAAACATGTTAGGTCACAAGCAACCTAAAAGTAATCAAAAGTAGTCTGATTATATTACCTAAAATGTGTAATGTAATGGATTACATAACTAATTACAAATTTTGTCATGTAATTTGATATCAGTAACACACTACAATTTGTAAGTGATCTACTCAGCACTGGATACAACAGAAGATAATTATTTAGCAGATTAGAGACCTCTTAAAAATAAAGCAAGATGTGTTGGCGCTGATAACCTTGTGGGCAGCGTGTCACCGTTGCGCTGCGGGCGTCCCGAGTTCAAATCCCGGCTTGAGGACATTTCCCGATCCCGCCCCCCTCTCTCCTACTTTGCTTCCTGTCAGATCTAAAGACTGCCCAATCATAATAAAGGCAGAATTGGCAAAAATAATAATAAAAAAGCCAAAATTTATATATTTTGATAATATATATTTTATATAAAAAGGTAATATTTATGAAATCACATTTTAAACAACACTGTCTCCCTGTTTTTGTTCCACCATTAAAAATACAAAACCACAGCAAAATAATGGTGTTTCTGAACAAATCAGTGTTGTTGAATGAATCAGGTAAGTAAACAAATTAGTGATGTGCATACAAAGACCGTCACTTTTTTCCCTGAATAAATGAGTGCAAATCAGATGAATGAATCAAGAGCAAATTATTCACTGACTCACTCATAAAGACCTGTGGATCTAATTAATAAAACACATAATAATAATGACTATATTTTATTATTATTATATTTTTATTCAAATTTTGCATCTGTTCAAGAGTGAATTTAGCATTAGCATCTGTCAGTCAGTTGTCCTGCTGTCCTCTCCAGCTCTGCACCATCACGCTTTGATCCATCAACACATTTGACATGAGACGACCTCCAGCGACCGGTCCGACCGGATGTACAGTAGGCGCTAACACCGCGAGTCAGTCCGGATTAGCCACAACACAAGCTAATACACTTCCAGAGAGGTCTTAACAACCTTCCCTGCTGGTTTACTAAAGGAAAGGCTTTCCGTCTTGCTCTGCATTCTGCACTTAATACCTGCGGTTCCTGTTTTCAAACAGACTTGTTTCCAGTGTAACGGTGCTTGAGTGAAAGGTTACTATGTATAGATGCGAGGAGGCGTTCGGGGAAGAAACTCCAGTATTAGAAAGGCCAGCACATCATAAATGTTAAGGATCCATGTAATTGACATTTAGTGCTTTAAATACTGCATGGGTTTCTCCGCCTCCATTCCACAAATTAAGTGGGCTTTTCAGTTGGACTTTTTATACAAACTTCATGCTGCGATCGCTGTTATTATGTCTCTATAATTATAAGCGCTTTTCCTGAGAGCTCTGAGGATATTTTATTTCAAGTCAAATTATTTCAAACATTTGCAGTCATGTTAAACGCTTCGTCACAGATCAGCGGTGACGAATTATGCGTGTGCGTCTGAGATGTGTTAATTTCAGCCTCGAGATGATGGGAAACTTGTTCCGAGCGCTTGAGCAGCTTCTCAAACACTCTTGAGGTGTTTAAGCACCTGAATACAGTGAAATATGTCGTTCCAAAGATGTATGACTGACTTTATTCTGAGGAACACAAAAGGAGATGTTTTGAAGAATGTTATCGTGACCATATAGCACACAGTGACCGCAATGCACACAGTGACCGCAATGCATCATCACATTAGATAGGACAGGGAAACTGTTCGAGTTCATTATAGGCTCCATTAATGGTAAACATCTGGGAAAAATGCAATTCTATTGTGCTCTATCGCTCTCTCTACCTATGAATAAATGAATAAAAATTACAGGTTTTTTTTTTTAGATAAGTGTAATCTGTTAGTTAATTTTTGATTATATAAATATAAATCGCGATTAAATCGCATTCAAAATAAAAGTTTTTGTTTACAGAATAAGTGTGTGTGTACTGTGTATATTTATTACGTATATATAAATACAAACACATGCATGTATATATTTAAGAAAAATATGTTATGTTTACATATTAAATATATTTATATATAATATAAATTATATAAATATATACATGTAAATATTTTGAAAATATATACATGCATGGGCATGTACATACGTAATAAATTTACGTATTTTGGATGTGATTAATCGTGATTAATCATTTGACAGCACTATATAATAATAATAATAATAATAATAATAACTTTATTAAAAAACAAGAATGTACAAATATATATATTTTACTTTGTGTATTAATGTTAATAAATAAAATGTTTAATCTAACTTTTTAAAACAAAATAAATATCATCTAAAAATAAAATAAAACATTGTTTTTAAGTATTTAAATGTTAATAAAACGCATGATCTATAATATAAATTAATTTAATAATAATAATAATAATGAAAAAACCATTACATTGCCAAATGAGATTTAATAAATGTAATAAATATATATAATAACTAATAATGAAATAATTTACATTAATTAATAAATAATATATATTTAATATTTTAATAAAAAAAATAATACTGAAATCTTTAACTACATGTGGTCATGAACAACCAGTCACTGATCGTTAGCTCAAAAAAAAAAATAATCTGATAATTATTCTTAACTGTATAACAATAATAATGTCAATATGATAAATTAGTTCAATTTAAGTTCATATGACTGGTGTGCTGTATTTCAAAGCATCTGAAGTCATACGATGCTGTGTGCTAGGGGTGGCACGGTACATGTATTCGTATCGAACCATCACGGTACGGGCATCTCGGTTCGGTGCATGATGGCTTACGACGAATACAGGCAATTCACCCCCAATCCAGAAGGGGGCGCCCGCAGCAATGCAACGCTGTTTGATAACCACCAGCAGAAGAACAGCGAATGCCAACGGTGACACAGAGGAGGCCGCGCTGATGTTTGGCTCACTGTATTTTATTTTGATAAAGTACCAACTGACTGTCAAGTTAGCAATGCTGGAACTGATGTGTGTGTGTGTGTGCGATCACTTCAACTGTTTCCTTATACCAGCAGAATCAACTTTAAACACTTGTTGTCTTATTAATAATCACTGTATAAAGGTCTGGTTTTATTTGTGAAAACAAAACTGATTTTATATATATAACATGTAATTATATGTAGTATCTTCACATCTCGATGTTTTTTTTTTTTATTTGCACTACTGTCTGTTCAAAATAAATGAAAAGAAACAGAGCATAGTAGATTTCTTTTTTTAATGTTGTACCGAAATCGTATCGAACCGTGACCCCCGAACCGAGGTACGTACCGAACCGTGACATCTGTGTACCGTGCCACTCCTACTGTGTGCTTTTCATTAGTTACAGTCGTGGTCAGAATTATTGGCACCCTTGGTAAATATGATCAAAGAAGGCTGTGAAAATTAATCTGCATTGTTAATCCT
The DNA here is from genome assembly GCA_023376895.1 of Aspiorhynchus laticeps. NCBI lineage: Eukaryota > Metazoa > Chordata > Actinopteri > Cypriniformes > Cyprinidae > Aspiorhynchus > Aspiorhynchus laticeps. The sequence continues at coordinate 83,816,308 of CM041793.1, read as the reverse complement.
TTTGATCTTTTATTTAAAAAAAATCACAAAAATCTAACCTTTCATTGGAGAATAAGAATTTAAAATGGGAGGAAATATCATTATGAAATAAATGTTTTTCTCTAAAACACATTGGCCACAATTAACGGCACCCTTTTATTCAATACTTTTTGAAACCTCCATTTGCCAGTTTAACTGCTCTAAATTTTCTCCTATAATGCCTGATGAGGTTAGAGAACACCTGACAAGAGATCAGAGACCATTCCTTCATACAGAATCTCTCCAGATCCTTCAGATTCACAGCTCCATGTTAGTACTTCTTCTCTTCAGTTCACCTCACTCATTTTCTACAGGGTTCAGGTCAGAGGACTGGAATGGCCATAGCAGAAGCTTGGTTTTGTACTCAGTGACCCATTTTTGTGTTGTTTTTGAGGTTTGTGTTTGGATTATTGTACGGTTGGAAGATCCAAACATGGCCCATTATAAGATTTCTAACAGAGTCAGTCACTAATTGATTTTTTATCTGTTGGTATTTAATAGAATCCATGATGCCATGCATCTAAACAAGATGTGCAGGACCTCCAGCAGAAATATAGGCCCACAACATTAAAAATACAGCAGTATATTTCATTGTACACATAGGGTACTTTTTTCATCCCTGTGTGCACCAAACCCACCTTTAGTGTTTGCTGCTAAAAAGCTAATTTTTTAGTTTCATCTGACCATAGAAGCCAGTCCCATTTGAAGTTCCAGTCGTGTCTGATAATGGAATATGCTGGAGATTGTTTTTGGATGAGCTAGGAGAATTTTTCTTGAAACCCTCCCGAACAACATGTGGTGATGTAGGGGCTGTTTGACAATTTTTTTTTAAGGTTTTCTGACCCCGAAACTCAACCTTTCTCTACAATTCTCCAGCCGTGGTCCTTGAAGAGTCTTTGGCCACTCAAACTCTCCTCCTCACCGTGCATTAGGACGATATAGACACACGTCCTCTTCCAGGCAGATTCATAACATTTTATGTTGATTGGAATTTCTTAATTATTGCCCTGATGGGGGAAATGGGAATTTTCACTGCTCTAGCTCTTTTCTTAAAGCCACTTCACTAACTTGTGAAGCTCAATTATCTTTTGCTGCACATCAGAAGTATATTCTTTGGTTTTTCTCATTGTGATGGATGATTAAGGGAATTTTGTTTCCCCTCCTATTTATATTTCTGTGAAACAGGAAGCCATGGCTGGATAATTTCATGTTCATAATCTCCTGGAGTGCTCAAAATTGTAAATATGAATGGGAATATACTTCAGAGATATTTTACTCATAAGAATTTCTAGGGGTACCAATAATTGTGTCCAACGTGTATTTGAGAAAAACATTTATTTCATAATGAGATTTTCCCCCATTTTCAATTGTTTTAGTTCAATGAAAGGTTAGATTTTTGTGATTTTTTTAAATAAAAGATCAAAAGGATTAATAATGCAGGTTTATTTTCAGAGATTTCTTTGATCATATATTTACCAAGGGTGCCAATAATTCTGACCACGACTGTATGTGACTTATGCCATGCAGCTACTGACGTCAAAACTGATGCTTGAAGACTTGAAACATGGTGCACGTTTCACACTTTCTTTCTGTGTTTTTGACTAAAGAAATGGATTGGGACAACATGCATACCATGAATAAAAAAGGAGGGGGGGGGGGGAATATTCTTTTGAGGCAAGCTCTTCCTTTTAATGTGGAAAAAAAGAGAATGCAGTTAATTTCACCTCAAAGCATTATGCGAAAATCTATGAGGAAAAAGGACAGAGACTAGTGACTGTTAAATCACAAGGTCTTAATTTTCTCTTAATGGTTTGTAGTTGCACGGGGCAGTGAGCAATTAAATCCTAGATTGAGGCTAATCAAGGTCTTGGGCTGTGGAAACATCCGGCGAATTCATACAGCGCTCTCCTTAATCCAACTTTGTTTCGCTCAATGGACGGCAAAAGAAATCGGACGTTGACGGAGACTGTAGATAGTGTTAGCAATAGAAGCCGTTACTCACAGACAAGAGCAGAGGAGGGACAGCTGAATCCGTCCAGTCTCAGGGGTCATTATCCATGGCATGGCACCGTCCAGCATCCCGGGATATCTGATGGGGTTCTGGAGAATGGAGCGAAGCGGCAGCGGAGCGTGAGAGCCTCAGATAAGCTGGCGACACATGCTCTGGGCGGCTGATGGTAATTACTAGACATTTTATCGGGCCGCCTGCCTCCTTCAGATTAAAATGGACCTGACGGACAAATGCGCCACATGAGGGTCTTAAAAGACAGATGGAGACAAACACGAGAAACATTGAGATGAACTGGACGTTATGAAAGAGGAACAGTTTGGCTGAGGTTGTTAGCTTGTTGTTTATGTCTGATGCGCTACGGTATAAATCGGGGTGTGATGTGCACCTGTTGAAATTAAAACGCAACAAATGTCCCTCCAAGACAGCAGTGAGATTAAATGGAGACTTTGTTTACTTTAAAACAAACAAACAAAACCTCACAGGTGGTTGCTTTGCAGTTGCTAGGGTGTTTGAGTAATAGTTTGTTTGTGGTGTCGCAGTCTCAATCTGGGAGTGGCGTGACCTTGTAGGACAGAAAAGTAAAATAAGACTAAATAAAGATTTATTAAAGGTCTTTAAACTTTTTGAAAACAAACAAAACTGTAATATGTATTCCATACCAATAGGTGGCGATGCCACTTTGTAAATAAGCACTACATTTACATTTACATTTATGCATTTAGCAGACGCTTTTATCCAAAGCGACTTACATTGCATTCAAGTTACAGTTTTACATTTAATCAGCTCTTGCTTTCCCTGGGAATCGAACCCATGATCCTAGCGTTGCTAGCGCCATGCTCTACCATTTGAGCTACAGGAAAGCTGTATGCACTTATGTACACACCTTGAAACCTGTTTTCAAACATTTGCGTTTTCAGGCTCCCAAAATGTAGCGGTCATCTAAATGAACAGCCAAAACGCATAAATAGTTTTTCTTTTTTAGTTGAAAATGGTGTCTATAAACACCTTACATCTGATTGATCCCATCAGAAAGAAAGAAAGATCTCAACTGAAGTCTCGAACAAATAGAGATTTAATTAAAAGTTCTCTACTTTTTAAAGAAAAAAAATCTCATAAGTAGTTGTATCTAGTTTATAGAGTGCTCTAGGCGGTTGTTATGCAGTTACTAGGGTGTTCTGAAATAGTTTCTATGTGGATATTATGGAGTGCTGGGTAGTTGCTAAGGTGTTCTCATTGCTAGTTTACTGCTAAAGGTTTGATTGTGAGGTTTCCTATCAAAGAGCTCCATATGAGCTCCAAAATTTCTGAAACCAAACTACCTGTTACATAAACGTACTGTATGCTAAAAACAGAACTATCAAGAGAAACATCAGAGACAAAGTTATTACTTGGCAACAAAACTTTGAGTATCCTGAGGGATGAACGAGAAAGATCTGAGCAATAAAAGTTTCTTGTGGGCCTCTGGAGACAAACGCATGCATGTTTGGAAAACGTCAGGGAATATTAGCCATCATCTAACCTAACAAGTGCGTCATGAGGCAAATGAGCCACCGTTCAATTCAGACGCTCTACATTCATCGCCCGCTGAGCTGTAAGAAGTAGACAACACTCTCACGCTCATTTCCCGTGATGTTATTGTCATCGACTGCTATGTTTCCCAGAGAGCATTGATCGGGTAAGACAGACACCGTTATGTTTTCTAGAGGGTAATATGCTTTTAGGATTGTAGGGAGGTGTTAGCGCTGATAAGACCATTAGATGGTCCTGCCTCATGGCCTTAATCAGATCCGCTGTAATGTCAACCAATGTTCCTGTCCGTGTCTTGCTGATTGCGAAAAAATGGGTTAATTTTATTTCGCTGTAGTGCGTTAGCAGCAATGAACTCCTTCCTGAGGGCCAGGATGGAAAACAAGAGATATGAAGCAAAACAGAAAAGTGTGAAAAGAGAGTTTGACACAACGTCAGGAAAACCATTAGAATGAAGAACTGAAGATAAACGAGTTTGTCAATTAAATTCTGTCCAAACAGACATAAGCTCTTAATCAACAGTTTTCCGGTGGCTTGATTTGTCAAGCCGTCAACACTCCGCCACCAGTCTGCCTGACAATGAAGATGGAAAATCTCTGAGATTAGAAACATTGGCGTTATTTCATGCAGCCGAGGTAATGACTCGCCGTCACTCTCCCATGTATAATTACAGCTACACGTTCCACTTCCTTATTTGCGGAGCTGCATAATGAGCAAATTTCCAATCTTTTGCCGAGCAGCAGATAAAAGCTGCATCCGCGTCTCGCACTTTCCTTTTTTAACTCTCATTAGGACGAGTTGAGCTTAGCAGAGCAATAAATTCAAATCTCCACCAGCACTGCGTGATAATGCCAATAAAAAATGCTATATCTACCAAATAAGATGTTTGATTCGTCATTTTAGTTTTCACTATAGCTGCCTTAAAACTATGATTATAAAACAGTTGGAAAATTGTGATAAAAATGGATATGAGGCTAAAAAACAACTATAAAGCATAACTATTTTATCAAAAAGTGAAAGTGACAGTGTCCCATACTCAAAATTTGTGCTCTGAATTTTACCACACACACCGTGAACACACACCCGGAGCAGTGAGCAGCCTTGCTCAAGGCATTCATACATGATGCTATGGCGTTACCAGTTTGACTGTCAATTCTACTTTAAAAAAAAAATGCTTTCTGACTGAAAAATCCGGTTAAATAAACAAGCTTGAATTTCAAATCATTTTAATTATACTTCCTTGCATTTAATTTCTTTTCTGCAAGCTGTTTGCTATATCTTAATTCTATTTCAGAGAATTTAAATTGTGGTGAATTGGTATGTAAAGTGCATTCTCAGTTTAACTGTGAATGGCACTCAACCCTGGTTGCTATGTAGTTTATGGGATATTCTAGGTGGTTGTCATGCCATACTGGGTGGTTGTTATGCAGTTGCTAGGCAGTTGATTGGGCATTCTAGATGGTTAATAGGTTGTTGCTAAGCAGCTGCTAGGGTTTTCTGTGTGGCTGCTAAGCAGTTTCTATGGAGTTCTGGGTGGTTTCTACGCAGTTACTTACAGTAGTAATTGCACAGCGACCAGTCAGAACACAAGGCATTCTAGGTGGTTGCTATAGACCTACAGTTGCTAGGGTGTTGTTATGTAGTTGCTATGGAGTACTGGGTGGTTGTTATGCAGCTACTAATACATTCTGGGTGGCTACCATACAGTTGCTAGGGTGTTATGTAGTTGCTACGTGGTTCTGGGTGGTTGTTATGCAGCTACTAATACATTCTGGGTGGCTACCATACAGTTGCTAGGGTGTTGTTATGTAGTTGCTATGTGGTTCTGGGTGGTTGCTACTGTATGCAGCTACTACGGCAATCTAGGTTGTTGCTATACAGTTGCTAGTGTGTTATTATATACTTGCTATGGAGTTTTGGGTGGTTGCTATGCAGCTACTAAGGCATTCTAGGTGGCTTCTACAGAATTGATATGGCGTTCCGGGCGGTTTCTATGCAGTTAAGGTGTTTTAGAAGGTTGCTTTACAGTTGCTATGCAGTTACTAAGATGTTCTGGGTGGTTATGTAGTTGCTAGTGTGTTTTGGTTAGTTGCTACGCAGTTTCTAGTCTCAGCCTCAGACGTCACGCCCATGGAGCGTTGGCTAAACGTCTTTTGCATATGGCACACAAAAGTGGAAACACTTCAGGAGTTTCAAAGTCGTCGTCGGATTGGTTGAATTATACAGGATTTCTGGGAGACGTGTGTGTCGCTTTCTTTAACATTCCGCCTGGAAACAAAGATGCCATGGCACCAAACCCCCTCACGAAAGAAGAAAGCAGTCATGTTTACAAATGTGATGACAAATGCTTATCAGGATCAACTAAACGCTGGATTTTCAAAAGTATGTGAAATATTTAATGTTCATGGCATAGAATCTTTAAAATACGTCCAAGAGTTTTACACCGGTCTGTTATTGTGGTGACATTCCCACGCCCCGACTGAATGAAACGAACTGTGATTGGTTGTTTGACATGTCGGTCAAACGGCCTCATGGGCGGGCCTTGGCCAATAAAACCTGCCATAGATTCCAGACCTTCAGCCGTCAGTCTGATGGTCTGGCTATGCGAGACTACGCAGTTTCTGTGGAGTTCTGGGTGGTTTCTATGTAGTTACTAAGGCATTCTCAGTTGTTGCTGTGCAGTTATTAAGGTGTTCTAAGAAGTTGCTGTACAGTTACTATGCAGTTACTAAGATGTTCTTGGTGGTGGCTACTAAGCTACTAAGGTATAGGTGGCTGCTACAGAGTTGCTAGGGTGTTCAGGGTGATTTCTACACAATTGATATGGAGTTCTGGGTGAATTCTACATGGTTACTAAGGTGTTCTAGGTGGCTGCTATACAGTTGATATGCAATTACTAAGATATTCTGGGTGGTCGCTATGCAGTTGCTAGGGTGTTCTGGGTCAATAGAGTCCATCAGGACAAGTTCCTCACTGCTGTTTAACACTCAGGTGTTTAATCAGCTCACAGTGAACAGCAGTACTAGTGATGACGGACTTACACAGATCTAATGACTGATGTTAATCAGATGACCTGATGGAATCCCACAGACGCTGAAGTGCAGCACTGCACACTGTGTGTGTGTCAAGAGCAGTGTTTGCGTGTGTACTGAAGTGTTTACTGCACTGTGATCTTCAGCCTGTTGAAGTGAATCAGGTAAGAGCAGCATCCATCAGCCACAGCAGCGCTGTTCCCCGAGCGCCGTGAGGCGTGATCGCAGGAAAGCTGTGCGTAAACACCATGGCTCTCTCTCACACACACACACACACACACCTTTGATCAAGTTTGGCCAATTTTTCAGCATTGTTTCCCCACCCGTTTCCCTCTGTTGTTGTTGTTATTTATCGTGATGATTGTGGGCTGTGCCACTGGCCGTCTCGCTCTCCTCGCTGTCATCTGTACACGTTAGGAAACTTAGCCTGTTTTTAATGAGCCTAGCACTGACCTGCTGGCACTTCTCTCCTCTTCATCCTCCTCTCTTCCTTTCTTTTCACTCCCTCACTATCTGGAAGCGGATGAGTCAGCAAAGGGCAAATGAACAGAGTGAACCGAACACGATGAGATGTTTGCTCTTCTATTGATTGACACTATTGTTATTGTGAAGAAGGAAAAAGAGAAAAATAAAGAAAGAAGGAACTAACAAAGGATGAAAATAATGTGACAGTAAGAGATAAAAGAAATAGAGAAGAGTGAACAAAAGAAAGCAGAATAAATGAACAAACAACTGAAAAAAGGAGATTGAATAAAAAGCAAGCAAAAGTAAGCACAAAAGAAACAACAAAAACTAATTAAGAAAAAAATTAAACAAGAAAAAGGAAAGAAAGACAGACAGAAAGAAAACTAATGAAATAAGGACTGAAAGAAGCAAAGTAAAACAAAAATAACTAATTAAACCAAGAACAAATAAAGACAAAACTGAATTAAAATGAAAAAAATAAAGAACAAAAGAAAGAATGAATGAACAAAAAGAAAGAAAGAACGAAATGACAGACAAAAAGGACTAAAAGAACAAATGAAATGATGAATGAAAAAGAATGAATTAAAGTAACAAGGATGAATGAACAGAAGCACAAGTGAAAGTAACAGAATAAAACAACAAACACATTTTTAACTTGAAACATCTTCAAAATGCAGCAATTGTGGAGCAACAAGCTTAAAAGAAGTCAAGCATCAAAACCATCGGTATGAAGCACATGTTCAGAGCAGCATCTGAAGATCCGCTCAGCTGCGTGTGTGTGAGAGAGAGAGAGAGTGTGTGTGTGTGTGTGTGAGTGAGTGTTGACTGATGTCTTCAGCTCTGTGCTTCTCACACACTCGCTCACTGCTGCAGCTAACGCTGATGAATGAACTCATCTGTCTTCAGAATGACAGCTGGGGCGACGGAGCAATTAGCGTTATTAGCAGCGCTGGCCTTTCCTGCCTACAGGACTTCAGTCTGAACCACAGGAGCCATACTTCCTTTATCACGTTACATTCATAAACACAGTTAACGCAACATTCCATCACCCATTGCATCGTCCGGAACCCTTACTACTTTCTTTTATGGTTGTACTTCTTAGAGCTCAGCGTATGTGTTATTATAGCTATTATTAAAACAAAACCATAAATAAATTAAAAAGAGAATATAATATAAATTAATTCATAAACATTTAATGCAATATTTCATCACTCATTATACCATCCAAAACTCTTATGACTTTCTTTTTTCATTTAAAAAAATAAATAAATATAAATTAAGTTTTATTTTAGTATTACTGATATACAACTAGTTTTGATTAACATTTTGAATTAGATTTTAGTTTAAGATTTTTTGTTTTAATTTTAATGATAAAGTTATTTTGTTGTGTTTTTGTCATTTCTATGTTTTTTATGTGTATATATTTTAAGTTTTAGATTATAGTTTTATTAATTTATTATGTCTTTATTTATTTATTATTTTAAGTTTAAAGATAATTTTAGTACTACAACTTAAAACAAATGGAAATGAGAAATGTTACTTAGGCAACAGGCTAAAAGATTTTTTTAAATTCATTAAATTCATTTTTAGTTAACAATAATAAAACAATTTAATGTTAAAATAATTACAATAAAATAAATAAACTCTATATAGACATACAGTATTAAATAAAACTAATAAAACAACAAATATAACAACTATTATTATTATTATTATTATTTTTAATAATAATAATAATAATCATAATGCACTTTAATAATTAAAAACAATAATAATTAAGAACAATAATCTTGCTTTAAATAAACATGCGCAATGTTGCTTTGGTGTTTATTTTGCAAAAAAATGTAATAAAAAACAAAAACAAACATAACAAAAAGTATAAAAACTACATAGATATACAGTTTAAAAAAAGACAAACAATATATTAAATATTATTATTGTTATTATTATTATTAATATAAATAGTAGTAGTATTAGTAATAGTTCCCCAACTAAACTGTATGGAAAAGAGCAGCATGAACAGTAGTCAAAATATCTCCTTTTGAGTTGTACGAAAGAAAAAGGAACAACGTGTACATGAGCTACGTCTTTAAGCTGAATCTCCACATCCATGTTTGACCTCTTGTCCTCAGTCTCTCTTTCAGGGTCTTTGTGAATGACTGGTCTGGGTTAGATGGACTGTGTCAGGGTCAGCATCCTGTTATCACTTTAACACAGACTCCATTAAACACCGGCCTCGCCGCACAGGTGTGTGAGTGTGTGAGAGTGTGTGAGCACTCTTTCCAGGTGCGATAAGGAAAGGCTGATGGAGTTGAGAATTACGGAGCGTCTGGACTATTCATCCCTCCTTCCCAGCCGTTCATAAAGTTCCCCTCTCTCGGCTGAAAGCGGCAGATCATCAGAGGAGCGCTGAGGCGCAGCGGGCGCGAGGAACAGGTTACAGCCGCTGTGCCGCTCTGAAATATGTCCATCTGCTGCCATCAAATGAAATGAAAAATACTTCACACAATCCTGTGTGTGTGTGTGTGTGTGTCACTCCAGCAGCTCAAGCAAGAGCGTGAAATACTGTACGAGTATGAGTTCTGCATGAAAACTGCATGAAACTCCAGTTCAATTGATAACTATTACAGTATTATTGATACAGTTTGTGTGTAAATAATATTATAGAATAATTAATGTTTACAATTAATATTACAATACAATATTTGTAATAAATATCAATATTCAAGACCAATAATAATAATAATAATAATAATAATAATAATATCAGGAAAAAATAATAATAATTTAATAAATTGAAATAATACAATAAACACTTCAGGAGGTAAAGCAAACGATTACATTATAATTGAAAATTTTGAAAGATTAGTAATGTGTGCTGACTCTAAATATGTAAATAATGTGCTGATTTAAAATGTATTATTTTTTTCAATGTGCTGATTTAATTTTTTTTTCAAAATAAATTAGCTATTAACTTCAAAATATTACAAATTTAAATATCCATCTATTAATTATTAAAATGTTAAAAGTAACAAATGTGTATTGTGTGCTGACTATAAATATGCAAATGTGCTGATTAATTTTAACGTGCTATTTAATTTTTTTTTTTTTAATAAATTAAAAGTTAAATATTAACTTCAAAATATAAAAAATTAAATATCCATCTATTAATTAGTAAAATATTAAAAAGTAACAAATGTTTATTAATATTTAAAAATGTGAAATACAATTACTTATATATCAATATATAATTACTAAATATAATTACTTATATTAATATTGTTAATATAATTGAATTTAATAAATATAGCAAATAATTAATAATAAAAAAAGAGTAGCATATTAAACTAAAAAGTAAACTAAAAAAAGTCCCTAATAATAATTATTATTATTATTAGTAGTATTACCATCATCATCATCATCATCATTATTATTATTATTATTATTATTAAACAAATAAATACATTTTCAATCTAAATCATTTTCAATTAAAATATTTATTAAATATTTCCTATTTTTAGTTCATTATTCTGATGTACAGTTATATTGTATTTTAAACTGGATTTTAGATCAACCTGATCAGAAGAGAGACACTTTTCATTCATTTTCAAAGAATGTAAAGAGACTGAAGGGAATAAAGCAGATGATTATGAAGAAAGGAGAAAGTTTTCTCAAGACACTTGATGTGATCTTCAAAGTTTCCCGCACGGGGCAGCGCTCATCCATGTCAAACCGTGTTAAGTGGAAAATGAAGTGGCCGGTTTTTCATCGAATTTCATCAGCCATCTGTTAAAAATGTACACGACCCGAGCGGGAGATTTTCAACCGGTCGCTCTGAATTAGATTTGACAGATGTGAAGTCAAAACTTTTTTCAGTTTCAGTATCAGAGGCAGTTCATTCAGATCTGTAGAGCGCAAGTGTTTGTTAAATCAAACATCTCTTCTACTAGCGCTCATTAGCTGTCTGATCAGTTCACTATGTGATGCTCCACTTCAACTCATCCTGCCTGCTTGATACGGTTCAGTGCAAACACAAACTAAAACACTCAGCAACACCCTAGCAACCTCATGGCCATGTCCTAGCAACCACCAGAACACTATAACACATAGCAACAAACACCCAGAATACCTCGCTATCTACAATATTAATGCCGCGTCAATCATCCTGAACACCCTAGCAACTGCATTGCAATAAAAAAATAAAATAAAATAAAAAGCTGAAAAACCAAGAACACTCAATTAGTAAATAACAGCATTAAACTAATATATAAAACATTAAATAATATTATGTTATGTAATTTATATTATACTAATATTATTAATTAAATAATATTAAAATATGTATTATATTAGTACATGTTATGGCATTTCTAGTCTACATAAAGTATAGTTATATTAGTATAGCATTTAATAACAATAATTATTATTATTATTATTGTTGTTGTTTATATCATTGCTTTAATTTTTATTATATTAAATATAATAGCTCATTTAATTTATAATCTGTAATAGTTATGTTTATGTATTATTATTAAATATGTTTTAATATGTTTGTACATTTTATGGTATTTATAATAGTTATATCAGTTATATTCGTATAGTATTTAAAAAATATTTTATATTATAATAAAAATAATAGTCCATTTAATTTTTAATCTATATAATATAGTTATAAGTTTGTATTATTATTATTAAATCTAAGTTAATTTAATTTTTACTCTATATATTACAGTTATTATAAGTGTATGTATTATTAATAATAATAATAATGTATTTTAATATATTAGTAATTTTTTGGCATTTATAATATTATCTATATATGTGTGTGTGTGTGTGTGTGTTATATTAGTATATTAAATTATATATAAGTTCTATATATCTAGTATATTATTATTATTAAGTATATATAATATATTGAGTTTTATCTTTCATAAATGTAACAGAATATTTATTTAACAGTGTTTTAGTGCAATGAAGAATGTGTAAAATGTCAGACGGGGTCACTGGAACGTTCAGTTCAGCTAGACAACGGTGGATCACAGTTTGTTAGTTTTTTTCCTGGTTTCTGTAGATGTGAGATGAGTGTTCTGTCAGATCTGTGAAGTTGATGGAGAGAAGTGTTGAGAAATAGAGTAAGAAAGAGATTGCATCCATTTTTCTCCCCCAGTCTTGATGGATGAATGGAGCGCAAGAGACACAGAGGACAGCAGAAGACAAACTGAAGGAGAAAACATCCCATTGTCTGCAGACACTCTTCCTGCTCACTTCCATTTGTTCAGGCCACATTGTGTTTCTCTGGCCCTCGTCCATCTCGTGATGTTCCCTCCTCACCGCTCCAGAGGAACTGGAGATAAAGCTCACCAGAAGCATGGATGGTGAGGACAGAGAGATCTGGTGCGGCGTCCATCACGTCTGGCCCAGGATTCACAGCGGCTCTGTCTGAGGGCTCTTGGGAACAGAAACGTACCTCTCGTTTTCAGCACTGAGCTGCGAAAGAAGCTAATTAAAATACATCTTCATTCATTAGCGCGCACCCCCTCTTCTCCTAAACGACCCTCTTAAAGTCCTCCAGGCGTCACGTCACTGAGGATTCGAGCTGTTTGAGCACAAACCCGTGCTGGGAAGTACTCGCAGTCTCTTGTTTACCAAGCTACAAGCTACTCAGAAATGAAAAGTAGTTAAAGTACCATCATGCTTTTAGAAAAACACTTAGCTGCACTAGAAGATAGGAAAGAAAAAGGAAAAGAAAGGACGTGACGTGACCCATACTCGGAATTTGTGCTCTGCATTTAACCCATCCAAGTGCACACACACAGCAGTGAACACACACACACCCCGAGCAGTGGGCAACCATTTATACTGCGGTGCCCGGGGAGCAGTTGGGGGCTCGGTGCCTTGCTCAAGGGTCTCACCCCAGTCGTAGTATTGAGCATTCACTCCCCCCACCTACAATCCCTGCCGGACCTGAGACTCGAACCCTTGACCTTTGGGTTACAAGTCCATCTCTCTATCCATTAGGCCACAACTGCCCCCACAATAGATAGTAATATATATTAGACAGTAATATATATGAGTAATATATTTAAAAAAAATATATAAATATGAGTGAAAAAAAGTATATTAAGGAAATTAATGATAAAAATATGTATAATTATAAATAAATACATTTGAAGTTTATAAATACACAAACGTTTAACAACGTAAAGTATAAACATCCACTAAAAAGTATATACAATGCAGATGCGATATACATTTTTATAATATCCACTAAACTTTTATATATTTACAAGATAGTTACATTAATACAGATTTTACACAAATATTTACTTTTATATAGCTATATGTAGTTATAAAGTATATAAATTGATATTTTTAATACATAAGTGTGTGTAGATATACAGTATGTACACATACATATTTTCATAAATAGAATAAGAATAATAAATCAGAAAATATTACATAATACTGCTGCTAAATATTTACATTTACATTTATGCATTTAGCAGACGCTTTTATCCAAAGCGACTTACAGTGCATTCAGGCTATACATTTTTTTTTAATCAGAATTAAATATGTATTAAAATATATTTTTAAATGAGTAAAATTATTGACACTTTTATAATATTCTACAATTTGTTATAAGAAATATTACATTTTAAAATTAAAAATTTTATATAGCTTCAATGTTACTAGCTTTTAGTGCACCTAAAAATGCTAAAAGCTGAAATTGACAGCAAATATAAATGCCAAAAAAATAAAATAAAATCTACTCAATGAGTAGACGAATAACTGATTGATAAATGAATCATTTTGATTTGCAAATGTTTTGAATCAACTTAATGAACTGAAAATCAAATATGTGATTCAAGAATCAAGTCATTCAAATCATTTATATATACAAAACACAAAATGAACGAACCGATTCCCTAAAACAATTCAGATTCCCAAAGCTAGTCAACCAGAACTTCTTAGGAATGCGTGTTTGATTAACAGAAAATACATTTAGAAAATGAAACAAATCAGTGAACCATTTATTTGATTTGAAAATTATTCATTTGATTCTTGAACCATTTATTTAATTTGCACACCATTAATTTGATTCAAGCCATTCGAATCATTTATTTAAACTACCCACAAACTGAATGAACTGATTCCCTAAAATGAACAAGACCTCCCAACAGGAACGTTTTAGGAAAGTGTGTTTGATACCCAAGTAGTAAACAACAAGTACCATAACAAAATGCTGCAAAACAAGGCAACATATGCTAAGGACTCCAGGGTAACTTTATTTTCACATTTGCCCGATTCAAAATACCTTTGTCCATTAAAGGGGAGAAAGAAAGAAGTCCCCATTACATACACAAAATCCTGATTTCAAATGGTCCTCAGGACCTTAAAATAGTCCAGCATACTGAACGAACTGCCCGGTCTTCCGCCCCCCCACGGTCTTGTTTTCATCTCCTCAAATTAAATACGCCGTCTACTTCCACTCGGGTCGCTGAAGTCTTTCTTGTTGGCGTTTTATAACTCGAGGCACAGATGGCAATACAAGTATGCAATATGAGAGGTGAAGCCTCCATCTAGACCTCTATTCCCGCACGGAGCGTCATCCCTGCACATCCCTCAATGCTTAAAAAGCAATAAGCCACGGCCACAATCCTTCAGACGAGAGTAATTGTACAGGGATCCAACGGCAAGCACATAAGCGAGAGCTGAGGACGGGTGAAAATAGCTGGAAGCTGGAAATGAAGATGTATCTGTAGCGGGTAAAGAAGCCGCTGTCGCGTGTAATCCGCTTGTTTTGAGAATATGAGGTTATTGAACAGAGCTTTGACTTCTCGGGCCTTTGAACGAGGACTCGGGTATTGCTCTTGTTGGGAAATGAAAAAGGACCTTGCGAAGCTCTTGAACGGATGGCTCGGGCTGCGATCGCTGCACTCTGGGATATCAGACGCTAAATATAGAGCGAATGTTCGTGAGCAAACCAAATCCAAATACACTATGAGCCAAATGTCAGAAAAACAGATTTTTTTTCTTCTTTGTGTTTTTAAAGAAGTCACTTATGCTCTCCATGCCTACATTTACTTGATCAAAAATACTGTCAAATTAAGAAATATTATTAACATTTAAAATAACTGTTTTCTAATTGAATATATAGTAAAATGTAATTTATTCCGGTGATGCTAAATTTTCATCATCATTACTCTAGTCTTCAGATCACGACACTTCAGAAATCATTCTAATATGATGATTTGCTACTCAAAAAACATGATTGTCAATTTTAAACTTTTTTTTCAGAATTATTTGATAAATAGAAAGCTAAAAAGAACAGAATTTATTTGAAACAGAAAAAAATACTGCTATTATTCAAGGATGCATTAAATTGATCAAAATATTTATTTATTCATTTGTTTGTTTGTTTGTTTGTTTATTTGTTTGTTTCAACATTGATAAAAATGTTTCTTGAGCAGCAAATCATCATATTAGAATAATTTCTGATCACGATCATGTGACACTAAGGACTAGAGCAAAATATGTATTACAATAGCAATGTCTAATATAATAATAGTAATATTTTATTCTAAATTGTAATATTTTCCAGTAATAAAATATTCATTCATTCATGTATTTTCCAATATTGATTAACAAAAAAAGTTTCTTGAGCAGCAAATCATCATATTAGAATTTCTAGATTAAGTTCTGAAGGATCATGTGACACTGAAGACTGGACAAAAATATTTATTACAATAGAAAATTGTAATATAGTAGTGATACTTTATGTAAAATTGTAATTGTAAAATTGTATTACTGTTTTAACTGTATTTATCTAATAAATGGAGCCTTGGTGAGCAAAACATTTTCATAAAACACTGAAAATATTAATTATTTAAGCTACATATTTAGAGAAAGGAATGTTTGTTCATTTATTTATTTTTAAATATTCTTTTTTTCTTCCTCAGTTGAATATAGGGTGTGTGCATTTATTTTTATATTTCTTTCAGTGGGAGGGTTTAAATTAAGAGGATCTGTAATTATTAGTATTATTATTTTTATTATTTAAATAATGGTACCGACATTATGTATCATCTTGTTAAATACAAATTAAAAAGAACGATTCAAAGAATAAAATAATTAAAAATAATTATTTCAAACTTTTGACTATTAGTATGTGTGGACAACTTCTAACAAGAACGCTAGGAAGAAGCCACTGTTTCACGCCACTTTTCCAGAAGTAAAGTATGTCAGATGCGCTCGTCTTTTAGTTTCAGCCTCAGCTCGTCTTGGATCCAGTTCATAATTTCTAGATTTCTGTGTAGAAATGTAATTTGATTTGCGGGTGAGATGGGCCGGATGTCAGTACGGACACAATTATCCGAGCTGACCATAATTATGAAGTTCAGGCGGTGATGAGAGTCTAAAGGATCAAATGAAAATAAGAGTTTAGACATGAGCGTGTGATTTCAGAGCACTCAGGGACAATTACACTTCATTGAGAGGAGACGCACCTCGCTCGACCGCCAGTGAATCCTGCCTTCTTGCTTTCCCTGCAGGTCTGTTTGTTTTCCGTTTTCTCCGTTTCGTACACAAACTTTTTACGTTGTACATCAATGATCTTCCATCCGTCTGTCCTAACACTAACATTCAAATGTATGCAGATGACACTGTCATTTATATACACGGAAGTAGTGTGTCACAAGTTGCAAATGAACTTACAGAATCCTTGGTTCATGTTGCAGCTTGGCTAGAACAATGCTGCTTACAGTTAAACATCTCTAAAACAGTGTGTATGTTTATCACCAAAACTAAGAATTTAAGTGTAGTGCCAGATGTATTTGTATCAGTGGAAAGATTACAATTTGTATCTGAATATAAGTACCTTGGTGTTCTGATTGATTCCAAACTTTCATTTAAGGCGCAGGTTAAAAAGGTCTGTAACCGGGTCAGATTTAGTTTATCAAATTTTAGATTTATTCGTGATTATACTGTATGTCGTCTGACGCCGCTCTGATGTATATGCATTCCATGATTATTTCTCATATTACTTACTGTTTAACTACTTGGTCGCAAGCCAGTATTACTACTCTGAAACCACTAGAGTCTTTGTATAAACAATCACTAAAAACTCTTGATAAGAAATCAGTTCAGTTTCATCATTGCTCAATATTAAAGAAATACAATTTGCTAAGCTGGGATAACTTGATCAAATATGTACATATTTGTCTGCTGTTCAAGACTATGCATAGCTTGTCTTCACCACTAAAACAGTTTGTGAATATTAGAACAACTGCTCACAGATCTACAAGGGGTGGGGAAAGAGGGGACTGTATTATTCCTTTCAAAAGAAGTAAGTTCAGTCAGTCTGTATTTTCAGTCAAAGCTGCAAGGGAATGGAACTCCATCCCATCAACTAGGGCTGCAACGATTAGTCGACATTATCGACAACGTCGACAATAAAAAATTGTCGACAAATATTTTTGTTGTCGAGTAGTCGTTTGATCTCATATGACCTAATGTAAGAGCCTGCAATACTGCGGTTTGACCAGTGTGGCGCTGTAGCGCAAGACTCTAGTTCAGCCCTCCTGGATGCAGATCAAGAGAAGAACACACACACACACGCAGCACTTCAGAGCAAATGCATCCAAACTTGAGCGGCGTTTGGATGAATATGTAAATATATATTGCGCGCGTTCCTCAGTAACGAAATAAACAACAAAAAACTGACAGCAGTGTGAAAGCAACAGTTAAAAATGCATCTGATTACAACGATGTGGATGTTTGCATGAGCTCTGCAGTTCAGTAATGTAACATTACTCCAGTAGAGTTCGGTCACATTATGTTTATTTATATAGTACTTTATGCAATAGATAGCCTTAATTGAAGCAGCTATACGGTATTAAACATGAAAAACATGAAAGTCAGCGTCGCTTTCAGTTAGTATTACAACTTGATTTTCTGTTATAAAGCAGCTCTCCAGTGTGAGCTAGCTAATGATCAAATATTTTTATTAGTGGGAAAAAATAATAATTTCATTAAAGTGACAGTTTGGTTTGCAGAGATCAAAGCTTGATCTAGCTCAGGGCTGTTTTGATTATCATAACCCTATAAGGTATTTTAAGACATGTTGTGAATAAAATAGTTCATCCAAAGCATCTTATCACTTGCCTTTATTTTGTTTCTTATCTATATGACTTACAAAAGGAGATGTTAGGCAGAATGATGTGTCATTCAGTTACTTCTTCATGTAGCTAATTAAATGGTGAGAGAGTGTCTCTGTCTGTCATCTCATTTTGTGTGCCAAATACATCTATTTTTATAATGAATTGGTAACATTACAATAAGGTATCATTTGTTAACATTAGTTAATGTATTAATTAACATGAATGAACAATACATTTATTACATTTAAGTATTAATCTTTGTTAATGTCGGTTAATAAAAATACAGTTGTTCATGTTAGTTCACAAAGCATTTATCAATGTAAAAAAAAAAACCCTTGTGATTTTAATAATGCATTAGTAAATGCTGAAATTAACATTAAGATTAACAAATGCTATAGAAGTATTGTTCATTATTAATTCATGTTAGGCAAGGCAAGTTTATTTATATAGCACATTTCATACACAAAAAATTCAAAATCACAAAAGTGCTTTACATAAAAGGAAGTGAAATAGACATTAAAAATAATAATCACAACAATAAAAACAAGGAATTAAAAAAAAAAAAATCACAACAATAAAAACAAGGAAATTATATAAAAATGTATTTAAAATTAATTTAAAACCGTTATGAATAGACAATGATTATACATAAAATACAGTGCAGTCATGTTAACTAATGAACCTTAATGTAAAGTGTTACCAATTAATTGTGTAATAATTGTAATTACATAATATGCTTTTCTAAAGCTGAACTGACCTTTATTTATGTTAGAATATGTATAACTTAATATTCTAACTAATTGCAAAAACTGAATAATTAATCAAAGTCTACTGATTAATCAGTGAAATAATCGACGATTAGTCGATTAATCGTTCTAATAATCGTTAGATTAATCGATTATCAAAATAATCGTTTGTTGCAGCCCTACCATCAACAATTAGACGATTACATACTTTTGGCTCTTTTCAGTCTCATCTTAAAAAATGGTTACTGACAACTCAGCACTGTCAACATTAGTATTGTATTCTTGACAATAGACTTCCTTGTACTAATTGCTCTTGTCTATGTTGCTCTCTCCTGTTGCCATCTTTCTCTTTCTCTCTCTCTTTCTCTCATGTTTACTTTGTTTTAGATAATTCACTTATATTTTGTATTTTAGTAGCGATTTTTCTGATTGTGTGTGATTTTTGTTTTCTGTAATATATATATTTTTTTATCTTCTCTCTCCATATGATGTGTATATGTGTGATGCTCTGTCTTTGTTTTTAGGGTGAACTTTTAACATTCTGTCAAGGGTCTACAGATGAAAAATAGCCTTTTGGGCTAATTCTGGCACGTTTACAGTTATGTTTATTAATGTGCATTGCCCCTGTAAATAAATAAACTAAAACAAATAAAAAAAAATAATACCAAACATAATGTCATAATGAATGGCATCAGAGTGCTTTAAGATTCTGGATCTTGAACTTTGACCTCTCTAAATGGGATTTTGATGTCACTTCAGGCTGAACAAGCAATTCCACGTTTAAACACTGACAATGTTCGGTTCTTGTGCGGGAATCTGGCGCTGTGTTGTACCGCGCTAGTCTCTAATGATAAACATTTCAAGAGCCCTGAAGCAAAGCAGAGCCATTCTAGGATAATTAAACCAGGAGCCAGTTGCATAAAAAACTGTCATAAAAACTAGTCTGCAGTGTTACATTTGCATAACTGAGATCCTATTATAGCTTTTAAATGTAATAAGTGTTATTATTAAAAGTGCAATTTAAGTGTAATTTTCGTGTTTGTCATTATTGTTATTAACAATTTGTTAATAATAATAATTATATATATATATATATATATATATATACTGTATATATATAATTTTATTACAGGAATTTGTATTTCAGTTTTTGATTTTATTTTATTTTTTTAGTAAATCAGGTTAATCTAAATAAAAAAATATTGTTGCCTTGGCAAGTAGCTGAAATAAAATTAATGCTTATGATTTTATTATTTTTCAGTTAACGATTATTTATTTTAAGGTAACAAAAATGAAACATTTGTTACTTGAAATAAAATAAAACACAGTAGAGATGAGTAACTAGTCTTAAGACATTTATGCAACCAGCCAAATGTTAATTATCATTAACAAAAACGATTAAAAACGTTTTTGTTTATTGAATTATAGCTAAAATTCAAGTAAAATAAGCTAAAAAAAATTACCTAAACAAAAATGAGAAAATGTTGCCATAAATGTGGCATCTAAATAAGATAAGTTTAGGTTTAAGCACTAAAAATGACTAACTGTAAAACTGAAAACAACAACATAACAACAACAATAATAATAATAATAATATTTTTCTAAAATGAAAATTAATAAATAAATAGTGGAAAAAACTAATATATTACTAGAAACCATCATTGGTTATAAATACTAAAATAACACTGAATTGAGCGAAACACCTGCAAATGCTGGATGAATTATTTCTATTAAAAACATACTTTTAGTCCATATAACAATATTTAGCTGTTTTTCTAGTATATTTGTGCTAAATAAGTGCTAGTTTTGAGCTTTGTTTTGAAATCTTAGTGTTCCTCACATTATGGCTGTTAAACGTGAGTATTTCACGTCTCTGAATGAAGTTCTCAAGATGATCAGTCCGGCCCGGCTGTGAAATTCATTCCAGAATTCAGCGCTTCCCCTCTTTTTCATTTCCCTTTCATGTTTTAATATAATAACTTCCACTATTTCTTTCTCCCGCACCTCCTTATTTTTTTTTTCTCAATTATTTCCTCACTCTGTTTAATCTTTCTTTTCTTTGCCCCGTGGGACGCTGTGTTTTGACAGGAAGGAAGGAGCGAAGGCAAGAAATAGATGATGCAGGGGTGTGCGTGTGGCGGGCTGGTGCAATCTACCGTACTTTAATGTAAAATGCCCACAAGGATTCATCCCAAAGGACACACGCTGAAAACACACACACAAAAAAGAAAGGAATACAGGGAAAGATGACGGAAGCAATGACCAAACTCACACAGACCCAACAGACCCTCAGAGAACGGAAATACAGATCCAGACTGCTGATCTAGAACCTTCTGCAGATCACTGACCCCCACACTGCAAACAAGCAGACGCCTCAGCGTCATCCATCACTGACAAACACACACCACATCTCCAGAGAGACAGAACAGAACAGAATAGAATAGAACAAAGCTCAATGTTAATGGCTTCTATAAAAGTTTAAGATGTTATGCAACTGGTCACAGGCTTATCATTAAATAAAATGATTAAAATCATTAGTGAAATGAAATGAAGATAAATATATAAATTAAAATATATATTTAAAACATATTAAACATTCTACCTAAACAAAAATAGTTGCCATTACTTTGAGAATGACATAAGTTTAGAAGAATAGAATAGAGGTCAATAATAATTTTATGGTCGAGGGTCAAAGAGAAAACATTACAGGTCTTTTTTATTTTATTTTTTGAAAACAAAACAAAAGCAAATACAAAGCCAAATACAAAACACACACAACAAAATAAATATAAAAATGTGTAAACCAATGGGTAATATTTGGCATAGCTACAGTTTATGTTTACATATTTAATATTAAATAATGAATTTACTGCTATTAAAACAAAGATAAATTTGACATTACAAATTAATACTCTAAATAAAATTATTTAAATTAATAATATTCGAAATTATAAAATTATTTAAATTAATAATCTAATATTCCACTTTTTTTCAAATCTGGGATATTTCTTGGAAATGTTATATGCAATATATACATATAAAATTATGAAAATATTTCAAATGTATGTTTTGTACCACATAAATGCTATCTTAGTGGCAGTCTCATATTAAATATGTTGATTTGTCATCAATAATGAATCCTAATTATAATGCACAAATGCAATTAAACAAATAAACAAATTCAATTATATAAAATAAAAAGATTGTAAAAGATGTAAAAAAATACATAATACAAAAGTAACTAATTACATTCATTTACTATATATATATATATATATATATATATATATAGCGCCCTCCACTAATATTGGCACCCTTGATAAATATGAGCAGAGGCAGCTGTGAAAATAAATCTGCATTGCTTATCCTTTTGATCTTTCACTCAAAAAATTCACAAAATTCCAACCTATCATTGAAGTAAAACAATTTAAAGTGGGGAGAAAATCTCATGATGAAATAAATGTTTTTCGCCAATGAATGTTGGCCACAATTATTGGCACCCCTAGAAATTCTTATGAGTAAAATATCTCTGAAGTATATTCCCATTCATATTTACATTTTTTAGCACACCAGGGTGACTAGAAGCATGAAATTGTCCAGCCATGACTTTCTGTTCCACAGGATTATAAATATGAGGAACACAAAGGCCAAATTCCCTTAATCATCCATCACAATGAGAAAAAACTAAAAATATATTTCTGATGTGAAGAACAAGATTGTTGAGCATCACAAAATAGAAAGTGGCTGTAAGAAAAGAGTTAAAACATTGAAAATCTCCATTTCCACCATCGGGGTAATAAGAGGTTCCAATCAACTAAATATGTTAAAAATCTGCCTGAAAGAGGACATGTGTCTATATCGTCCTAATGCACGGTGAGGAGAGTTTGAGTAGCCAAAGACTCTCCAAGGATCACAGCTGGAGAATTGTAGAGATTAGTTGAGTCTTGGGGTCAGAAACCTAAAAAAAAAAAAATCAAACATCCCCTATATCACCACATGTTGTTCGGGAGGGTTTCAAGAAAAATTGTCCTCTCTCATCCAAAAACAAACTCCAGCAAATTCAGTTGTCAGACACGACTGGAACTTCAAATGGTACTGGCTTCTGTGGTCAGATGAAACTAAAAAATGAGCTTTTTATCAGCAAACCCACCAGATGAGTTTAGTACAAACAGGGATAAAAAAGTACCCCATGTCCACGGTTAAATATACTGCTGGATCTTTAATGTTGTGGGCCTGTTTTTCTGCCAGAGGTCCTGAACATCTTGTTCAGATGCATGGCATCATGGATTCTATCAAATACCAACAGATAAAAAATCAAAATCTGACTGCCTCTGTTAGAAATCTTATAATGGGCCGTGTTTAGATCTTCCACCGGGACAACAATCCAAAACAAACATCAAAATAAACACAAAAATGGGTCACTGAGCACAAAATAAATATTTTACCATTGCTGTCTCTGTCCTCTGACCTGAACCCTACAGAAAATGAGTGAGGTGAACTGAAGAGAAGAAGTACTAACATGGAGCTGTGAATCTGAAGGATCTGGAGAGATTCTGTATGAAGAAATGGTCTCTGATCTCTTATCAGGTGTTCTCCAAACTCTTCAGGCATTATAGGAGAAAACTCAGAGCTGTTACCCTGGGAAAAGGACATTGCAATAATTGGGTGCCAATAATTGTGGCCAACATGAAATAGTGAAAGCATTTATTTCATCATTGGAATTTTGTGAATTTTTTTAATGAAAGATAAAAAGGATAAACAATGCAGATTTATTTTCACAGCCGCTTTTGGTCATATTTACCAAGGGTGCCAATATTAGTGGAGGACACTGTATATATATATATATATATATATATATATATATATATATACACATACATACATACATACAGGTGCTGGTCATATAATTAGAATATCATCAAAAAGTTTATTTCACTAATTCCATTCAAAAAGTGAAACTTGTATAATGTATACATTCATTCCACACAGACTGATATATTTCAAGTGTTTATTTCTTTTAATTTTGATGATTATAACTGACAACTAATGAAAACCCCAAATTCAGTATCTCAGAAAATTAGAATATTACTTAAGACCAATACAAAGCAAGGACTTTTAGAAATCTTGGCCAACTGAAAAGTATGAACATGAAAAGTATGAACATGTACAGCACTCAATACTTAGTTGGGGCTGCTTTTGCCTGAATTACTGCAGCAATGCGGCGTGGCATGGAGTCGATCAGTCTGTGGCATTGCTCAGGTGTTATGAGAGCCCAGGTTGCTCTGATAGTGGCCTTCAGCTCTTCTGCATTGTTGGGTCTGGCATATCCCATCTTCCTCTTCACAATACCCCATAGATTTTCTATGGGGTTAAGGTCAGGCGAGTTTGCTGGCCAATTAAGAACAGGGATACCATGGTCCTTAAACCAGGTACTGGTAGCTTTGGCACTGTGTGCAGGTGCCAAGTCCTGTTGGAAAATGAAATCTGCATCTCCATAAAGTTGGTCAGCAGCAGGAAGCATGAAGTGCTCTAAAACTTCCTGGTATACGGCTGTGTTGACCTTTTGTGTCTTGCCCTCCTTGTGCAAGGTGTCAATGGTCGTCTTTTGGACAACTGTCAAGTCAGCAGTCTTCCCCATGATTGTGTAGCCTACAGAACTAGACTGAGAGACCATTTAAAGGCCTTTGCAGGTGTTTTGAGTTAATTAGCTGATTAGAGTGTGGCACCAGGTGTCTTCAATATTGAACCTTTTCACAATATTCTAATTGTCTGAGATACTGAATTTGGGGTTTTCATTAGTTGTCACTTATAATCATCAAAATTAAAAGAAATAAACACTTGAAATATATCAGTCTGTGTGGAATGAATGTATACATTATACAAGTTTCACTTTTTGAATGGAATTAGTGAAATAAATCAACTTTTTGATGATATTCTAATTATATGACCAGCACCTGTATATATATATATATATATTTGTATTTTGTTTTCTGATTTATTATAGTGACATATTTTCAATTTTACAAGTATGAATTAATGACAGTATTTCCTTCTTTAAATACAACTCACTTTGCAGTAGCTAATATCTTTTTTTATATAATTAATGAATTTTAACAATGCTAAGAATAGCAACTGATGCACAGTGAGTTATTGTTCATAGTTTTTATTTATCCTTCATTATGAATATGACCTTCACTCACAGTCAGAACACCACTAACATCATTAACAGCACAGAAGTGTTAGCTGAACAAGTGTGCTGAAACCACCGTGCCATCACTCAGCTGTGGCGTAACGACTGCTGCTAGTAAAGGTCAAGCTGACAACTTTCCTTCCCATGGAGAGTCAAACGGCACAAGGATCACAATTAAACCAGAGAGAAAGAGCGCGTATTGCATTCTGTGCATTGTGTCATTCACACGGGACTTTAGCGCTATTGTTCTGCGTCGAGTGTCTCTTCTAGTTTTTATCTCCACGTAAATAACATCTGACAGATTGAGAGCGATTTTTCGCATCTAATCTGTGGTTTCTAAAGCTCCTCCACTAAAGGGAAGAGTCCTGCGCATGCTAACGACGTTAGCGCGCTCTAAAGACGCTCGTAAATCTAGTTTAAAGTGCTGCGGTCAGCGTTTAGCGCTCCCACAGGTTATGCCAACTCTGTCCCAGTTGAATCCACCAAACAGAGACGGTTTCCTCACCGGTCTGAGCGGGACAGCCTCTCTGTCATATTTCAATATTAAATATCTGTCAGATCGATATCATTTTAATATGCCTGCGAATAAAAGGTGTAAGCGCTTACGGTCAGCGTGTCTCAGCAACATGACACTGCACTTCCAGAGCCATTTGTGGGTCATTAGCGGCTGATGTCACTTCCTGAAAGGCCTGTGATGTTATTCGCTCACTGTCCTGACAGATCAAACACAGTCACACGGGACATATGAGTTTACCCACTGAACACTGATGAACTAAAACACTCCATTTCTACTGCAGGAAGCATACCACCTCATAGCAGACTGACAACCGCATAGAACACTCCTAACAACCACCTAGTAACAACAGAGAATACACTAGAAACCACATAGCAGCCTGACAACCAACCCAGAATACCCTAATAAGCACCTAGTAACAGAACACCACAGAAACCAAAAAGCAGCCTGACACCATTTAAGATCAACTGACTAGAACATTCGTAACAACCACCAAGTAAATACAGAGAACACTCTAAAAGCCATATTGTAACCTGACAACCACCCAAAACACCTTAGCAATGACTAAACACTTCTAAAAACCACCTGTTAACAACTACATAGTAGAAGCAGAACACCCTAGAAACCATATAGGCTAATAGCCTGTCAACCACCCAAAACACCTTAGCAACAACAGAACACTCCTCCTAACAACCACCTAGTAACAACAGACAACACAATAGTAACAGCATATTAGCCTGACAACCATCCAGAATACCTTAACAACCACTTAGTAACAACAGAACACATTAGAAACCAGTGCAGCCTGACAACCACTCAAAACACCATAGCAAAGACACAGAACACTCTTAACAACCACCTAGTAATGAAAGAATACCCTGGAAACCACATAGCAGCCTAACAACCACCTACTAACAGCAGTACACACTATAAACCATGTAGCAACCTGAAAACCACCCAGAATACCCTAGCAACCACCAATAATACATTGACAATCACCTAGCAACAACACAGAACACACCCAACAACCACAGTGAGCACCTTAGAAACCACACCGCAGCCTGAAAACCACCCAGAATACTCTAACAACCACCAAGTAACATAGAACAGTTTAATTACTACATAGCAACCTCCCAGTACACCCTAGCAACCTCACAGAACAAAATGTTTAGTAATTTTTAAACACATTTTAAAGAATTTATTAATTTTAATATTTAATTATTCAATATTTTTAAATAATCACATTATTAATACAAATAATATTTGTATTATAATCAAGTATTTTCAATAATTATGTGCGCTTAATACATAGAAGACTGGCAACCACCTATTACACCCTAGTAACCACCTAGTGACTACAAAACACTCTAGCAAACACAGCAAATTTTATTAACAGTTTAATCTTTACAATTCTATAATAATAATAATAATAATAATAATAATCAAAAGGTTTAATTCAATGTTTATAATTTTAACATTTATAGATTAGTATATCTTAAATAATACTTAATTTTTGTTTAAATTAAACTCCATTAAATTACTAGAAATCTGTTGTGAATGAGCAACGCTGACCACCTACATGTTGTCATGAACAAATCTCACGGGCCATATGTTCACAACAAGGTAACAGTTGTCAGTTTGACATATTGAATTGAAGGCTGAAGCTTGTGAGTCATTTATTGTGTCCATATTCAAACCTAATAAAACACAAACACATCCATCTGTTTTGGCCAAGAAACAAACCGCCGTAGATAAAAACAACTCTTGAGTAGCCAATCTCTTTTAGGTCCTATAAACACATTCATCCTAATTGAAACTCC
The DNA here is from genome assembly GCA_023376895.1 of Aspiorhynchus laticeps. Taxonomy (NCBI): domain Eukaryota; kingdom Metazoa; phylum Chordata; class Actinopteri; order Cypriniformes; family Cyprinidae; genus Aspiorhynchus; species Aspiorhynchus laticeps. The sequence continues at coordinate 83,788,826 of CM041793.1, read as the reverse complement.
ATCCCAGTATTTTTTCCATCAAAAACATGTAACCCAGAGTCACTTTGGATCTGCACAAATGGCCTCGTTCTTCCACAATCATCATCTAGGCAAGAAAAACACAGACGCTATTATGGCAAAGATGGGGGTTTCACTGAAAAATTACAGCTGAAATAAGAGCCTGAAATGGTGCGGTCCACCCTCCAGACTAGCGCTTGAGAAGATACAAATACGATCCCATCTACACAAACCCTCAGTGAAGACATGCCGTGCCATCATAGGTCACTTCAATTACCATCAGCAGGGACGAGGAGCTGAACGAGTCATGATTGTGTTTCTTGAAGACCCTCGGTGATGCCATCATCGTCCCGCTCTCTCATTTTAATGAGCCTCGGTGCTCAGATGGTAATGACCAATCTTTTTCAGGGCCATTATGAAGATAATATCATTGCTAATATCAGGGCACTGAAAGTATGGGACAATAAACATAAAATGCACTTTCTCTACGGTACTGTTGAAATGAAATACACCTTTGTTTACTGTACCCGACTTCTGGTTATGAATTTGATTGTCTCAAAGCAAACAAAGAATGTGCTAAAAAACACCTTAGCAACCTCATAGCAGCCTGGCAACCACCTGATTTTCAGGAACCAGAAAACAACATGCTAAGAAATACTTTGGAAACCTCCAATTTCACTCTGGCAACCACCCAGAAGACCCCATCAACCACATATCAGCACACTATAAAACCATTATCAACCCCATATCATACCTGCTAACTTCTAAAAACCACTCAAAACACCTTAGCAACCAATTAGCAGCCTGGAAACCGATTAGAACATCATACTGCGTAGCAACATGCAAAAAACTAAGAACACCTTAGTAACCCCTCAGAAGCTTGGCAACTGCCAAAGAATATCCTTGCAACCAAATAGCAAAGTGTTAAAGATACCTGAACAACCCACTACCAGCTTGGTAACAACCCAGAACACCCTAGCAGCAACATAGGTGTTCTGAATATTTCTTAGTAACGGTCTGGAAACCACTCAAAACATAATAGTAAACCAAATAATGCTGAAGACACCATGAATTACAAAACTTCATATCAGCCTAGTAACATTTAAGTACTGTACATCACCTAGCAAAGTGCTAAAACCTTAGCAACACCCTATATGAGCCAGGTAATGACTGGGTATATCACCCAGACTGTCTTAGAAACCACACAGAAATGTGCTACACAGTACTCCATAAAACACCATAGCAACCTGGAAACCTCTCAAAACATCATAGCTACATGCTAAACACAAAAAAACACCCCATATTGGCCCGCAAACACCCTAGTAATTACCTACAGTAGCAACTGCTAAAAAACACTCGTTACGCCATAGCAACCACATACCAACTTGCTACAAACAACAAGAGCAGAACACCATAGCAACCCATTATCAGCATGAAAACATCTCAAAACACCCTAGCAACAGGGAATCAGCTTGAAAAAAATTGCTCAAACCACCTTAGTAAACCCATAACAGCCTGGGTCAAACGAGCTTCAGTAGAACAACAGTGAACTACGGTCTGATGAGATCAGAGATGGAAACGCGAGTCTGCGACTTGGACTCGAGTCGCACTTAAGTCGCATAAATAAAGACTTGGGACTTGACTTGGACTCGTGAACAGCTGACTCGAGACTTGACTTGGACTCGTGACTCGTGAGACTTGTAAAAAACGCAAGTCATTTGGTATAGGAGTTTATATGAATGTATCTCTGAGGGAAACTGGCTGTCTTAAAAAAAGTTTAGATGGTATTTTCTTTTCATCTTGCCTCCGTATAATGCATATTAGTGTTCATAACCGCAGCTCTGCATTGTTTACAGCAGAAACCAAGGAAACAATGTTTAATTGATGTTCAAGCGCCACCCGCTGGCAGAGAGTGAATCTGCATTAATTCAGCCTGTATGCGGTTTTGTTTCGTACAGATGGTTTATGTAGAATAGTTTCACAAAACTAAAGTCAGACCATTTTGTTTTTGCTTCAAATTTCGAAATTATACAATCCAATTTAGATTAGAAACTGCTCATGCTGGATGTACAGGTACATCTCAGAAAATTAGAATATGGTGAAAAAGTTTGATGATTAGAGCTTACAGCTAATGAAAGTCAAAAATCAGTATCTCAAAATATTTACATTTGAGTTTCAATAAATAACCATCCATACAGTATAAATTCTGAAGAAACAAGAAAAATCTCTTGTTCTTTGAAACCACAATAATGGGGTGTACATGAGATTATTACATGAGATGTACCTGTATGCAGCCTCTTTGTTTGGATTGTGTTGTGTTTATAATACAGTTGCCTCTAATTTTAAATTGAAAAAGAGCACAGACAAAGCCTTAGTTTGTTTATATGAGATTTATTTCATTTGTGTAATTCATTTGATTAATTGGGGTTTGTTTTAAATTTTTGTTTTGTTGTTTGACATATTTCAATTTTGCAAAGAAATGTGCTGCATTTTATCTGACAATTAATAAATAGACACCTTTTCATTTCTAATTTGTCTTAAATTTTGTTCAAGTTTTTTTTGTTGTTGTTGAGAAAATCATATCGTGAAATCAGTATTTCAAAACTGATTTAGCCTCAATAACTAGCTGAAAGAACTGTTGCTAATAAATAGAACAAAGACTTGAGACGCGACTTGGACTTCACCTCAAAGACTTAAGACTTGACTTGGACTCCGCTTTAAAGACTTGAGACTTGACCTCAAAGACTTGAGACTTGACTTGGACTTGGACCTCAGAGAATTGTGAACATGTCTGGATGAGATGCTGTTAGGCTATATATCAGCAAAACAAACTTTCCTGTCCTGTCAGCCATCACATGTGCTCACGGCGCACACTCTTCAACTTTACGCGAATATAAGGCGCACGCTCTAGATCTTCATTATAAATAATGCGCGCAAGAAACTATGAGCATACAAAGTTCTGTCGTCAGTTAAATCATGAAACTATCAAAAAGGCAATTAGTGCATTCATGTATGTATAGCATCACATTAAAGAACGTCTCTCAAATGCACGTAGCCTACTAAAATATTGTGCAATTCGAGATCACAATATAAGGCGCAAGCTGATGGTTTTTTTTGTTTTGTTTTTATGCACAAGTAAATATGAACACAGTGCACTTATACTAGAAAACGTGCTGTTTTTATATTTTCATTTGTAAAGTACAAACTAAAATGAAATCATTTAAATGCATAAAATAACTCATTTTGCTTGCATTTATGTGCTGTTGACTTCCGGCCTTTTTTTTTTTCTTTCTTTTTTTCATTAACCAATTCTTATCACTATCTGCATGTCTCATCAATGAGTATGCAATGATGGAGAACAAGCTTTTATGGGTTTTGAGAACCAGAATCAAGCTGACTGAGAAATAAAGCTATAGTGATCCCCTTTATTAAAATACCTGGAGGTGAGGAATAATACACAAGTTGTCATGTTCACTCAGCATTACTTGATCTAATTCACAAATATCTCAATTACAATTTAGTAGAAATTAATTGTATTCCGTTGTGTTTTAGGCACTCAAACAGTCCAATACAATATAGTCAATCACATTTTTATATTGAAATAATGAATATTTCTGGCCACCCCTATGAAAACATCCTGGCTCCTCCACTGCTCACCGACACTGAGAGAACAATTAATAATCCTTTCATCATTTTATTTGAGAAAACCACTGTCAAATACACTGACACTCAAAGCTCTTCACTACTACCCGTCAAAATAAAAGTCCGCTTTTTTAACTCGAAGAAATTGACAGAAATTACGACTGTACTATAATGTAGCCTACTTCTAAAATAATAATAATAATTTATAGAAACATTTAAGGAATATAATTTTCTCCTTATTTTTATTTAGTAAATCTCTGTTGTGCAGTCCTTTACTAAAACATAAAAGGATAAAAGTTATTTTCATTTGATTACATTTTAAAACATTAATTAAATTGTTTAAGCTTTATGCATTAATTTCATTACCACCATTTTTGATATTATATTTGTATTATATCATAAAAGTACAGAATCCAGAAAAATTAAGTCAAACCAGAATTTATGAATTGTTATGAATTATTAATGATGAATATAAGTTGTTAAACTAATATATAATCAATGATGAAATTTACTTGATTGTTTTTGATTAATGAAATTTGAATAAACACATGCTTCCAAACATTTGTTCAACCAAAAAAAAAAAACTGTTTTGATTGTTTAATACCGTATACTGTGATACCGTGAAACCGTGATATTTTCTGAGATGATTATCATACCATGAAAATCTCATACCGTTACAACCCTACTGTATACCACTCAAAATAGCATAGCAACTACATAGCAACAAGCTAAAAACACCAAGAACACCCCATAACGGCCTGCTAACATCCTAGTAATTGCCTAGCAACTGCTAAAAACCACTCAACACACCACAGCAATGACATAGCAGCCTGGTAACCACTCTCAACATCATAGCAATGACATACCAACATGCTAAAAACCCAACAATGTAAAAAACAACACCAAGCTGGCACTGATAGCCTTGTGGGCAGTGCGCCAACATATAGTGCCATTGCGCTATGGGCTTCCCGAGTTTGAATCCTGGCTCGAGGAACTTTCCCAATCCCCCTCCTCCCAGTTCACTCCCTGTCACTTCTACACTAGTCTCGCGTAGCCAGACCTTCAGACTGACGGCTGAAGGTCTGGAAACTTTGGCCGCTTTTAATGGCCAAGGCCCGCCCAAGAGGCCAAGTGACTGACAGGTAAAGCAACCTATCACGTTTCGTTTTGTTCCACGTCATGTTTAGGGGCGTGGAAATGTTGCCACAATAACAGACCGGTGTGTAAAACTCTGTAAAATTTTCACATACTTTTGACAATTCAGCGTTTAGCTGATCATGACAAGCGCTCGTCATCAGTTGTAAACATGACAGCTTGCTTCTTTCGTAAGGGGGTTTGGCGCCATGGCATTTTTGTTTCCAGGTGGAACGTTAAAGAACGCGACACACACGTCTCCTGGAAATCCTGTATAATCTAATCAATCCGATGATGATTTTGAAACTCCTGAAGTGTTTCCAGCTAAGTGTGCCATATGCATCAGACGTTTAGCCAACGGTCCGTGGGCGTCACGTCTGAGCCTGAGACTACTTCTACACTGTCCTATACTAATAAAGTAAAAAAAAAATAAAAAAAAAAAAATAAAAAAATTAAAAACCACCGAAAATACAACCCCAAACCAAAACCAAACTCAAAATACCCCAGCAACTGGATATCAACATGTTTAAAAAAAAACACTTAGCATTGTGGTGGCAATTTTGAACAGAGATATATTTTTGTTCAGCAAAAAATACAGTATTGACAATATCTGAAGCCTCAATGTTCAAAAATCGTTCTGCCTCATTTAGAAATGATCAAGAAAATGAGTCTTGACTGGCCAATTGACTGAAACATTCAGTCTGATTATGGGTTTGGAAGGATCTGAAGCTTTGTACAATTCCCTGAGACATTGAATCCCCATTTCAGCTGAGCATGTCCTCGGCCAACACACTTTCCCTGGAAATAGACGCTTCAGCCACACTGAAGCCATCATTACCCTTCTGTCTGTATTACTCATTTTCTCTCACACACTAGTTACCAGTCTGTATTTCACCAGAGTCCTCTGGGACGGCAGCATTGGCATGTTCGCCACATTTTCAGCCGTTTGCAGTTTTTCCTGCTACCTCTTTGCACGTTCACAGGCGATTAGGTGAGTAATTACGCCCCGTGTGCCCCAGTAAAGTCATGTGTGAAATTCAATCCAGTCTCGGCAACATAAATCACACAAGCAGTCTGCAAAACTATCACTCACAACCAAAAAAACAAATTTAATTAAACCACCCGGCTTCCCATTGTAGCACATCAGCTGAAATTACAACACCCATAATGCTTTACTCAATATTTATACAGTCAGTAGGACTCATTCACTCAGAAATGTGTCTTATTATGGAAGCTAAAATTGTGAATGCTAATGATCTAGTACTATTTTTTTGTATCTCCACATGTCCTTAAACCAGCAGCCAGAAGCTGTAAGACAGAGTCAGGCAGTCTTCATTTCCTCCAGCAGAAGTCGGCTGTATGGTTTATGAACACAGACTCTCCTGTGGTGTTGAGCAGGGCAGAACCCTCCCACATCCACAGGACTAGCGTTCACTTCAGCAGCCAAATGAAGTAAATCAGGAACTCTGGGTGACAACAGCCCAGGACCTGGGGATAGAAAAAACAAAAAAGTTTCCTTGGAAAAAAAATTGCTCCCCTTCTGAACCTAATCCAATGCATAAATGAATTAAAATGACTGATTCACAGAGACCCAGAACACCCTAGAAACATGTTAAAATACTTTGAACACATTAAGCCTGGCAACCACCCAAAATATACTAGCAACAACAAGGGACGCTCTAGCAACATGCTAAAAAATACATTTTAAAGCACCCTAGCAACCACAAAAAAAAATTACACAATCAACCGTCCAAAAGACCCTAGAAACAGGACAGGCTAAAAAAAACACTGAAAAGTAAAACCTTCATAGCAGCCTAGCAACCAACCCAAATACCCTAGTGACCTCCAAGCAACAACAAGTGACACTCTGGCAATGTTAAAAAAACAACACTCAGACCACATTAGGAACCACACAGAATTAGGGTTGCAAAGTGGCAGAACATTTCTGGAAACATTCCATACATTTTGTAAACTTTCCAGGATTTGGAAGATTTTGGAAAACATTGGAAAGTTCCAGAAAATTTACCAGAAATATTAATGCCCTTTGCAACCCAACGCAGAATACTATAGCAATGTGATAAAACTGTATTTATGTTAATGTCATCAAAGTCACATTTTCTTCTACCCTGCATAGTTTTATTAATAGTTTCAGCAAAGACAACAACTGTGCATTAGAGCTGCACGATTCTGGATAAATTGAGAATCACGATTTTTTTTCTCAAATAGAGATCACGATTCTCCCACGATTCTGAACTAAACAAAATAATGTGTGACAAAATATTAATTGCTGCAGTCTATTTAAAAGTGTTTAATTTAAATGAATTATTAAACGTTTTAATATATAATACAGTATGGCCAGGTTTCACAGACGGGGCTTAGACTAAGCCAGGATTAGATCATAGTTCAATTAAGACATTTAAGCAATTTTTATAAACATGCTTAGAAAAAAACATTACTGGTGTGCATCTTGAGACAAAACAAAGGCACTGATATATTTTAAGATCAGTCAGTGCAAGTTTATTTCAGTTGAAACAGCTCAGATTTACATTTTTGTCTAGGACTAGGCTTAAGCCTTGTCTGTGAAACCCGGGGTATATGTATTTAAAATATAGTGTATTTAATACACCAACTTTTAGAAATAAAATTATGAAAAATTGGTTTGTATTAATGATTCAATGACTCACTCATACCTCACTTGTTTCATTAATGGATGAATCAGTGTTTTTGAACGAATCTCGAATGAATGATTCAATAACAAATAATTTTTTTTAACAGTCACTTGTCGCCACCTAGTGGCGGAATGATGCAATCGACACAAACGTTATTTGAAGCGCCAGTTGCTTTCAAAAGATGAGTGGCTCTATTTTGATCGCTACCATAGACATCAATGTTTGTAGCCGAACTATAAACTTGTATCCCAGTATTTCTATGAATGACTAAGACAGAAATAATACTGTGTAGTTGAAAAGACTGTTTGTGAAGCTTTTTCTCACCTAAACATGTTAACTGTCTGCTCTCTGGATCAGCAGCAGCGCGAATGCAGATTTGAATGTTCCGGTATGATTTTTTCAAAGTTTTAATAGACACGGGCGAATCGTTGTTATTCAGAAATGAGATCGTGTGGGTATTTGAATCGAGATCGCGATCTTTTAACGATTAATCGTGCAGCTCTACTGTGCATTTCACCAAACTTAAAAGAAGACTTTGTTAGCATTGCTCATGCATCTGGAATCTCCACATGGCTTTCAGAGCGGGACCCTCTCTGGATTTACAAGGCATGTGCCTACATCGCTAGGATTTCAAACTGAGACAAAAGCCCTCGTCGGCCACAAAAATCCAGACTAAAATGGGAGGAATGCCAGTCGTTTGTGCAAGGCACTTGTGCGGATGAAAGTAGAAAGTCAAGCACCTTCTCACCAGGTCGACATGAAAGGAATAAATTATCAGTCTCGCCTCCCTGTCCAAGAGGTACCAAGGTGGACGAAGGAGGTTAGCAGTGTCGGCCCGAGCTAAATGAGAAACGAAGGGCCTCAACCTGGCACCGTCCGCCGCATGCCAATCACGTCCCGATGCATGAATATCAAAGCGCCCGCTTGACGGACAACTAAGACATCAGAGGGCCCTTTGGCAATAATGAGGTCGGCAGAACAAGACTGATAGGCTGGATATTATTGCGGACGCATCTCACGCATGATCAAGCGCCGAAGGTCCTCAGCTGCTCTCTGATTTAGGAGGGGCAAAGCCAGAGGCTTAGCAGGGAGTCAGCGGCTCTAATTTATGTACCACCGCGTGTTTTATCTCCTTGCGAGTGCTCATCAACTCGAGGGCTGTGAAACTTTCTCTAAATCCCTCTATCCGTATTAAAGAGGGAATTGGGGTGGAGTGAATATGAACGTCGTAAATACATGCGCCACTTTCGGTCGTCTCGTTGCTCTGATTAATTAACACCGGGGCAGCAGAGCCTCTATCTCTACGCCCGTCTGGCCCGTGTGACACAAAAGGACATTGTAAGGCTGGCGATGTGCATGCGGAGAGCCGTAGATAGTATCACGCTGGGGGGAAAAGGAAGTTGGGTCGGTCTCCGGTTCTTGAAATCTCGGCTGCGTATAATTAGCATTCGGAAGTGATAAAAGAACTCATAGGGAGGCAAACTAGCGTGCTAATCCTCACCTCATCATGACATTGACTGCTGCGAAGCTAACTGTATTAATACTCCACACTTATGAGCAAGTGGCAGGTATAAAGTCTAAAGTCTTTTTAGTTTAAATATAGCTTGACCTTTAATCGGGACACTTGAAGAGTAGACCCGCAATGTATACCATAAAAACCGAAGGATTCAGGCTCCCTGAAGATCTGTCACACTTAATGTGGAATGATCTAGAGCTCATTGTGAGGAAACCTACTGCTTTGATTGATTAAAAAGAAAAGCTGGCCACCAACTGAATGCGCTTGGCGTGGTTCTCACGTCAGTTGCGGAACGAGTACAAAGAGACACTGCATACAAGAGACGAGAGTGCAGATCTGCCGCGATTATACGTTGACCCAGTTTCTCGGGTCTTGTGAATGAAGATTGTTAACATCAAAAGCCTTCAGAACAAACAGAGCCGCCCGCGTGGGAAACGGTCATAGAGAGAAGATGTCATATAATTTTGCAGTAATGATACACTCTGGTTGATGGAAGCTGCACCTTCTCGTCTGGGTTCATGGTGCTGGATGGGCTTATCAGATACAGTGGTGAAGCTCATTACCAGGAAAAGTGAACCAAAGTGAAGCGTGAACCCTCTAAACTCAAGCCATCCCACCATCCACGAGTCCTACGATAGATGGAACCACCTGAGGTTAGGAAAAACTCTGTGTACCACATTATGTAATATAAATAATAGTAGTATTATGCAACAAACACCTAAAGCAGTAGGATAAAACTGCTTAGTTTTTTTTTTTTTTTTTTTACAAATATAGTAAAATTTATCAGGCTTATCCAAACATAGTGTGCACTGATGGACAGGTGCAATAGCACACGTACTCTGAGCCAGTGATCCAACACAACCATGTGATTTCAATGTCATTTCCATTCGAAAAGAAAATGTTGTAATCTACATGCAAAAGAGAAAACGCCCTCTATCCTTGATTATTCACAAACACAGTCTGCTCTAAAGTCAGTGAAGCTTCAGCAGGTGAAGGGCTAATCCCTGAGGCTGAGGTTTCGATAATATTATATTTAGCCACAAGACAAGGAGAGCAATCTAACAGAAATGGCACCGTAAGCAGTGGATTTGCAAAGCAGCCATTAAGTCATTAATTCTTAAAGAGGGATACCATGATTCCTCTAGCCATCCCCGATCAATAATCAAACGTGTCATGGTAGATCGGTGCGGGTGGCTCTCGCAGTGAAACCGCAATCGAACCCTCACGTGGCCGATCATTAACGGCAACATTCATTAGAAATGCTCTTGTTTTGCCAGCACTATCCGAGGTGTTTAATTGCCTTCCATTGCGTGTCTGCCACGAGGAAGAGAGTCATGTGTCCCGCGAGTGCTTTGAGGATGTGCTATCGACTCGGGTATTGGGTGCACGATGCCGGCTGGATCGCTCTTTCACTCGATATCTTCGGCAGCTGGCTGTGTATTAATGATCCCCCGGTGTGCAGGGCTTTACCCACATCCCATCACTGCCAGAAACAAGACAGTAATATTCCCCACAAACTAATCTGCCAATCATGGGCGTACTGTAGATGAGACTAGTTGACATCAGAGTCAAATATATATGGCTGGTTCAGGTGTTTTGGGGTAAATTTCACAAGGATATGGCACCCAACGTGGGGCACGGATGTTTTCCATCACCACTAATTTGACATTGACGGCTTTTAAATGTATTTTGCCATCGAGCATTAAAAACATGATTTGGATGTGTGACTGCACAGCTTCTCCGCTTCTGGCCTCACTTTTGATGGCCTTTTATTACGCCGTCAAACTTTTATCGCTGTGTCATTTGGCAGGGCTCGAAGAGACGAACGGAAAAAGGAACACTGAGAGAATTTAAAAAAAAGGACTGGAGGCATCAGATGTAAATTAGCATGAAAAAATGACATTTGGGCTGTCACATTATACAAAACTCTGGATTAACAATTTTTTTATTAGGCTAAGGCCAACTTTAACCCAGGTTTGTCCGTTTGAACGGTGGTTAATAACTTTTAATCATTGTAAAAGAAATATACATTGTGTTACAGTGATTTTACCATGGATTTTAGATGCTTACATGTACAATTAACTATTGCAGAAACTTTTTTTGGATTATAAACAAATACAGAAAATCCAGCAATATTCGTAAAATAAAGAAAACAGTGTAACTAAATAAATAAATAAATGAAGAATTCAGATGCAAAAGCCTCTAAGTACCATCTGAAATTTTTATCTAAAATGAGTATTTTCTTCAGGCTCCTATGTTTAGGTTCAGTACTTTTACTCTAATGGCAATGTATAGGTCATTTTCTATGCAATTAAAGAGAAATAACTGAACATAAATATAGGAGCCTGATAAAAATGCTCATTTTAGAAGAATATTTCAGACAGCACTTAGAGGCTTTTGCATCTGAACTCTTCAAATAAAAGGTTTAAATGAAATTGAAAAAAAAATCATAATTGCATTAAATAAATGTAGAGAAAAATTATAATAAATAAATTATAAATAATCATACAGAAATAGAAAGATACACATCAATAAAAACAAACAAAATACAATCATACAAAATAGAAACCAAACAGCATTAACTCTCGGAAGTACAACCAAACGTTACAATGACTTAATGCTAAGTGATGCTAACCACCATTTGAAGTGAAAAATAGGACATGCTGCATAAACCGGGATTAAAGTAGGCCTTTGTCTGGAGTTAAAAAAAGACATTAACAATTCCCAGGGCTCGCAAAATCACTAGCCCGACATCCCGGGGCTATTGTGTTTTCCAGTCGGGCTACCAAAATGTATCACCGCCCTGCCCGACGGGCTACCTTAAATACAGGGCTCCCGCAGGTCCTTAAAATCTCTTCAATTTAGTTGTATCAAACTTAAGGCCATAAAAAGTTTTAAATACGTTAAATGGTATAAGAAAAGTCTTAATTACAATTTCAAGAGGTCTTACAGTTGGGGACGGAAAGACAAGAATGGCGATAGGACTGGATTAAACTTCAAAAGGCAATGATGTCATTGAATAAATATGAGCGCTGCACGTTTCAAGTCAAAACGCGGCACAGATGTCTTTATGTGAATGTATCTGAAGGGAAACGTGTCGTTGGCATTTTTATTTCATCTTACCTATAATGCCTGATAAAGCAGCGTTTATGAGCGCGGACGATGCTGCTTTGTGTACAGTCAGTCACTAACGGGGAAACCGCTATATTAAAGGTGCTGTACGTAGGATTGACACCCAGCGGTTGAACTAGGTATTGCAGTCCAAATTCAAAATATTGGAGAGGGTTTTTTTCACCAGCCCCTCCTCCTCAGACTTGACGCACGCGCAGGATGCCAGATTAACGACACCAACAGGAACGAGCGCACATGACGATGAATTAAATTAAATATGCTGTGTTTTCGAATTTGCATGTCCAATAAGCCTTTCTTGCTGTGTATGGTCAGATCAATGCAAATATCGATCGACCCATGTTTTTAAGCATCAAACACAGAGTTGTAAATGAGAAAGAAGTTAATGTGCCTTCTAAAAATCGAAACAATTAGACAATAATATTTATTAGTTTTAATTTAATATAATAATTTATATGCTTGATTTATCCCTTTTCATAAAAATGGTCTAAGGCTAAAATGCTGTTGTATAAGATTTTTGTTTTTGTGAAAACCTGTATCTGAACTGTAAATCATGTCATTTTGTGGCTTAATACTGTATGTTACCATAGACATTGTCCAACCCTGCTCATACTGTTCATTTTACTTGTGCAGCTCTTAAAATGGGTCATAAATTGCCTTAATTTTTTTTTTTTAATTCTGCAGATACCTTGTACAACCCCAAATCAGAAAAAGTTGGGACAGTATGGAAAACGCAAATAAAAAAAGAAAGTAGTGATTTCTAAATTTACTTTGACTTGTATTTCATTGCAGACAATATGAACACAAAATATTTCATGTTTTGTCTGGTCAACTTCATGTCATTTGTAAATATACATCCTTTCCTGTCATTCAGACCTGCAACACATTCCAAAAAAAAGTTAGGACAGTAAAGCATTTACCACTTTGTAATGTTGCCATTCCTTTTCACAACACTTAAAAGACGTTTAGGGACTGAAGACACCAAGTGATGAAGTGTTTCAGGTGTAATTTTGTCCCATTCTTCCTGCAAACAAGTCTTAAGGTGGGCAACAGTACGGGGTCTTCGTTGTCGCATTTTGCGCTTCAAAATGCGCCACACATTCTCTATTGGAGACAGGTCGGGACTGCAGGCAGGCCAGTCAAGTACCCGTACCCTCTTCCTCCGCAGCCAGGACTTTGTAATGTGTGCAGAATGTGGTTTTGCATTGTCTTGTTGAAATATGCATGGACGTCCCTGGAAAAGATGTCTTCTTGAAGGCAGCATATTGTGCTCCAAAATCTCTATGTACTTTTCAGCATTAATGGTGCCATCACAGAAGTGCAAGTTACCTTTGCCAAGGGCACTGACACAACCCCATACCATGACAGACCCTGGCTTTTGGACTTGTTGCTGGTAACAGTCTGGATGATCCTTTTCTTCTTTGGTCCGGAGCACACGGCGTCCATTCCTCCCAAAAAATACCTGAAATACTGATTCATCTGACCACAGTACACGTTTCCACTGTGTGATGGTCCATCCCAGATCCCTCCGAGCCCAGAGAAGTCGACGGCGCTTCTGGGCACTGTTAACATAGGGCTTCCTTTTGGCACAGTACAGTTTTAACTGGCATTTGTGGATGTAACCATGTATTGTGGTACTTGACAAAGGTTTGCCAAAGTAGTCCTGAGCCCATGTGGTGATATCGCTTATAGATGAATGACGATTCTTGATGCAGTGCCGCCTGAGGAATCGGAGATCACGGTTGATCAGCTTAGGCTTGCGCCCTTGTCCTTTACGCACTGAAATTCCTCCAGATCCCTTGAATCTTTTAATTATGTTATGCACTGTTGAAGGTGAAATATCCAAATCTCTTCCTATCTTTCTTTGAGGAACATTGTTTTTAAACATTTCAATAATTTTCTCACGTATTTGTTGGCAAACTGGCGATCCTCGGCCCATCTTTGCTCCTAAAGGACTAGACCTTTCTTGGATGCTGCTTTTGTACCAAATCATAATTACAATCACCTGTTGACATCAACTGTTTCAAATCACATCATTATTTAACCAATTTACCTCATTACTAGCCCTAAATTGCTCCTGTCCCAACTTTTTTTGGAATGTGTTGCAGGTCTGAATGACAGGAAAGGATGTATATTTACAAATGACATGAAGTTGACCAGACAAAACATGAAATATTTTGTGTTCATATTGTCTGCAATGAAATACAAGTCAAAGTAAATTTAGAAATCACTACTTTTTTTATTTTATTTGCGTTTTCCATACTGTCCCAACTTTTTCTGATTTGGGGTTGTAAATAGTGGAATAAAATTCCTTCCTTCATATTTGTTGATATTTGTGTATTGAAAATATTTTTGATTGACAATTAGACTCCTATCTGATTTTCTATATTTTTTATTTTTTATTTGGGCTAGTTAAATTAATTTTCGGGCTACCAAAATCTGAAGAGTACCTGCCCGAAGGGCTACCAGGTATTTTGAAATTTTGCGAGCCCTGAATTCCATAACAATTCCAACCAATTCCCAAATGTAAACAAGAGGTAGTCTCATTTCATCTTAGTTGGGACCGCGTTGTGTCCTGCAGCATCTCTATCACTATAATAATTTGTCTGAATTATTTTTCACCTGGTATAAATAGAAAAACAAAATCGCATTCTAATTTCCTTGGGGAGTGACTAAATGAAGTTTGTTGCATTAGCCCAAACAAACTCCAGGCCGTTTATCACAGGTCAGTTCACCATTACTGCGCCAACTTAGCGACTTTGTAGACCCCTTTAGCGACTTTGGATATCTTGGAAGGGAGAGCTGGTTATGTAGTCTTAATGGTCACGTTTCAATCACTATTTCATATTCATTCCATTGTCTGACAATAGAAACAGTAAAATATATCAATGAAAACAGTTATATTGAGAATTTAGTTGCATCAAAATACAGTATGTGGGCACAGAGAGGCAAACAAATCTAATAATAAATAATAAAATGTACAGCATGTTCAGAAGAAGTGAGCTGCCCTGTCGTGCAAAAATGTAAACAAGTTGTAAGTAAATTGCTCAGTGTAAAGAAAGAGAAGTAATGGGAAACTGGTATTTCTTTTTTCATGTTTCTAATAGACATGAACAAGTTCTTTGAAAAACATCTATGATCTTTGAAACATGTCTACTCTTCATGCTCTATTGACTATGGCTTCAATAATAATAAACATACATTTGCATAAAGCATCCATATTTATCCATGCCCAATTTGATTAGAGTATTAAAAACTTGAAAAGTATTAATTTAAGGTACACATAGAAAAAATAAAAATGTGTGATTAAGTTGCGATTAATCACGAGTTAACTCATGACAATCATGTGATTAATCGCGATTAAATATTTTAATCGATTAACAGCCCTAATATATATATATATATATATGACATTGTAGTTGATAACCAATTCTGTAAGCGAGTGATTCAATGAAGTAAAGCAAATTGGTGACTGATTCAGTCCTCGATTTAGATCAATGACTCCAGTGTTTGATTCATATTGATTAACCAGTCAGTTCAGCTGATTCATTTAAAAAAATAAAAAAAAGAGCCAAACTGTTGAGCAACTTGTTGGCGATTTGGACCACATTTTGTGCTACCTTCGTTTTTATGGAACACTATAGAATACATGTTGATATATCATTGTCACGGTGCCCTTTTCTCATCAAATACAATTCACAAGCTCACAATATAAGATGTTTTTCTTCCATAAATGTATCTTGATTATAAAATAGCAAGTTTATCTGGTTATCTGCACTCTGTTGTCTGTTTCTCTACAGACGGATGGCTGATAGGCTGTATATTTCATGCTTGAACCAGAGCAGCAGCAGCTCTGACATTTGTGTGTGTGCGCGCGTGTTTTTCTAATATAGGAAAGTAATGCTGTATTAAAGTTGGCCTGACAGTCACAATAGATGTTCCTCAGCGAGGTTACAAATCACTGCGAGAGAGTGGGCGGCACAGAGCCGCGCTCTCAAATAAAATGACTTCTGCTTCTCGTTGATTTCTCACATATTGCTCCGACACCACTTCTAATGACAATGTGTATTTGTTTATCTATGGAAAGCAGATGATGATGGTCTGACAGGTTTATTTCGGTACGCGCTTATCTCAGAAGTGAGAAATCTGTATTGTTGGCGGAAAAAGTCACAGAAGAAACAAAACGGGTGGAAATGGAGACAATAGTTAATTTAAGGGCGAAGCAGTACAGAGTGTGTTTTTGTATCTGTTTTACTCCAGAATCAGAATATTTTGTGCAAATAAACAGCTTTTTTACTTATACACTATGACTGAATATATATATATATATGTGTGTGTGTGTGTGTGTGTGTGTGTGTGTGTTTTAACCTGTAAAGTAGGATACAAATTTTAGGAAACATTACTGACATGGCTGAATGATGAGTTTGACGAGAATCTTGCTGAGCACATTAGTTAACGTTACTTCAGCTGTGTTTTTGGCCTACGTTCCTGCTGTTAGCGCAACTTTACGTGTCAGTTATGACTACAAGAGTCTGCTCATCATCTCTCGGATGCTCTGTGCTGGAATATAGCCTCTCTGAGAGCAGATATAAAGGGTGTCCTGCAGTGAATGTGTCCCACAGGAGGTGTTAGCGCTGCTGATGCAGAGGGATTGTGGTGAGTTCACTTTATCTGTGTTTACAAAAGTGCAACGCCCCAGGAGTGAGCCGGAATGCCGCAGGAACAGCCTGGATCTGCTCTCTGTGATGTTTTTGGATTAAGCTGGAGGATGAAATGGTTTGGTTCAATTTCATGCAGCATATAAAGGTTGCAAATTCTTGTTGACATTACAACTTACTTTTGTGGAACAATGAGTAACGAACCTGAGTAGAAACACAAGGCACACCTGAGCGTTTATCTTGAAATGCAAGTATTGGGTTTCGGCTTCTCAAAGTCTTTAAAAGTCTTCAATTTGGTTTGATCGAATTTAAGGCCATGAAAAGCCTTAAGTAATATAATAAAAATATGTTTAACTCTTTCCCTGCCAGCGTTTTGAAAAAAAAAGCTTCCAGCCACCACCAGCCTTTTTGATGATTTTCACTAAAATGCCAGAATATTTTGTTGTATGAATATCTGCACATGCAATACAGGTGCATCTCAATAAATTAGAAAGTTAATTTATTTCAGTAATTCAACTCAAATTGTGAAACTCATGTATTAAATAAATTCAATGCAGTAGTTTTCAAATTCAAATACTTCAAATTCAATGAAGTAGTTTAAGTCTTTAGTTCTTTTAATTGTGATGATTTAGGCTCACATTTAACAAAAACCCACCAATTCACTATCTCAACAAATTAGAATACTTCATAAGACCAATAAAAAAACATTTTTAGTGAATTGTTGGCCTTCTGGAAAGTATGTTCATTTACTGTATATGTACTCAATACTTGGTAGGGGCTCCTTTTGCTTTAATTACTGCCTCAATTCGGCGTGGCATGGAGGTGATCAGTTTGTGGCACTGCTGAGGTGGAATGGAAGCCCAGGTTGCTTTGACAGTGGCCTTCAGCTCATCTGCATTGTTGGGTCTGGTGTCTCTCATCTTCCTCTTGACAATAACCCATAGATTCTCTATGGGGTTCAGGACAGGCGAGTTGGCTGGCCAATCATTGAACCAGCTTTTGGTACCTTTGGCAGTGTGGGCAGGTGCTAAGTCCTGCTGGAAAATTAAATCAGCATCTCCATAAAGCTTGTCAGCAGAAGGAAGCATGAAGTGCACTAAAATTTCCTGGTAGATGGCTGCGTTGACTGTGGACTTCAGAAAACACAGTGGACCAACACCAGCAGATGACATGGCAGCCCAAATCATCACTGACTGTGGAAACTTCACACTGGACTTCAAGCAACATGGAATCTGTCCCTCTCCACTCTTCCTCCAGACTCTGGAACCTTGTTTCCAAATGAAATGCAAAATTTACTTTCATCTGAAAAGAGGACTTTGGACCACTGAGTTATTTTTCTCCACAGCCCAGGTAAGACGCTTCTGACGTTGTCCCTGGTTCAGAAGTGGCTTGGTAGCCCTTTTCCTGAAGATGTCTGAGCGTGGTGACTCTTGATGCACTGACTCCAGCTTCAGTTCACTTCTTGTGAAGCTCTCACAAGTGTTTGAATCCGCTTTACTTGACAGTATTCTCAAGCTTGCAGTCATCCCTGTTGCTTGTGCACCTTTTCCTACCCAAATTCTTCCTTCCAGTCAACTTTGCATTTAATATGCTTTGATACATCACTCTGTAAACAGCCACACCTTTCAGTAATGACCCTCTGTGACTTACCCTCTTTGTGGAGGGCGTCAATGTTCGTCTTCTGGATCATTGCCAAGTCAGCAGTCTTCTCCATTATTGTGGTTTCAAAGAACAAGAGATACTCGGAATTTATACTGTAGGGATGGTCATTAATTGAAACTCAAATGTAAATATTCTAATATTTTGAGATACTGATTTTTGACTTTCATGAGCTGTAAGCTCTAATCATCAAAATTAAAACAAAAAAACTTTTGAAACGTTTTACTTTACATGCAATGAATCTAAAATATATGAAAGTTTGACTTTTTGAAATAACTTACAAGAAAAAATGAACTTTTTCACGACATTCTAATTTATTGAGATGCACCTGCACATCAAAATAAAGAAGAAAGCAGTTTTATTCTAGCTTCAAGCATTCTTTTTTTTATCAACACTTGAATGTAGGTAAGTTTCATAAAAAAAAGCAACATTTTGCGTAAAACGCTGAGAAAATCGTGTTTTTATCAAATACTACATCTGGATCATATTCAGTATTATGATCAAAGCAAAGATGCAGTAGATGGCTTCCATCAGTACTACCAAAGCTTGCACAGTCCTTTGCCACTTCCGGGATTGACATTTCACTCGGTAACATTAGGCAGTTTTCATTTATATGCTGTTTATTGTTGATGATCACATTATTTTCTTTATTTATATGCTTACTGGACATATGAAATTGCTCGTTTCTGTGTCTTACTTGCCTGTGCTTTTGATCAAATGATTCTAGACTCATTCAGGAGATGTGTAATAGTGCGCCCGAGTGTATAACAGTGAAAACACGGAAACACAGAAAATTCCATGTTTGGCTGGGAAAGAGTTAAAATGATAGTTCACCCAAAAATGAAAATTGTCATTTATTCACCCTCAAGTTATTCCAAACCTTTGTGAGTTACTTTATTCTGTTGAACACAAAATAAGGTATTTTGAAGAATATGGGTAACCAAACAGAAGACATTGTCTTCCATAGTAATTTAAATCTGGTTCAACCAAAAATTAAAATTTGCCGTTTACTCACCCTCAGGCCATCCGAGCTATAGGTGACTTTTTTCTTCAGTAGAACATAACGATGATGATTTGAAACCCTGGTTCTTGGCAATTCATAAAATTCAAGTCAGTAACTACCGACACTTAAGTCAAAAAAAGCACATACAGGCAAGTCAAAATTAATACCCATAGCTCCTGACGATATTAAGGTCTTATGTAGTCTCGCGTAACCAGACCTTCAGATTGACGGCTGAAGGTCTGGAATAGATGGCAGGTTTCATTGGCCAAGGCCCGGCCATAAGGCCGTTTGACCGACATGTCAAACAACCAATCACAGTTTGTTTCATTCAGCGTCACGTTTCGGGGCATGGAAATGTCGCCACAATAACAGACCGGTGTGTAAAACTCTTGGACGTATTTTAAAGTGGCGCGAACTTTAAATATTTCACATACTTTTGAAAATCCAGCATTTAGTTGACCCTGATAAGCGCTTGTCATCACATTTGTAAACACGGCGGCTTTCTTCTTTCGTGAGGGGGTTTGGCTACACGGCATTTTTGTTTCCAGGCGGAACATTAACGAACGCGGCACGCACGTCTCCCGGAAATCCTGTATAATTCAACCAATCCGACAACAACTTCGATACTCCTGAAGTGTTTCCAGCTACGTGTGCCATATGCATCAGATGTTTAGCCAACGGTCCGTGGGCGTGACGTCTGAGGCTGAGACTAGGTCTTATGAAGCAAAACGATCGATCTGTGCAAGAAACTGAACATTATTTACAAAAAAAATTTGCGCAAACTGGTTCTTTCCTACAGTGCGTTTCATTGAACTGGTTCAAATTTCCAATTCACCAGTTCGTTTACATAATCATGCAATGATGTAACATATACACAACTGCATTATCAAAGTACCCAATAATGATGTGAAACATGGCAGTTTTACATGTCTAAAGCATATAAAGTGAATAAACTAGTCTTCATCAGCTCAACTTTTTGCATAAACCATGAGAAACCACAAAAACTTTAATTTGACCCCGTCATTCAAGTGCGGCTCATCGGTCTTCGGTCTGAGTTGGAATGGTTTCCTCAGTTCAGTGACTGTTGTAGGAACTGAAGCGCTGAATGAGTTTGTTCATCATAGGATCATATACGCCGTTTGTTTGGCTCCTTTTGAGTCAGAGTGACTGTCAGGCATCCAAAAGTGAGCTTTCATTGTGTAATTTGTAGATCTGTGCTGCTTGAGCCACAAACGGTTTCAGACGGTTCAGTTCGATTTGATGAACTGATTCAACTAGTTCACCAAAAAGAACCGGTTCAAAAGAATGATTCTTTCGTAAACTAGACATCACTCCGCACCGTTTGCCTGAGGCTCTGAATTACAGGTAATAGTGTTATAAATAATGTTAAGTTTCTTGCACAGACCAATTGTTTCACTTCATAAGACCGCGTCAGTTGTCGCGGGTATTAATTTCATTTTGCCAGATATTCTCTTTTTTGACTCCCAAAGTGACGGTAGCCATTGACTTGCATTTTATGAATCACCAAGGACCACGGTTTCAACTTCTTAACTTTTCTACTGAAGAAAAAAAAAAGTCACCTACATCTTTGATGGCCCGAGGGTGAGTAAATTAACAGCAAATTTTCATTTTTGATTGAACCATCCCTTTAAAAGGGTCTTTAAAAGTCCTAAATTTGATTTTAAAAACCCTGAAGAAAACCTGTGCCAGAGAACACGATCTGTCACGATCTGTCATGTGCCCTTGCCTGTCTGCTCAAATGGGCCTCATTTCCGTCTTTATGCCTGTCAGGGCAACCCGTCATCCTGCGGCATAAATACTGCGCCTCTAAACGGCTGCATGACGTGCATATTTAATCTAAGTATTCACTCTGACGTCAATGTTCACATAACATCAAATCAACGTATATGGAGGTTCATTTATCACGTCGTTGTTGAGTTTAATTAGCCGTGTTTGATATGCAGCTGCATTCTGACTCCTCCAGATGATCACGACTGATCTGAATGTCATATGCAAATATATTTATGATCTCCAAATGAGCCGCGCGTTTCCCTTATCGCTACTGCAGATACGGGTCTCGTAAGGTCACGACTCTGATTGTTTGATATTCTGTGTGTAAAAACACAGGCGTGTTGGTGAAATGGACTAAATGTGTCTTGGCATCATTTCGTCTGGTCTTATATGCAGTCTGGGTTCTTATTCTGCTCTGCCGAGGTCAGAGTGCAAATCAACAGTCACGGATGAAGGAAATCAATGCAGATTGCTTTGAGGCGAAACGAAATGGAGACGTTCACTGCAGATGAGCAACTGGATGTTTTGTTTTGGCCATATTTTGGATCATTTATGGCATGTCACTCAAGTTAGCTCTGCCCACAGTGAAATTTCATTGGTCCAAAGTCCACTCAACGTGTTTCTTTACAATTTAAATACATTATACGATTTATATGATTTCTTGCATTACAGTAATGAGAATTTGAGGGACAAATGTGCTTATTCGTGAAAAAAAAAAACCTTAATTGCCTTAAAATATATTTCAGGTATTTATCGGTTACGTTTTTATTTGACCAGACATGTTTGTGACCGTTTTAGTCAAATTTACCCTTTTAAACATCAAATACATGTATTTTTCTGATTTCATTGCTAATCAAACCTCTAACCCCGTTTCAGTTTTCTTGAAGTAATGTGCTTGAATAACCAATATTCTGGAGCAGCACTGTCACAAAACGTCCTTCTTTGAGGGTTCAACCAGCGGTGTGCTTCACCTTTATAAGCAGCTCTTTAAAGAATGAGGTGGAATTGACATGGTTTAAAACGTTTGTAGCATTTTAACCAAGGGGCCGCAAGCTTTCCTCAATAGACTGGGAGCTTCGTCCTTGGCTGCGGCTGAGTAGTCAGTCCCTCACTGCGAGACGACCGCCCGCGGCCAACTTCACATGCTCGTTTCCGGCAGAGATGCAAATAACGTCACCGGCACCTGCTGTGGAGAGTCAACACTCGTCCTCCGCTCGCAGAGCTGCTGAGAGCAGCGAAAGATCAAATATCCGGCCTCCATCACAAACATACAGGGGATGTTCGGTACAACACCCCTGTGTTATGGATAAAAGCCACGCTCTGTGATGAAAGTCGTGTTTTATTTAGATAAAATTATGAGAAATCAAACTGACTGACATCAATGACTAATACATTTTGTTAAAACTGTTAAAGCACAGCTGTTTGACTAAATATATGTCAGCTGTGATGGACGCTCGAGCCTCAACATCTAATGCCATTCCAACTACACCTTAGAGTTCATAATCACTCTAAATCAAGCAAAATTTAGATTAGATTGAACATTAATGCCTTTTTAAACAGAAAACAAACAGTCCAAATGCAAGAATTATTTAGGCAAGGCAAGTTTATTTATATAGCACATTTCATACACAGTGGTAATTCAAAGTGCTTTACATAAAAGAAAGTGAAATAATAATTCACAGCAATAAAAACAAGGAATTAAAAATAATAAAACAAGGAATTTTAAAATGATATAGAAATTGATTTAAAATGAAATTTAAAACAGTTAAATAGAAAAGGATTATACATAAAATACAATGCAGTCGGACGTAAATTTAGTCTAAATTTAAATCAGTACAACATACTACAATAATGTATAAACTAGAATAGTATTTATATTAAATGTAATAATAATAATAATAATAATAAATTTGTTTTATTATTATTATTATTATACAATTCAATACAACATGATTTGTATAGACTAATATACGGTTATAGTAAAAAATATATTTAGAATTATTTTCATCTTAAATTTACAATACAACATACTAAAATGTATAAACTATAATTTTATTTATTTGTTTATTCATTTATTTATTTAATAGCTTAAATTTAATTCAATACAAAATACTACAAGTTATATTAAAATATTTATTTAATAATATTTTTAGCTTAGATTTAATATAACATACAATGATGTAAACGATAATATATACAATTATATTAAAATATAGCTTTATTTATTAATTATTTTCAGCTTAAATTTCATTGAATACGAACATATTTCAATGATGTATAAACATTTATATACAATTTTATCAAAACATTTATTTATTTATTTATTTATTTATTTATTTATTCATTTAACACTTAAATTAACACATTGTAAAACAATGATGTATTGAACTATAACACATTATTAAATTAAATTATCACCATTATAAATTAAACTGTTTACTTTTTGAAAGCAGTGTTACAAACACTAAGTTACAACAAATCAGTGCAAATACTGTCTGGTTGTTAATGAGTTAAAATACACATACAAAATCTACGAGTTTTAGTGAAAAAAAACTTTTGTTAATTAAAAGGAAAAGTTATAAAAGGTTACTACTGTTCGGTGGATAATATATAATTATTTTGAAATATTTATCACTATAAATTACACTGTGAAATCAATGTTAAAAATGCTAATTTGCAACTTTAATCAGTTTCACTACTGTCTGGTTGTTCATGAGTTAAAGGTACGCATACAAAGTCTACGAGTTTTATTGCGATAAACAATATTTTTAATTAAAAAGAAAAACAAGAAAAGTTAGTGTTGTTTGGTGCAGGTGTTTGGACAGTTCCTCCTGCTAATAAAAACTACAAACACCATGTGTTCACAACAGAGCACTTCAGGGTTGAGAATAGAGCTGCACGATTCTGGATAAATTGAGAATCACGATTTTTTTTCTCAAATAGAGATCACGATTCTCCCACGATTCTGAACTAAACAAAATAATGTGTGACAAAATATGAATTGCTGCAGTCTATTTAAAAGGGTTTAATTTAAATGAATTATTAAACATTTTAATATATAATACAGTATGGCCAGGTTTCACAGACGGGGCTTAGACTAAGCCAGGATTAGATCATAGTTCAATTAAGACATTTAAGCAATTTTTATAAACATGCTTAGAAAAAAACATTACTGGTGTGCATCTTGAGACAAAACAAAGGCACTGATATATTTTAAGATCAGTCAATGCGAGTTTCTTTCAGCTGAAACAGCTCAGATTTACATTTTTGTCTAGGACTAGGCTTAAGCCTTGTCTGTGAAACCGGGGTATATGTATTTAAAATATAGTGTATTTAATACACCAACTTTTAGAATTAAAATGATGAAAAATAGGTTTGTATTAATGATTCAATGACTCACTCATACCTCACTTGTTTAATTAATGGATGAATCAGTGTTTTTCAACGAATCTCGAATGAATGATTCAATAACAAATACATTTTTTAACAGTCACTTGTCGCCACCTAGTGGCGAAATGATGCAATCGACACAAACGTTATTTGAAGCGCCAGTTGCTTTCAAAAGATGAGCGGCTCTATTTTGATCGCTACCATAGACATCAATGTTTGTAGCCGAACTATAATCTTTTATCCCAGTATTTCTATGAATGACTGTAAGACAGAAATAATACTGTGTAGTTGAAAAGACTGTTTGTGAAGCTTTTTCTTACCTAAACATGTTAACTGTCTGCTCTCTGGATCAGCAGCAGCGCGAATGCAGATTTGAATGTTCCGGTATGATTTTTTCAAAGTTTTAATAGACACGGGCGAATCGTTGTCATTCAGAAATTAGATCGTGTGGGTATTTGAATCGAGATCACGATCTTTTAACGATTAATCGTGCAGCTCTAGTTGAGAACACACGAAACAACTTATTAGCCGCTCAGAAATTGCTAATTTAGCCTGAACTGAACAGACTAAACAGGCTATTTACCCTCACAGGCTAATAAACCTAGAGATAGTGAGGGATGGGGAGCGACAGCAGAAAGTGGTACGCTTCAGTCCTGAGCAGTGTTCGAACTATACCGTGGGCTTTGGGGGAGCCCACTTTTTTTTATATATATATATATATATATATATATATATATATATATATAACGGGGGGGGGGGGGGGGGGTCGTGCGCTTACAATGACTTACAAAGATACATAACAGCTACAAGTGTATGCACTACTTGCACTATTTAGGATAAATCACTATACAGGATTTACCATATTATACTTCATCGACACGAATTGATAGGTGAAACAACAAACAGCCACCCACATTTAGCATCAGGCTGTCAATCGAGAGTCACGCAGACCTATAACAACCCAGCCACAACACACACAAATTGCGAATAACATGCCTTACCTTAACACAGAATGCCTTGTGTTCTTTTTGCCATGGTGGCTATATGATGCTATATGGTGCTAACTGCAGAATGGATTTCAAGGACTTCGCAGTTTGCGCGCAGATCAACGGCCTCCAACGTTTATATTTGTTTCTACAAATCTTTGAGCAAAGTCACTTTAGTCTTTGCTTTGAGTTAACGTACTAAACATGAGTGGAATTTGCACCGCAGCGCCCCCACACCTTGATGCTCATGACAAGAATAGCATGTAACGTTACAGTTATCTTTATTGAAGTGAATTAGGTTTAAATCGCCGTCATGCATTGAATGATATTTTTGCAATTTTACACATAATAATCCACGATGATCACATTACACAAAACCGAAATTGCACGTCAAAATAACACATTGTCAATATTTTTTGAGACCCCCCAAAATTTCACAAATCACTTTTTCAGGGGAGCCCATGCCTTATTAAGGGGAGCCGAGCACCCCCTAGCTCCCCCGTAGTTCGCACCCTGGTCCTGAGTTACCAGCAGGTCAGCGTTTTTCCTCCTGCCCGGCATATTACGTTTTCATTTCTGTCGCCCACAATCGCGCCGATGGTAAATAAAGTCATTCACGAGACTCCAGGACCAGAGTCACCGCAAACTGTGTCCCCAAATAAAGAGCGGCGGGTATGAAAGCGTGCACTTAAGTGATTTCTGGGGTCTTTACATTTCTGTCCTCGCTCTGCGCTCACAAATATCCGTGGAGAGCAGAGATAAGAGCAGAAGAAAGCTGAAGAGACGCAGACGCTCAGCTTCACGGGGTGAGAGAGTCGCAGAGTAGCAGAGGTCGAATAAAAGACGCTTTATCGCTACAAACATTAATTTGATTAGCCAGAAATGTGACTTCCAAGAGGACAAAAGTGTGTGGATTGGAGGAGAAACCAGTTAGAATAAGAACTAGCATGTTAGCTTTATAATTCAGGCCAACAAAATGGTTGTTTGCGACTTTTGTTACCATAATGTAACGTTTTAAGTAAAACAACTGAGAAGGCGTATTTGAAAGATGTTTTGATTTGATGGTTACCATAAAACAAATGATATGTTTTAAATTAAATGCTTTAGCTAATTAGCTTCTAGCCTTTGGCCATTTGTGTCGTTTATAGGAGAGTGACACTCAAAGTACAGATGTAACGCATCTCATTTATTTAAATTAGTCAAGCAGAAAAGCAATTTTGCCACTAGTGGAGTGACAGGCATCAGAGACGCGATGACGCCGGCATCATTTGTTTCAGGTCGTAAGCACTAGATTGAGTAGCATATCAAGACTGGCATCACATGGAGGGATGGGTGGGCAAAAGAGGAACACTGAAGACAATGCTGTGACCTAGACTTAAATAAATATATAAGTAAAAATTAATATATTTTTTTTTAAATAAAATAAAATAAATAAATAATAATTATAAATAATAATTATATACAAATAAGAAATAAATAAAATTATAAAAAACACCTTATGAATTTCCTATACAGAGTACTAAATTTATGAACATCTAAAAGTAAAAAACAAAAACATTTAACTTCCGATACAGAATAAGGTAAATAAAATAAAAATGCCCTTTATGAAAAGCCCATAAACTAAAATAATAATAATAAAATACTTTATGAACTTCCTAAGAAGAATAAGTTGAATAAAATAAAATTTACACATTGTGAACCTCCAATGCTGAGTAAACAAATAGTGTTTATTTCCTGAACTTGCTATGCAAAAAAAAGAGATCTTGCTCTGCAGAAAATGCAGAATATCCAAATAAAATAAATAAATAAAAAATCATAATAATTATGAAAATTAAAAAAAAGTGAAAGATTTTACTATGCAGAATAAGATATGTTCACATTATGAACTTCCTATAAGCTAAATAATAATAACAACAATATGTTTTAACCTTATAAAGCACAATAACTAAATGAAAAAAAAACAATTATTAAAAAAATCTGAATTTTGAAAATTATGATCTTCCTATGCAGAATAAGCTATATAAATAACTTATATGTAACTATGAACTTACTATGCAGAAGAAAAAAAAACTACATTACAAATAATAAAAATGCTTGAATAAGTGAAATAAACGTCTATAGTGTTATTGAGTGTAAAATATGGTGAAGATAAAAACAATCATGTAAAGAAATCTTGCGGTTACAGACTTGAAACTACAATGTTTTGCTACAATTTTGATATCAAATGCTGCTAAAAGTGAAAATACAGTATGATGCAAAAATAGTAGAGTGCATTTAGGTAAATTGGGACACTTGTTGTCATTGAGATGACCGGGAAAAAAAATCCAATAACCCAAATTCACTGTAATTGCCAATGACTTTAATAACAACAACAAAAAACAACAGTAGTTCAGGGGATGCAGGAAAGCAGAAAGCACTATTTGCCAGGCTTCCCCGTCCTGCAGGACAAAGCCAATCCCATGTTGTTCATTTCTTCAAAAGGCGACTCCATGAGCTTAATAACTGCCTCTAGCGCCCGTCTCAAGAGCCAATTAGCTGGCGTTTCTCTCGTCGGGTGACACACATCTTTTAAGCACCGTTTGGTTCTGATCAGTTTTGATATTTCCGTTGCATCACGACGCCGTACATCAGAAAGCACTGTCATTACAAAGCCATCCCTCTGTGCCGCCATGGCAACGAGGTACTATGGCAACCACGTTCGGGCCCTAATTAGTAGCCTGGTGTCTGTTCAGAGCGGAGCCGCTCCAGCGATCCACGAGAGTAAAGCTCCCAGCACTTTTAACTGCAGGTACATGCAGTAAAGCGCTAATGTGGAGCACTAGCGGTGGATTTGAGCTTTAAAAACGCTACAGAGCTGCACTGCCATACTGGAGCTTTCTAGTGAGTTTGCTCTCAGATGACTTAGCTAGTGTCTCTGTTCTGCTTTATATTAGTTGTGCGCTTTTTTGACAGAACAGTGGAAAAGACACAAAAGCTAGACTCAGGAAACTGAATTTGAACTTAAATCTTAAGAGTAAACAATAAATAAATAAAATAAAAATGTCTATAGCAGATATAAAATATATATAGCATTTATATATTATATAAATATAGTGACTTCATTTATTCTGTTAAAAATAAATCATAAATACAGCTATGCTGAAACTGTGTTCTAAAATATTGAAACTACTCTTTGAAAGTGTGAAAATGTATAAAACTTATATACAAAATAATCTATAAAACAATTATGAACCATTGCACAGTTAACAAGCAATTTGTTAGTATATTTAATAATATAATAAATATTATATTATAGTAATATATGAATAATATAATATTTATATACTATAAAATCTATAAATAATCTATAAAACAAAGGAAAAGGGAATGTCTACCATTATTTATAGGCAACTGATAAATATATTTAAATAAAACAATACAAATATTTGTGTTGTGCTTAAAATGTTCCAAAATATGTCTTAAATAGTTGTTCTTATATATTTAATAAGCATGAAATTGTTCTTTCAAATTGTAAAGTGTATAAAAATCTATCAAATAAAACCTGTATTAAATGTGTATAATTTTTTAATGCATTTTCATGTAATTAATATATTTGTAAATGTGATATTATACAATGATATCACGACAAAATATTACATGTGTAAAATTACTCAGTGTAAAAAAACTATAAAAAAAATCTATAAAATAAAAACCCATTATGTGTATCATTTTTGAATGCATTTACATGCTATTAATATATTCATAAATGTGATATGATAAAATGATATCAGGATAAAATATTACATTTGATTCAAATTTTTGTGTAAAAAAAAAATCTATAAAATAAAACCCATTGTGTGTATAATTTTTAATTAATTTATATGAAATTCATATATTGATAAATGTGATATGATACAACGATATCAGTATAAAATATTACATCTTAAAATCCCATAAAATTAAATACAATAAAATGTCCAGTAATTATGACATCTTAAAAAGTAATAAAAATTGTATATTTATAAATGAATATTTTATGACTATAAATGAATTTATTACATTTATATTTATTTCCACTGCTAATCAAAGTGTTTTTCAGCATGTAAACAGCAGCTCTACAGGAGTGTTTATAACATGCATGTAGTTGAATACGAGTCGAGACAGCGTTCGTGTGGTTCTGGATGAGCAAGCGCTGTTTCCTGCGACTGAAGTCAGAAATGTCTAGTGGAGGCCTGAGCGCAGCAGGCGGTCCGGGGTTGAGCCACTGGATCAAGGCCTGCAGGACGGCGGGGGGCCGATCCATTAGCAGCACTGTGAGCCAGAACCGCCACACCGTATCCAACACAAGCAGAGGCCTGTAGCCGAGAGAAATGTGAGAATACGAGCGCGGATGTGAACGAAACGCTGATTCCTGTCCTACAATGTTTCAAGCGGTTTAAGAACTGAATGAGTCAAACTGACCAAACGAACACGACTTTACGACCTTTGCACTCCGTGACATGTTCGAGATTGAATTCAATCCATTTCATTCTGCTTCATTAGTTTATCATTTCAGAAATATAACGAAGAGACTGTTGTTCACAGACTTTGAGAGACGTACAACAAAGGTGTTACACACTAAAAGTACAGCCTTGAGACGTCCTTTCATGGCTGCCAAAAACCTTTCTGGTGCAGAGTACTTGAGCAAAGGTTATTCGAACCACCCACCGAGTGCGACGTGTAAAGTTTGCTCTCGGAACAAGAGGAAACGGCTGAAAGATGCAAGAGTGTTTTAGACTGGAGGAAGGGAAAAAAAAGGGACGCGAGCCAAACAAACTGAGAGAACAAACTATCACCATCATTAGGAGCAAAGCCAGACTCTTCACAAATCTGTGCAGACCTGAAAAACTTGAGCTTATATCACTGACTATAACAGAACTGAGACAAACTGTAATAAAACACAATATACAGGGCGTTTTGAGATTACTGGATGAGGTTTTTAAAGTATTAAATAGAAATAAAGATCAATTTGGGGGTAATATGTTTAAAAATCATTTTTTTAATGTGTTTAAAATAAGTTTATTTGATCAAAAAGCACAGAAAAAAACAGCAATATTGTGAAATATTACAATTTAAAATAACCATTTTCTTGATCAAAGCTTAATTTTCTGCATCATTGCTGTCTGTGTCATATGATCCTTCAGAAATCATTCTGATATGCTGTTTTGCGGTTCAAAAAAAACATTATTATTATTTAAAACAGTTGTGGTACTTCATGTTTGGGGTTTCTGAGCACTGAAGAAAGCACGGGCTGAAAGGTCTGCTCTCTGGTCTGTTTTTAATACACTTTGCATTTTTTTTCACTTTTGCATATGAAAAATAAATCATTGGATTTTTGGTAGACCTTTTTTGGTCTTTTTTTGCAGTGTGTGGACAAATTCAGCTACCTATTGGACTAATAACTTTCTTCTTTTTGTTCTACGCACCTGAGAACCTTTGTTTTGTTTGTTCTGAGCGCACACAATTCCTGCTTTATACTTCATGTTTGGGGACATCAAAATTTCAAAATAGAAAGTTCAGAAGAACAGTACTTATTTTAAACAGACATTATAAATGTATTTTTTTGTCAATTTGTATCAATTTATTGCACTCTTGCTGAATAAAATTATTAATTTATTTAAAAAACTACTGTAATTACAATAATATAAATAAGAAAGTACAACAAGAAATGATGTATTCACACCAAAGTATGTCCTAACTAAAAGATTACTTGTAAACAACAGTTTGAAATTACATATACATTAGAATATTAATTATTATAATTAATAACAGTAAATTATATTCAATAACTGTAATTCAAATTATTGCTGGGCAATGATTAATCACGATTAACTGCATCCAAAATAAACGTTTTTGTGAATATAATGTGTGTGTGTGTGTGTGTGTGTGTGTACTGCGTTTTTATTATGTATATATAAATACATACAGCTGCATGTATATATTTAAGAAAAATGTTGTGTATATATATATATATATATATATTCAATATATTTATATATAATATAAATTATATGAATATAAATATAGACATGTAAATATTTTCAAAATACTGTATATACTGTATGTGTGTGTCTTTATATATACATAAATATACACAGTACACACACACACATACATATATACAGTATATATACATATTACACATATATATACATATACACACACACACACACACATATATATATATGCACATATATACAAAAACTTATTTTGGATGCGATTAATCACAATTTATCGTTGCCCAGCGCTAATTTAAATACAAATAATTCAGTTTAATAATATTAAATAACAACAAAAGATACAATTACTGAATAACAAATAATGAAGAATAAAATAATGTTTACATTAACTTTTTCCATTTAAAAAATATATATGTTATAATTTAACAAAAGCATATCGTTAGTAAATTCTAAGAATATATTGTGTAAACATGTTGAGAGTAAAATCGACCATTACAAAGTCTTGTTTAAAACAACATTTGCAAGTTTCTAAAGATGTTGTCAAATCCATCCTCTTTAAAGCACTGCCGCTCAAAGCATAAATTCACCATGAACAATAAATGTCAAGAGTTTTCCAGACTTCAGAAATCAGCTGCTGTATCACTGTCTAGTCACGAAAACGACCCACCGACTAATCGCTTTTGCGCATCACTAATAGATATGAATGCTGTCCTGACTAACAGATCACACTGGGATAATCATCCTCTCGATTAGAAAACAAACACCTCTGACCACCAGACCAGGACGTGATCATCTCATCAGAGGAGACCTGGAGTTTCCTGACAGGTTTTGGGTTTGGATGGCGAGGATTATTACTGTTTATCATGCAAGGCATGTTCTCCGTCGCTCGCTCCCGACTTCCCTCTCTCTCTCTCCCTAAAGCAATGATGATAAGTTCCTGGCACATGCATCAGCTTCCTTATTTCAAGCGCACACTTCCTGTCTCTGAAAAGCCGGGCGAACGCTTCTGATCTTCTCCAAAGCGTTCATAATTGATTCTTTAAGGGATAAGCTGCTCAGGATCATTTCATATTCCCAAACCCTCTTCGTTTTATTGAAAAACCAAGAGTTTTGAGGGCCAGCGGCCACTGAAGTCCTTATTTATGGCTTTAAACGGATTCCTTTGATCGAATTTGTCTTTGAATCGCCCGGTTTTTGGCGTAATTAAAAATGTCAGCGAGTTGTAAGTAACGCGGGAGGGATCTGGCAACATTTAAAAGGCGAGCATAGACCGGGTTTATCTCCTTCCCACTGGGGAAAAACCATCTTGGAAAAATCAGTCTGGACCATACGGATCATATCAAGGCCCAATACAGGTGGCATCTGGTGATGGCAGATGTACGCTTTATTATGTTTGTTGACGTGCCAGAAACACGCGAATCATCAGCCTACGAACCACCTCCTACCACAAGCGTGATGAAGAAAAGACGCCCACTGGTGTACCACATCTGAAAATAGGTGTAAAGGTTTTCTTGAATAGCACTATACGGTTACTAAACTAAATGGTGAAAATGGTTCTTTATGATAGATGGTTGCAAAATAAAAGGAATTGATGATGTCAGCTGAAAACAAAAGTTGTTTCAGAGGCTGAAATATCTGAATGTAATGCCATGAAATGACAAGCTTCTGCCTTTCAAAATTCACTTGACACTTCATTTCGTTTAGTTCCTGAAGGAGTTGGTTTTTTAACATCATTTGAATGAATAATTCAAGGACTGTCTCGTAATGACAGTCACTTGATTTAATTAGTGTTTTAACAAATCAGATGAACAAAATAAATGGTTCATTTATATGAGACAGTCACTTGATATGCTCCTGAATGAACCACTCATATTGAACCAATTAATTATTTTAAAGTAATAATTTAATGACTAACACAATAACAGTCACTAACTTGGTTCCTGAATTAATTAGTGTTTAAACAAATCTGATGAACAGATGATTCATTGACTCTTTACTTACTTTTTGAATGAATCGGTGTTCCTGAACTTATTGTTCGAGTGAATGAGTCATTTACTCATAGTTAAATAAATTATTTTATTCATTCTAGAAAGGAAAAAAAAAAAAAAAAAAAAAAAAATTCGAACAAACTGAATAAATCAGTTAAATGGATGATTCAATGACTCATTCATAAAGACAGTCATTTGATTAGTTTTCGAATGAATCGGTGTTTCTGAACAAATTGTTTGAGTGAATGAGTCACTTACTAAAAGATAATCACTTGATTCATTCCAGAAAGAAACTGTGTTTTTGAACAAACCAGTTTAATGGATTATTTAATGACTCACTCATAACAGATATTAATTTTATTCCTGAACAAATTAATAAATGAATCATTGACTCACTCAAAGGCAGTCACTTGATTCATTCCAAAATAAATCATTGTTTTTTAAATTCCTGAATAAATCTGTTGCTGTTCAAATGAACATATGAACAATGAACATATCATTTGAATAAATACCTCAACAACTCATTGAAAAGTGTTTGACTCAAAGCTGAATGTCTTGAATTAATCCGTCACTTTATTTGTCATTAAACACTTTTTGAACTAATTAAGTGGATGATCCAAATGACTCACTTATAAATACAGTAAACTGTTGCAACCTGCAGAAAGAGTCATGAAAGATGCATAATTATTTCATCATGATTCAAAGGATTCTAATTGATTCCAACCAATAACTGAGTAATAGTACTTTTAGACTGATTCTTTAAAAATAACCATCTTACAACAATTTATTAATTCATGAATCAAGCTGTATATTTGTTTTAACGTAAAAACAAAAACAACAGAAACAACTCTTTCTATATAGACACTTTTTAATTGTACTAATTTGCATTCTATGACATCCAATTCAGATTGCAATCCCGCTAATTGAGTAAAACATAATATAAAATTCAGTGGTGGTACTTCATGCGTCATCAAATCACAATCTATTAAAAGCAATTACAAAAAGTCAATCAAGCTTCAAGTCATGACAGAACTGCATAGGCTGCAGAGAAAATCTGAAATCACACAGGATATATAATTCAGTCAATATCCCATGAACCTTTGGGTTGACAATTTAACTTGGTTAAACTGAATCTATTAAGTGATCATCACACATAATTAGATGCTAATAAAAAGTTTTGCATCCTATTGATCTCCAATGCCTTCATAGAGAAATATCGAATCTGCTCCACTTGTGACTTAACGAATCAATCTCTCAAAACTAACAAGAAGCAGCCACCATTAAGAAAGAAAAGCCACACACGAGATCTTTAATATCTCAATAGTTTCCCTAAAACTGTAAATGGAGAAGTTCCCAACACACCAAAGTCTCCATCAGAAGTTTCATCTCAATATGAATTCATTTCTCAAGTTCCTCATCCAAGCTGCTCTCCACATTCATTTAAGTGTAAATTTCCAAAAGACTTTAACATCTGATACTAAAGCGAAACAACTGAGATGAGAACGAGCACTACCTGAACTTCTTTTCTTGGCATATTGTCACAGCGGTCACTCCCGACTTAGACGTCACCGAGGACCCATGTGTAAAACATTAGACCCTCTTTTTCCCCTAACGACCCTGTTCCTCATTAGCACTGCATTTATAATTCACCAGCCGGGATCTAATTGATCACTACAGTAATGGAGAATTGATTGATCTGGCCTGGAAAGGGGTTGTGGGAATCATAACGCGAGGTCTCAGATGAGCCCTGAATGAGAATGAAGACACCGGAGGGGTTTAAAGACACAGAACGCCACAGAGAACTTCAAGAGCTTGTGAACTTCAGCTAATGTACTTAGCGACACGGGCCTAAAGCATGCAAATATTTCTGGTGCATTCTAGATACAATTTCAAGCAGTTAGACAGCCAGACACAATCTAAAGCCCATGTGGCAGCAGGTGTCTAGCCAATAGATTTCATTGATTCATGCCCATTATCAATGTTCCTGGAGTCCTGTGGAGACAGACATTGAGGAATGGATTGGCTGGCTCGATAACAGCAACCTCAGGTGGTAAGTATGTGTGGGCGGGGCTACAAACTGTGAGAGGAGGGCTTAACCAATAAGATGTGTCAAAGTGCCTGGATCAATTGGTGGGCAAAGTAACATTTGAGAACGAATTAGTTGCCATCCAGGGATGCATTTCCCAAAAGCAACTATGGTCGCAAGTTCTGTTGGCACCAATAGAGTTCAATGGAACTAATGACCATAGACCATTCAGCACAGCTCTGTATTATACTATCTATTTCCAGTCATCTGATTTCCTACACCAATCAGATTCTAAAACTGATCTTATAACGTACGTATTTTCTGCGATTTTCAAGCAAACCACCGATCGGTTTCAAAACCTTATACATTCTTATAGCCACATTCTAAGATGGCAGACGAGAAATGTTGTAAACATACTAGTTTTGCCTAAAATTGATAAAATGTTGATCTAAAATTAACTATTTTGATTACAACCCGAATTCCGGAAATTGCAAAGGCTTTGCAAATCTCATCATCTACAGTGCATAACATCATAAATTTCAGAGAAACTGGAGAAATCTCTGTGCGTAAGGGACAAGGCCGAAGACCTTTGTTGGATGCCCGTGATCTTCGGGCCCTCAGACAACACTGCATCACTCATCGGCATGATTCTGTCATTGACATTACTAAATGGGCCCAGGAATACTTCCAGAAAGCACTGTTGGTAAACACAATCCACCGTGCAATCTGCAGATGCCAACTAAAGCTCTATCATGCAAAAAGGAAGCCATATGTGAACATGGTCCAGAAGTGCCGTCGTGTCCTTTGGGCCAAGGCTCATTTAAAATGGTTTCAAAGTGGAAAAGTGTTCTATGGTCAGATGAGGCCAAATTTGACATTCTTGTTGGAAATCACGGACGATGTGTCCTCCGGGCTAAAGAGGAGGGAGACCTTCCAGCATGTTATCAGCGTTCAGTTCAAAAGCAAAACACCAACACCAAAACTCCAGAAACTCATAACCTCGATGCCCAGACGTCTTCAAACTGTAAAATATAAACTGTAAACATGCCCCCGTCCCAACTATTTTGAGACCTGTAGCAGGCATCAAATTTGAAATGAGCTCATTTTGTGCATAAAATTGTAAAATTTCTCAGTTTAAACATCTGTTATGTTATCTAAGGTTCAAGGTTCTTTATTATTTGTCACATACACAATCATACAGGGTATAATCAGTAGTGAAATGTAGGTCAGGACAGGTCTGCTCAATGGACAGTGCAAAAGAATAAAATAAAAGATGAAACATAGCACAAGAGAGTATATATAAATATAGGTAAGAATAAGATACAAAATAAGTAAAAAATAAAATAAAATGTGAAATGTAAAATAAAATGTGCAATACAGTCTACTGTGGATTTAATGAATATTAATATAAACAGGGATGTGCAAGAGGAATGTGCAAACAGGTTGTACCGGGTATGTACACATAGCAGCAATGCGGATGATGGAGAATGATGGGTGTTTTTACAGTTTATTGAATTGAGTCCTGTAGATGTTATGAGACTGAGTTTAGGAGCCTGATGGCCTGAGGGTAGAAGCTCCTCCTCAGTCTCTCAGTTTTTGCCATCATGCTCCTGAAGCGCTTGCCAGATGGCAGCAGAGTGAAAAGTCGGGTACCGGGGTGATTTGAGTCCTTGATTATTTTTGCAGCTCTGCTTTTGCAGCGTTTGAAGTAGATGTCCTGCAGAGAGGGGAGGGCAGACCCTGAGATGCGCTCAGCTAAGCGCACGACTCTGCAGAGCTTTGCAGTCCTGATTTGTGGCGTTACTATACCACACTGAGATGCACTGAGTCAATACACTTTCTATGGCCCCTGAATAGAAAGTTTTCAGGATTGCTGGTGAGACCCTGAATGTCCTCAGCTGTCGCAGATGGTACAGTCTTTGCCTGGCTTTCTTGACCTGTGTTTGAATGTGTGCAGTCCAAGTCAGGTCCTCGGAGATGTTTACACTGAGGTACTTGAAGCTGCTCACCCTCTCCACAGGGGTCCCGCTGATCATAAGAGGAGTGTAGGTCCACTGCTGTCTCTTCCTGAAGTCTGCAATCAGCTCTTTAGTTTTGCTCACGTTCAGGTAGAGACAGTTGACCTGGCACCATGATGTGAGTCTCTCTACCTCACCCAAGTATGCGGTCTCATCATTGTTGGAAATGAGGCCCAGAACCACAGTATCATCAGCAAATTTAACAATAGAAGTGGAGCTGTGAGAGGACACACAGTCGTGTGTGTAGAGAGAGTAGAGCAGGGGACTCAGAACGCAGCCCTGCGGGGCTCCTACATTCAGGGTGATGGAGTTGGAGGTGAACTGGCCCATTTTCACCACTTGTGGTCTGCCGGTGAGGAAGTCTTGAATCCAGTCACAGAGTGAAGTGTTTAGGCCGAGGTCTGAGAGTTTGACAGCTAGCTTGGTGGGGACTATAGTGTTGAAAGCTGAGCTATAGTCAATGAATAGCAGTCTGACATAGTTGCCATTTTTGCTGTCAATATGTGTGAGGGAGGGGTGCAGTACCTGAGAGATGGCATCATCAGTAGACCTATTTGGGCGATAGGCAAACTGAAGAGGGTCCAAGGTAGCAGGGATGGAAGAGCATATGTGTTTCTTTAAAAGTCTCTCAAAAACCTTCATGACTGTTGATGTGAGGGCAACTGGGCGATAGTCATTCAGGCAAGAGGGTTTACTGTTCTTAGGCACAGGGATGATGACAGATTTCTTAAATGAGGTGGGAATCACAGAGGTAGCAAGGGACTCATTAAAGTGTCCATTCATCTATGTTCCATTGTGAATAAAATATTGGCTCATGTGATTTGAAAGTCTTTTAGTTGTCATTTTATTCAAATTTAAAAAACGTCCGGAATTCAGGTTGTATTTTGGTGTATGATTAGGGGAATCACATGCTAACGGCAAGCTCTATTTGTGTGATATGCAATGCATTGACTAAAAAAAATAAACTTAATTTTGACAAAAAAAGAATAAGCTACTAAATTATACATTTATTATTTTATGAAAAACCAAAACTTAAAAGAAAATGAAGAGTCGCGGTCCGTGTACGTTGCGTTCATTCGTTTTTTTATATAATATTGAAAATAGAAACGAGAAAAAGGCACCATTTTCATTTTTTCTAAACAACGAAAAAACAAGAAATCGCCTTGATTTTCCGTTTTTCATTCATGGGTAGAAAATGGATAAACAGCTTGAATGTTCGATTTCCACGTGTGGGGGGGAATTAAACGCCCCTTTCCACTGATTGGTCAAGCAAGGATCAAATGGTGCCGTCATCATGTCATCTTCAGTTTTGTGCAACATAATAAGAGTCCTCTGCTGTTAAAAGCGTTTATTGCAACTCCTGCATTCATCTCCCTCTCGTCAAACAACCAGACTAACAGATGGCTTGACACAAACCATACTGGAGCAGTGGCTAGACAGGGCTTACTTATGTGTAGTTTCTATAATGCAAATATTAGGTGCTTATTGCAGAATTAGCCTATGTATGTACCTCAGATCTGCAGCCAAATTACCCTTTTAGTCTATTTCTTTGGCGCACCGCACATTTTATTTAGCTGTCCAGTTATCAAAATCTGTGTGGCAAAGCTGCGTGACATTTACATTATAGTGAAGCGCAGACCAGTATCGATTTTAGTGTGAATTAGAGGTCTTCACGGAGGACCCGAGACCCGAGGACCCGGGACCCGACCCGGGACCCGTACGGGTTCGGGTCTATATTTTAAATGGTCAGCCGGGTCCGGGTCGGGTCCCAATCTATTACTTCGGGTCCCGGGTTTTTTTAACATACCCGAGTCGATCGGAGAACACCGCACCCACGAGTGATCAGTGTCAGTCAGCATGCGTGTGTTTTGTAACTTGCAGTTTGTAAAATTAGAATGAGAAAAGTGTGAGCGGGAAATAAGGTGGAAGAAAAAAAAAAACGCGTTACCTCAGCCGCCAGAAACAGAGCGCGGGCGGAGTTAATGTAGTACTGCAAGCGGACGGTGATCATGGATTCCTTCATGAGTGACAAAACTGAAGAGATGCACCTGTTCTCCGTCTCCGTGACAGCAAGTACTTTTAAAGTTGTAATAATGAGTGGATTAAGAAGGCTGTTTCAGACGGCAAGAGAGAGGAACAGCCTAACAAGGATGGACATGTACTGGCAAGGAGGATTGTATGCATCGCAGTCAGGGAGAGGGCTACTAACAGTAGTTAAGGCAAAAAGCTTTTTTTTTCGCAAACATGTTTATTAACTTAATAGCATTTGCTGTGCAATATGTGCCGATCGGGACGGGTGCAGTCGGGTCTGTGTCTTCCCAGCCGGGTTCGGGTCCAACTTTCGAATAATGGTCGGGTCCGCGTCGGGTCCGGGTAGTACATTTAAGGCATTTCTCGCGTCTACACGGGTTCGGGTCCCAAGTTCAAATAAAATACGGGTCCGGGTCGGTTCCGCGCAGCACATTTACGGGTCTCTTCGGGTTCGGGTACGAATTTTTGGATCCGTGAAGACCTCTAGTGTGAATACGCAGCAGTCATAACTTTTATTTTAGACAGTAGAGTTTCATTAATAATAATGAGTATAAATTGATTTCATTTTAGACACAAAACAGTGTGTTTTATTTGACTTAAAACACAGGTGTTTCATTCTTGAATGAATCCAAGTCTTTGAATGAATCATTTGTGAGTGGTTCAATGACCCATTTGCTTTGCTCCTGAACAAAGCAGCATTTTGAACGAATCGGTTGAATTTATTAATTTTTATCCACCCTATCTGCCCTAAATAGTATTGAAAATGACTAATATCACAGAATTTAGGATGAATGGTATGCACATTGGGACGCAGGCTTTGACTCATTCATCAACACAATGACTCGCTGCCACCTACTGGCGATATAACCTTCGTAATTCAAGTATCCTATTGTTTCATTTTGTAACTCATTTCATATTTCTGTAGGCTATTCAAAATGTTTTTATTTAAAACATTAATCTCATTCCATAATGCAATTACTGTGTTAATGCATTGGCCTATACTGCCGTCTGAGCAGCATTAATTGTGTAAATACATCTAAATTAAACTTAAGATGCAGCTTATGTGCCACAGTGCAAAGATGGATTTGGTTGGCACTGATTTAATTGGTAACACCTATAATGTCATATTTTTCAAATATTGACTAAATTCAGGAATTTAATATTAAAGGTGACAGACATTTTATAAAGTTAGAAAAATGCCCTTTTCTATAAAAATAGCATGCATTTTATACGTGTAACATCAGATAATGACAGTATCATATATACTTTTCTATGAAAAAAAAACTACCTCGAAATAATAATCAAAATGGTAAGATAGCATTACATTCACACTAAAATCGATACTGGTCTGTGCTTCACTATAATGTAAATGTCACGCAGCTTTGCCACACAGATTTTGATAACTGGACAGCTAAATAAAATGTGCGGTGCGCCAAAGAAATAGACTAAAAGGGTAATTTGGCTGCAGATCTGAGGTACATGCATAGGCTAATTCTGCAATAAGCACCTAATATTTGCATTATAGAAACTACACATAAGTAAGCCCTGTCTAGCCACTGCTCCAGTATGGTTTGTGTCAAGCCATCTGTTAGTCTGGTTGTTTGACGAGAGGGAGATGAATGCAGGAGTTGCAATAAACGCTTTTAACAGCAGAGGACTCTTATTATGTTGCACAAAACTGAAGATGACATGATGACGGCACCATTTGATCCTTGCTTGACCAATCAGTGGAAAGGGGCGTTTAATTCCCCCCCACACGTGGAAATCGAACATTCAAGCTGTTTATCCATTTTCTACCCATGAATGAAAAACGGAAAATCAAGGCGATTTCTTGTTTTTTCGTTGTTTTGAAAAAATGAAAATGGTGCCTTTTTCTCGTTTCTATTTTCAATATTATATAAAAAAACGAATGAACGCAACGTACACGGACCAGTCGCGTATGTGTAATCATAAGCATTTTAAAAAAATATAAACAAAATTACTAAAACTAAAATTAAAAATAGGTAATTCAAAATTATTACTCTGACAGTATCTAAATATAAAAAAATGGACCTGATGTCTTCCTATTGGAATAATTAAGTTTCACTTCAAGCTAAACGTATGGTACAAATGAACACAAATTATTCACTATAGAAATGGATCTTAATTACAGGCCTCTGTTGTAACGTTCAAACGTATTGAGTGGTACGAGCCTCAGCAGCTCTAATACATCTGAGCTGTTTGCCAATATATATTCATTAATTATAACTGCATATAATTTCGTTCTGATTGAATCTGCGTTGCCGAAGGAGATCGTTATCAAAAAAACACAAATTAGCCACAGACTGGTCATTGATATCAATCCTCACCTGCTCAAATCTGTAGTTCAACCGTGTGTGATGAGTAAAAGCAAGCGTGTGTGTGTCAGCAGCAGGTTATGGGCTCGATGAGCAGCAGGGGTCATGTCAGCACAACATGCACGATCACCATCTGACCTCTTGGCTGAGACTCCAGCGTTACCATTTCCCTCTGACATAGTGAAGATCAAATATCACCTCCCATCAACCGCCGCATACAAATGAGAGAAAAAGAGACCCTGCATGATTCTGTGAAATTATTGCCGGATCACTTTGGAAAAACATGCCCACAAAGCAATGTATTCTACATGATTTTTAATATTTTTTAAATATATATATATATATATATATATATATATATATATATATAATTTAAAAAAAGACCAACAAAAGTAACAAAAACGTTCACAAAATATTAGATTAAATAATATGAAATAAATATTTATTATTATTAAACATGCTATTTGTTTTCTGCACATTATGCCATAAAATGCAGTTTTATTTCCTTTCAGATTTCTTAAAGCGGACTAAAAGTTGCAGTTATTGCACACAATAAATAAGAATAACTCATGTGGATCTTTTTTATAACCCTTATGGGATTATTTAGTGGATCAGGAAGTCCAAGAATCTGCCGCATGATTATGAAAATACATTGTACTTGAGCGTGGCTCTGAAAATACGATGGAATAGGCGACTATGTAAAGCAGGGAATCTTTTCACTCGGTCGCGCATAAAAATGCAAATTTAGGCCGGTCTCAAATGCTGTTTATTGGGAAGTGAAAGTAATCGGCTTTGCCTTAAACTCACAAAGGGCCTCCAATTTCCCATCCTACGTTTCTGTTTGCGAGGGAGAGCAATCACACTCAGAGAAAGAAAAAAACAACAACAACAACAACAACAACAACAACAACTTCCTTAAACTTCGAATCACAAAAGAAGAGTTAATATGGTCAGAGCTGCTTCGTATTTTTTTGTGGTACTGGTAACAGAACAATCGAGTCCATTCACATCAAAGTGCTTTGAGAGAGGGAGAGACAAAAGAAAAATCAAAGGTCTGAAGAAACGGGAACACACACACATCCGCGCGTAAAGTGATGAGCCCTGTTGAATTGTCCATCAAACAACATCTCGTATTCATAAGACCCGCACACATCAGTCGGAATGCAACATCTGAAAAGGCGAGAGGAAGCAGAGTCTAAAAACAGTCTCTCTATCTAAATTAATCTAAACATCACAGGAACTGAATCGATTTTTATGAATTCTAAAGAAAATAGTGACTTTGCATGTCAAAAAGACCCCACAACGATGCTAGGGTGGGATGTTGTTATGTTGCCAAATGGTTGCTAAGGTGTTTTGAGTGTTTTAACACATTGTATGTGTTCACTAGGGTGTTCTAGGAGGTATAATGCACTCTTATTCAGTTGCTAGTGTGTTATAGATCTTACTATCCTGTCAGGGGGTTGCTAGGGTGTTGTGTTTTAACTAGTGCGGTCAATCGATTGACATCAATTGATTGCACATTTTTCTGAAATCAGTCACGATTAATCATGATCAATCCCACCTAACATTAAAGTTTTAAAATATACCTTTATATTGCAATAATTCCACATTCAATCTTCAAATTAATGTAGAAACAACATACAGTATATTTATTTAATGGCATCTTTTTTTGTGACTGAAGGTGAGTATCACTGATGCCAATACTACTGATGTCTCTAGGAAAATTGTTCTCTTTTTTCCCCTAATATTTAAACATTGACTATATGTAATGTTGACTACTAACATTACAGTATAATTGAGAGCTATCAATTTTAACATTTATTAGACTTAAAAAAAATAACAACTAATTTAAGTGAACTTAAAACGATCTTCACATAAACCCATTATAATAAATGTCACATTTACCTGTGCCCTTCTGAAAGTAGAAAATATACAGAAATTGAATAAAGTTATCAAACACTAAATTCTAAATTAAATAAAGAGGAATCCTTAAAGTTAAAAAAAGTTACTGATTGCCTCTTTTTTTCTTTTGTTCTTTGATTAACAGACATCACAGCAGCTGTTTATTAGGTTATTTGGCTGCTATTACTTTAAGAGCTGCTGAATGTGATGAAGATCTGACACGCATGCTCATAGTTTCACTCGCACATAAATATGAAATGATACAGGTTACAGTGCGCACCACCGTATTTGTGCGTGCAATTGAAAA
The DNA here is from genome assembly GCA_023376895.1 of Aspiorhynchus laticeps. Lineage (NCBI taxonomy): Eukaryota > Metazoa > Chordata > Actinopteri > Cypriniformes > Cyprinidae > Aspiorhynchus > Aspiorhynchus laticeps. The sequence goes on along the minus strand of CM041793.1, from coordinate 83,744,666 downwards.
GTGGGTGCTACGAGCACAGTATAATGGCTGGCAGGACGGGTACATTTGTTTTTACTGACATATGACCTGACATCTCATCTGACCACAGTTCAATGTTGTTCTACTGAAGCGCCCTCGTCACCTGTACCGTTTCTGCGCTCGTTTGACTCGTGCCTGGTGCTGAGTCGAAGGGGAGTTTGCATCTTAAAAGTCTTCCTTTTGCTGTGGTTGTAAAAATGTTCTGCACCTAAATAAATGCAATTTTTGTCAAGAAAAAAAAGAGACAGAAGCAGTAGTTGTGAGTGATGCCCCTGCGTTAAATATATTTAACACTGCTAAACTGAAAAAATTAACACGCTAATTTTGACAGAACTAGTTTTAACCTATGTACTATAATATGCCATACTACAATATACTACGGAGGACTAAAACTAGTAACGCTTGACTTATCAAACACAGCTAAATATGAGATTTTACCATACAGAAGACATACAAAAGGTGTCGAGGAGCAGAAAAGACCTCAGTGAATCTACATGATCTACTAATAAACTCTGAATTCATGAACACTAGGGTGTAATTCTCTAAAGGGACCAGCACAACATGTCACCTTTACAGCAACACCCACATGAAGGGCTCATATTGGGCTGAATATCAAAAATGAGATCTGATGTATGTATGAGCAGTAGTGAAATCTCTGGTTTAAAGCCATAACGCCGTGAGCCGATACACCCACTCATTCATTCACACATCCTCCTTTCCAAAAAAACGATACGAAAAAGGAGAGTACTAGCAAACAGCAGCACATTTAAGACCCTCGCACACACTTCACTCACGGTGGGAGGAAATTAAAAACAGAAATGCTAATTTCCAACCTAGACTCGCAATGCAAATGTTCTCGTTATATTATTTTTTTCTGAGCACCACCAATATGCAATACACTCATTACCAGAAAGCAAACTAATCTGTGATATGTGACAATTAAAAGATAAAACGTGATTTGACACAATGTTAATATAATGCACAGGGTTGTCAATTTTCCATGTTGTGCAATTAATAATATATAAAAAGCAATTAATCATGCCTCTGATTCTTACATAACTGTGTAAAACAATTACAATTACAATATATTGACATTTGTTAATGTCACTTAACATTTTCTAGTCAGCCACAATAATGTTGTCAAGTCTTCATTTGGCAGCTTCTCTCAGCACAGATTGATATATGTAATTTGAGTAAATAACTGGAATATTAAGTCATTAATTTGATTTTAAAAATGGACAGCCCTTGTAATGCATTAAAAGCATGGTTTCTCATGAAATATAACACAATCATGCAGCGGCCTGTAAAATCCAAAGAAACCAAGGCTTTTTCAGAAACCCAAAACATGAGGTTAAACTGCCCACAAGAGACATTGGAGAGTGAGTGCATTAGAAATCGCTAGAGTAACAGTGAAAAAACTGCTGGAATTTCTTTTGCCTGTTAATCTAGGATAAAGGTAGAATGTGTAGCAAAAATAGTAAATTGCACAGGGTGGATATATCCTTGTCAATGAACTGTGTCCTCCTGGGGGACTTGAGCATTAAGTAAAGTTTGTTTTCATGGTAACTAGTTTGAAGAAACTTTCTGCTGACGTTCTGTAGGGAATTCTCTCCTCTGGAAGTTCAAACTCTTTATCACAGGAGCAGTGGACTGAGACATCGGGATGAGACGGATGGATTTATGCGTACAATCATCAACAAATGTTTGAACTCAGACTGAACTCGGGTCTGTTTTTAGGTCGCAGTGTTCTTTCGCTAAAGAAACTTACACTAAACGACCCTTCTGGTGTTGTGTGGCTTGTCATAATGAGAGTGTAATTAAAGTACACTTGCCATTTTATCCACAAAGGTGCAACATCTACCAAGAGATGCATGACTTGACTGTTTTCGACAGATACAAAAAAAAAACCCAATCTTGAAGACAGAAAGCAGCTAAATAATAACAATACAGTGGCTTAATATTAATAATAATAAAAACAGAACAGTGATAAAACGAACAGATCACAGAACAAATGACAGACAGGATAGATAAACTAACGACAGATGGACAGATTGAACAACAGACAAACAGAATGAACTAATAAAAGAAAAAAATAACAGAGAATGCTAGATGGAACAATAGAACAAACAATAGCTAGAATGAATGAACATTAGAACAAACAAAGGATAGAAAGACAAAAACCTCAGAATACTAGAACAAGTGACATAGCAGTGAAATGAACGATAGATGGAACGAATTTAGCAAAACGAATGAATTAATCAAAAGAGTACTAGAACAAACGAATGATAGCCAAAATAACTACTAGAACAAATGAACGATGGTTAGAACGAATAACAGCTAGAATGAGAGCTAAAACAAATTGTCAATAGTTAGAACAAATGACCAATACATAGAAAAACAGACAACACTAGAAAAACATAGAAAGAAAGATGATCAAACAGCAGATAACTAGAATGATAGAACAAATAGCTAGAACGAACGACTGATAGCTACAATGAGTGCTAGAAAAAACAACCGCCAACAATCGACGGACAGCACTAGAAAGAACACCACTAAAAAGACAGATAGCTAGAATGCTAGCTAAAATTAATGACCAATACCTAGCACAAACAACTAATAGCTAGAACACACAACTGATCTATAGAACAACAAAAACATGGAAAGAAAGAACAAACTAAAATGACAGCTTTCCATCTATCGATAATGACCAACCAACCAACCAATCCATAGACAGAAAAGCAATGCTAGAAAGAAAGATAGAACAAACAGTAGATAGATAGAATGAGATCCAGAACAAACAACCATTAGCTAGAACAAACGATCGATAACTAGAATGAGAACTAGTATGAACGATAGCTAAAACGACCAAGACCTACAACGAATAACAGCTAGAATAAGAGGAAAAATTAACAATCAATAGCAAAAACAACTGATAGCTAGAATGAGAGCTAGAATGAACAGCTGATGCTAAAATTAACTAGAATGAACAGCCGATAGCCAGAATGTGAGCTAGAACGAACTGCCAATGCTAGAATGAACTAGAACGAACAGCTGATAGCCAGAATGAGAGCTAGAATGAACAGCTGATGCTAAAATGAACTAGAACGAACAGCCGACAGCCAGAATGTGAGCTAGAACGAACAGCCAATGCTAGAATGAACTAGAACGAACAGCTGATAGCCAGAATGAGAGCTAGAATGAACAGCCAATGCTAGAATGAGCTAGAACGAACAGCTGATAGCCAGAATGAGAGCTAGAACGAACAGCCAATGAACTAGAACGAACAGCTGATAGCCAGAATGAGAGCTAGAACAAACAGCCAATGCTAGAATGAACTAGAACGAACAGCTGATAGCCAGAATGAGAGCTAGAACAGCCAATGCTAGAATGAACTAGAACGAACAGCTGATAGCCAGAATGAGAGCTAGAACAAACAGCCAATGCTAAAATGAACTAGAACGAAGAGCAGATGGTACAATGAGCTAGAACAAACGGCCAATAGTTAGAATAAGAGCTAGAACAAATGACTGATCTAAAAAATAAAAATATAGAATTATAGAAAGATAGAGCAAACAACAGACAGAGAGAATGATAGATAGACACAGCAAGCATCACACGTGTCATGTAAAGGTAGTTTAGTTGCTTCATTGCTCAAGCGTGTCTCATCATACAGTGTTATTTCTCTCTGCTGAGCTGTTCAACATCAGCACAAACACACACTCACATCAGCACAACTCCCCTCGTACACGTGTGTACTCCACCACAGGGATCTCACAGCAGCTGGGGCGTATGGGTCCACCAGGACACTGAAGGAAATGGCACGGATGCTTGCTTACATCTCAGCATATGCTTTTAAAACTGGGGTTTATATGCATGACAATCAGCTGTTTATCCAAGAGCATGAGGTCAGCAAATTAGGTTTAGGTTCCTATAATGATCTCAAAGGTTTCAGACAGTGCACACCATTGAAAAAGAGCACTTTAAAGGAAGTATTTTTTAATCAGAAAATATTTAAATACATTGGAAAAAGCAGTTATTTTACTTCAAAGCATGTATCTATGAGGAAAACTCCAAAAATTTCTCTAGAGCCTAAAACGTGAGATTTTTGCTTGGAATGAAAATAAGTTTATCAAAGCATTAAATTATGAATGAATGTAAAAAGCTTAGTTGGCAAATTTCAGATGTCGAGAGACAAAATAAATCGAACACAAACTCAGACTTGCACTGGAAGTAGTTTTAAATCAATCATAATATCATTCAGATCTTCTGCAGCACTTAAAAATGTCAGTGTTCATCTCTCGTAAGAGTAACACTAATTAATCGCCTCTTATCAATAATCAATACGGTCCTCTCACACAGCTCTTTAAACTGATCTATGGAGACAGCACACCTTAAAAAGCTTTTCCATCTGAGTCATTCACGTTAACCAGAACGATAATGTCTTAAAGCTTAAATTAAACTAGCAATCTCAATGATTGAGCATTAATTAAAATAAATAATTATATAAGTTCCATTAAGCTCAGTGTCAATCAAAAGTTACTGCAATTTTGCCAAATACACTCAAAATATAACCAACTGTACATATTTGGAAACAAACATTTGTGCTTTTCAAAAAAACAAAAAACAAAAAAAAAGTAATACAGCATCTATATGGAAAAAACACCTTTCCTTCTACAGATGCCATCAATCAGATATAGCAAGATGACGAATAAACCCATTCCAGAATCCTTATCTGTGGATCACCAGGGGAATAAAAGGAATCTTTTAAGTGAGGCCTCTTCACGGTATTATCAGAGGATCAGATCGATACGACCCCATGGGTAAAACTAATCTCTTACTATCTCACTAGGCAGCAATGCTCGCTTCAGTACAACTGTACGAACTCAACACATGACCTAAAGATGACAAGTCCACCACACTCAGGAACGTTGACAGTAAAGTCAATGGTGCACCTATAAATTACATTTGAAAACCTTTTGAAAAAAAACAAACAAATACAAATACCTAGAAAACACATAAACCCAGTTCCCCCATCATTCCAGTCTCCACCAATCAGATTCCGTCCTTCTGCACCTGAAACAAAGTTTGCATTCATGCTCACCACTGAGAAGTCTTCGGGGTTGCATTCGACTCCTCTGAAGTAGCAGGACAGCAGCATTTCCTTAATGTCGTGGCCCGTTCGATCGTAGAACTCGCGCATGTTGAAGGGACGGGGCTTGAAGTTGGAGAAGTCCGCCTTATCCTTCAGGGTCATCATAACGCTCTCCTCTACCAAGTGTGTATCCCGGATCTCATACCTGATAAGATAAGACGTTTTCAATCAGGAAAGCATGTTGAGTCTAGCACATTGAATGGCAATCGCTTTAGGGAAAAAAAACAACAACAATTTTATTACCGTGGTAAAGCCATCATGGACAATGGGTGACATACACCCATGATTTCCTGACTACCCTCAACTGTCACGATTAAAAGGCAAAAAAAAATAATTAAAAAGTCAAAACTGCTGACAGACTTTTTCTTAAAAACTTACAGAACGTGATGTGATTCACAAATAACATGCAAGTTTGCCCTCTAATGCAACATATCTTAAAGTTAACAAATATACAAGGTTTTTTTTTTTTTTTTTTTTTTTAAGTACGCAGCTAAAGTAGGCTGTTAAATGATTTCATGTCATTGTGGGTTACTGGCAAAGTACTTTAGTGCTTGACAATGAATATGTATGCATCATTAATTTAAATAATGCAAATATGAAGACATTCAACAAATGACTATATAAATGGCCAAATATTCATTATAAACAAATATTTAAATCTTGATAATATTATAACATTCTTTAAGTAACTGAAAGCACTAAAAATCACCTAATAACTTAATAACATCAAATTGTTAAATGGTAACAAGAATGCTGTTTAGTTCAAAGAGCACTACAAATGTCATAAGAAGCAAATGTACACCGATATGTCACTTCACAGTAGAGGGCTGCATTGGGATTGTGATCCCTTGGATCGATTTTACCTTTAATGCGGGCGGGAGTGGGTGGTCAAAAAAATATAGCGTGGGTCCTGGCATCCCGCGATTTGGCGCGTTTAGTTCAACTAGAAAAAAGTATGCTAAACTAAACTGAAAGTGTCTGCTACAGCCAGGGGTGTCTGCATGACAAAACTAGCACATGCCAGTCAAAAACAGCCCTAAGTAGCACAACGGCCATATCCCAAATAACAAAACTTAACATCTAGTAGGGCAGGGCGATATATCTCATGCGATATGCATGCGCATCTCGTCAGTAAAGCCGCAAGCTACGCAATATCGCGTTCAGAATCGAAGGCGATTCATCTGCGATAGTGAACGTGATATTGTGTAGCTTGTCAGTGATCTACGGCTCTGTGTATTAAATGCCGCTCCATTTGAAAACAGGTGATGGAGATTTACCGCTAATCAAGGAACCGGCTTTACTGACGAGATGCGCATGCATATCACATGAGATATATCACCCAGCCCTAACATCTAGCAGTGTTTTCTCATAGGTAGAATCTTAAATGTTTCAATACACGCATTTCGGTTAAATGCAATTAATGCATTGTGTCAAACCTTTAACCCACGGGGAAAAATCAACACAGCAACAGTTAGCCTAATTCCGTGGGGAAAAGGCGGACTTGATAACCTGCAACCACTCGAACTGCAGATTCTGATTTCACTGATCATGGGTTGAGAGTAAGGAGAGATTACTGACAAGACCATGGTGGAGGATTTGCTGTCCAACGGATTCTGAGCTCATTGACAAATATATTATCTTGTAAAATATACTTCCTTTACAGAGTATGCACAATCGTAAAATTGAAAGTGAACAGTGAGTGCTCATTCTAAAGCGTTTTCGATACACCACATATTGATAGCTATCTGATATGCGAAAATTATATACAATGTTAGAATGTTTGCCAGAGTAGACACAAAAATCACAGGAGCGGGTGGTAATGGTCAGGAATTAAGCGGGAGCGGGATTAAGAAAACAGTTTCACGCAGGGCTCTACTTCACAGTAAGTAGACAAAGAAACTTACCAAAAGACTATATGAAGATTGGCTAAAAACAGGTGGCTCCGGCATTTTCAAATTTACCTTAGGAGTTGCTTGACAGCAATAATAAAGTACATGTACCAGACGCGACCATTATTTAACAGTAATAAAGGCAAATACAAAAACCCGCCAAATCTCAAACTCCAGGGAAATGACAAAAGAAATCGTGTTTTACTTGAGTTTTGAGCGAGTTTGTAGTCTCAACCGAACGTGATGAGATGGATCGACTGTGTGCCGCAAAGCAATCGCAAGAAAACGCTTTATTTTGAACAAGCTTCACAAACAAATAACTTTGAATCTTCTCGGCCTGTACACTAAAACAAGTAAACAAACATGTGCGAGTGGTGTAGACCGGTTCACAAACAAATAACTATAAACCTGTTCTTTTAATGCCATTTACCCCACCATATGAACGTGAACTGAGCTGTATTCCTTTTTATTAGAGGTTTATCACAGTTTAGCACTTTAAATATTATGACCATTTATAATAATTAGTTGTAACTCAATATAAATGAACTTGGGTGTATTATTTATTTACAGAAGTACTTATCTCTTTAAAACGTCCTACTAAAGTTTCTTCTGCGTTTCGTTTCAGTTTTCTGAATGAAAGGATGCCGCGAAGCGCGGCCACAACAACATGAACGAATCACACTCTGAGGCAACCAATGTTGCCCTTTTATTCTTTCTTTAATAACCCTAATGCTAAAACTCAAGGATGAGGAGGAAAATACTCTAAATCTTCACTAAAACAACAGCCAAACACTACTGCCAGATCCCACAAGGCTTTACTACCCCTCAGCCATGACTTTTTCAGTAATTAACCTCCAATTAAGACAGCTTGTCAGGCTTCCTTAGCGGCATGGCTGCAGCGTCACACTAAAATCCACTGGCTGTTATGAAGATAGACCTGGGGTTTGATATGATGATACAAATCTCATCCTGAAAATCGCTCTTTCTGGTTACTGACATGCAATATTACTTACAAGATTGGAAAAAGTCGTATTTTGACTAATAGTGAATATATATTGCATAGTATTACACAATTAGCAAAACTTGTTTGTTTTTAGTCTCTGAAACATGTAAACATGTGTTCCTGTGGCTCAGTGGTAGAGCATTGCGTTAGCAGCGCAAAAGGTTGTGGGTTCAATTCCCAGGGAACACACATACTGATAAAAAAAAATGTATAGCCTGAATGCACTGTAAGTCGCTTTGGATAAAAGTGTCTGCTAAATGCATAAATGTAAATGTAAATATAAGAAGCATCATATGGTGTTTTGGAGAGCAAACAGGTGTGAATACGTCCGTTTGAAGGAGCTGGTTTCATTTCCGTCAGATCATCCGTGTCCTTCTGTTGCTCTTTCCTCGAACCTCTCGCCGCACAGACGAGCTGTCAGGCAGGTTTCCTCTCGCTGCTGTTGCACAAAGTAAAAGATTAATGGAGGTGGTGAGACAGAAGGACAGACGGGCTCGAGAGAGACAGCGAAATGCAGGCATGACAGCACACACAGAGAGCGCTGTCCCTGTCTCACTCCCAGCCCATTATCCTCTTAGTCTGCACCGCTGTCAGTTCAGGAAAGTTCTGAGTCCACACTGACCACGACAAGAGCACTTGACGGGCTCCCATTGTAAGCCTTCCCTACTCACAGACCTCCCCATATATACACACTATATACAGTGCTGCTTGAAAGTTTGTGAACCCCGTGCAGAATCTGTGAAAATGTGAGTAATTTTAACAAAATTATAGAGGTTATACAAAATGCATGTTATTTTTTATTTAGTACTGTCCTGAGTAAGATATTTTACATAAAAGATGTTTACACTCTTAAAAATAAAGGTGCTTCACGATGCCATAGAAGAACCTTTTTGTCTAAATGGTTCCATCAAGAACCGTTAACATCTGAAGAACCTTTTCTGTTTCACAAAAGGTTCTTTGTCGCGAAAGAAGGTTCTTCAGATTATAAAAAGGTAAGAAAGAGATGGTTCTTTAAAGAACCTTTGACTGAATGGTTCTTTGTGGAACCAAAAATGGTTCTTCTATGGCATCGCTGCAGAAGAACCTTTTGAAGCACCTTCATTTTTAAGAGTGTACATTTACTCCACAAGACAAACAATAGATTAAATTATTAAAATAACCCCATTCAAAAGTTTGGGAACCCTTGGTTCTTAATACCGTGTGTGGTTACCTGGATGACCCACGACTGTTTTTTGCTTTATGATGGTTGTTCATGAGTCCCTTGTTTGTTCTGAACAGTTAAACTGAGCACTGTTCTTCAGAAAAATCCTCCATGTCCTGCGGAATCTTCAGTTTTCCAGCATCTTTTGCATATTTGAACCCTTTCCAGCAGTGACTGTATGATTTCGAGATCCATCTTTTCACACTGAGGACAACTGAGGGACTCAAACACAACTATTAAAAAAGGTTCAAACATTCACTGATGCTCCAGAAGGAAACACGATGCATTAAGGGGGGGGGGGGACTTTTGAACAGGATGAAGATGTCCAAATGTTTCTTATTTTGTAGAAATGTAAAAAAAAAAATTCCATTTAGTACTGCCCTTCGGAAGCAACAGAAGATACCTGCATGTTTCCCGGAAGACAAATTAAGTACAATTTTATCTATTTTTTTTTTTTTTTTTTTTAAGTACAAATTCAAAAAGTTTTTATCCCCCCCCCAGCTCTTAATGCATCGTATTTCCTTCTGGAGCATCAGTGAATGTTTGAACCTTTTTTAATAGCGGTGTTTGAGTCCTTGAATTGTCCTCATTGTGAAAAGATGGATCTCAAAATCATACAGTCAGTGCTGGAAAGGGTTCAAATATGCAAAAGATGCTGGAAAACTGCAGAATCTACAGAACGTGGAGGATTTGTCTGAAGAACAGTGCTCAGGTTAACTGTTCAGAACAAACAAGGGACTCATGAACAACCATCATAAAACAAACAAACAGTCGTGGATCATCCATGTAACCACACACAGTATTAAGAAACAAGGGTTCCAAACTTTTGAATGGGGTTATTTTAATACTTTAATCTATTTTTTTGTCTTGTGGACTAAATGTAAACATCTTTTATGTAAAATATCTTACTCAGGACTGTACTAAATAATAAATGACATGCATTTTGTATGATCTCCATTATTTTGTTAAAATTACTCACATTTTCACAATGCAAGGGGTTCACAAACTTTCAAGCAGCACTGCATATATATATATATATATATATATATATATATATATATATATATATATATATAGTGCCCTCCACTAATATTGGCACCCTTGATAAATATGAGCAAAGGCGGCTGTGAAAATAAATCTGCATTGTTTATCCTTTTTATCTTTCATTCCAAAAATTCACAAAATTCCAACCTATCATTGAAGTAAAACAATTGAAAATGGGGGGAAATCTCATTGTGTAAGAAATACTTTCTCTAGTTCATGTTGGCCACAATTATTGGCACCCAATTATTGCAATGTCCTTTTCCCAGGGTAACAGCTCTGAGTTTTCTCCTATAATGCCTGAAGAGTTTGGAGAACACCTGATAAGAGATCAGAGACCATTCCCTCATCCAGAATCTCTCCAGATCATTCAGATTCACAGCTCCATGTTGGTGCTTCTTCTCTTCAGTTCACCTCACTCATTTTCTATAGGGTTCAGGTCAGAGGACGGGAATGGCCATAGCAGAAGCTTGGTTTTGTGCTCAGTGACCCATTTTTGTGTTGTTTTTGAGGTTTGTGTTTGGATTATTGTCCGGTTGGAAGATCCAAACATGGCCCATTATAAGATTTCTAACAGGGTCAGTCACTTATTGATTTTTTATATGTTGGTATTTAATAGAATCCATGATGCCATGTGTCTAAACAAGATGTTCAGGACCTCCAGAAGAAAAATAGGCCCACAACATAAAAAATACAGCAGTATATTTCATTGTACACATGGGGTACTTTTTTATTCCTGTGTGCGCCAAACCCATCTTGAGTGTTTGCTGCTAAAAAGCTATTTTTTTAGTTTCATCTGATCATAGAAGCCAGTCCCATTTGAAGTTCCAGTCGTGTCTGATAACTGAATATGCTGGAGTTTGTTTTTGGATGAGCTAGGAGAATTTTTTTTGAAACCCTCCCAAACAACATGTGGTGATGTAGGGACTGTTTGACAATTTTTTTCTAATGTTTTCTGACCCCGAGACTCAACTATATTCTGCAATTCTCCAGCTGTGATCCTTGGAGAGTCTTTAGCCACTCAAACTCTCCTCCTCACCGTGCATTAGGACGATATAGACACACGTCCTCTTTCAGGCAGTTTCCTAACACTTTCTGTTGATTGGAAATTCTTAATTATTGCCCTGATGGTGGAAATGGGATTTTTCACTGCTCTAGCTCTTTTCTTAAAGCCACTTCACTAATTTGTGAAGCTCAATTATCTTTTGCTGCACATCAGAAATATATTCTTTGGTTTTTCTCATTGTGATGGATGATTAAGGGAATTTGACCTTTGTGTTCCTCATATTTATAATCCTGTGGAACAGGAAGTCGTGGCTGGACATTTTCATGCTCCTAGTCACCCTGGTGTGCTAAAAAATTTAAATATGAATGGAATATACTTCAGAGATATTTTACTCACAAGAATTTCTAGGGGTGCCAATAATTGTGGCCAACATCCATTGGAGAAAAACATTTATTTCATCATGAGATTTTCTCCCCACTTTCAATTGTTTTACTTCAATGATAGGTTAGAATTTTGTAAATTTTTTGAGGGAAAGATCAAAAGGATAAACAATGCAGATTTATTTTCACAGCTGCCTTTGCTCATATTTATCAAGGGTGCCAATATTAGTGGAGGGCACTGTATATATATATATATATATATATATATATATATATATATATATATATATATATATATATATATACGCACCTGAAAATCCATAAAAAAGCTAAATTGTGTGATCGGTTTAAAAATGTGACATTTCCGCAGTGCTAAACTGATGTTGAGTATGATAATCTGAGGTAGTTGACATATCATCACATCTTCAGTGTCGATTAAGCTGGCTAATCTCTACAACAAACATTCTCATGCAGAGCTGCTGGCAGCCTGAATTAAACACACTACAGACTGGAACATCTTGAAGTACAACACTAATATTGCCATCTGATTCAACATAGCTCTATTATTGCCTCGATTTCTTACATTTATCTCTATAAAAACTAACATCACATTCAGATGTTTACCTGGTCTTTTCTTCTTCTCATCATAGCATCACAGTTTCACATGTACACGCATGACGCTATGAGAATATGAGTTGTGTTTATTGTAGGGAGGGGCGTCACATGACAGGAGAACTTCCTGTTTGAGGCCCCTTGCTGTTAATCATCACAAGTCAGAAAAATAATGTCAATTAGCTGTAGAATTCATCGAGCTCGAAGTAGATCTCATTAGCTGGAATTTCATAAGTTAATCTTCTCCTTCAGACTAAATCATTTTAATTCAAATCTGACAGCCATATTTCAAATCAACATGAAACTTCGTTCACATGCCATTTCACTTCACTACTACTGCCCCTACAGTTTAACAAAACAAAAAGGGGCTAGGCTTGATTTTATTCATAAATCGAAAAAGGAGTCCTTCATGACATCATCTAAAAAGGAAAGTCGTTTAATTTTGATGAAGACATTACAAAGATATATTTTTTTTTTAAATTAAAAATAACGGATTAAATACTTATTGTTATAAGACCAGAAACAAATATTAACAAAGTAAATTGTCAATTGTGATGTTGACTATAATTATACTAATACTACTTCGCATCTTGATATTGCCGTTTAATTTTGATGACAGATTACGAAGACAAACATTTACATTTTTTCTTTAAAGTAACATTTAAAAAACTTTTTTCCCATTAAAATAACAGATGAAATATTTCACAACAGCACCTGGAACAAATATTTTAAATAGTAAATAGCCAATTTTCCAACATTAATAATTCTATTTTGACTTATATCTTGATATTTCAGTTTAACTTTGACGGTTTTCTTTTTTTTTTCTTCAAACTAACATTTAAAATAATATTTATTATGTATTTATTTATTTCTGTTTGTTACTTTCTAGTCTTAACTCTTGATATTGGTTTAATTTTTAATAATGAAAGAATACAAGACCTTTTTCTTTAACGTTTAATTTTTTTTTTTCTCTGTAAAATAAGAGATGAAACACTCACAATAAGACCAATTAAATAGTTAATTTTGATTTTGTCTTGAAGTAAAAGCCAAAACCATGACAAGTTTGTTTCTCGTCCTCTCTCTGCTCTCGGAAAAAGTGGCAAATGGCCAGAATCAAATTGAAAAAGCTCCAGCTGTTCCTCAGACATGATCCTGTGAGGATTTCTTCACAACTACTCCCAGAAACTCTGTTAGCACCTCACAAAATCAGGAGGATTTATGTGATAACAGGTGGTCTGCTTCGGTTAAGGTTCATATCATTATTATTTGTGGCAATATCCTTTCTTTGCCCATCCGGCGAGCGTGGGAGTGACCACTGCTTACCGGAGAACCTGCTAGCCTCACCTTTTATATCTTGCTTTGCTAATAATAGCCACACAGAAGAACGACAGCTCTGTAAGGCTGACCACAGAGCAAGGTTAACTCGATTTAAGACCACCAGCTTCACCATCCCACCTCGACGGGTGGATATTTTCCGACACTAAGTAAGCCCACATCGAGATCTGGCACGGATCTGTGATCCGTGATTTATTCACCTTTAGAGAATATTGAATTTCGACCGGTAGCCTGTTACAGCTCTCTTATTAAATGCCTGCTGGGAGCAGTTCGCTTAGCGCTTGTACGAGCGAGGCCTACCTGTGAGCATGAGTGGAGCGCTATTTCTCTCTGTTAAACTGAGAATATGATTATTTACAAAGTATGGGTTACAAAGTGAGTTCAAAGCGAGACTATTTGCGTCAACACTGATAGCTTAGCATTTAGATACTGCTTTATTAGACGGTCTTGAAGTGATCCACAGAGTTTATTTCTTTATTTTCCAGTCAACTAATTAAAGAGTTCATGCTTCACTGTACTGTTATTTGAACATTATGGGACAGTGGAGGATTATTGATATTCGTACACATTTAGCATACAATTCAGAGCAGGAACCTTAAAAAAAAGCCAAAAAAATGTATCGCAGTAGTCCATACGACTTTTGCACTATATTTCAAGCCGTACAATTAGCAATGGACCCAAATACATGTCGTTAACCTCTGAAAATTAAAGCTGCAGTCCGTAAGTTTTGCCTCTTTGTCACCATCTATGTTTGAAAACCTGGAATTGCGGTTACTTGTGGCATTATCTTCCTTGCGTGGGGTTGTGAGTCGGCACGGCTCCAGCACGGATGAATCTAATGTTTTGAGGAGTATGTGTTGCTGTCAGTCACCGCACCAGTGTGGATGTTTACTATACTTCGCAATCACAGATTCTAGCCAACATCTTGGAATATATGACCCAAATAAGAATTTTCACCGTATATTGTCATCTGAACAAGTAAGTAACAAGTCTGCCATGTTTGTTCTGACCAACTGAGGAAAAAAGTATTACCATAAATCTCGCTACCAATGGTGATTTAATCCAGGGGTTCCCAAACTTTTCCATTCCACGACCCACCTAGACAAGTATAATATATTTCAAGACCCACCAAAATATTTGAGATCAAAAAACAATTTACATTACTATAAGCTTAATCTTAATTAAAAGCGTAATATGGCAGAAATTAAGTATTTAAGGAAAATAACCGTTTTATTTTATAGTAGGCTACCACTGTAAAATTTCACTACTAATATTTACATTTTAATTTCTTCATGTACAGACGTTAATGAGTCTATGAAATATGTCCATAAAACCTCGAAACGCGCTCACTCCGGTGTGGCTATATGAACTGTAATCTGCGCTGCGAGTATTGTTAAACTCATCGCGGGGTTCAGCGCAGAAAATGCCTTCACAACCCAACACTTTTTTAGCAAAGCATAAGAAGCGAAGCAGAATTATCTCAAACAGTTTGGAGATTAAAATAATTGTGAAATCATTGTAAAAAATAATAAACAGCTGTGTCTCATTTTAAATAAACACTAAAAACCGAGATTTACTTCAGCAAGAAATTTACTTTTGCAATGGTTATATAAATGGTTCAGCTATATCGTCAAAATATTTTTTTAACTTTGGCACATTCTTTTTCTATATAGTGATGATATGGCAAGGAAATAATAGGACATTTTGTAAATTATGTTGTGCTAGCATGTGGAAATGTTAGTATGTTACAATTAACCCCGCATTTGTGCCCCACTCATCATATGAAATGCTTTTTACAGACAGTTTATGGATTAAATGCATATGAAAGAATGAAAACAACGTACATCTCTCGGAAGGATAGAGCGCCAAGTTCAAACAGACGATAGAAATGAATGAACATGAAACAACCTGAAACAGTTTTCGCAACATTTGATTTTCCGGTGTATGCAATCTCATGCAGAACACAGCGCAGTGAAGTGAGCGAGTTTCTTCTCATCAATAATGCGGACCGAGCATTTTAATAATGAACCGTCGCTTTGAGACCCTCGCTGTTATTACAACTCTTGCGCGCCCGCGCTTCAAAACACGCAACGCATGTTTTAAATACCGGTGTTCCGGCCTTTGCGATTCGAAAATCGCACTGAGCAATATCGCAATTCGTAATTAAACTTTGTATATCGTCCGGCCCTAGGAACTGTGTGTGTGTCATTTAGCTGCCGCCAAGTGGCTTTGTGCGACCCACCTTGTCCCACTCTGCGACCCACAGTTTGAAAACCCCTGATTTAATCTATCGGTCGGTTAGCTCATCAAACCGTGCAAATGATTATTGTTATACTTTATTCTCAAATGATTAATGTTAACAACATCAGCATTGCGTTACAATGAGTATAGTGTGTATTAGCCTGTAGATTTCAAATTCTGTACAGTCTAATATCTAATTGTCATGCCATTCGAATTTCATATTAAGAAATTTTTAACCTAAAAAAGCAAACTATGCTCCCTATGAACTGGTTTTCTTTAAAATACAAATCTTGTGTAATCCCAGGCTATCTGTAATCAGAAGCACATTTAAAACTGGAATATAATTTAATTTCATTAACGTGTTTCATAAACGCATAATCCTTTCTGGATTACAGTCCGCCATCAAAATGATACATTTAATTATTCCAGCTGCTGTGAGAAAAGGCTATAAACGATCCTCCACCTGCAGGATCCTCACATGCGATAGCCTAGTAGCCAGGACAAATTCTTTATGTTTACAGACGTTACGTAATGACGTAGTGCCATGCTCGAATTTCCCGTGAAAACCTACCCGTATCACTCAAATTAGAAAACATTACTATTGTTACGAACCCCTTTTAAAAGTCTAGGGGTGTAAGGGGTGTAACAAAATAGTGGGGAGAGGCTGAGAGAACTGCCGTCTCCAAGTCCCAGGGCACGTACACAAGAATGCTCAGCAACACCAGTTTTAAGCAAATAAAGCAAAGATATTTTATTTAACAGGTGGAAAATACTTAAATTAGGCTTCAGGAGGGGAAAAGGCCAAAACAATAAACAAAAAGGTCCTCTGACTAGGGTTTTAAGAAATAACTTACCTATCAAAAGAAAATGAAATAAAATACAGAGATACTTCCCTGACTTCCTCTCTAACACAAACACAGGAGAAAAAAAGGTAACTTCTAAAATAAATGGCATCCACCTCCCTACAAACTTTTTCCACTTAAGCAATTACAAACAAAAACTGAAACACTCTGCTATGGACACTTTTTACAACTTTACCTTAACACAACAGGTAACACAATCAACAAACACTCAGGTAAACGACAACAACAGCGCTGGGACTGGAAGATGGTAGCTGTAAGGACGGAACACCTCAGCCTCTCTCCCTGGACTGCAGTTCTGCAGGTTCCTTTCTACTCCAGCTAACGAGCTCAAACAGGAGTCAGGTGGCACTCATTAGCCTGTCAAGCAGAGAGCAGGAGGAGCAAGAGAGACAGAAACAGTATACACACGAAACAATTGTTAGTTAAATCATACAATATAAAATAACTTATGTCCCTATGGACGTAACACCCCCATCACCAAGTTTTTTTTTTTTCTCGACTTTGCATTTCACTCAATGCAAAAAGGGGAAAAAACAAAGTAACCTGTATAACACTTAAATTTCAGTACTATTGGCCCTGGACAGTGCATCGGCAATCACATAATCAGTGTCACTTAGTCTCCTTTCAACAGTATATGGGCCCGAAAACTTTGCTGCAAACACAGAACCCGGAACTGGTAAAAGGACAAGGACAAGGTCACCAGGGCTAAATTTACGGTTAACACTCCTTTTGTCGAAGCGGGACTTCATTTTTAACTGGGTAGCACTCAAATGCCTTTTTGCAATGTCCCAGGCATGATGCAGGCGCTCTTTGAAAGAACTGACATATTCTGACACTGGTACAGGCGAATGATTCTCAGAAAGCAGCTGTTCACTCAGCATTTTCATCGGGCCGCGAACAGTGTGGCCAAACACAAGGTCAGCAGGACTAAACCCGGTTGATTCCTGCACAGACTCACGAGTGGCAAACAGAAGGAAGGGAAGCCCCTCATCCCACTCTCTTCCAGTTTCAACATAGTATGCACGTATCATGGCTTTTAAGGTCTGATGATACCGCTCGAGGGCACCCTGCGACTCAGGATGATATGCACTTGACATGCGGTGCGACACTCCCATTTCAATTAACATTTGCTTGAAATTCTTTGAAGTAAAGTTTGATCCTTGATCTGTTTGGATCTCTTTGGGTAACCCAAACGTGGTGCAAAACTTCACAAGAGCCTTAATCACAGCAGGGGACTTAATTGTGCGCAAAGGAACTGCTTCAGGGAACCTGGTTGCGGTGCACATGATGGTCAGCACGTACTGGTAACCACTTTTGGTTTTAGGTAGTGGACCTACACAGTCCAATATCAACTGTTCAAACGGTTCAGCCATCACAGGCACAGGCTGCAGAGGAGCAACAGGGACCTTCTGGTTTGGTTTCCCAGACCTCTGACATATCCCACAAGTTCTGCAAAACTCTGCTATTGAGGACTTGCACCCTGGCCAAAAGAAGTACTTTGTTATACGGTGAAAGGTTTTATTGATACCTAAATGCCCTGCAAGTACATTTTCGTGTGCAAGCTTCAGCACTTGTGGACGATAAGCAGCAGGAAGGACGACTTGATGAACTTCACGGCAGTCAGAATAATCATCCTCTGGTTTCCATTTCCTCATTAACACCCCGTTATCACAGTAGTAGGCAATTCTAGAGTCGGGCACTTTCTTGCAGTCAAGGGCAGCATCAAAACATGAAGTAAGAGATGGGTCTGCCTTTTGCGCAGCACTTAACTGATCTCGGTCAACACTAAGAGTCTCATGTGGGTTATTTACATCAACTCCTTCCCCAAACTCAGGCTTTACCATTAACTCACATTTGAGAGGTTCAGAGGGCACTTGTAAGAATGAGTCAGTAAGATTTACAACGTCTTCAAACTTTTTGGACTGGGCTCGGGTCACTGCACACACAGGAAATGTAGACGGATACTCATGGGAAAGACTAGAAGTATCAGATTTACCGTCGTTCCCTACAATAGGTCGGGGAAAAACTTGACCACCTGCCAGGTCATTTCCCAGTATGAGACCTACCCCTTCAAACGGTAACTGCTCCCGCACACCAAGATGAACTAATCCATTCACAAGATCAGATTTTAAGTGTACTTTATGGAGAGGAACACTATCACACCCCATCTCAATACCACGAATTAAAACATCAGTGCCAGTGTACGAGCTTTGCGAGAAGGGCAGTAATTCTTTTAGGACAAAGGACTGTGCTGAGCCAGTGTCTCGCAAAATCACAACAGGCTGATGCTCAGTGTCAGACAAGGAAACAGTGCCAGAAAGGAGAAAAGGTTGCATAGACTCATCCTTAGTTACAGACATAGTTTGCACAAATGCAGCCTTTTTAGTTTTAGCCTCAGCATTTTTCTTTTTCCAAGCCTGACACTCAGCGATCAGATGACCTTGGTCAAGGCAGTAAAAACAGGAACGTTTGTCTCTTCCACCTGAAAAGGCAGAATTGTTGTCCCTATTTCCATTACTTTTTGACATATACGGAGATACACGTGACAAATCTCGTATAGTATTTTTATTAGCAAATGGAATATTTGACGATCGGCCAGCCGGAAACACATTGCGGTGCGTCAAAACAAACTCGTCTGCCAACACAGCAGCATCCAACAACGAAGTTACTTTTCGCTCATTTAAATGAACGACGACACCCTCGGGAAGACAGGTTTTAAAGTCCTCCAGTAAAATCAACTCTCGCAACTGCTCAAAAGTAGTAGTTTTACTGGATAGACACCATTTTTCAAACATAACTCTTTTCTCTCTCGCAAATTCCACATGCGTCTGTCTCGCTGATTTTGCATGTGCTCGAAACTTTTGCCGATACGCCTCAGGGACCAGTTCATATGCTCTGAGAACAGCGGCTTTAAGGACATTATAATCGAGAGACTGTTCAATTGGTAATGATGCGCAAATCTCTTGAGCTTTACCGGTCAAACTACATTGTAGCAATAACGCCCACATATCATTCGGCCATTTAAGCTTACCTGCGATGCGCTCGAAAGCAACAAAGTATGCATCAACCTCAGACTCGCGAAAGGGAGGCACAAGCTTGATGTATTTACTGACATCAAATTCCTGTGCATCCCTTGCATTTGAGATTACAGGTGCAGGAGGAGAAGACACGGGGGAAAAAACAGAGGGAGGTCTGGAGCGCGGAAGGGGAATGGGTTTCCTGCTCATCTCCTCCGAACGTAGCGCTAAAGTACGGAGTTTAACCTCTCTATCAGTTTCTGCCTCTACCACTCTGAGTTTTAAACGCAAATTCTCATTCTCCTGCTTTTTAACTTCAAGGTCTAATTCTTTTAGACGAATGGATAAGACTGGATCAAAGTTCGCACTTTCAGTAGTATTTACACCAGAAGCAACCTCTTCAGCCACGGCATTTATCGTAACTGCAGGTTGCTCTTCAACTTCTGGCAAAATACCATCACGCACCAGCTGTTCAAACAGAGAATCCTTAATTACTTGCTTTTTCTCTTCTTTTGCTACCTCTATATTAAAGAACTCTGCAATCAAAATCAGATCTTTTTTTCTACATTTATGAAAGACCTCTGTGGTGGGAGAAAGAGTAAACGCCAACAGATCAAACTCCATTTCAACCACCTCAGAGACTCTCTCCCCCCTAAAGCAAAGACAGCGAGAACTAGACGTTAAGAGAGAAAAGAATAATCATACTCACCAAATCAACGCAGCCGTTTAAATAATAAAAAAAAAAAAACGGGCGGACGAGCCCCCACTTGTTACGAACCCCTTTTAAAAGTCTAGGGGTGTAAGGGGTGTAACAAAATAGTGGGGAGAGGCTGAGAGAACTGCCGTCTCCAAGTCCCAGGGCACGTACACAAGAATGCTCAGCAACACCAGTTTTAAGCAAATAAAGCAAAGATATTTTATTTAACAGGTGGAAAATACTTAAATTAGGCTTCAGGAGGGGAAAAGGCCAAAACAATAAACAAAAAGGTCCTCTGACTAGGGTTTTAAGAAATAACTTACCTATCAAAAGAAAATGAAATAAAATACAGAGATACTTCCCTGACTTCCTCTCTAACACAAACACAGGAGAAAAAAAGGTAACTTCTAAAATAAATGGCATCCACCTCCCTACAAACTTTTTCCACTTAAGCAATTACAAACAAAAACTGAAACACTCTGCTATGGACACTTTTTACAACTTTACCTTAACACAACAGGTAACACAATCAACAAACACTCAGGTAAACGACAACAACAGCGCTGGGACTGGAAGATGGTAGCTGTAAGGACGGAACACCTCAGCCTCTCTCCCTGGACTGCAGTTCTGCAGGTTCCTTTCTACTCCAGCTAACGAGCTCAAACAGGAGTCAGGTGGCACTCATTAGCCTGTCAAGCAGAGAGCAGGAGGAGCAAGAGAGACAGAAACAGTATACACACGAAACAATTGTTAGTTAAATCATACAATATAAAATAACTTATGTCCCTATGGACGTAACACTATAAACTAACCGTTGTGAATCGGGCTAAAGTAAGGTGATAGTTTTGAACACTGGCTGGTTATGTACTTTCTCAAATATTGATTTCGGATCATTTTTAACCAAAAATGCAGCTTTAATGATTCAGCACATTCAAACATGATCTGGCACGAGACACATGAGAATTGCTCAATTTTATGTCACTGATGCAACACATTGAAAGAAGTCATATTTGAATGTGCAAAAGTGAACATTTGAGAGAATGAGCAAATATTGTTCAGTAATAATTTAGGTCTGTTCAAAGATATCATACTTTTACAATATTTTATGAAACTTTTATGGTGCTTTTTATGATATTTATGAAGCCTGGGGGAAAATAAATATTGGTGGAAAAATAAATCACTTTTGTCCATGCAAATCCAGGTTGAATTTATGCTAGTGTTTTTTGGCCCATACAGTCAATGGTTCCAATGTTGTTTTTGGACCCCATTCAGACTTTCAGTGTAATTTCAATGTAATTTTATTTCTCAAAATACCTCATTTCATGTTTTACAGAAGAAAGGAGGTCAAACAAGTTTTTCAAATAATAATGTTTAACAACAATAATTTCAGTCACAATATCACAATAAATCATTGTGAACTTTTTATTTTATGGAAACAGAGCAGACTGAACATTAGAAGCAAGGAAGTCATAGAGGTTTACATCAACATGGGTTGAAAAAATTATGCCAGAATGTTCATTTTGGGGTGAATTATCCTTCATCAGCAGTTGTTCACCAAATCTTGCAGTTTTCACCAACCTGATCTCATAACGAAAACGTACGTGTGGGAAATTTTCGCAAGACGCGAAATACATAGCACCATGTACGTTTCTTGACACATTCGATGTGAAATGTCCACTGAGTTCACTGCAGTTCTGACTTGAAATGTCCGTTGAGTGGCGCGACAACTCTGATGCTCCATGACATTTAAAATAATGTACCATCTGCAATACACCTAAACCCACCCAATAGTATGGACAAATACTATACAAGCATGTCGTTTTAGCTTGTTTTACGATCTTGGTTTTCGATCTCTCAGCTCTTTCATAGTGAGTCACGTTTTTCACAGGATTTGTACCCAAGGTTTTCGCATCCTAAGTCCAATTCCGTGCTGGCTAAGCTACCGAATAAGCTTGTTACATCCGGAAAGCAAAACATATGGAGCTGTAATCATAACTATGTATGAAAACAATTACAAGTGCTTGCTGTTTTACCGCTGCAATGATATGCATTATTGGTATGTATTTCGGATCTTGCACAAAAGTTCCCAAAGGTACATTTTCGTCATGAGATCAGGTTTTCACTCAAAACGTCATCATTTACTCATCCTCATGTTGTTTCAAATCCCTCTGTAAAAACCTTCAGAATAAAGCCAGGAATAAAACCGTAAAGTTTGGTGTATGTAAGTGCTGCTTAAGTTTTTTGAGAAAATGCTTTTAAAATATGTATAGTAATTGATATCTACAGATGCAAATGGATAGTCTTTAAAAAAATACTTAAATTTGTATTTAGAAGAAAATCTCATAATTGACTGCTGAAAAACCAATGGTTTTGTCTGCAGTGCCTTGCCTTTGTCACATGGTTCTTCAAGGCCCCTGCACCTTCTCCTGCTCTTATGAGTCTCTAACTTCATTCAGACTCACGTTTTGATGATGCCAACAGGAAGCAGATGCCGCCAGGAACTCCACCAACTGAGTTAGGACGTTTCTGCATCTACTCCCTTGGAGGTTTCTCTGTGTGTGTATGTGTGTGCAAGGTTTTAATATTGCCCTGCCAGAACTCCCTAAAGTAATCAGCGTGAAGCTCGGTAAGTGGGGTTGGGAAAGGAGCAATTGGATTATGGGCCATAAGCACTTTAATTTTCCAAAGATGGTATAACAAACCACAGAGCATCTTCCTCATTGCTCTCTCAGCTCAGTAAAAAAATGTTGGTTTTCCTCAAACAGACTTCTCAGATTACAGGAGAGGCGACACGGCTTGATTAAACGTCACGCCACAACAAATGCACCGTTATTGCGCATTAACTCTGAGAATGAACCGTTTGGGAAGTCTCAAAAGTCTTCTAAAGAGATTTAAAGTAAGCAGAGTGTGGTCCCTCGCAATGTTGTTATTCTTGAAGCAAACAACTTGTTTTAAATAAAGCAGAGAAGGGATTTCTCCCATTATGCAGTCTGGCTGTGCATTCAAGTGGTAAACACATGCAGTGCATTTAAACACTGTATATTAAAGTGCAATCTGAGCAAACAAATGTACATAATTAGGATCTGCATTTACATAAAAGCCATTTTGAAACCTGAATTTCCATGCAAGTCCAGGCTGATTTATTTTTTATAATTTTTCCCCCGAAACATGAAAAGTCAATACGGTCCAGTGTTGCTTTTGGACCCTATTGACTTTCACTGATATTCTTCAAAATATCTTATTTTATGTTCATATTAGAAAATCAGTCACAAACAGGTTACAAACTACATGAGGATGCTAAATGATGACCCAAGCTTAATTTTGAGGTGAACTATCCATTTAAATACTGTTTTGGTGCTGGTCCAGCTGGTGGACCAACTACATCTGGTTTAACCAGGTTAGAAGCTCAATTTAGTGGTTTAGCTAGATAAAAGTCGATTTGAAAGCCAACACACCATCATACTGAAGACTAGGTTTTATGCAACTTAAAAAGGATAGTTCACCCAAAAATGAAGAAAAAAAAAAAACGACAGCCACCTGAGCTGATCACAGCCACTCTAGTCAATGCTAATGTTAATATGTTTCAGAAGCGTCCCAGAAGTGGCTCTTAGTGCTGCTTCGCTAAAGATACATGATTACGTCTCCTTCAATTAAAAATAATGGCTAGTGCAGTGGCTGCGGTATATACATAAACCTACCAACATTCATGACCATAACTTATTACGAGAGGGAAAACATTTTTTTAGTTGCATAACATCGGTTAATGGAAACACCGTCATTTCACAATAGCTTTTTTATCGACATTTATAATATATTGTAAAGTTTGCGCAAATCTGTAATGGAAACGCATGAGTAATGATGACCAAAGCTTCATTTTGGGAGGAATTAAATGCAATTTTGGTACTGGTCTAGCTGGTGGACAAACTATGTCTGGTTTCACCCTGGTTAGAAGGTACACTCAGTGGTTTAGCTAGGTAAAAGTCTGCTGGGAAACCAGCACACCATCATACTGAAGACTAGCCTCCAAAACACAACCGGATTAGTTTTTATGTGACTTAAAGGGATAGTTCACCCAAAAATTCTGTTATCATTTACTCACCCTCAAGATGTTCCAAGCCTATATGACTTTATTCTGTTAAACATGAAAGAAGATATTTTGAAGAATGTGGGAATCATCTCACACAGTTTGGAAAAACAACTTGTGGGTGTAAATAATGACAGATTCTTTTTAATTTTTTTTTATTATTTTTTTTTGGGGGGGGGGGTTAACGTTGAACTGTCCCTTTAACTGTTCTTACCTTCTGAAACCCTACACTCTGTCAACAAACGAGCCTATTATTTACAAGTCCATCCTGTTCTGCTCTTCCACCTGCTCTGTTAAACTCTTGCAACAATAATGTTACCATTTCCAAGCTGTGAAGTGGCACAAAGAATCACGGGAGCATTTCCCAGACGCAAAGGCGCAAAATGACAGAGAGCCGGTGAGCACAGCAGGGCCTGTATATCAACACAGAACCGGCGTGGTTTCACAAACAGTGCTAATTACATGGGGATAAATCCTTGTTTATCACATGGCTTATGAGACACAAGTTAATTGCTTCCGCTTGTCAGCCCTCCAATCCCTTTGAAGCCCCCTCGGCTCCCGGTCGCTATGCCTCGTGTCTTACCGTAGCAGCAATATGACTGGTTTTTCACCGCATGGCAACAGGAAGTTACATTGCGGAGAATTGTGTCAGTTGTTTGCAAACAAACCGAATGGACATCTGAAATGCCAGGAGTCTGCAACCAATCAGAACAGAGGTATTTGCATATTTAAAATATAAAAAAAATAGCACACTACCATAATATTTTTGCACAATGTAGTAAGTACGCAGCATCCATATTTGCAATGATCGCGATTAATCATTTGACAGCACTATTAAAATGTAAAAAATGAAGTATACTAAAGAACATCCCACAACACAATGACCTAAACATGACATTGCATTTACAGTGTGACAAAAAAATTGGAAGTAACTGCAATCACATCATCTTGCCTTATTTCGCAAAAGTAACTATTAAAATCTGCTAAATAAAACGGCAGAATAAACATTCATGAAATTATAACACATTTAACTTACTTAATGCAATTCACTTTTGAGTTATTAGTTAATGTGAGTTAACTATTTAATGTAAAATAGCGGCGAGCGGGACCTGATTTTTGGATCTGGAATTTCATTGGATCGAGAAAAGTGGCTGTTGATATTACTGGTTAATATTATTTGTCCTACCTACATGGCCTTTATTTTATGTTAAATGTAGAAGATAGCAAAGAAATTGTGTACAACAGCAAACTTTTTTCAGCAAACTTTTGATCACCAAGAACAATAACTGTCTATAGCATTGATAATGTTTTGTTTATTATAAGTGCACATTGCCGTTATGTTGCCTGCCCCTTTAAATGCTCAAGCTCTTTAAAGCAGGAAAAATTCTGATTGGCTGTCAATTAGTGTTGTCAAAAGACCCGGTACTTCGGTACCAAGTCAGTACTAAAAAAATGAAAACGTCACGGTACCAAGTTTCTTTAAGTCCCGGTGGTACCGAGTACCGGGGTTAACCCGGTTCTGCTGCGTGATCTGAAAGCTGCTCAGATGCGCTCTCTTCATAAAAGCACTGAGACGTGCGACATCCAAAGGAGGAAACACAAACTAACACTTTAAAGACTGACACCCAGATCAAATGAAAGAGTTCAAGCAGGTAAGTTTCTATTTAATGTTTAATATTTAGATATTCTGTTATGAATATTATTCCATATTTGAATTTGAATGTCGGATTAAAATAAACTGCCGTTATAGCGGAGTTGATCGTTAGCATAAGCGCGGCTAACGCTAATATAATGAGCATTAGAATGAAGTTTCTTTATTAACTACTTAATGCGCCTATAACTTTTATTAGGGTAAAAACAACAGGAGGACATAATGGTATTTACTATTGTTACACACCAGAGGCTTTTAAATGAATTGTGAATCTAAAATATGCGTGTTGGAGAATGTACAAACAGTTAATAGTGTTTATGTCATATCAGTCCGTCAGAAAACAGTTCTGGCCTGTTTTTTTGTTTGTTTTTTTGCTAGTTAGTTGCTAGTTGTTGTTATTCTTGGCTGGATAACTAGCAGTTTTAAAAGCCCTTTAAAATTAAATATGTACACAGTTTGTATTAAATGAAAGTACAGTCCTGTATAGACTTTACAATGACTTCATGTTATTATCTAACATCAACTTACAGTGAGTGAACAATATATTTTTACAACATTAATTAATGTTTGTGAATGTTATTTAATACAAACACATGATCATTGTTCATTGTGCATTAAATAATTTTAACAGATTGAACTTTGATTGATTGATTGATTTTATGTATTTGTAAATTTTGAAATTAACCCTAAGAAGAATAATTGCAATATATAACTATTGTTTATTTGATAGGTCATGCTATCTAAAAAAATGGAATCTTATTGTAAAGTGTTTTTAATACTACAGTTTCCTTCTATTTGATATGCACTTGTCTTAAAATATATAATCTTATCTAAATTTATTATAAAAGCTGAGGTTTGTTATTTACTGAAATGTTCTAATGTTGCATTTGGTCAGACTCAGTCCTCAGCTTTACTAATATTATATTTTCCTTTTACAGCTGCAGGAAGATCATGAAGCACAGCAAACCCTAAAACAGACAGTTTACAGATGTTTTTCAGCGGCAGCAGAAATGACAAAAACTTTTGAGTGGAACTTGTTTACTTTTTTTCATACTTTTATTACTTGTGGAAAAACTTGAAATAATTTTAAATAAGCATAAAGAATGGCATAGGTTTTTGTGCAGTTTATTTTTGTTTAACTTTATTAATAAAAATGTGTTTTTTAATTAGCATATTTTTGTGTTTTGCTTTGGTACCGAAATTGGTACCGAGAACCGTGGATTTTCACTGGTATTGGTACCGAATACTGAAATTTTGGTACCGTGACAACCCTACTGTCAATATTTTCATTGTTGAACAGCTGGGAAAAAAATCATTCTGAAAGTCATTCTAATGATATCGTTCATCTGTGCTGTTATCATTATAGCTGTGTTTTGACTCTGCTATTCTTTAGAGCGATTATTAAAACTACATCTTTATCGTTATAGTTTTTATCCTTGGTGTGAACGAGTTTTTAGAAATTTGCATATCAAATACAACACAGTAAGCTTTATAGTTAAGTAAATAAATTCAATTGTATATGAATGCAATCTTTAAAACATTCACAGCTCAATTCATCAACAGAGCCAGAAAAAAAAAAGTTTAGTATGTTAAAAACAATGATGTCGACGAGAACATTTCAGGCTATGTTTTATAAAGCCCCCAGCTGTGTGTAATCGAGAACATACTGACAGGCGGGGGTCGCGTTCGCGATTCTTGTGCTGGAAAATTGAGATTGTTCTAGTGACATTCTAATATGTTGTGCAGCGGTTCTCTCTTACTGAGCCTCAGGCAAAACAGAACACTGGATCGATAGGCCAAAAATATCCCGCCAGCGCAGTACGGGGAATTGCTTTTTTTTGCCCTAGAGAAGTCGAATTATGTCCATAGATGTGTTTGTGGGAATGTGTTCAGGTGGAGGTGTTCACGTCACACAGATCTTTGACTGCACTGATTCACAGCTGCAAAGTAATTCTGTAACAGCTCGGACTGATGGAGGGAATCGAATGGCGTCCTGTTGTTGTCCATCAGTTCTTAGACCTGCACCGAAGAACAACTGAGAAACGGATGTTGATGGTATGAAACACTTTCTAACACTTCACATTTCTTTTCTCAGGAGTTTTTTTTTTTATCCAAATCACAAAAACTAGTAAATCAATAGGTGTGTCACGTCATTCACATATTATTTGTAGGATTACTTTCCCACTAAGATTCTCAGCAGAAGAAACTGTTGCTCTTTCATGCCAATAATTGAGCTGAAAGAGAAAACTGACTGTAGAAGAAAACAGTTTATGCTAATGTTGCGTCCCTCATGGCGGCGCTGACAACAAACTTGAGTTGAATTACAAATTGCATTCTAATATATTTCAAAACAAAACATCACGCGCATTTGAGCTAGCGTCGCTAAAAGCATTTGCGCTCACGTATGTACATAGGAAACATTTGAGGTCTTAGAAACCACAGACCGTCTCTGAAGCTTGAACATGCAATCTGTCCACTTTCTGACTCTACACGCTCTAGTCATTTCATATTTTCTCTCTGCCTTTTATTCTCTGAACTTTTCAATATTCAGAGCTGCTCCTTCAAGGCCGCCAGCATTAATCATTCACCTGTTAAATAATCCACTTGGCCCAGTGGAAAGAATAGAACTGATTAAACAATGAAATAGGCAGAAATGAATGTATGTGTTAATTGGCGGTTTGTCAGCAAACAAATAAATAAATCAACCGAACGCTACAGGTGTTTAACCCTAACACAAAGATATGTCTGAAATAGAGACAAAATCTGAATGAAACGCAGCTCAACTGATCTCATTTCACACAGATCCAACGATCTTTGAAGATATGCGTAGCTCTTTAAAAGATCTTAACACGAGATGAGAAGAGAACTGATGAGAATGATTTGAAATGATCTGTCACTCACTGACATCCAGACTCTTTCAGGTCACGTCATCTGTAATACTGCACTACACAGTAGAGAGAGTGTACAATTCCTCCTGTTTTAAAAAAAGTAGTATGTAGTATATAATAACAAATGTTTCAGAATTGCTGCAATTAGAAGATAATCACAGTAATCACTTGACCTCACACTACACTGCACCACTTAATAAATACAGCATCACTACTACTAGTACTCGCACTTACAGCTGCGGTTTTTCAAAAATGTATTTCACCAAATGGATAATAAGAGGGGGAAAACAACCATATCTTGGAGTTATTAGGATTAGGATTTTTTGATGAAGGACAGTAAACAACCACCTAGCAACCAAGACAAATACCCTAGCAACATGCTAAAACCACTCATAAACCTTCAGTAATAACATTTTCAAAGCAATCTCATTTTCTTGAGAAACTTGCATTTAACATTTAGTGTTGTCAGTCTTTTTATATAACTGTCAGTCTAATCAAATAATGAGTCAAGAAATAGACCTGAAACTAAAGATGTACTTAATTTTTCAACTCACACAATTCCTATGTAAACTGTATATGGGATCATTAACATATAAAGCTGCTCTGAAGTGACAGACTAAAGCGCGGTGGACTGAGGGCATATTAAATTTAAGAGCATCACTTTTGCATTGCTTGTAAATGTGAAGTGATCGTCAGTGAAGCTTCTCTAATAGACGCAATAGAGCCGTGATGACATCTGCTAATGAATCCCAGAGAGAATAAAGCAGGAACGTTCTGCCTGTCACGCCACGATAACTATCGGCCTGAGCTGTCACTGCATCTTACTCAAGGCCATATCACGATTAGTGTACGATCTTCAAACAATAACATGAATACTGCAAATTCCTAAGCTGGTTGCATCCCAATTTGCACACTTAACTACACTATGAACGAAAATGCATGCTTTACGAGAAAAGTGCAAATACTGCAACCCCATTACATTGATAATACCGCACCTCATTTTTTTAAACATATGGTATGCATATGCAAATAAGCATTAGAATCTACCTAGCCTTAAAAGTAATTTGTCCTTTTTACGATCATATACTTCACATTCCTCACCAATGTACTGCAACTTGAACTCGTTTACCAACATCGTTTTCAATTAAAAATGGCAAACTTTTAATGTGTTTTGCCCATTTATTTATAAGACAACAGCATTTTGGAAGCCTGGAAACACAAACTTTTCAAATTCTGGAAGTTATCGTCTCGACGTAAACTACAAATAATGCAAATTTGTGAAAACGGTGATCTGTGGTCACGTGGATGCGTATTACGTGTTCGTTCTGTAGATATGTGCACAGGTGCGTAGTGTTTCTTTACAAAATGACATTGCCAGCTACTGGTCTGGCATTAATATTACAGCGTTATTAGTTGTTTTCGCAGATCCATGTGAACAGGCACCATTTTGACAATGTTGTTGTTGTTTTATATTTAGTACATCGTTGTCGTGTAAACAGTAACACTGTAGTATAGGGACCAATTCTCACTATTAATTAGCATGCCTATTATTAACATACTGGCTGTTTCTTAGTACTTATAAAGCACATGCTTTTCATGACCATATTTTACATCCCTTATCCTACCCAATACCTAAACTTACTAACTACCTTACTAACTATTAATAAGCAGCAAATTAGGAGTTTATTAAGGCAAAAGTTGCAGCTAATGGTTTGTTAATAGTGAGAACTGGACCTTAAAAGAAAGTGTGACCATGTAAACGTACCCTCATATATAAAGGTTCTTTACTGGCATCAGTGTTTTCATGCAGAACCTATGACATCCATGGAATCCTTCCATTCCACAAAAAAAAAGCTTCTTTAAATTATTTTAATTGTCTTCACTTAAAGAAATAGTTATTTTAAGAACTGTAAAAGGTCCTTTGGGGAACCCAAAATGGTTCTTCTATGGCAGGGCTTGGTAACTTCGGTCCTAGAGGGTCACTGTCCAGCAGAGTTTAGCTTCAACCCTAATCAAACACACTTGCCTGTAGCTTTCTAGTGATCTTGAAGCCACTGATGAGCTTGTTCAGGTGTGTTTGATTAGAGTTGGAGCTAAACTCTGCAGGACACTCTCCGGGACCGAAGTTGCCCATCCCTGTTCTATACCATCAATGCAGAACACCTTTTTAGGATTGCATTATGTACTTGCCCTATACTATTCATGAAAGATAGTATGCAAATTGGTTATCTGTTTGGTGGTCATTAAGTAACATAGTTGGCTGTGTTTGCAAATAAGGAGTTAGTAGTGGAAACTTTGCCTAGATGTGTTCCCAGTTCCCATGGCGATTGGGTTCCATTTGGTTGCTATGTGATATCTGTAGTCACGTTTCCTTAGCGATGTTTTTACAGAGGAAAAGATATGAATGACAGACTGATGTACTTCTAACTTAAAGTTATTCTATGCCTTGAAAGTTACTCAACTAACACTGGAATTATTTCAGGATTGAAAAATAACATATCTAAAATGTTTCTCCTACACCACAGTTAGTTTAAATGGGAAGTAAGTGGAGACGTTTAAGTCCTCTTCCTTTCAGATGTTTCTTCTTAGAAAAATATCTCAATGTGTCACCAAAATCTACACACAAGAGCACAAACATAAATCAATAGCAACATTCCTCTTGCTAAATACCTCACCCAGAGCCTTATGTTTACGTTAACCCTAAACATGCCTCATTTCAGACCCATAAATGTTTATGATAAGAAACCAAACCAAAATGTCAAAGAACAGGCATGTAGCTTCAATCTGGAACTGACATATGAGCTGTTAAGAATAAACAGCACACCAGAAAGATTTCAAATTCAATATATGTCCAAAAAGTAATCCAGCAAAGTGAATATTAGTCGAGCGTGACTTTTCAACGAAAATTTAAACCTGGCATCAATTATTCATTCCTGCCAAATGTGTTGTTATTGAAAAGTGATGAGACAGACTGCACTGCCAATAGAGACACTGATGTGTTCAATGAGTTCTGGAGCGGCTCCGACCGCAGAGTGACAATCACAGTTCTGAGAGAAGAATCCAAACTCAGAGCAGAACTTCTGCTTCTCTAATGGCTGCGCTTTCGCCACAAGCACAACACATGGTGTTATCAGTTACATCGAATCAATGATGATTCACTTCAGCCCTCACCGGGGCTTTCAACACCTGAGGGGATGAAATCATTTTTCATTTACAGACAGGCAAGTCAACGCTCTAACTCTCCTCTCATTTTCAACGAGGCAGAATGTTTACAGCTTACGTTTTCAACTCCCACCAAAGCTAAGATACAGATTCGGATTGAATTACAAAGTGTGTCTGATGACAGTCAAATTCTGACAAACAACAGTCAGACTTTAGAGACGGACATAAACCTTGAGATAAATCAGATGTCATTTACCTCTGTCAACAACCAAAGATAATTTCTGTTTTCATGTGTTTACTAGGAGACCGCTTTTCAAAACCATATGTGTAATGTTAAATTGTGTAATATTCAAAATATAAGCTTTAAACAAATTAATCTTTCACAATGCCATCAACCTCATGAATTAACTAAGAAAAACAGCTTAAATATGGAATGGCACAAATGTAAACAAGAGTAAATAAAAAGCTAAATAATTTCTTACAAGTTATTTATGTAATCATTTCTTAATCTTTATGAAAAATAATTGAACCACAATGCTAATTCACAAATATAAAATATATGCTTCCCTAAAATTTGTGTAATGGTAAAGTGTGTATAATAATTCAGATATATGTATATATTATTTGAAATGTAACCTTTAACATCTCCACCAATTGTAATCAAGACTTTGAGCATACAGTGCCTTGGTCTTTATAAAACCAATATATATATATATATATATTAAAAATTTAAAAAGGAACTACTGTCAACAAAAATTAAAACAGATAGGTTCCTGGTGCAATAGCATGTCAGCATTAACGAAAGTAAAAGATTAAGATTTGTAAAAATTGTTTACATGTTCCTTGAATTTAATTTTAAAATGTTTAATTATTTAGTAATTAAAGTAAGGCGTTCTAACACAATTTTAGCGTCACATAAAACAAACAAAATGGCGACAACCATTAAAAGTGGTCAGTGGATTTCTGTTGAAAGTCACTTTCATTAAAACCAATAATGTTGCGTGGTGCTCTTTTTGAATTATTCAAAGAAAGAAAAAAAAGAAAAAGAGCCAAAATACAAACAACTCTAGGTAAAATTTAGTTCTAGTCTAGTAACACGTTTGTACTGTTTTTTAAAAAGGTGTGACTGTCCTTGTGATTTTAAAATGTGTTTTACAGGTTTGCAAACAACTCACCTGCCGTTTAACAGCGCGAGCAGCTCACCCGCGTGGTACAGGTCGTTGCGCGTCACGCGGCTGAAGCGGAAAGAGTTCAGGTTGCAGAAGGTAATGGCAGGAAACGCCATCATTCGTGCTGTGACCTCGTCCAGTTTGGTGATATGGGGGTACTGAAAGTAGAACTTGATGCGGTCCACGCAAACAAGCACCAAGAACGAAAACGAACCCATGAAAAACATGATCCAGATGCATCGTTTGATGCACTGGCGTTCATAACTGAATATGTGTGAGAAGCCATGGAGCGTGGACCTGCTGGCGAAAACTTCAATGGGCGCGGGACGATCACAGTCCAGATTATCTTCAGACTCGGTTTTAATATCCATGGTTCTTTAAGTTGAAATGCTCTTTGAATGAAGTAGAAGCAGATATTTAGAAGGTTGGAAAAACTTCACGCCCTTAGATGGTCAGCTGATCTTTATGAGGAGGTGCATGGACCTAATGACACGATAGACACTAGAAAGCAGTTACAACAATCCATGCAACATCTTCTTGACGGGCTTCCAGCGTTTTAGCAAGTTTCGGAAAGGTTTTTTTTTTTTTTTCGTTCAAACCCTTAAAATGTCGTTAGTCGATGTACAGTGTATTCAGATTGATTCGGTCATATTAAACAATATTTCTGACTTGAATAAAACCTGTGAAGTTAAATATTTCCACATGTAGCACAATTTGGCTAGTCAAATTAGCGATAAAAGAACAGTTTGAAGAACTCTATTCCAAAAATAGAAATGGTTACTGGCGATATATTATCTCTTATTCCTCTTAAGTCCTCAGGATGTATAATAAAATAAGTCCGTAGTTGCAAACGCGAGTATCGTCAATTGATTCTCCGTCTCCTCCAGTCGAATCAGCTAAATGCACATAGAAACAAGCGTGATGATAACACTAAACTAATGTCATTTATTTACATACATCCCCATATAGTGTCAGAGACAACAGAAACGCATCGCTCGATGTAAAGAGAATGTCTTCACATCCAAACACAACATAGACACATCCGCGGTGTCAAAACGGCTCGTGTTTCAAGCTCGATACAAGCGATCCGCAATCCAACTTCACCACGCGCGCTTGTAACAACACAGATGCTCTCTGGATGTTGCCATCACTAAAATGTCCCCCTCTTTAATTAATGCAGCACGGCACGCGTATCCATATAAGATAAAGCAAGTTATATAGTTTGCCGTTTGTCCAGTCCTGTGGTGGTTCAGATGTAGACAGACACGTTAGGAATGAACGCTGCACACTGCGACGAAGCCTCCATCAAGAGCTGCACTGTCTGTCTGAGCATCACTGACCCGATCATTTCTTAAAAGAGAGGGAGAGAGAGACTGTGAGCGACATTATTATAATATTGCATATCTTTATGTTGATTTTACTGTCATATCGTTATGCAGCATATTTTTTATTACAAATTTTAGAAATTGTATTATTATTATTTACATTTGTTTTACCTTTTTCTTTAAAGTCAAAATTCGTATTTAATTTTCCTTTTATATTATTTCCGCACTTCATTATTCGCATTAAATAAAGTTTTTATTTATTGTTATTAAAATCAGCCTATGTATTTTGTATATTTTATGTAATTTATTAGCCTATATTAAGTTATGTATATATTTTTTAGTATTATTATTTTGCCTTTCTTTGTCAATTACTGTATATATTTCCTTTTGTTAGATAATGCAATAAAAATTCCCCTTGAAGGGACCATAAATGTATACTACTGCTACTAATGTCAGAACAAACTACATAATGAAAGTGATGCACAGTTATTATACATATCTGAATGGACAGTTCTGCTGACCAGGAGATGCTTGAGTGATAAATGAGTATATATGGAAAGACATCTGTATTATTTGAGAAACTCGCAGCCGAGGGGTGAAAGGGAACCCACCCATGAAATTACACCGAGTGCATTTTAATCCAGGTTTGTGACAGTATTGGCTAACGCTGGGTGTCGCTGTCACTGGCTGAATCAATAGCGTTGATGATGTGGCCCACAGCTGATTATCAACTTTCAGAGACACGCTTAAAGTGTCAGTCTGTTAATGACTCGGGTGAACTCCACAAACTGAAGCGACACCCCTCAGAGCTTAACGGTCTGTCCAGGTATGTGTCTGATTATGACCTGGTTCACTTTGGAGTCTATACAGGAGGTTTGAATATGATCTGGATGTTTATTGATCCATTATGAGGATGCGGAATATGAAACCAGAGGCCTGAAGTGAGGTGAAGGGTTATTCCCACGAGTCTCTGAATAAGTACTGTGGCCATATAGGACTGTATATCATATGTGTGCCTAAGGCCGGAAACATAAGCAATTATGCATTAAGCTCGATTTTATGATATTTAATTCTATCTCGGATCACCAGCACATTCCCTGTTCGCAGAACATGTGTTGTAACCACAAGGCCATGTCTGTGAAGGAAAACCAGAAAGCAAGCCTAAAAATGATCCAGTATTATAAAAGTGCATACTTTCTGAGCAGGTTTTGGTTTATGAGGCAAACTGGTATCTCAAATGATCAAACCATCTGTTTGTTGTGGCTCCTATCGTGTTCTGCTTGTGCCATAACTCACGTCTACAGATGCTCTGCATGACAAATTAAATTATTCGTGCACCAAAGCGAAGATAGGCAGGTAATGAAGGTGATGGAATGCTGATAGCAAAAGGAAAGAGTTTATCAACAGCGTCCTGGGAGATTTTACAGGACATCTGCCACCGAGAAATGAAGCAGCAGCGACATGAGGAAAGAAGAGCGCCATGGAAGATAGACTCCAGAAATCAACTGAATCGTCAGGGGGCAGGAAATGGATTATTAAAAGCATAGTTACTTAGAACTTGTGATCTTTTGCCGCAGGGATGTTATAGAGCATAATCTTCAGAAAAAAAAAAAAATGTCAGTACGCAAAATAAGCTTGAGCACTTGAGCTAAAGTGGAAAAACTGCTAGCAGAGCAAATTAAAGTTGAAGCGCACTGCCAGTAAAGCAGATGTTGGAGCAGTGGCCTATAGCACTTAGGATTAATTTATTAATAAATCTAATATTTATTTATTAGCAGGTATTTATTTAATAGGATTATTATATTTTATATAAATAAATAGATTTATTATATTTTTTACCATATATACTAAGGGAACTTACAGTTAACCAATTAACAAGTTTTTACCACATTATTAGTCTTTAATGTTAAAATTATAATATATATTTTTTACAGTGTATGGTTTGATGAAGCTGCTTACAAGAATACAAGCTAGTTCCCAAAGAGAAAAGTAACTTTTAAAAGGAAATCGGAAAACTTCCCATTCACGTTAGACTTAAAGTGTTGATTAGACTTAAAAGGATTTCCTATCTAATGCAAAACATTAATATTACAGCAACCACATTCGAAATGGCTCATAATTGAGAAATTGCGGTTTCCCACCAAAGCATCTGAAGTTCATGCAAATTTCCTCATAATGTCCTATAGTCAATGCATACCAACTTTTGTGAAGTCTGAACATTGTTTTCACAAGATACAGACTGATTAGTCATTATGGACCACACCCAAAGACATTTCGGCCCATATCTTCTAAACAATTAAATTAATTAAAAATTATTTAATAATGTTTTTTCAGGGGCATTCCAAGATGACGTGCACCCAATTTCATCAAATTTCTGTTGAACCATTCCTTTACATTGACCTAGTAACTTTAATCACTATCCAATAGTGAGTATTTTATTGGAACCAGATCTAAATAACAAAAGCGTATACGATTGCTTTACTCCATGCTGAGAATTCAAGCAGATGCGGCCTTTTCACAGCCTGCCAGATCTCAGGGAATGGGATCTGAGATGAATAAACTCACGTCTGCTCGACCCCCATGCGGCAATTTCAGGAGTCCAAGAAGCAAAAAGGCTGTTGACCTCACTGTGTTGTAACCTCATGCTTTGACAAACCACAAGCCAGCAAGCATTTCCAAAAAACTGTCTTCT
This sequence comes from Aspiorhynchus laticeps, assembly GCA_023376895.1. NCBI lineage: Eukaryota > Metazoa > Chordata > Actinopteri > Cypriniformes > Cyprinidae > Aspiorhynchus > Aspiorhynchus laticeps. The sequence goes on along the minus strand of CM041793.1, from coordinate 83,707,240 downwards.
TGGCATTCCGATCAGCCGTAATTGAGGGAATGTTGGCCAGCCCTTGAGGGATGGACAGATGGACGATTAGCTATAATGAGGTCCTGCAGGGTTCAGCGTGACACGGAGCAAAGACAAGAGGCACATGCAGGAACGTCCAAGGACATACTTGTCTCCAGGAAAGTGGAAGTCATTTGATATCTTTTGTTTTGGGGGAAAGGTTCAAACCCAGGATGTTCTGGATCAACGCTATCAAATGCTTTAACACTATAGCTTTGTTCAGCATACTACCATACTATTCGTACAATCTATGCAGCTGTGTGAAAGGAATAACGATGCTACTGTCTTCAATAGATCTGCTTATTGCTGATCTTGTTTCGCAATAAACAAACTTTTACACAGTTGTTGACCTGAACCAACACTGAACTGACTGGAAATGAATAATGACACTATTGTCTTGAATTTTATGATTTGCCTCCTGTTTGAAATTTGCATTAGTTTGATTTAGTTACATTCCTGTACTGTAAATCTGCTTTGAAACAATCTCCACTGTATGAAGCACTATAAAAATAAAGGTGATTTGACTTGACAGTATCTGAGACAGTTTTCTGTATGCATAGATCAGAGGTCTTCAACCCTGTTCCTGGGGACTCACTGTCCCTGAGTTAAGCTACAACCCTAATCAAACACACCCGAAGCAGCTAATCAGGCTCCTCAAGATCGCTTGAAAATAGGCAGATGTGCTGAAGCAAGTTGAAAATAAATTCTGCAGGTCAGTGGGTTCCTACGAGCAGGGTTGAAAACCTCTGGCAAAGATTACCCTGATGACCAACTACATTTGCCAAAAAGTGACATATACAACAGATAACATCGTGTGAGATTCTGTAAATGTGTAAAATGTCATACTTGTAAGTTTTTTTTGGTTTTTTTTACAGAAAAAAATCATTTTAAAACTATTGTCTTGGTAAGTGAACAAAACAGCCTGAAAATTATATTTTAAGAATTTAAGTATATTATATTTTACTTGATTAATATAGCTATTATTAGTTCTTGAAATGTTGTTTTTTTAGATTTATATACAGTATATATATATATCTATATATATATATATATATATACAGTATATACAGTATATATATATATATATATATATATATATATATATATATATATATATATATATTATGACAAAAATCATAATTGTCGATTATTCCCTTAAAATTGTAATTGTGATTGTTAATTATGATTATCAAAATTTACACTGAATGATGTTTATACCATTGTTTGAAGCAACTGCATACCATATTTTTACATGAACATAAACTCTTGAAAAAACTTTATTGCTTTTCTATAATATTAAGCCTCAAATGTGAATTACACATCAGATTGGTTTATTCTATAAATAAAGAAAAGCGAAACTGTGAATGGTATTATAATGTTATACCAAAACTAAAATTAAAACAATGGAAAAACCCTTAAGATAACCTGTAGAAAGAAAAAAAAACACATCTTAAGCACGCAGGATAACATAAGTGGACTTTGAACGATTAATTGCCACTTTGAACGATTACATAATTGTGGCATCTGTAATTGTAATTGC
>CM041793.1:83640901-83705561 GCA_023376895.1 Aspiorhynchus laticeps | reverse complement strand
CGGGAACTCGCAGACAACGTCCTGTTTGTCAGAATTCTATTTAAGCGTTTTCATAAGAGGAATGTATTGAAACGGTTGTTTGACAAGTTTGAAATGTTTTAATGTTTCTGTTTAAGAGTTTAACATTCAGCATAATGTAAATAAAGCGGATAAATGAGCACATAGTAGGTTATTATTTCAATTTTATCAAACAGTATACTTCAGCGGTTCTTTGTGCTATTTCATAATTAAACCATATAAATTGTTAACAGACTATTATCTTTCATATTAAAAGTTAATGAAAACGTTAAGTAACAAACAATTGTGTAAGTCGCGAACCAAAACATCACGTTAACATATGTTATCCGTCCTTTTACACATATTTTGTATGGTTTATCGTGCGTGCAGATTATATTGTAAAGTTGTTAAGTTAAATCAATGAGTTTATAAGACCTGTTTATTCTTTCTACAGACTTATACTTTAGACATGTAGAACATAGTGTTTATGTGTAGACTGGTCAATATTAGACAGATTATGACTCGTATCCGACATGAAGGATCTGTGAATGTAACCGCAACCACAAACATCATCAGGTTAAATGAACAAAAGACACCTTTACACCGTTAACTTTATTTGAATGTTTCACTGATATAAAATGACCATGAGTTGTTAGAAAATAATTGTACGGTGACATCACAGCGAGATGACTTAAGGAGACGATGAACCGAATGGTTCGGGCTTCGCATCACTAACGGCGATCACAAAAACGGTTTGTAACATCACAATACGGAAGAAGCGTATAGGCTACTTCGCAAAAAAGTGTGGAAATGCAAGTCTTTTTATATAAGGTATCTGAGCGTGCGTATAATCAGAAGTCTGACGATTTAGAGATCTGTCACGTATGTCCTGTTATGGGAAATAGAACCCCCCGACGGCCATGTTTGTAGTCTGAGGTGTATGCAGGGTATTGTAGTTCGCTGACCTGAAAGGCCAGCAACATTTGAATGAGTATTAGTTACAAACGTTCAATTTAACAGCTTTGTAAAAACAAAAAGAGTTGTTAAAACGTATTTAGCCTAAACAAATATATATATATATATATATATATATATATATATATATATAAGAAGAATACGTTGTACTTATGGTAAAGCAGACTTGACATGTTGAAATGGACCACCCGTTGTTGTGTTATTTTGTGAAATGGCTTTAGGATTTGGTTGTGCGTTCTTGAAATCAAATATTAGCAAAAAGTCAGTCAGACCCCTCTGCTATCTGAATATTCAGTCCGTCTTCATCATGAAATTATGAACCGCATCATCAAAGCCATTCTGGAGAACATGCGTCGTGATAGACGGTTTGCTTCATGACCCCAAGTTTCTTGTGTTCGCTACCACTGCACGTCTTCATCTAATTGAACGCGACCGCCTATATTTTCTAGTTTCATCATAAACTAGGTAAACAGTTCCTTGTAATAATACGTTGAACATCTGAAAAGTTGGTCATTCGCACATACAGAGCTTTATCTTACTGCGGTGCTATAATAAATTTTCTGCAATGATTGTACGCTTCAAATTGGATCCAGGCTTGTTTTATGAACGTACCCTTGTTTGTCAAACCATTTTTAGAGTTAAACAGGTTAATGATCTATTTCAGCATCTATAGTTGTAATAATGCATAAAATAACGCTGTTATAGGGTTTCAGCTACAGCTGAATGATAAAACAGACTTAAGAATGTTGTTGGCAAATTGCGGATGTCTGAGAAAGCTGCAGGCGTACGTAAGAGAGTTTGAATGAAAAAAAAAAAAAAAAAAAAATGTTTAGGTTAAAGATGTGATTAACTAAAAACTACAAGCATCCTAACTTAGAAACACATCACTATGTGATTTTCCCCTCCTCGATGCGGTTGTTCTACACATTTAAAAAGTAGTAAGAAAGTTTATTGCGTTTTGAAGAGAAAGTCAGGTATATGGTATATAAATCAAATCTTTTTTTTTTAAGTCATTGATTGATATGATAGAGTCCCACTGAATTTATGAAGATATGTATTTATACTGATTCATGTACTCACTGGTTACTGTATATATATTCAAGATAAATGCGTACACTCAATTGTTTTAATCAATCTAATGCATTTAGTCTGCCATTACAAATATCTTAAAGAGAAAAGTCTTTCACGCATTCTATTTTCAATTGTCTCAGGACTCTGTTACATAAAAACCACTTGAGTGCGGTCACGAATCCTACATGAATGCTAAAAAGATGACTTTTATTTTATCTTATCTTATATTTTTTACAGTTACTTAACATCTTAACACGTCTGTATCAGTCAAAAGTCAAAGATATTTGTCACAAACCGTCAGACACATCAGTTTGGGGGTGATTAGATGGACTTAACGAATATTTGCATGTTTCTTATATCAGTTATTTGATCAAATCTTAGTAAAAAATAAAACTATATAGACCAGTTATTTTTATTTTAATAAAATAAACCATTATACTGTGGAAAAATTAAACATGCCGCATTTAAACACACCTTTAATAAAACCATTTTAAAGTGAACAAGAAAGTCTAATCTGTTTAGTCTAATTTAGGGCTAATTCATAAAGAAAGACTCTGTACCCGTCTTGTGTTCATCAGAGGATCGTTTGACTACTTCTAATCTTTGGTTGGTTTAGAGCTTCATGGTTTTAGGTTTGAAAAGATCTAAAAATGTATTTGTTAAAACAAATGTCATATCGTTGTTTAATCAACCTGTTTTTTCATTAGATAAACTTCTAAAAGTTTTTCATTTGTAAAAGTCTAAATGTTTAAATGTAGGAGTGAGTGTGTGTGTGTGTGTGTGTGTGTGTGTGCGTGTGTGTGTGTGCGCGTGTGTGTGTGCGTGTGTGTGTGTGTGTGCGCGTGTGTGTGTGTGTGTGTGTGTGTGCGTGTGTGCGCGCGCGTGTGTGTGTGTGTGTGTGTGTGTGTGTGTGTGTGTGTTGACCATCCTGTGAACCAATCCAACGAACTTTTGACAGAGTTCACACACGCAGGTGTACGTCATAAAATTGATGCTATGGCTGTCCTTTGATCTACGGCTTTTAAACTAATCTTCTAACAAATTTACGATGGAAGACCCCCTCAAAAACTAGTTAGATTGCTAAACTGTTACAACATAAGGACAGGTATCCGGGTCTCACGTAGCGCACGAGGTGTTTGCATTTCTTTGTTGTTTGTCTCAATTAATAGATAACGCCGGCTCGGACATTACGGCTGGAAAATCAAAGAGAGAAATCCTGCTGATTTTATTACGCCGCTCGGTCCCGTTAGATATTTGTACGCGCGTTTTAATCGTTGTAATATGCTAGAAGTTAAGATCGACAAAATCAACGAGTAAAATAAAGTTATTAAGCGTGAATAACTGAATAAAACAAATCAGAGGTTATGTTTAAAAGGACTCTTGTGTAGTTCAATCTATACCCCCCATCATAGCGTGATGTCTTAAGTTTAACAAAAACAAACATCTATTAAAGGAATAGCCGAATTAAGTACGAATAATTAAATAGTAAATAATAGGCTTGATTGAATTAAGTACGAATAATTAAATAAAAAATAAGCTTTTTTCCTAAGCACCAGAGTTGTTTGTTTAAAAGGTTAGTTGTATAAGCTCATTTTTAAAAGACTGTTATATCTTAACTTGACAAAAACGCTAGAGTAAAGGTATCATTTGTGAATAACTAAATAAAATAAAATAAAATAAACAACGTTTTTCCTATGAACTAGAGTTTAAAAGAATAAACAGTTTTAAAAGTGAGAAGGTTTTCATTAATTAAAGAACGGGCATAGATTTATTAAAATAATGTTAGAAACATTACTTTATTTTAAATCTTTATAAACCCGTCGTTACATCCGTGGGCTATCGCCTCACACGTGTTAGGGGGACGGCCGTAGGCGTGGTTTGGTCCGAGGCTCTCCGCTCGACATTCAGAGTTTGCCAACTACGAGAGCGGTCGTCTGACGGATCAACTCTCGGTGGATTCTTTGTCTTTAAAGTTTTTCTGTTGTGTCTAACTTGCAGCGACAGACTAGTGCATGATAGCTTTGTTTATTTTTAAGGCTCTTTTTTACTTTTAAACAGTATGATCTTATTTCACAACTCGGTAAGATAAGACACCATTTCTTCTTTAACTCTGTCAAACTAACTTGCAACGACAGACAAGGATACCCTTTGTTTTAACGATATTCATCTGTTTATTTAAAGGTTCTTTTTTCTACTTTTTAAACCGTATGGTCGCAACACGGTGAGATAAGACAGCCTTTTTTCTTTAACTCTGTCAAACTAACTTGTAACGACAGACAACTGCCGGATACTATTGTTTTAACGAACTATATTCGTTTATTTAAAGGTTCTTTTTTACTTTTAAACAGTATGATCTTATTTCACAACTCGGTAAGATAAGACACCATTTCTTCTTTAACTCTGTCAAACTAACTTGCAACGACAGACAAGGATACCCTTTGTTTTAACGATATTCATCTGTTTATTTAAAGGTTCTTTTTTCTACTTTTTAAACCGTATGGTCGCAACACGGTGAGATAAGACAGCGTTTTTTCTGAATAAAACAGTTCTTCTTTAACTCTGTCAAACTAACTTGTAACGACAGACACCTGCCGGATACTATTGTTTTAACGAACTATATTCGTTTATTTAAAGGTTCTTTTTTACTTTTAAACAGTATGATCTTATTTCACAAACACGGTAAGATAAGACACCAATTTCTAGTGTTAACGTACGTGTTTGCTAGTATTTTGTGAATAAAACATCTCTTATTTAACTTTGTCAAACGATAGAAAAGAAAACTAATGTTTTATTTTCTAGCTTTGCCTAACACTGTTTCTCCCTACAACAAGACGTCTTGTAGGGAAAATAAATCATTGTACGTTTTTACACAATGTGAAAAAACACTTTAATAAAAACTTCCCCTTTAACACAATTTCACCATTTAAAGTTTAAATCACATAAGAATGAACCCCCACGCACAACAGTCATAAAAATTCCTTAAACACAGCGGACCTAATAATCAATTCATCATCTGATCCTGGGGGAGGTGTACAACAGGTGTCCAGCTAGGGGGGTGGGAGGGATTGGGGGGACTTGATGGGTGGTATTTTTATGAGGGCAATAAATCAAAGTTTTTGACACAAGGTGCACTATCTCTCTCTAACGTCAAAACCAATTTATGAGTAACCATTTAATTGATGTTCAACAAATAAAAAATGTTTACAATACACAGAAACAATTGATAAAACTTGGCTTACTGAATATCAGGTCCCTTTCTACAAAAGCACTTTTGTAAATTATTTGATTAATGATCATAACCTAGATTTGCTCTGTTTGACAGAAACATGGCTAAAACCAGATGAATATATTATTTTAAACAAGTCTACCCCCCAAGATTACTGTTACAAAAATGAGCCGCGTCCAAAAGGCAAAGGGGGAGGTGTTGTTACATTTTATAACAATATTCTCAGTATTTCTCAGAAGACAGGCTTTAAGGGCGAATCCCATTTCTCTGTCTTACCCCTTCCCCTTCCCCTACCCCTTCGTCTTACCCCTAGCCCTTGTCCCTCGAAACCGAGTGGTATGCGCTAGGGGTGAAAACATACCCCTATGAAATGAGACACCACTTGGTTACGGTTACGTCATCGTACATCATCGCTAGCTGGCTGCTCCGTCACCAGAGGCAACAAGTGTTGATCACAAACTTCCAAGATGCGTCTGCAAGTGTGTGTATGTCGATCGCGTGGGTTTTAGTGATGTTTTTGCGATTGTCTGCAACAAACTAGCGATTTTTTAAAACGTTTCAATTAAGAACATGGTTGCAAATATATATGTACAGGACTGTGTAGAGCACAAAACAAAACTGTCGTAATTTTTAAATCAATTATTTAAGCCGAAAATACATTTATGGGACTCTCTGGATGATCTGGCCGCCATTGTTGCCGGTTGCGCAGAGTGTTCTGGGTACCCCTTGGTTTCAAGTAAGCTCGCGAAAATGCTTGGTTTTAAGGGGTATCTACCACTTCCCCTTAGCCCTACCCCTCGATCAAAACGAGAATTGGGATAGCCCTTACTCTCACGTGAACGCGCAAAACTAAGGGGAAGGGGTAAGACAGAGAAATGGGATTCACCCTAAGTATAACTCCTTTGAAATAATGGTGCTTCATATAACATTATCTAGACAAAAACGTATTAATGATAAATCCCCCGTGATATTTGTACTGGCTACTGTATACAGGCCACCAGGGCACCATACAGACTTTATTAAAGAATTTGCTGATTTTCTATCAGAGTTAGTGCTGGCTGCAGATAAAGTCTTAAAGGGGTGGTTGATTGCGATTTCACTTTTTTAACATTAGTTAGTGTGTAATGTTGCTGTTTGAGCATAAACAATATCTGCAGACTTGCGGTGCTGAAAGTTCAATGCAAACGGAGATATCGTCTTTTAAAATTCTGTCAGTTTAATGCCTACAAAATGACAGGTAAGGGACTACAACGAGTTACTTCCCGGGTCTGATACGTCACGGACCCAGATAAACCCTGCCCCGGGAACATGCCGCAAAGGGGGCGAGGCCATGCTGCGCTGCTTTAGAGAAGAGGAAGAGAAAACTAGGGATACACGAAAAAATCTATTGATATGAATCGCGATTCTGTCTTCTAACGATTCTAATGGATTCACAAGTTTCAAAATCATTAAAGCAGAGGTTCTTAATACAGTTACTCGTGTCGCCCTGCTCTGCATCTCTCTCTCTCTCTCTCTCTCTCTCTCATTCAGGTCATCAGATCAGCTCCAACAAACTGTTCCAGTTATGCACTTATTTTCACACAGCAATGAGAAGCATTATAAATGGACACGCGTGCGGTTGCTGTGCTGTATTAAAGCTTTAATCAGGATAAAACCGTATATTAAAATCTAACAGAAGCAGTAGCACTTACAAATAGCAGCGTATTTAAAAGTATGAGACAACAACAACCAAACATACCATTAAGAGCCGTGCTTGCACAGGTTCTTCACGATCCTCTTCACTAATATCTTCTGGGTCTCAATCGGGCTCAAATTGATAAGCATTATAGACAACGCCACTGTTTACAATTCAACCGGAGCACATGCCACTGAGGAGAGGGGCGGGACGTTCAGACGTGCAGTAGAGGCGGTTTAGCGAATCACAACACACTGAGCCAGCTAACCAATCTCAGCCCATCGCGTATTTCTGAAGGAGGAGCTTCATAAAACCAGGAAATAAATCGAGGCGTTTGTCAGAGAAGGGACAGAGAGGTGTGGAATAAAGGTAAATTATGTGAAAAATAATGCGTTTTTTAAAAAAACAAGCATGAACACATGCTAGACTGCACCCCATAAACACAATCAAGCCTAGAAAAAAAACAGTCAACCACCCCTTTAATTGTGGGTGATTTTAATATCCACGTTGATAATGAAAAAGATGCATTAGGATCAGCATTCATAGACATTCTGAACTCTATTGGGGTTAGACAACATGTTTCAGGACCTACTCATAGTCAAAATCATACTCTAGATGTAATACTGTCACGTGGAATTGATGTTAATGGTGTTGAAATTCTGCAGCAAAGCGATGATATATCAGATCATTATCTAGTCTTGTGTAAACTCCATATAGTTAAAGCTGTAAATTCAACTCCTTCTTACAAATATGGTAGAACCATCACTTCTACCACAAAAGACTGCTTTGTAAGTAATCTTCCTGATTTATCTCAATTCCTCAGCATATCCAACAGGACTCTCTCTTTTCTAGCACTTTAGATACGGTTGCTCCTTTACGCTTAAGGAAGATTAAGGAAAAGAGTCCAACATCGTGGTATTATGAGCACACTCGCACCCTAAAGAGAGCAGCCTGGAAAATGGAGCGCAGCTGGAGGAAAACAAAACTAGAGGTATTTCGTATTGCTTGGCGGGAAAGTACCCTATCCTACAGAAAAGCTTTAAAAACTGCTAGATCTTGTTGGAAACTTTTTCCTCTTCGAAGCAGAGACCAGGAGACGTTGGGATATCTTTCAAGCAGAAGTTACTCTTTATTGAGAACTCTCTGTGCGTCGCTGCAGTCATCCAAGTCTAACTATTGCTCAGCACAGTAGAGTTTATACCTTTCAAGGGGGAGGGACACATAGAGGTGGAGACATCTAAACAAAGCATGCAAATGCAGTACAGGAATCAGCCCATTACCAGAATTTCCCCTGCCCTGACCTCATCAGCATAACAGTGTCATTCAAATGCATAGGTGCTAATCCAATCAGCCTGACAGTATTGCCCATACCTTCACATTATCATAGAGACAAAGGCACAGCTGTGCCTTGAGCTTAGCATTCACCTTTAACTTAGGTCAGGAAGTGCATAAAGACAAAAGGTTAATGTCTCAGACACCTGGGCTGCCTGAATTGATGTTCTTAGAATGTCATCATCTTCACCTCAAAATGTAAAACACACATTGGAACCTAAATCTATCATTTAATAAATTTGTAATCCCACAGTTCCCCCTTTGAGAGTTCTAATAACTCTCACAAAATACAAATTTAGACACTTAAAAGTTCATTCTTGCAACTTGTAATCGTTACAGGCACATTGTACATGTTCTGTGTTGCTTATACGTAATTGCATGCTGACACAGAAAACAAAACATGCAATTAGGGTCCGTGAAGTTCTTACGGGTAATACTCTTTTCTGGTTGGAACTGTCATTTCCTTGTGAGAGGCAGGAGTACAAGTTTCCGAACCATGAAGAATTATCTTCAGTCATCTGGTGTAATTTTGCTGAAAGACCAAGAATGTCTTGTTGGATTTTGTTCAAGTTCTCTGTTGGATCCATTAACCCGGTGATGTCCATGATGGTTAATAGTACGAAAATCTTGATCATGTTGATGGATGACTGAAGTTCCCGTATGTGAGTCTCTGCGTTGTGTATTTTTTTCTTTCTTCTTTCTTTTCTCTTTCTTGTGTGATAGTTGGCTCGGCAATGGGTCTAGTGGTTTTCTAGAGGTTGTGGCTTCATACGCAGGTGAGGAGGTCGGTGCGTATGGGTCTCAGGACAGCCATCAAGTGGTATCTGCACAGAGGAAGAAAAAAACCAAAACAAAAGAGAACAACGGCACATAGCAGTATTTGTTGTAGAGTCTGCAAACATTAGGGTTGTATCCTCTGTTCAAATATAGTCTGCTATTGTTGTTCCTTCTTTCCCTATTTCTCAATTCCTGCGACACCTAAAGAACAGTGAGGTAAGGATGGACTAGTGGATGGGGAAGGGCCTATGAGGAAATCTTCACCGCAGGGTTAGCCCCCGAAGCCTGTTGCTTTCGGTTCTTCCCTGGGCTCCTCACTGGTTCTTGTGTCTGTCCTATCCTATCCCTGTAGGTGGGGGAACAACTTTACAGTGTGACACATGAGTCCAGGCTTTCCTTCCCTGACACAACACTGCAACTGCTGTAATCAACATCACTTGATGTGGTCCGTGCCACTTAGGCTCTAATGGCTTGTTTCTGAATGACTTTATCATAACCCACTGACCTGGGATGATTGTGTGTCCACCATCTGGTGGAGTCTGCCAACACGACTCAACTCTCTCTTTGGCACTCTGCACTGCCTTTGTGAGGTTTTCACAGTAAGCGATCAGGGCATCTGAAGCAATGTGCACATCAGCATTTCTAAGATCAATCACACCTGGCATCTGCATTGGGCGTCCAGTAATAATCTCATGAGGGCTCAGTCCTACTGATCTGTTAGGTGATGCTCTCATACTACACAGTACTGCGGGCAGTGCTTCCACCCATGGTACTCCTTCCTGATACATTTTGCTTAGCCTGGTTTTGATTGTTCTGTTTGATCGTTCAACCTGTCCTGATGCTTGTGGCCTATAGGGACAGTGAAGGTTCCACTTAATCTTCAACATTCTAGACACTTCCTTGACTACCTGTCCTGTGAAGTGGGTACCTTGATCTGAGTCAATGCAATCTGGTAATCCCCATCTGGGAATGAAATCAGTGACAAGACATTTAGCAGTATGTGCAGCTGTAGCACGCCCTGTTGGATAAGCTTCTACCCATCTTGAGAACTTGTCTATTACTACCAAAACGTCAGTTTTTCCTTTACAAGGGGGCAACGATATGTAATCAACTTGCAGGTGACGAAATGGCCCTGGTGGAGCTGGGGTATGTGCTGCTGGTGTAGTGGCTGCTGGTACATCATTATTTTTCTGACATGTAACACATCTCTTGACTGTTTCAGTGGCTGCGTTTCTGAATTTTGGATTCCACCATTGATTTGAGAACCTGTGATTCATCGTTGCTGGACCACTATGACCCAAACTGTGTATTTGTTGAGCCAAATATGGCAACAGTGATTCGGGAGCAACATACTTTCCCCCTTTGGTCCAGCAGCCGGATGAATCCACAGTGGCTCCTTTGTCTAACCATGTCCATGCTTCATATAGAGGAACATCTTTGTACAGATCAATGATTGATTCAGGAGGCAGAATTGCCTTCTGTGCTGTACTACCTGAACACACTTGTACAGTTGCATAGAAACAAGCCTGTTTAGCCGCTACATCAGCAAGAGCATTACCTTTAGCTTCCGTAGTATTAGTTGTGAGATGTGCTTTCACTTTGATCACCGCTAATTTCTTTGGGAGTTTCATGGCAAACATTAAATCTTTCACTAATCCAGCATGCTTAATGGGGGATCCAGCAGAAGTTAGAAATTTTCTGGTTTGCCAAATGACACCAAAATCATGAATTACCCCAAAAGCATACCTGGAATCTGTGTAGATATTTGCAACCGATCCTGAAGCTAGCGTGCATGCTCTAGTTAAGGCTACTAGTTCTGCAGCTTGAGCTGAAAAATGATCTGGAAGACGACCTGAAGCAACTACTTCAGTGGTGGAAGTTACTGCATATCCTGCTCGTCTGTTACCTTCAATAACTTGAGCTGAACCATCAACAAACAACTCCAATTCTGCGTTCTCTATGGGAGTTTCTACTATTTCACTTGTTGCTGCACATGTAAGCGTAACACAATCATGAGTCATTTCGCCTTCATCCTCTAACACAAATTCAGTCATTGCAGACATCATACATGAGGATGGGTTCGTGACTGGTGCACGCTGTATAACAATATTCGGGGCTGTGAGAGTTGCTAAACAATTTCCCCAACGGGAGGAGGTGACAGAAGTGACTTTTGCTTAATTCATGAGTGCGGACACTGCATGAGGGCATCTTATGTTTACAGTCTGTCTTAACACCATTAGTTTTATTTACAAAGAATCGTTCAGCTTTGTTGTACATTACTGGGGAAATTAAGCACTCACAGCCCTAACAGTTAACACCTGAGCAAACTGCTCCAACAGTTCGGTGAAGTGGGGAGGGGCTGCTTCAGAGTACTAAGTAGACTGAGTAGGAACTGAGTAAAGCTGTTAATTTCTCCTAATGTCTTTTTGCTTTTCCTACACTCTTTCATCCAGTGTCCAGGTTTACCACAGTAATGACAACTGCCCTCCTTCTTAGGACATTTAGGTTTCTGTCGTTTCTCTGTGTTGACCTTAAAGGATGCTGCTGCATTCTTTACTCTGGCTTTAACATCAGAGTCTCTTTCCCAAGTAGCTAAACTGTCCAAGCTGTTTTGTAAGCTTCCAGTGGACCATGTTAGATCTAAGAAAGGCAAAGCAGATCTATACTCTGATAAAAGGCCATCAAACCATGTTCGAACTAATGGTCCTTTATGATCCAGTACCTTCTCTGGAGTGTCAGCTATTCCACTATATGCTGCAGCTGACTGACAAAACCTTTCAGTGTACTCACTTACAGTTTCATCCTTCTTCTGCACACAACTAGTGACTTTTGACCAATCCACTTTTGGTCCAACAATGTTCTTTAGAATTTTCAAAACACCTTCTCTCAAATCGCTTTTACTGGCATGTTGCAGTTCAGAAGTAACAGCAGACTCAAAACTGTTGAATTCAGATTCAGTTAGAATTTGTGACATCAGCTGCGTGACTTCTGTTAACGACATGTCATAGAGACGCATTTTGCTGATCAATGTTCTTCTAAATTCAGAAAAATGTGTGCGTGCTGACGGTAAACTCTGAGATAGTCTCTCTATATCCTTAGGACATAAAGCTTTGGCAACAGTTTGTATTTGCACAACAGAAGAATTGAGAGGAACACTATCAGTTTCCTCAATTCCCTGAGATCTTCTCCTAGCACCACACACATTGACGGAATTTACAGGCACGTCAGTTACTGATTGGAGAGCTACATCTGTTTCAAAAAAAACTTGTAAGTCAGGATAATTGTTATCAGGCTGACTAACTTCTTCCACATCAGTTTTTGCTGAAGCTTTGTTGCGGTTAAATTTCTTAGTCAAAATGGATACTCTAGCATGGAGCTCTTTGTTCTGTTCCTCTAACTCTGAGTTACGCTGAGACTGTTGTGTAGCTAGCGCTAAACTGAATTCTCTGTGACAGCAGATAATGCCTTTCACATTGTTCTTGCGAATACATGCTCTTAGCACCTTTTTACACTCATCTACCGACCAAGTCTCGTCTGGATGAATCCCATATTTCTGCGTTAGTTCTTGTCTAACTTTTTCAGTGACTATTAGGTCCATTTGTTCCCCTAACAGCGTTTTGAATTCACTATCTGACCACAAAGGAGTCGCAAGACCACCTTTTTCAGTTGTGGGGATCAGTCTAGAATTCTTTCTAAACATTTTGTGAGTTTCTTTGTTACCACACAATCAAAACACTAAAACTTCTCTGATCAACAGAGAGTACACTTGTTAACACAGATCAACTAGTGTTAACCTTCCCTGGCAAAGCAGAGGATAACACAAATTACTAGCACTTTACGCTAATCTTCCCTGCCAAAACAGAGGATAACAAATATTGGCACGTAATGCTAATCTTCCCTGCCTGAACAGAGGATAACCAATTCTTCCCTGCCGAAACAGAGGATAACAAATATTAGCACGTAATGCTAAACTTCCCTGCCTGAACAGAGGATAACCTTCATCTCTAAAAATACATTTTTAGAGGATAAACTTAGTTAAATCAAACCCTACAGCTGTCTGTTAACTCTTCTCTGACGGCGCAGAGGATAAAAATTTGTACTGGTCTTAAAGGTTCTTTTGGATAGAGTGACACTCACCAACACTTGGTTGTACAGAAAGATTCAGACTGGAACGAAATCAGATCTTTGTTGAGCTTGAAGTTTCAATCTGGGTTCAGGTGAGGAGCTCTATCCGGGTCACGGCACCATCTGTTGAGAACTTTTTCTCTTCGAAGTAGAGACCAGGAGATGTTGGGATATCTTTCAAGCAGAAGTTACTCTTTATTGAGAACTCGCTGTGCGTCGCTGCAGTCATCCAAGTCTAACTATTGCTCAGCACAGTAGAGTTTATACCTTTCAAGGGGGAGGGACACATAGAGGTGGAGACATCTAAACAAAGCATGCAAATGCAGTACAGGAATCAGCCCATTACCAGAATTTCCCCTGCCCTGACCTCATCAGCATAACAGTGTCATTCAAATGCATAGGTGCTAATCCAATCAGCCTGACAGTATTGCCCATACCTTCACATTATCATAGAGACAAAGGCACAGCTGTGCCTTGAGCTTAGCATTCACCTTTAACTTAGGTCAGGAAGTGCATAAAGACAAAAGGTTAATGTCTCAGACACCTGGGCTGCCTGAATTGATGTTCTTAGAATGTCATCATCTTCACCTCAAAATGTAAAACACACATTGGAACCTAAATCTATCATTTAATAAATTTGTAATCCCACAATCTGATTACTTTTAGTCTCTTTTAGAAGAAAACAAACATAACCCCAGGTATTTATTCAATCAAATTTATGGAATTCAAGTCGATTCGTCCAAGCGTTCTCGAATATCACACTAACGAATTTGCCGAAAAGCACGCAAAAGTGGATCTGAGGCTATATCTCCGCAAGGGTTTGACGGATTGAGACGAAACTTGGTGTGTGTTATACCAAGCATGACCTGAGGCTACATGCAGTGTTTCGGCACTGTGCCACCTAGTGGTCAGGAGATATGAAAAAATGCATATTTTTGCTTATAAATTTTGAATGGCTTGGCTAAAAATCATAAAATGGTCTCTTTAGATTCGGTGCATCATGCCGAGTCCAACCATATCCAATTTTCCCATGTCAGCCATTTTGTGCGTCGGCCATGTTGTATTTTGTCCTAAAATGCTATATTTTACGAACGCATTGACGTATCGTTACGAAACTTGGTATGAAAATGGCTGTAAGAAAATAGCTAAAGCATTGAGAATCCCCATTTCCACCATCAGGGTAATAATTAAGAGGCTCCAATCAACTAAAGATGTTACATATCTGCCTGGAAGAGGACGTGTGTCTATATCGTCCTAATGCATGGTGAGGAGAGTTTGAGTGGCCAAAGACTCTCCAAGGATCACAGCTGGAGAACTGCAGAGATTAGTTGAGTCTTGGGGTCAGAAAGCCTAAAAATAGATCAAACAGCACCTACATCACCACATGTTTAAATGGGTTTCAAGAAAAAAACTCCTGGCTCAACCAAAAACAATCTCTGGCATATTCAGTTGTCAGACAGGACTGGAACTTTAAACTGCACTGGCTTCTATTGTCAGATGAAACATAAAAAAATAGCTTTTTGGCAGCAAACCCACCAGATGGGTTTGGTGCAAACAGGGATAAAAAAGTACCCCATGTCCACGTTTAAATATATGGCTGGATCTATAATGTTGTGGGCCTGTTTTTCTGCCAGAGGTCCTGAACATCTTGTTCAGATACATGGCATCATGGATTCTATCAAATACCAACAGATAAATATCAAAACCTGACTGCCTCTGTTAGAAATCTCATAATGGACCATATTTGGATCTTCCATCAAGACAATGATCTAAAACAAACATCAAAATCAACACAAAAATGTGTCACTGAGCACAAAATGAAGCTTCTGCCATGGCTGTCCCAGTCCTCTGACCTGAACCCTATAGAAAATGAGTGAGGTGAACTAAAGAGGAGAAGCACTAACATTGAGCTGTGAATCTGAAGGATCTGGAGAGAGTCTGCATGAAGGAATGGTCTCTGATCTGTTATCAGGTGTTGTCCAAACCCTTCAGCATTATAGGAAAAAACTCAGAGCTGTTATCTAGGGAAAAGGACGTTGCAATAATTGGGTGCCAATTACCGTGGCTAACGTGAACTAGAGAAAAACATTTATTTCATAATGGGAATTTCCTCCTACTTTCCATTGATTTCAATGAAAGGTTAGAATTTTGTAATTTTTTTTGAATGAAAGATCAAATGGATAAACAATGCAGATTTATTTTCACAGCCACATTTGCTCATATTTACAATATTAGTGAGCAGCACTGTGTATATATATATATATATATATATATAATGTGATATGCTGCATCTAAATCTAAATAAACTAAATAAAAACAGTTTTATTAATAATAATATAATAATCATTATAAACCTACTTAAATAAAAAATATATAATATAATATCAAATCGATAAACCAATTGTCACCATGTTCATAAAAAGTCTTAATGGACTATTAACAAATGTAAAGCATAATACATAAAGACAACTGAGAAAAAAACTAAATATTAAAAATAAAATTGCAAAAAAAAAAAAGATTTTTGTTGAACTTAAAAAAATGTGACGTCAAAATGTGCACTTTCAGTTATACTGTACAGGAACCTTATATAAGGAGCATAAGAGTAATACTGAAATGAACTAACTCAAAGTTAACTCAGGTCAAGCATTTGTGTCAAGCTAGATAAACAAGTTTATTCTGCAACTGGCACATTGGCCTTGGCAGTGGTGAAATCTGTGGGATTCACACACCTGTGGGTATCAGCCATGAGAAAACACCTGTTCTGTGAACTCCTGCGGGCATATATATATAGATGACAGAAGTGTTAACAGTGCAGAAAGTCCAGACAGACTGCAAACATGCTGAGGATCCTGTTGTTGAGTGTGCTGGCCGCCCTGGGTAAGACATTTGTCTGTTTCTACTGAGAGAATCATTTGTATTTAGCTGAGACTTTGCCAATTTAACAAATGCATGCAATACTCAGAACTTTAAAAATTGAGTCTATATGGACTCAAACTACAATAATACTGCAGTCTTAGCATGTCTAAGTGTGTTTTTTTGTATCCAGCGCTGGCTGAGCCCAGATATCTAGAGGAGGCCCCTGAGGAGAGGGTCGTTGGTGGAGAGGTGGCAAGACCCAACTCTTGGCCTTGGCAGGTAAAACATCTTAACAATAAGTCAATAAATAAGTTGTTTTGGTGTTTTTCCACATCTAAATGGACATGGTTGTACAAGGTTAAGGTGGTCAAGATATTTTTCTTAATGTGGTTGAAGGTTAGTTACTGTCTCACTAACAATCTTGACAAAGATGGTCTACAAGGCAGGTTGGCATCAGCTTCACCATAATGATCATTAAAAACCAGCTTGATACCAAGTAAAACCATTTCAAGCTGCATTTTTCAGCATGAATTAAGTCCGGTCTACTTGCTGGGTTATTTTAATCAAGTTTTAAAGACCACTCATATTGAAATGAGGATGTTTCTGTTGTTCCTCCCTCAAATCTTCTGATTCTAACAAAGTCATGGTCTCTTTCTCAGATCTCTCTCCAGTACCTGTCTGGCGGCAGCTACTATCATACTTGTGGTGGGACTCTGATCAGAACTAATTGGGTGATGACCGCTGCCCACTGTGTTGACACGTAATGAAATTTTTCAGTATCTATATGGCTAAGAGACAACAAACACATCTGAAAAACTTTAAGAGATCACATATGAGGAGTCGTGGCCTAATGGTTAGAGAGTCGGACTCATAATCGAAAGGTTGTGGGTTCGAATCTCAGGTCCGGCAGGGATTGTTGGTGGGGGGAGTATCCTCCTTCAATACCACAACTGAGGTGTCCTTGAGCAAGGCACCGAACCCACAACTGCTCCCCGGGCACTGTAACATGGCTGCCCACTGCTCCGGGTGTGTGTTCACTTATGGGTTAAATGCAGAGAATACATTTCACTGCTGGTTATATAATCTCTATATAATCGTGTTTGTGACAAATAAAACTATAATTCTATTCTAATTCATATGTATGACTCTAAAGCACCTTTTCACTTTCATGCGATTGTGTCATACAGTCCGGCCTCTGGAGGCAGCTGTAACTCACTTTCAATGTTATGTGCAAAACAATTAAGAGATAATTGTGACTTTTTCTCTCACAATTTGTTTTCTCATATAGTTATAAAGCCAGAATTGCGGGATATAAATGCAGTTTTATATTTTAAGCTAACATTTTGAAATTCTGACTTTTTTCTCACAGTTGAGAGTTTGATATCCTGCAATTCTGACTTTTCTCAGATGAATTCAGATATAAAAGCTCAATTGCAAGTTATAAAGTCCAGTTCCGAGGGGGAAAAAGTGAGCTCACAATTCAGATTTTTTCTTACAATTGCATTTTTATATCTTGCAAGTCTGACTTTATAACTCGTAATTGCGAGTTTATATCATGGGAAAAAAAGCGAGATGCAAACTCACAATTGCGAGGAAAAAAAGTCAGAATTTTGAGATAAAATGTCACAATTACCCATTCATTTTTATTTTTTAATTCAGTGGCGGAAGTAAGCTTACATAGCCTACTGAATTGAACATATTTAATAATAAATGAACTTTACACCATCACTGTTACTTTCTTGTTTAATACTGTGAAGCGACTTTGAAACACTTTATTGTACAAAGCACTATAAAAAATGACTTGAAATAAATAACTGGAAATTCCGCGCCTTCAGGAAAGCATCTATGCAGACAAAATGTTATAAATAAAAAAATGAAGCTTGCTTCCTGACTTTACCTGTGTTCACTTGGGTGGCACAGTGGCTCGGTGGTTAGCACTGTTGTCTCACCCACACTTGTGTGTATAACAGACTATGGTATGGATTGACTGGTTCTCGCCATGAATATAGCTACTTGTATCTACAGATGCTGGAATGGCATCTTTAAAAAAATAAACAAACAAACAAAACCTGTGTTCACTTAAACGTGTTTCCTGTGCAGCTCGAGAACTTGGCGTGTTGTCCTGGGCGACCACGACATCTACAACCATGAGGGTCGTGAGCAGTACATGAGCGTCAGCGCTGTCCACATCCACCCCAACTGGAACAGCAACAGTTTGTCTTCTGGGTGTGTAAACATTACATACACAACATACATGACTGTGGAGACAATTATACACAACTTATAATTGCAGGTATAACTTTAACGCAACACACTCAACTCGACAATTATACATAACTTTAACAAACACAAACAGTACTATATTAACTTTACACATATCGGCACACAAATGTATCAATGGCATTCCGCTGTCAGGGATTTACTAAATAATAACTGTCAAGCAACTAGGCCTACGCCTGCTCCATAGCACAGCTGTATATCACTCCGCTGATCGGCGCTACTTTAATGTCTCTCGTATCGCTTCGCACTATTCAGTTTCATACAATGCAACTGGCGCCATCTTGCGTTTCAGATGTTGATTGTAATGAAAATGACCTCAGAACTTCCTCAATTACTGCAGGGGTCAGTGGTGTCCTGCAGAGTTTAGCTCCAACCCTAATCACACACCTGAACCAGCGAATCAAGGTCTTACTAGGTATACTTGACAATTCCAGGCAGGTGTGTTGAGGCAAGTTGGAGCTAAACTCTGCAGGACACCGGCCCTCCAGGATCAAGTTTGATGACCCCTGAGTTACTGTATATGTGACCCTGGACCACAAAACCAGTCTTAAGTAGCACAGGTATATTGTAGCAATAGCCAAAAAATTATTGTATGGGTCAAAATTATCGATTTTTCTTTTATGCCAAAAATCATTAGGATATTAAGTAAAGATCATGTTGTATGAAGATATTTTGTAAATTTCCTACCATAAATATATCAAAACTTCATTTTTTATTAGTAATAGGCATTGATAAGAACTTCATTTGGACAACTTTAAAGGTGATTTTCTCAATATTTTGATTATTTTGCACCCTCAGATTCCAGATTTTCAAATAGTTGTATCTCAGCCAAAGGATGGAAAGATTATTTATTCAGCTTTCAGATGATGTATAAATCTATAAATAATTGACCCGTATGACTGGTTTTGTGGTCCAGGTTCACATATTGTTGTCAAAATAGTATTTCATGATTTTTTAGATTTTTTAAAAAAAAATGTGTGGCCAAAATGTATGTATTTTCTTTGATTTAAATACATAGGTCAAATATATATTTGTATTTAAATCAAAGAAAATACATATATTTTGGCCACACATTAAAAAAAATGCTTTATTTAAATGCTTTAAAAAAAGCATATTTAAATGCTTTAAAATTTTAATTATTTATATTTATAAAATGCATTTTCAAAAATTTAAAAACAATGGTCAAAAATAGATTGATAGTAAATATATTGACGTAAATATTTTTTTCAAATACATTTTTCACAAATATTTTTGCAAATTTTTGTATATTTTTAAAAATATGTTTAAACATAAAATACAGTAATTTCAACATATCGTCAGCAATCATGCAATATAACTTTTACGCAGCATATAGGCTACAATACATCTACAAATTCATGTTTTCTGCTTAATAGGCTGTATCAACTTTATGCAACAAATGTACAGTTTCACACATCAACACAACATGATTGTATCAAAGATTTTCTAAAGTTATAGCACCCCCTAGATCACAAATGTGTGAAATCTAAATTGTAGACATTCTGTGCATTTCAGATATGATATCGCCCTTCTGCGCCTGTCCTCCAGCGCCTCTCTGAACTCATATGTTCAGCTGGCCAGCCTGCCACCCTCTGGACAGGTTCTGCCCCACAACAACCCCTGTTACATCACCGGCTGGGGCCGCACACAGAGTCAGTTTAGCTTCAAGTACAACAAATCAGCCATGATGTTGCCTGAAATCATTTCTGACTCATTTCTATTTCTCTCCTCTGATCTTCATGTAGCTGGTGGGTCGCTCTCGGCTCAGCTGAAACAGGCCTATCTGCCCGTGGTCGACCACAGTAACTGCTCTCGTAGCGACTGGTGGGGAAGCACCGTGAAGAACACCATGGTTTGCGGTGGTGGCGGAAGCGACTCTGGATGCCAGGTGAGACAGACTGACTCTCGAACAGATCATAAATTATGAGAAGTTGTTTGGTTCTGTGGTAAAACTGACTCATTTTGGCTCCTGTCATGTTGTCTTAGGGTGACTCTGGTGGCCCTCTGAACTGCCAGGTCAGTGGTCAGTATGTTGTCCATGGTGTGACCAGCTTCGTGTCTTCATCGGGTTGTAACGCCTACAAGAAGCCAACAGTCTTCACTCGTGTGTCTGCCTACACCAGCTGGATTAATGGCGTACGTACAATTCATTAATTATATCAGAATTATAATGAACTTTAAATAAGATATTAACAAACATTAAAGGTCATGACTGTATCTTGTAAGACAGTGTCATATTTTAATACATGCGCCATTTTGTTTATTTCAGATCATTTGATAAGCAGGAAAACCTGAGAGGCTGAAAGACAAACATCCTTCACTTACAATAAATTTTACATCTAATCTTGGGCTGCTTTTGAAACATTGGTGTCCTCGTTTAATCCAGTTTGATTAAAAACATTAAATAAATTCAGTGGTGCAATTAATTATTCAAGGTTTCATTATTGCTTTATTTTACATGAACATGTATTCAACAACCTGTAACCCTTGTTTTATTTAAACTGGTCAAATATTGCAGAAGAAAAAAACAAAAATAATTATCCAATTTCTTTCAAATAAGTTATTGAAAAGGGGGCAAACAACAGCATGAGCTATACATACGATGCAAAACCTCTCACTATATACATTTGAACCCACAAAATTAAACATAAGAAGATTTTAAAATAAATTAGTTATAGATTTGCAATAGTATCAGAATTGTTTCACTATTTCATATTTTATAATTTATTAATACTTATACAGTAGTTGTAGAAT
Organism: Aspiorhynchus laticeps; assembly: GCA_023376895.1. Lineage (NCBI taxonomy): Eukaryota > Metazoa > Chordata > Actinopteri > Cypriniformes > Cyprinidae > Aspiorhynchus > Aspiorhynchus laticeps. The sequence continues at coordinate 83,684,475 of CM041793.1, read as the reverse complement.
ATTTGTACTGCTTATTACTAATTGTAATAATAAACTGACTTGTATTTATATAACACAAGTCTGCCTCCCTGGCATTGATTTATAGCTAAGCCAGAACAGACCACGTGATTTTGCCAAGTAAGACATGTTCCTGGATCAACATCTTTTGCTACTGAGCTATGCTTTGATACAACCTCTCAACTTTTCTCTTTTTTTTAACAAAATGTGCTTTTTACCTTGTACTGTGTAATATAATTTCAACTTTATCTTTAACAGCATTCAATATATTTTTAACATTTCAAAACACATTAAACAATTCCACAACAAATCTAAAATATCATAATGAAATATTATCAAAATAGTCCTGAAATGGTGACAGAACTGACGGAGTTGACACATCTGACGGTGGGGACGAAAACCTGAATTTGTAGTCTTTTTAACTATCAAATACATTGAATCAATCAGTTACTGTATTAAAACAAACACAACAAGCAGTGAGTATCTTATTGTTTATAAAGCTTTTATTCGAGAGTCACATTTAAGTATTTTGATATATCATTGGAACACAAAATCTGACGTTGGTGACATCAGACGGTGTTGACAAATTTGGTATTTCTTTCTCAAAACAAATAGAGTTCATGTAGTAGCCATTTTGTTTTTTTCTGTTGATGCTAGATGCTAATGGAACCTGCTTCAGGAGAATAAAAGGATCTAAATATTTCAAATAATTTCCTCAGAAATTGGAAGATGGTGTTGACATATCATGGTTGTGACCAGGAAATATTAACATTAGGATTTAAAATATTAGAAAACTATAAAACTGAACAGAGTCTGTCTGACAGTGATATACTCTGCAGGGGAGGGCTGTATCTGAAATCGCCCCCTATACCCTCATTCACTATTCCCTACATTAGTCCACTCATACTGTTACGTCCCTATATGTGACGTTGAGTTGCTGTTTGAGTATTTTTCTGTTTTTGATATTCTTTTTCCAGGTTTGCCTTTTCTTTCTCTTGGCCGCACTCTTGTTTTTCTTTTCTCTCTCTTCTACTTTCACTTTCGCAGGTGGCGTGCGGATTGGTCGTCTCGCTTGTCAATCATTCGGGACGAGTTGATTGGGTGTGATGACGTGAGGGGGGAGTGTGCTTCAATCGCGCTCGCTGATTGACGTCCAGCAGTGCTATTAAAGGGAAACGCCGGTGTATTAGAGAGGCCGGTCTTTGTGAACTTGTGCTGTGTTTTTTTTATGTTGTGTTCTTTTGTTTGGTTTAGTTTGTATGGTTTAGTTCATAATGTGCTTTGACGGCAATGTAAAATATCTTATCTATTTGCTGTCCTGAAGCCTTTGTCCTTTGATACTTGAAAGCCTTAGAAAGCTTCTCAAAGTTCTGTTAAAACTGGATTGGAGGTGAAGGGAGTAGGTAAGTTATGTCACGTGACTTACATGGTGCACATTTAGGTTTATGTCGTTGTCTAGACACCCTAGGTTAGGGACTTGTGCCACTCTCTGTATGTTTTTGTTTGGTTAGGTATAGTGTAGTTGAGTTACGACGTCTTGGACGTTGAAGATTGTTTTCTTTTTACATTTTTCTTTTCAAAGTTCAGAATTAGATTAAAATGGGTTAGTAAGATTTCTTCTGGTTTTGTTATTTTCTTTTTTTTGGCACGGTCCAGGCTCCCTTCATTCTATCCAGTTCTTTAATAAGCTGAGGTTGCCAGTGTGTCTAGTTTTTTTTTTGTATTTATATATAATTAAGTTATTTTGTGAAAATAACTGTCACAGCCTTTAATAATAAAGCAAGTTTGCTTGATTTACTCTCTGGTGTTAGTTATTCTTATTCGCACACTGGTCTAATGTCCCCCTTCCTAATCCCTAGATGCTTAACCATCAAGGGAGGGTCGTAACATTAATGGGGGCTCGTCCGGGATCAGAATATATTATTCTGAAGTTTATGTTCCTGGACTAAAATAGGCAAGTTCGTGGCATTGTTGTTTTTTTCTTCTCTGGTGTGTTGAGAGTTAGTGCACAGTGTCGTAGGTATGGCTAGTTTTGATTTGAAGAAGTTTTTAGATAAACCCTCATTAGAACAGTTAAACAGTTGCAAGATGGATGATTTGTTGGCGGTAGCAAGTCATTTTCAGATTGCAGTAGGTAAACAGTCTCATAAAGCAGAGATTAAGTCTGTTGTGTATAATCGATTAGTGGAGTTGGATGTACTCGGTTTGCCAGCAAAGGAGGGTGCAGCGGTGGGCAGTGTGGTAGTGGGTAGTGCATCTGTTGGGAGTGAGAATGAGAGTGAGGAGGAATTGATGCCTGCGGCGGAGGTGGAGGCCGATGTTAGGGCAATGTTATCTCCCTTTGTACCATTCTCTCCTGTGTCGACAGGTTCAAAAGGGGACACGAGACTGAAAGTCTGTTTGGCCCGCTTGCAGTTTGAAGCGCAAAAGAAGGCGCAGACTCGGCAGGTGGAAATGGATTTGCGATTGCAAATTCGCACACTTGAGATCGAGGCGGACAAGCAGGTTAGAATGCGACAGCTGGAGCTTGACGCAATGAGAATTGTGGGAGGTTCAGCTGCGCAACCAGATCTCCCTTGAGTTGCCGCCGCTGTCGTTGTTGTCCCTGCTCCCGTTGTTGTCCCTGCTCCCATTGTTTCTTCTACTCCCACTGTTTGCCCTGTGTCTGCTCCATCTGCAGCAACCGGGTCATTTGATGTGAGTAAACATATTACGTTGGTGCCACTTTTTCGTGAAACGGAGATAGACTCCTATTTTAATGCTTTCGAGCGCATTGCCACGTCCCTTTGTTGGCCAAAGGAGCTTTGGGCTCTTTTGTTGCAGTGTCGTCTGGTGGGTAAAGCGTTAGAGGTTTTTTCTGCTATTTCTGTAGAGGACAGTTTAAATTATGAAACTGTGAAATTAGCGATATTGCGTGCCTACGGACTAGTTCCAGAGGCATATCGACAGAAATTTAGGGGCCATAAAAAGAATTCGTGCCAGACATTTGTAGAATTCGCTAGAGAGAAATCGATGTTATTTGATAAATGGTGCAGTGCAACTAAAACCGGAGACTTCAACTCCTTAAGAGAATTAATTCTGCTTGAGGAATTCAAAGGATGTTTGTCTGAACGTGTGGTGGTCTATTTGAGTGAACAGAATGGCAATGACAATGGCAATTTTATTTATATAGCACTATTTACTACAACCAGAGTTGACCAATGTGCTTTACAATAGAATAACTAAAAACAGCAATAACACAAAGAAAAATAAAACAGTAATACATTATAACATGCAACAAAAAATCATAACATGCAACAAAAAACATAGAACATAGTGCTTCAACCAGGATAAAAAGCATTATCGAACAGATAGGTTTTTAATTTAGACTTAAAAATAGCCACAGATGAAGCCATTCTAATAAACATGGGCAAATCATTCCAGGGTCTTGGCGCAGTTGTAGCAAAAGCGCGATCACCCCTGCACTTCCGCCTCGTTTTGGGGATAAACAAGAGTCTCTGGTTAGAGGACCGAAGGGATCTGGTTACATTGTACTCAATCAATAAGTCAGAGATATATGAAGGAGCCATACCATTTAGTGACTTGTAGACAATAAGTAAAATTTTAAAATCTACTCTGTAACGCACAGGCAGCCAATGAAAAGACTGTAAAACCGGAGTAATATGATCCCGTTTATGACTCCCGGTCAAAAGTCTAGCTGCCTCATTCTGAACCAGTTGTAATCGGGATAGAGCTGTTTGACTAATCCCAGCATAGAGTGAGTTACAGTAATCTAATTTAGAAGTAATAAAAGCATGAATCACTTTCTCACGATTTTTAAAAGAAAGAAAAGACTTAGCTTTAGACAGGAGCCGCAACTGAAAAAAAGATGATTTGACCACAGAAGGTTAATTCATTGTCGCAGGCTGCTGTCCTAGCAGATGAGTTTGTGCTCACTCATAAGGGGGTATTCTCTGTGACGCGCACTGAAAAGAATGTGGCTAGTGTTCCATTCCAAAGTCAGAGTGCTCGGATAAAACCTGTAACGTCACAATCAAAGGAGGTAAGGGACCGTTTTTATTGTCATAAGCATGGACACTTGATTGCTGATTGTCCTGTGCTTGGGCGTAAGCAACAGGTTCAAAACCCTAAAAGTGTTGCATTGTTAAAGACTGTGCCATCGTCTGAGCTATCGAGTGGTACTGATGTCCTTCACACGAGCTACAAGCCTTTTGTTATGACCGGGTTTATCCAGGACGTCTACAGCACCCGTCTCACCCGCAAAGCCCTCAGCATTGCAGGTGATCCCACCCACCCGACACACAGCTTCTTCAGTCTGCTGCCATCAGGGAGGAGACTGCAGAGTCTCTAGGCGAGGACCAGCAGACTGAAGGACAGCTTCATCCATCAGGCTGTCAGGAAGCTGAACTCCCTCCCGTCCTTGCTCCCCCCCCCCACCCCCAGGACCCCCCCCCCCCCTTACAAACTGTGACCCGCACCAGTCACTTTGTGCAGCACTGGACTGATCTCTACCTCATCCAGCATTCTGTAAACTACCTCTTCTGACAGTCTGATAAAATACTTCTTTTTTTGCACTACACATATCTGCACAGTTTTGTTTTATTTAACTGGTTTGCACTCTATCTGCCATGTGCCTTATGCCACTTTATCTATCTCTCTTTTATTTTATTTTTATTTAATTTTTTTTCTACAATGTCCTCATTTGTATATCTGTATAGTTTGTATGTACTGTACATATGGTTAAACTGTATTTATCTGTATTTGAACGTCTACTGTCAGTGTTTAATGTTAACTGTATGCACCAAGGGTCTGAGAGTAATGCAATTTCAATTCTCTGTATGTATGTACTGTACATGTGGAAGAATTGACAATAAAGCAGACTTGACTTGACTTGTTTGTTTCTTTGTCTGGCAAGGATGAGGATCGGAGAGAAATTTCCATTCATTGGGATACTGGTGCTATGGTGTCCATTATGGTGTCTGATATTTTGCCTTTTTCTGATGGGTCATATTGTGGCTCAAATGTTTTGGTCCGTGGGATCGAAATGCAAGTAGTGCCTGTCCCTTTACATCGTGTGCATCTAGACTGTACACTGGTGTCCGGATTTGTGAGAGTGGGAGTTCGTAGTTCACTTCCTGTGAAAGGAGTAACTTTCATTTTGTGAAACGATTTAGCTGGAGGTAAAGTGTTGCCAGTGCCAGAGGTGACTGACAACGATGTTGCTCATTTCCATCCTGAGGTGTTTTCTACTTGTGCAGTTACTCGGGCTCGATCAGCTAAGGCTATGGAGCAAGTTGATTTAGCGGATTCATTGGTAGGGCATGTGTTAGCAGAGGATGAGAACCTTTTTGAAACCAAGAGAAATGATATGTGAGGTTCTGATGTGAAAAGTTCAGCGGGTTTGCTGGAAAGTTCTCATTCTTTAGATTTGCCCATTTCTCGTTTTCAGATAATTGCTGCACAAAAGGATGACTCGTCTCTGACTAAATGTTTCTCAGCTGTCATTAGCTCAGAGGCTGCGAAGAAAAGGGACACTGCATACTTCATAGATGATGGTTTATTAATGAGGAGGTGGTGTTCTAAGGTTGAAGAGGATTTGGATTGGAACGTTATATATCAAGTGGTAGTTCCAAGCAAGTATCGTTCTTATGTATTGTGTTTAGCTCATGAACACTTACTTTCTGGACATTTGGGGGTAACAAAAACTTATCGTATTCTCCAGCATTTTTTTTGGCCTGGACTGAAACGAGATGTGGCTAAATTCTGTCGTACGTGTCATACTTGTCAAATTACAGGTAAGCCAAGTCCTTTACCGAAAACAAAAGCAGGTAACCAATATCTGTGTACCATAATGTGTAGAGCGACTCGATTTCCTGAAGCTGTTCCATTGCGCAACATAAAGTCTCCTGTTATTTTGAAAACGTTAATTAAGCTATTTTCCATCTTTGGACTTCCCAAAGTTATTCAAACAGATCAAGGCTCGAATTTTTTGTCAAGTTTTCAATCAAACTTTGAAGTCTTTCAAAGGGGGTCCTTTAGAGTAACATATTCCCTGATTTTATTGCATTTTAATGAATGTCTGACGGTGTTGACAAAAAGTGGGGACACAACTTTGAAACTTTATGAAACATGCATGTGTCACTGAAAAACAACCTTGCTTTGATATGAGATATTAAGTGTTGCTTTTCATAAAACAAGGTATTTTTCATCATTAAAAAAATAAATGAAACTAAAAACATTTTTGTCCATGTTATAGCATATGAATGATTGAACCCTTCTCTGTGGATGCACTGTTTTAGATGTAGTGAGAAAATGAAAGTAAATGTAGAGCAAAATATACTGGTAATGACATCATTAAACAACCAAAGTTCATGAGTTTAAGTTGCGCACAAATGTTGTTTTACTCTTTAAATACATTAAAATATATATTTTTTTCAATGACAGAGTGATTAGGAATATCCAAAAATCCTAAAGTATGGTATCCAAACTCTGTTCTTGCTTGTAATTTCTGTCATTGTACACATGAGGGCAGAGGATCAGTATCTATTTGCCATTGAACTCATGTTCCCCATCGGAAATACTTGTTTTACTTTGAGCATTAAACATAAAATCAACATAAGACTATTAGATATGTCTATTAGGTATATACATTTTATGATCAGTTAATTTATATTAATACAAATGAACAAAACAGACAGGGCTTCACTTATATATATATTATAATATACATATATTAATAGGCTAGCAGTCTGAATTCTACTCATATTTTGATCAATATGTTGTTAAGAGACTATTTGTTGGACTTAGTTTGAAAGGCACACATTTTAAATGCAATATTTCTACATTTGACATTAAACGTAGACCACCACATAAAAAAGATATAAGCCAACTGAAAAGAGATATTTGACAACAATAAGGGCTATTGTTTTCATGAGCAGTAACATAATGGTAAGATGATTTATACACATAATCAGACAGCACTGAATCTACAGTTGCTCTACACAACTTCACCACTAAACAAGGAACTGCACCTCTGTCATCTAGAATTAGATTCAGAGTTTGTTTCAAATAATTCTTTGCTGTTTTTTGAGTTGTGGAGGGTTATTCGAGCAGTCTGTGAGCTCTTAAACAAAATGTTTATGTTTGTTTTTTCCTGTCTGTCTTTATTATATCTAACTGGTAAATTCTAAATGTGTTTTAGTTACAGTTTTAGTAAACCAGCATCAGTTGTGACTGAAACTGTTCTGATGTTTGTTCCACAGGTGCGTTTGGTGTTGAGATCGATGAAACACAGACTCTATCAGTGATGGAGGGAGATTCTGTCACTCTACACACAGATGTTACTGAACTACAGAGAGATAATGTGTTACTGTGGACGTTTGGACCTCAAAACAGAGAGTCCTCAATGAGACGTTTTACAACATTTTAACAATGAAATCCTTGTTTGAGACCTTATTTTCATTAACGATTTCGACTTGTTAAAATCTATGGTAAGCAGAGAATTATATGCATATTTATGTCTCTTTTCATAATCTTGTTTTAAATATTGTATTAAAAAATTACCATGAATATTCATAATAGCATAACAGTAATTTAAGATATGGTAATATGGTTTTCAGTAAAGCTGCTTTGAATAAAATGAAAATAAAATGACTTAATTACAAGATGGACACTTGTTTTTCTAAAATACAGAGCATTATATTATTTTAAAATATGGTGTATTATTTTGAACATTTCCTCATCCTTGACATGTCTGGCAAAGTTTCCACTTTGTTATTGTGGTATAATCTACATTCCTAAATGTCATTTAAAAACCATTTGTGGTTGGTTGCTTTCCATGTTGGTCAGGCTCTTTGCCATAATTTAATTCTCAGCCCAGAATGGACACTTCAACTAAAAGGCTTTTAGTAGATTTAAACCACTATGTAAGAGAAATAAAATCCTTTCGATGGGGAAGTCGGGGATACAAAAGTCATCACTTCTCTGTTTAGTCAAATAGTGATTCAGATATGGGAACTACTCAACATTGTATCCCATTTCTCCAAGAATTTAGTTTCTCCATTTTTCAGTTTGGCACCTTCTAAGCAGACTTTGCAACTTTATTTCTCAAAATTGCAACATTTTACTGTATCTCACAAGTGCCATTTTATTTGCATTTGCATCTTTATTTTCCTAATATTTCTGGGGTTATAAACTGTCGTAATAAACCACTGGCAAACAAAGAAGCTTACTGTTTCTCCTGTTTTCTTGTGTTCTTCAGCTCATCTCCCCGTTCCTGTGATCACCTGTCCACAAAATCCTTCTTCATCAGTCTCCAGATGTGTGCTGCTGTGTTCAGCAGTGAATGTGAGTCATGTGACTCTCTCCTGGTACAAAGGAAACAGTTTATTGTCCAACATCAGTGTATCAGATCTCATCAGCAGCTTCTCTTTACATCTGGAGGTGGAATATCAGGATAAAAACACCTACAGCTGTGAGCTCAACAATCCCATCAGAAACCAGACTCAACATCTGGACATCAGTGAAGTCTGTCAGCCATGTTCAGGTATGTCTATGATAATATTTAGTGTTTATGTACACATTCACTAATGAACATCTCCTTCTCCTTCTCATCCTCCAGATGACTCTGTATCTCTGATAGTGTTGATCTCTGCTGCTGCTGCTGTTGGATCTCTGTTGATTGTAGCTGCAGTCGGGATCTTCTGCATCTGCAGGAAACACAGAAAAACAGACCAAGAAGGCAAGCACTGCTTACTTTTACCTACTGCGTGTGTGTGTGTGTGTGTGTGTGTGTGTGTGTGTATAATGTAAAACAATACTCAAACATCAGTTCATTGAGATTTTTGTTTCTGTTATATTTTTTTACAGTTCAGACCCGTGATAGAGAGATCACGTACGCTGATCCCACATTTTACAAAATACATAAATTGGTAAGAGAATATATTTCTGTCTATGATGTTTCTGTATTATTTTAGTCCAATTTAGGTGTGTGTTTAATAATTTACAAACACAAGCACCACAACAGACATTTATAAAATCAGCAGATGTATTTCTGTGTATTTTTGTCTTCTACTCTGATATATTCATATTGTAGGGTCACACAAGACCATCATTTAGAGGCATTACAATAATGTCACGTCACAAATTCTTATGTCATCTAAGACACATCTATTCCCCTAAAATACTTAATCAAACAAAGAAAGATAGAAATAATGGAATATTCCCTCCATCTGTGGCAACACAACACAATCTCATGCCAATTCATAAGAGAATTATGTTCTGGTGAATTGGTTGGTAATTTGCATATATTTACAAAATCAAATTTATTTGCTTACACCCCATGTTTACACGTGGACCTTTATGCTCACATTTTTGTAATAATGGTAAGATTTTTTTATGATTCAAACCGTACAAATTCATACAAATTCACCAGGTCGTAACATAGTTACATTTTCCTGTGAGATCAGGTTATCTGTTCTCCAAACAACTTGGAACGTGGTGTGAGATAGCAGATTTCTGCTGATATGAGTGTTACTGTATGTGCAAAAATGCATAAAGACTGGTCCATTTGAAGATCAGCAAATATAAAGCAAATGGCTTTTTATTTAAAAATGCATCTTTTAGCCTATATAAAAAAACAACAAAAAAAAACAAGAAATATAGGCATACATTTTAGAGTATTCTTGTCAGGAAGAGGACATACATAAGCTGATAAAATTGATAAATAAGTCAGTGAACGTGAATTTGCGTTTTCTTTCAGAGTGCTACAGAACAGGTTAATGTGGTGTACGCGGGAGTCTCAAGGCATTTGTTACGACACGTGAGTCATGGGGATCCATCTGCAAGGCTTTATTAACATGAGTGGTCGGAAACAAGCATGGGTCAAACATTGGCAAACAGGGCAAGACAGAAGAGTAGTCCTAGGGCAAGCGTGGGTCGACGATCAGCAAACAATATCCAACAAGGGCTAGGCAGAGAGCTCACAGTTTACAAGTAAACTGTGTAATTGTGAGATGATTCTCAGGTGTGAGCGTGATCAGTGCGAACAGCTGTGTGTGACGTCAGTGCAGTGTATTATGGGAAATGTAGTCTTAGGTGACATTCAACAGTAGTGTTGAATGTCACCTAAGCCCCCCCCCCCCCCCCCCCCCCCCAAAGAGCGGCTTCCAGACGCTCCAATGCGATCCAGGAGGGAGGTGGAGCGGAGGTGGAACAGGGGGAGGGACGGAGGGCCAGGACCATGTGCAAAAGGAGGGACTGGAGCCTGAAGCAGAGCGGGAAGCCAGGGCAGAGACGATGGAACAGGAGCCCACCAGGGTGGAGCAGAAGACCACCAGACCTGAGCAGTAGACCACCAGACTGAAGCAGAAGACCACTACAGGAAAGCAGACCGGGCAGGAAACCATGGCAGAGTCTGAGATCTGGGGGGAACAGAGACAGACAACACAGAGAGAGCAGAGACAGACAACACTGGCGGTGCATTCACAGTTTCTGAGTTCATGGTAGACAGTTCAGGTGTACATTCCTTGACAGAGACAGGCAGTTCGGAATCGGACACATTGGCTGGTTCAGAGCGGAGCATATGTTCAAAGGCGACCTCTGTGGCCGTGACAGGGCAGGACAGGGATTCGCAGACGGCCTCCATAGCCGTGACTGGGCAGAGCAAGGATTCACAGGACGGCACCACTGACACCTCTGGAGGTTCTGCAGCAGACGCCGCCACCTCTGGAGGTTCTACAGTGGTAACACCAGGAGATAGGTAGTGTTCAGTAATGGTCTCCTTGACTGCAACATGACAGGCTGAGAGTACGTTCTTGGGCGCCACCACCATACAAGGAGATGAAACAAGCACGGCCGCTTCAGGAGGTTCTGCAGCATATGCCACCACCTCTGAAGAGACTGCAGCGAGTGCCATTGTTTCAGCGGGCACAGCAGCGAGTGTCACTACCCTCTGAGGTACTGCAGCATCAGCCGCTACCTCTGGAGACATCACAGTGGACATTGCCACCTCGGGCAGTTCTGAGGTAGTGTACACAGCCCAAATGCAACATAAAGCGATCCCTATCATGGGAAGCGCTTCAGCCATAAGAATAAGTTCAGGGACAGGAGGGTTAACGTGAGTGGATTTGGGGATACCAGCTGCGCGTGCAGACACCATTGGTGCATCCCTCACGCTGGACACCAGACAGGGAGTACGAAGGACTGACCTTAAATCTATGGGTGTGATAGACTCTGGCAGTTCAGCGGAGACGTGAAGCGGCTCTGGCTGAAGAGCTGAGACGTGAAGAGACTCTGGCTGAAGAGCTGAGACGTGACGTGACTCTGGCTGGTCAGCTATGATGTGGCATCGCTCTGGCTGGTCAGCTGTGATGTGGCGTGGCTCTGGCTGGTCAGCTGTGATGTGGTGTGACTCTGCCTGGTCAGCTGTGACGTGGTGTGACTCTGGCTGATGAGCTGAGACGTAGGGTGACTCTGGCTGATGAGCTGAGACGTAGGGTGACTCTGGCTGATGTGCTGAGGCGTGGTGTGACTCTGGCTGATGAGCTGAGACGTGGTGTGACTGGCTGATGAGCTGAGACGTGGTGTGACTCTGGCTGATGAGCTGAGATGTGGTGTGACGCTGGCTGATCAGTTGTGGGATGGGTTGATTCATGACGATCAACGGTGACTTGGTCTGATTCACGACGATCAACTGTGGCTTGGCTGGACTCACGAGGAACACTTGTGGCTTGGCTTGACTCACGAAGATCAACTGTGGTTTGGCTTGACTCGTGATGATCAACTGTGGCTTGGTTTGACTCATGACAATCGACTGTGGCTTGGCTTGACTCATGACGATCAACTGTGGCTTGGCTTGACTCGTTAACATCAGTTGTGACTTGACTTGACTCGTTAACATCAGTTGTGACTTGACTTGGCTCTTTAAGATCGGCTGTGACTTGACTTGGCTCTTTAACATCGGCTGGGATTTGACTTGGCTCTTTAACATCAACTGAGAAGTGACGGTGCGTTGTTGTGTCCGCCCTTTTGTGAGTACATTCTGGTGCTTCCACCATCTCAGTCACAGGCGCGGTGTCGTGTTCCTCTTCGACATCCACAGTGAATGCTGAACCAACCGTTAACAAAGCATAGTCCATAAACTGACTGAGAGATGAACGGGGACCCTCACGGATTAAACGTGATTTGAGCGGCTGATTAATGCCCTCACAAAAGAAGTCTATGAGCATACAGTCCGGCAGATTGGAAAATGGGCGAGATCTAAATACTCTTGTATATAATCCTCAAGCGATGGCAAGCCCTGCTTGAGGGTTAATAACATTTGTGCAGTGTCCATACCTGGCCAATATCCACATGAAAAGCTGCTGGATCCTTGTTGGGCCGAGTATTCTGTTACGACACGTGAGTCATGGGGATCCATCTGCAAGGCTTTATTAACATGAGTGGTCGGAAACAAGCATGGGTCAAACATTGGCAAACAGGTATATAGAAGGCAAGACAGAAGAGTAGTCCTAGGGCAAGCGTGGGTCGACGATCAGCAAACAATATCCAACAAGGGCTAGGCAGAGAGATAATCCAGGTATACGAGCAATAATCCAAACGAGATGCGAACGGAGTCCAAAGGGCAAGGCTATAAGGGTAAATCCAGAAAACACGGGCAGGAATCAAACACGGGAAAACTAATGGGGCAAACTGACAACTAGGAATGCTCTGTAGAGTAGCTATGGCTAAACAATACTCGGCCGAGAGCAAGAGGAAGATGATTCTCAGGTGTGAGCGTGATCAGTGCGAACAGCTGTGTGTGTGATGTCAGTGCAGTGTTTTATGGGAAATGTAGTCTTAGGTGACTAACTTTCTACATCCCAAATACAGAGACAGGAGACATAATCACATGCTCTTTGTGAATACAAATATATGACCATTATATATAATTTTGTCATAGTTAGACATACAAATAAAGATTGCAAAAGGGAGTTTCCACAGTGATGCCAAAGAACGTTTATTTTTAAGAGTGTCAGACATGGCTGGACTGGAGTTAAAATTCAGCCCTGGAAAAATCCAGCCCATTCGGACTATGATTTCCCTATGAAAGTTTCGCTGGGGTTAGGGCCTTAAAATAGGACAGAAACAAATAAATAAATACATAAATAAATAAATAAATAAATACATTAAAATAATATATATTATTGAATATACTGCATTTTTTCAAATGCATATTTGACAGTAAAACAGATTTTTAGCTATAGGATGCAAATTAAATTATTATAGGAAGTAAATTAAATCTTGATGTTTGTTTGTATTTGTCAATTGTTGTTTTTTGTTGATAAAGAGTTGATGAAGAGCTGATACAGATTTTTAAAAAAAGAATTTCCAAAAGAAGAATTTCAAAAAGAACAACAAACTAAACTAAACTAAAACTATGTTTGTCCTTCTGTAGGTTTCTCTTGATCACCACTCAAACCAAAGCCCTTCTCCATCAATTGCTCAGTTTGGCCAGGAGGCCAGCTCTAGGAAGAGTCCAGGTTGTTCCAAACATCTGCCATTATGGCTAATGGAGGCTACATGCTTCTGTGAACCTTCAATGCAGCAGATTTTTTTCTAAACTCTTGGTCTTTGCTCTAATATGCATTTTTAGCTGTTTCAGCTGTGACCTTTTATTAAAACATGTGTGCCTTTCCAAATCATACCCATTCAATTGAATTGGTTAACGTCACTCAAAGTGTGGTAACACTTGCAAGCAATATGAATGCTCCTGAGCTAAATTTCAACTGTCCCAGATAAGGGTATGAATATTTATGCAATCAAATCATTTACGTTTTTATCCTTAATCAATTTGCAAATATGTTAAAAACCTGTTATTTACTTTGTCATTATGGTGTATGGAGTGTAGATTAATTTATAAAAAAGTAATTTAAAGCAGTTTAATATAAGGCTGCAACATCACAGAACATGAAAAATTAAGGGGTTTGAATACTTTTGCAAGGCACTGTATATATATATATATATATATATATATATATACATACACACACACACACACACACACACACACACACACACACATGGTCAGAATTGTTGGCACCCTTGTTAAATATGATCAAAGAAGGCTGTGAAAATTAATCCGCATTGTTAATCCTTTTGATATTTATTTTTTAAAAAATCACAAAAATCTAACCTTTCATATAACTAAAACAATTGAAAATGGGAGAAAATCTCATTATGACATAAATGTTTTTCTCAAATACACGTTGGACACAATTATTGGCACCCCTTGAAATTCTTATAAGTAAAATATCTCTGAAGTATATTCCCATTCATATTCACAATTTTGAGCACTCCAGGGTGATTATTAACAAGAAATTATCCAGCCATGGCTTCCTGTTTCACAGAAATATAAATAGGAGGGAAAACAAAGCCCAAATTCCCTTAATAATCCATCACAATGAGAAAAACCAAAGAATATATTTCTGATGTGCAGCAAAATATAATTGAGCTTCACAAATTAGTGAAGTGGCTTTAAGAAAAGATGGCTTTTCCACCATCAGGGCAATAATTAAGAATTTCCAATCAACAGAAAATGTTATGAATCTGCCTGGAAGAGGGACGTGTGTCTATATAGTCCTAATGCATGATGAGGAGGAGAGTTTGTGTGGCCAATGACTCTTCAAGGACCACAGCTGGAGAATTGTAGAAAATAGCTGAGTCTCGGGGTCAGAAAACCTTAAAAAAAATTGTCAAACAGCCCCTACATCACCACATGTTGTTCGGGAGGGTTTCAAGAAAAATTATCCTTGCTCATCCAAAAACAAACTCCAGCATATTCAGTTATCACACGACTGGAACTTCAAATGGGACTGGCTTCTATGGTCAGATTAAACTAAAAAATGAGCTTTTTAGCAGCAAACACTCAAGATGGGTTTGGTGAACACAGGGATAAAAAGTACCCCTTGTGTACAATGAAATATACTGCTGTATTTTTGATGTTGTGGGACTATATTTCTGCTGGAGGTCCTGGACATCTTGTTTAGACACATGGCATCAAGGAATCTAAAGGGTCTGGAGTGATTCTGGATGAAGGAATGGTCTCTGATCTCTGATGTTTCTGCTGAAAAAATACTGTTGATCAGTTCTAGGAAGATGTTGACCACTGGAGTGAAAAAAAAAATGTGAGCGTGAAATGAGAATCTGAGAAGAAAAACAACTGACCACAGTCACATGGTCACAAAAATACATGTGTGAATATCAGTCACTTCTTCAGCTTAAATTTCACTCTGCTCTAGTTTGATCTTTATCTCTCATTATGACTATTTTAGCAAATTTTTTACATTCATGTCCCTCAACCCCATGATGCACAGATGTTTGGCCTGATCAAGTATCTACATTGTCCTGCAGCTTGTCCTTCAGTGTTGTTTTCTTTTCTTTTCTTTTCTTTTCTTTTTCACTTTTGTTCAGTTTTGGTCCAATGATTTTCTACTCTCCACAAACTATTCAGTATTTTGTATGCATGTCCTGCTGTGTCATATTTTCTAATGTTACGATTGCAAACTTTTCTGGAGAAAATCAGCCTGCTAGTGAAGGACTTAAAAAATACAAAGTAATCAAGTTAATAGACAGATTTTTGCTGAAATTCATTGTGCTGTTGTTGTTAACAGTCATGGTTTATTTGCTCTGCCTTAGGATTGCAAGTGTCCTGGGACAGGTGAGGGAGTGAGTGTCCTGGGACAGGTGAGGGAGCGAGTGTCCTGGGACAGGTAAGGGTGAGAGTGTCCTGGGACAGGTGAGGGAGCGAGTGTCCTGGGAAAGGTGAGGGAGCGAGTGTCCTGGGACAGGTGAGGGAGCGAGTGTCCTGGGACAGGTGAGGGAGCGAGTGTCCTGGGACAGGTGAGGGAGGGAGTGTCCTGGGACAGGTGAGGGAGCGAGTGTCCTGGGACAGGTGAGGGAGCGAATGTCCTGGGAGAGGAGAGGGAGCGAGTGTCCTGGGACAGGCGAGGGAGCGAGTGTCCTGGGACAGGCGAGGGAGCGAGTGTCCTGGGACAGGCGAGGGAGGGAGTGTCC
This sequence comes from Aspiorhynchus laticeps, assembly GCA_023376895.1. NCBI lineage: Eukaryota > Metazoa > Chordata > Actinopteri > Cypriniformes > Cyprinidae > Aspiorhynchus > Aspiorhynchus laticeps. The sequence continues at coordinate 83,668,425 of CM041793.1, read as the reverse complement.
TGGGACAGGCGAGGGAGCGAGTGTCCTGGGACAGGCGAGGGAGCGAGTGTCCTGGGACAGGCGAGGGAGCGAGTGTCCTGGGACAGGCGAGGGAGCGAGTGTCCTGGGACAGGCGAGGGAGCGAGTGTCCTGGGACAGGCGAGGGAGCGAGTGTCCTGGGACAGGCGAGGGAGCGAATGTCCTGGGAGAGGTGAGGGAGCGAGTGTCCTGGGACAGGCGAGGGAGCGAGTGTCCTGGGACAGGCGAGGGAGCGAGTGTCCTGGGACAGGTGAGGGAGCGAGTGGAAGCTGGTGGAGCTACTCAGAGAGGACATCAAATTCCAGAGAGAGAGAGACAGAGGAGAGAAGAGCACAGGAGAGCAGAGAGAGACTGATGATTTCTCTTCTTGAGAGAATGCTTAACAAATACATTATTAGCCAAGAGAAAACAGTGGGAAAAAAATGGGTACATTACAATTCTTGAGTAGCTTTTTTTTTAAATGTCACATTGTCAATGAAACAGCCTAATTTCTGTAGTTTATGTAATTGATGTAATTGAAAAATTTAATTAATAAATTGTATATGTTATTCATTTTTGTAATGCAATTTATTTGTAAATGAGTACTTTCTGTACATTTTGCATTTTTTATGCATATTCACATGTAAATATCATTATCATTTTTAAACAAAATATTATTCTATACCTTTATTTTTTGTCCTGTAAATACATTTTTTTACACATGAAAACAAACTGTTGTATACATTACTGAAAGTACTTTTTACAACTATTTACAACATAGCTTAGGTTTAACATCAGAAAAACAACATCGATTTTAAGCCCAGCCCTGCCTCCATGTGTTCTGGGGTCTTCGGGAGGTGAATTACCCCTCAGCGACTCAGAGGACAATGCGGTGGACAGTGGAACGAGGCATGTCAAACACTCTGGAGACCACTGGCCAGACAGAAGAGAAACACCAGGGTCTGGATTGTAGCACCCCATCCGTGTCATCGTTCACTTCTCAGAAGATCCAGCAGCACTGTCAGGGCCTCCCCGCTCAGCCCAAAACCATTAAAAACCTGTCCAGTGCTGACACATTCAGTATTATCCTGCAGCAGGGGTCTGGTCTGATTTAGGGAAAGAAGGAAAAGAGAAATTGTTCAGAGCTATGACAAAGTAATTAGTAAAATAAATATTGAGGTACTTTAGTAAACTACATTTAGTAACTATACCATATTGGGGGAAAACTACTAGTCATATTTAAAACCGTAGTTAAAGGGATAGTTCACCCAAAAATGAAAATTCCAAACCTGGAACAACTTGAGGGTGAGAAAATGATTACAGAATTATTGTTTTTGGGTGAACTATCCTTTAAGTAAAAGTATTATCTTGCGTAGTCTAATATACTTAAGAACAAATAGGAAATTAAACACTATTTAGCAATATTAAATATATATAAATAAAACTTGAAACTATTAGAAAAATAACAGTTTTATAAAATGGATTCAAAGAAAATGTACCACATAAACATAACTGGTATTCAAATATTCAATATATCACATTAGCAATGCATATTACTAATCAAAAATTAAGTTTTTATATATTTACAGTAGGAAATTTACACAACAACTTCATGGAACATGATCTTTACTTAATATCCTAATGATTTTTGGCATAGAAATGGATAATTTTGACCCATACAATGTATTTTTGGCTATTGCTACAAATAAACCCCAGCGACTTAAGACTGGTTTTGTGCTCCAGGGTCACATTTGACAGTAAAACCTTTTGATCTGGATGCAGTAAATTAACTCCGTAATAACAATAGATTTTTTTAAGTTAACTTCTAATTTATGTAAGTAAGACACTGATGTTGATCTTTCATCATTTCATTAACATTTTACTTCAATTAAAATTAATGAGAACTAAACATATTTAATGGGAAGAAAACATTTGACTAAATTCATGGGCTCCAGGCTTTTAAAGCTCGTTTGTCAAGTTATCAATAAAAAAATATATATTTAATTTAATTTAAAAAACACATATAATTTTAAAAATAATTATCATTTTAAAATTGAATCGCTCCAATGAAAAGTTGAAAAAATATATACAGTATATAATCACCTGGCTCAAGAAACCCCTGAATTAATGATGGTCTATCCCTGTGACTATTTATGTATCACTGTTGTTTCAAATGTACTTATATTTGTATTTTGTTACATTTTTGAGTTTATGAACGATAATATGTTAAAAAAAAAAAACAAGGTCAAACATTAAACAATAGCCCAGTTAACAATGTGATATTGATGGATTTTAATGCATGTCTTCTGAGCAGTGTTTTTGTCTTATTTTTGTTTGTGTTAATTTCAATATTTTTCTCAGTAATGTGCGTCTCTGCTGATACAGATTCATCTGCTGGAGCTCCACCTACTGGATGAACATGTTATTTCACTAGCATCTCCTCTATCACATATTATATTTTATAATGTAAAAGTTCTTATAAAGCTGATATATGCATGTGTTTTTCATATATATTTTTAATTTAACTTGTTTCTCTAGAATGTTAAATAAACATGCTTTGATATATTCTTTAAACATATTTTCTTTCCTGACATGTGGGGGAAAAAGTGTAGCAAACATCACAACATATGCATTTGTACCATCATTCATCACTTGCTTCATAAATACTGAAATATAATATAACATCATGTATAAAAACTGTTAAAATGGTTTCAGAATATAGTGTCTTTAAGTAGCTTTCACATGATCACCCAAAAAGACTAAGATAACCATTGAGAATAGCAGATGTCCCACTGACCATACGATGCACTGCTTTTTATGATATAAAACAAAATCACTTCATATTGCTCCTGGATTCTGCATTTAGTTACATGTATTCATTAAACAGGTACTTTTATCTAGAAAATAAATAATATAGACACGACCAGGCCATTTAAAACAGTTAGATGAAAGTATTGAATTGGTCTACTTAGTGAATTTACATATATATAAAAGGTGACAAACACTGTTCTCATCGTGGCTGCAGGTGTTTCAGCTGAAAACACACGGTTAATCAGTGCTAGGAAGATGTTGACCGCTGGAGCATATGAAAACAACAACAACAACAAAACAATGAGTGTGAAATGAGAAGCTGAAAAAAAAACTGACCACAGTCGCTTGGTCGCGAAAATATATGTGTGAACAGTCAATTCTTCAGTTTATATTCCACTCTGCTATTAGCTTGATCTTTATCTCGCATCACGACTGTTTTAACACATTTTCAAGTTCATGTCTGTTTAACCCCATGATGTTTGGCCTGATCAATATCTCCATTGTCCTTCAGCTTGTAAAACTGTTGTTTGGTTTACTTCAGTGGTTTTCCACTCTCTACAAACCACAGTGAAACTCCACAGAGCAACTAAACCACTGACACCAGCTGCATCAGTCACTGAATCACTACATGAAACGATTTTCATCTGAATGCTTTACATGAATAATACATGCATTTTGTGCAGAAGCACGTTACATTCAAATAAACATGTAGCCTAGATATTTCTTCAGCCTCATTATTATGATCTAGGACAGAAGACCATTTGGTTTGCAAACACCAAACCAACACAAAATGCTTTTGCTCTGTTATCATCCAGCTCTGGCCTTCTGTCCCTTGGTAATTTGGTTTTATATTTACAATGATGCATTTAGCAGATACTTTTTTTCAGAGTGACTTATATCCATACATCATCTGGTCTTGAAGACTAAATATTGCTTGCACAGACTTGTATTCACCTCATGATTGATCAAATACTGCATCCCAAAATACAATATCCTACTGGCCATCATTCTATTATACTTGCAATTGTTCATTTAGCACACTCTTTTAACAAGAAAATACAACAGACACTAGGCCTTTTATTACAGAAATAAAATAAAATAAATAAGAATGACTTAAATACAACTACTACACTAAGAGAACAATCAAGAGAGGGAAAACTTGTAGTGAATAAACATTCAAACCTTAAAAATGTATTTAAAAGGTAACAACCATTAACCTCATCATGTCTGCAGGTGTTTCTGTTAAAAACACACTGTTAATCAGTTCTAGGAAGATGTTGACCGCTGGAGTGAAAAAAAAATGTGTGAATGAGAAGCTGAGAAGAAAACAACTGATCGCAGAGCAGTCACACGGTCACAAAAATAAATGTGTGAACATTAGTCATTTCTTCAGGTTTTTTTTACACTCTGCTCTAGTTTGATCTTTATCTCTCATCAGGACTATTTTAGCACATTTTTTCATACATGTCTGTTGAACCCCACGAACCACAGATGTTTGGTCTGATCAAGTATCTCTATTGTTTTCAGCTGTTAAAATCATTATTTGGTCCAGTGGTTTTCTCTTCCCACAAACAATAATCAAACTCCAGACCAACTAAACCACCAACATCAGCTGCATCAGTCACTGAATCACCACAGGAAAAGAGTTCAGCAAGAGATGAGTTCAGTACAACAATCTGAATGATTCACATCAACAAAACATGTATTTTGTGTGAATATAGTAGCAAGTGATGAATTGAGAGCAGATGAGAGAAGAACTGTAAGTGTACAGACAATTTAACCTTTAAACACTCTGTGGTTTAATGAGCTTCTGCTAAAATAAATGTTGATAAGCAGTGCTTTAAGAAACTGAAGCTCTCAGGAGCAGTGTTGGGCACGTTACTTTAAAAAAGTAATTAGTTATAGTTACTAGTTACTTCTCACAAATAGTAACTGAGTTAGTAACTGAGTTACATCATTATAAAAGTAACTAATTACCAGGGAAAGTAATTATTGCGTTACTTTAAAAAAAATGTTCAAATGTCAAATAACTTGGATGCCCCAATATTAAATATTTTAAATGAATGAAATGGACACTAAATAGAATAAATTATTATTATAAAACATTTTGTACATTAATCGAGACTATTTATCTACTGACACTTAGCATCAGTATATTATGATAATTTAGCATTATATGATGATAGAACTTTAGTAATTAGAATAACCAAGTATATGAATTCATATGTGTCATGTTGACTGAATTTAGGACTGGTGCTTAAGATATTGTTTGTCATTTAGTGTTTCTATAAAAAAGGGGGAACAATTTTATAAGATAACAAAACTACTACGAATTATACCACTAATAACAATATAAAACGCACCAAGGATAAAGGAGCTGCTGGGTTCATGAATATTAATCACGTTGTATGGGTTCGCTCGAAATGATTCGCTGAAATCAAAACAGGGATGATAATAGGTGAGCGCCGGCCAATGAGATTGTCGTTTGCGCATTAGCTCCGCCCACTACCGAAGAACCCGGCAGTTCTTAAAAGCTGAAGAACTCCAAAGGAACTCCGTTATTTTGACACGAAAACACAACAAAGAATATCGTTTACATGTAGTGCGTCAATTCTGCATGTTATGAAAGACTCTCTCGCTCTGTATCTTTCTTTGCGCGCACGTGTGTGTGTGTGTGTGTGTGTGTGTGTGTGTGTGTGTGTGTGTGTGAGAGAGAGAGAGAGAGACACAGCTACGGCGAGCCGTGCGCTTCACACTAGAGTTTACGGTACGTCAAATACAGCTACACTGCGCATCCATTCAGATGAACTGAAAAATAAAATGATAATAATATTATAATAAATTATAGTAACGCCACATTTTATTGACAGTAACGGTAACGGCGTTGTAACGGGGGAAACAGTAATTAGTTTGATTACTCATTACTGAAAACAATAACGCCGTTAGTAACGCCGTTTATTTATAACGCCGTTATTCCCATCACTGCTCAGGAGCCAAAAAGATCCTGATACTTCTGCGTTTATACATTATACATGTGAACGTGTGAGAGAGAGATGGAGTGTGAAAACTGATCAGTGCATTTTAAATGTTGTTTTTAATTCAAAACAATAGGATTCAGATCTGCTTAATATAACAATCAAATCATGTTGATATATCACATTTTTAAAAATAACACAACAGTACATAAGAGTACACAGATAATGAGAGCTTGTATGGATCAGGATCTACTCATCTGTGTTGACTGAAGAGATAAATGAGTTCTGATGACTCAATATGACTCACTTCTGCAGGATTATTATTTTGAACAATATTATATCAATTTATTGTGGTTCTGAATGTCATTGTGTGGCTGATGTAGACTAAAGGTCAAAAGGTCAAACATCACACACAGAGCTGATCAAAATAGGATATTAAATTAATTATTATTAGTAGTTTTTTTTACAATCTAAATGTCAGAATGTCTTCAAATCTTCAGATTCAGCCATTTTAACTCAGTTTAATGGTGTACAGACAGTACATCTCTCCTAAAAACCCTGCTGGAGCGCCAACTAGTGACCGAACGTGGAAAAACAACATTATTTTACATTGTCAAAGGCCTTAAAAACGATATATGAAAGCGTAACTATTTAAATATTTCCGTAATCTGCAAAAATATATTTTCCAAAATTATTTTATGAGTTATGTGAGCACCACCTGATCCTGGTTTTGATTTTAATTAAGATTTGATCTGATCATCATCACTAGAAGCTGCTGTGAAAATCTCAGTATATTATTCAGTGAAATATCAACAGTCTTGTTATATAGCAGCTCAGTTTCCTCACTGAACTCTGATTAAATTTCTATCATAGTGAAGGTCATTAAAATCCTCTGTTTTGAGATGAATATACAACCCCAAATCAGAAAAAGTTGGGACAGTATGGAAAACGCAAATAAAAAAAAGAAAGTAGTGATTTCTAAATTTACTTTGACTTGTATTTCATTGCAGACAATATGAACAAAATATTTCATGTTTTGTCTGGTCAACTTCATGTCATTTGTAAATATACATCCTTTCCTGTCATTCAGACCTGCAACACATTCCAAAAAAAGTTGGGACAGTAAAGCATTTACCACTTTGTAATGTTGCCATTCCTTTTCACAACACTTAAAAGACGTTTAGGGACTGAAGACACCAAGTGATGAAGTGTTTCAGGTGTAATTTTGTCCCATTCTTCCTGCAAACAAGTCTTAAGGTGGGCAACAGTACGGGGTATTCGTTGTTGTATTTTGCGCTTCAAAATGCGCCACACATTCTCTATTGGAGACAGGTCGGGACTGCAGGCAGGCCAGTCAAGTACCCGTACCCTCTTCCTCCGCAGCCAGGACTTTGTAATGTGTGCAGAATGTGGTTTTGCATTGTCTTGTTGAAATATGCATGGACGTCCCTGGAAAAGATGTCTTCTTGAAGGCAGCATATTGTGCTCCAAAATCTCTATGTACTTTTCAGCATTAACGGTGCCATCACAGAAGTGCAAGTTACCTTTGCCAAGGGCACTGACACAACCCCATACCATGACAGACCCTGGCTTTTGGACTTGTTGCTGGTAACAGTATGGATGATCCTTTTCTTCTTTGGTCCAGAGCACACGGCGTCCATTCCTTCCAAAAAATACCTGAAATACTGATTCATCTGACCACAGTACACGTTTCCACTGTGTGATGTCCATCCCAGATGCCTCCGAGCCCAGAGAAGTCGACGGCGCTTCTGGACACTGTTAACATAGGGCTTCCTTTTGGCACAGTACAGTTTTAACTGGCATTTGTGGATTTAACTACGTATTGTGGTACTTGACAAAGGTTTGCCAACGTAGTCCTGAGCCCATGTGGTGATATCGCTTATAGATGAATGACGATTCTTGATGCAGTGCCGCCTGAGGGATCGGAGATCACGGTTGTTCAGCTTAGGCTTGCGCCCTTGTCCTTTACGCACTGAAATTCCTCCAGATTCCTTGAATCTTTTAATTATGTTATGCACTGTTGAAGGTGAAATATCCAAATCTCTTCCTATCTTTCTTTGAGGAACATTGTTTTTAAACATTTCAATAATTTTCTCACGTATTTGTTGGCAAACTGGCGATCCTCGGCCCATCTTTGCTCCTAAAGGACTAGACCTTTCTTGGATGCTGCTTTTGTACCAAATCATAATTACAATCACCTGTTGACATCAACTGTTTCAAATCACATCATTATTTAACCAATTTACCTCATTACTAGCCCTAAATTGCTCCTGTCCCAACTTTTTTTGGAATGTGTTGCAGGTCTGAATGACAGGAAAGGATGTATATTTACAAATGACATGAAGTTTACCTGACAAAACATGAAATATTTTGTGTTCATATTGTCTGCAATGAAATACAAGTCAAAGTAAATTTAGAAATCACTACTTTCTTTTTTTATTTGCATTTTCCATACTGTCCCAACTTTTTCTGATTTGGGGTTGTATAATATTTGGAGGATTTTCACAGTATATGTATTTTCATGGCTCATGGTGTGTTTTGTTTTCTCTCTTCTCTTCCAGCCTCTGCTGGTAGATGTTGTAACAACACTATCTGGAGACACAGGGCATCTTATTCTTTAAAGGCCATTCAAAAAAATATGTGTAGTTGTATTTTCAAGCAACAAATGAAATTGTAAATATTTCATTATGTTATATTTTATTTGTTACCAGGAATTGTAGGTGAGAGGAGTGAATGACCAGCGCTCTCTTCCACCTTCAATAACACTGAGGTGAGACCCTTGAGCAAGAACTGAACCCCCAACTTCTCCCCTTGTGTGTGTGTGTGTACTACTCACTGCTGTGTGTTCACTTGGATGGGATAAATGCAGAGCTCATACTCACTTTCACTTTCACTTTCACTCTCCTGCTGAAGCTGCTGTAGCTCCCTCTTGTGACTGAATATGAAAATCGCTCCTCACGTTACCTCTTTGATCATTTTTATGCTGATTGACGATCATGTTATCTTTCTCTTGTATTGTTTGCCTTTTGGCAAAATTACCCTCTTCCTCATCCTTCTTCTTCTTCACTGAAAATGGTTGTGCTGCTTATTGAAATCTGAAATATGTGGACATATTAAAAATATGAAATAGAAAATAGAAATGTGAATTAGCCTATTAAAAATTATTTAAAATAGCAATGTTTATTAATTGTAAATGTCTTTACTGTTTTTTGTTTTTAATAATTATATTGCAGAATTTGCAGATTACAATGCAAGACAGGGATCATATCCCACTTTCAAACATTTCATGTTTCTATTTTCTTCTACTGCCATCGTGTGCTGAAAAAGATGAAGTGCATTTAAAATTATTTTGATGGCAGCACTTGAATTGCAATAAAAGCATGTCTAGATGATGCTTTTAAACTGTAAAACAATAAAAACCAAATGTAATAAATATAATTTGAAATGTCATATTTCAATTGACACACAACCATTATTATTATTATCATTATTATATGCACTGTTTCATTCTCTGAATAATTTAACAAAATCTGATTTTATAGCTCCCTGGGTGTTTGTGATTTCAACTAACAACTAGAAAATAATTTTATTTTATGTGTTTTTTGCCCCTCAGCTATATCTGGTCATATTCAGTTTAGATCTGATTTTGTACATCAAACATAGAACATGCATGCAGCTACAGGTTTCACACAATTTGTCTTTTTATTATTTATTAATATTATAACATTCACATTAAAAAGGTAACAACATAGTATTAAAAATCAAGCGTGTAAACTTTTGAATGTGTTCATGTTTAAAAGTTCAGCTATTATTTTCTCTTGTGGACTATATGTAAACATATTTTATGTGAAATAGCTTATGCAGGTCAGTACTGAATAAAAAAATAACATGCATTTGTATGATCAATCTTGCTTTGGTAAAATAATTATCATTTTGCAGATACTTTTTTGACAACAACTATATGGCATTTGATAAAACTGCTTACTCATTAAAGACCAATGTAAGTTTTTTTTTAGTTTTTTTTTTTATAATTATTATTTAAATGGTAAATAATGAATTAACATGAGGAGTTATGCTACGAAAGAATAAGTCACCCCCCCCCCCACAAAATCTGAAAGACTGTAGTGAAACCATGCTTCTAAGGCAACAGTACAAGATTTAGTATCTTTACAGTAAAAATTATAATTTTTTTCTTTCATAAAAGCATAAATATGTTGCTGAGCTCAGCATGCTGATGGGCATGTCTTATTAAACTGAAGTCCCCTGCTGCTCATCCTCTTAATTCAACAGTGGTTTCTCTTCAGTTGATTCATTCACTGTGGAATATAAAAGAAAATAGAGAACACAGAAATTAAAAAGAAAGAAAAAAACAGTTATGTTACATATACATCTACACGTGATGTTACAGCTCCACTCAAAAGTCCCTATCCATGCTGAAAACAACAGAACATTAAACAAAATCTAATGAGCAACACGTTTCTCACAATTTGTCTTTTTATATGCAGGCACATTTTCATTTGTTTCATGTGAAAACAGTTGTTAGGAAGCAAAATCTGTATCAGTGTTTGTCCACTAGAGGACAGAAATGATCCAACATTAAGATCAGTCATATATCAATATCTTACATGAACATTATTCAAGAAGCAGATTCTGTTTTCAAATTTAAAAAAAAAACAACACAAAGTACAATGCATGTGGTATCACATCACTTCTAGAACTGAACAAAGCTGTTTTTTCATGTTTTTTGCTACAAGTGCAATAAAGCTAATTTCAAGTGCTTCAGCATGGATACAGAGCTTTTGAAACAGACTGTAATCGACGCTGAACATCAACATTAATCTGGTACTGGTGTTTATCATATAAAAACAGCGAATACAATGGTTAGAGACATGGTAATGTCTTATTAACCCTTTGATGCACTACATGGGTCTAAAGTGCCTGACTGAGTTTATTTTTTCTATATCTTTGCAAGAAATTCATTTCATCATTCAGAATTCCAGGAATTCCTCAATTAACTTGTTTTTGATCATCACATATTTTTATTTTTATTTATTTTTTTCTTTCTTGCTTTTTGAATAAAAATCTTTTTTGTGTCACTACCCTTCTAATGCACAACATGGGTCTAAAATGACCCGTATTCATCTCCTATGTTATTTCAGTCATGGATGAGTGTTTATTTGTTTAATCTTTAAAAATAAATGCATTTTATCATTTATTTTTGTTATCAACAATTTTTAATTTTTTTCACACACAACACAACATAACATCCAAAATACAACAAAACAAAACAACAGACACATACTCAACATCTCAAGGTCCAATCAAAAGGGAGGGGGAGAGGGAAGGACAACAAGAACACAAAAGTCACTCCTTTATACAATCACGTATATCCAACAAAAAACACTGCCAAGCATCAATGGTCGAAGGCCTGGCCGCACCAACTCGCGCCGTTGTACATTCACATGACACTATTTGCAGGAGGCTACGGATCCAATATGTTTTTCTACACATGTGTGGTGTAAACCAGTTCTGGATTACTGTCTTCTTCTCAGCTGTAAAACCAGCAAACAACATTCTCTTTTGCATTGAACTAATACAGAGACCAGAATCATCATTAAGAAGACACAAACTTGGGTTAAAAGACCAATCAATTTGCAGTAATGATGACAAAACCAGGTTTACATGTGTCCATAGACTGATGACGACAGGACATTCCCAAAACATATGCAGAAAAGTGCCTGATGATGTAGTGTTACATATATGGCAGTTCAAATCTGACTGTAGTTTCATTTTAAATCTTTTGTAAGGAGTTATGTATGCTCTATGAATGACTTTGAAGTGAATAAGACGATGAGCCAGATTTTTAGATGTTAAGCTGAGATTAGACCACACTCTCTCCCAGTCGACAGATAAATTAAGGTCAGATAATTCCCTATTCCAAATAGTTTTAATAGAAAGAGGTTTTGTAATACAATCAATCATTTTATTATATATTAAGGATGGCCGACCAGCAGATGGTGCAATCCAGTCCCGCACAGGATGAGAGGAAATGGAAGAAGACCAAGGAATGCCATACGCTTTGAGAGCAGAACGTAATTGAAGAAAAACAAAATATGCAGATGCTGGTAGACAAAATTTGGTTCTTAATGTCTGAAATGAACAGAGGCCCTGGTTATCATATATATCACCGCACGTGTTTACACCCAAAGAAGACCAAGAGGGTTGGACAAATGGACGAGTTCCGCATACAAAACCAAAATTGTGCCATAAAGGTGTACTGTTACAGAATTTGAAGGGTCCACCTATCCGACGTTCAACCATTTTCCAGATTTTAATAGAGTTAGCCACAACCGGACCAAATTTATAATTATCCCCTTTTTTTCCTTTGCCAGTAAATAAAATATCTTGAAGTCTATTTGGTTTAACCTTGTCAGCTTCAATCACCCTCCATGAAACTGTAGATTGAGGATCAACCCAATTATGAAGAGCCTTAAGATGGAACGACCAATAATATAATTCAAAATTTGGTACAGCCAGTCCTCCTGCGCTATTAGGATGTTGTAATGTGGTAAGTTTAATTCTGGGACATTTATCATTCCAGATAAACTTAGAAATTATGGAGTTGATCTCCTTAAAGTAACCTGGAGGGGGAGAAAGTGGTAGCATAGAGAAAAATAGAGGTAACAAATTAATCTTAACAGTGGAGATTCTTCCTTGGAGAGAGACTTTAAGATTCTTCCATCTTTGAATGTCATTTTTGACCTTAACTAAAATGTTATTAAAATTGTCTCTGGCAATCTTATGAATGTTTTTATATATGGCAATGCCCAAATAGATGAAATATTCCTTAATAGGGATAAATTAGGGAATAGAAAAATTAACCTTAACATTGTTAATTGGCATTAAAGCAGATTTGCTCCAGTTTATTTTATATCCTGATAGGCTACTAAAATTATCAAATTCCTTAAAGGGGTGGTTGATTGCAATTTCACTTTTTTAACATTAGTTAGTGTGTAATGTTGCTGTTTGAGCATAAACAATATCTGCAGAGTTGCGGTGCTGAAAGTTCAATGCAAACGGAGATATCGTCTTTTAAAATTCTGGCAGTTTAATGCCTACAAAAACGACAGGTAAGGGACTACAACGAGTTACTTCCCGGGTCTGTTACATCACAGACCCAGATAAACCCCGCCCCCGGGAACACACAGCAAAGGGGGCGAGGCCATGCTGCGCTGCTTTAGAGAAGAGGAAGAGAAAACTAGGGATGTACGTAAAAAGCTATGAATCGCGATTCTGTCTTCTAACGATTCTAATGGATTCTCAAGTTTCAAAATCATTAAAGCAGCGGTTCTTAATACTGTTTCTCTGTCGCCCTGCTCTGCATCTCTCTCTCTCTCTCATTCAGATCGTCAGATAAGCTCCAACAAACTGTTCCAATTATACAATTATTTTCACACAGCAATGAGAAGCATTATAAATGGACACGCTTGCGGTTGCTGTGCTGTATTAAAGCTTTAATCAGGATAAAACCGTATATTAAAATCTAACAGAAGCAGTAGCACTTACAAATAGCAGCGTATTTAAAAGTATGAGACAACAACAACCAAACATACCATTAAGAGCCGTGCTTGCACAGGTTCTGCATGATCCTCTTCACTAATATCCTCTGGGTCTCAATCGGGCTCAAATTGATAAGCATTATAGACAACACCACTGTTTACAATTCAACCAAGCACATGCCACTGAGGCGAGGGGTGGGACTTTCAGACGTGCAGTTGAGGCGGTTTAGCGAATCACAACACACTGAGCCAGCTAACCAATCTCAGCCCATCGCGTATTTCTGAAGGAGGAGCTTCATAAAACCAGGAAATAAATCGAGGCGTTTGTCAGAGAAGGGACAGAGAGGTGTGGAATAAAGGTAAATTATGTGAAAAAGAATGCGTTTTTAAAAAAAACAAGCATGAACACATGCTAGACTGCACCCCATAAACACAATCAAGCCTAGAAAAAAAAACAGTCAACCACCCCTTTAATTATACTAGAGACTGAAACATCAACGTTGTCTAAATATAGAATAATATCATCAGCGTATAATGAAATACTATGATTATGGTCATGAATCTTAATCGATAATTCAGATTTCCTGATGGCTTGTGCTAAGGGTTCAAGAGATAGACAAAACAATAAGGGGGAAAGTGGACACCCCTGCCTCGTTCCCCGCTGTAAAGGGAATGAGGGGGAAATAATATTACCAGTTATGACTGATGCTGCAGGTGAGTGGTATAATGTCTTAATCATAGAAACGAAGTGTTCACCGAAGCCGAAACATATTGTTAGATATGTTTATTGTCAGATGCATTGCGCCCCTTGATGAAACCAGTTTGGTCCTCCTTGATCAGACTGTGAATTAACTTCTCCATACGAGAAGCATAAACTTTATCATAGATTTTTACATCACATGGGATAAGCGAAATCGGTCTGTAGCTGGAACAATCTAATGGATCTTTCCCTTTTTTAAGAAGTAATGAAATCAGTGATGTTTTTTGATCTCTATGAAATACCCCATGTTCAATTGCAAAATTAAATGAGTTAAGCATAAGTATCCCTACCAAATCCCAAATTTCTAAATATAATTCAGGGGGAGACCATCTAGACCCGGCGATTTGCCCTTTTGAAGGCTTTTTAGAGAGACGTGAAGTTCCTCCAAACTTAATGGGGCCTCCAAAGATTCTTGATCCATCTGTGAGATCCGAGGCAGTTCCAATTTATCTAAATACTGCTTACAAATTGGTTCATCAAAATCTGTTTCGGCTTTATACAGATTTGTGTAAAAACCTTTAAATATGTCATTAATTGCCACAGGGTTCGTGGTGACCTGATCATCTGATGATTTTATTGCGCTAATATATGCCTTAGACTCGCATTCTTTCAAACTAAGGGCCAATAAATGACTAGGTCTTTCTGATTCAAAATAATATTTTTGTCTAGACCTATGTAAAATAATTTCTGCCTTTGAGTGTGAAAGTAAATCATATTCTTCTTTTAAAGAGGACAGCTGTGTAGCCTGTTGCTCAGTAAAATGTTGTTTTTGTAGGTTTTGTAATGATTGGATTTTATTTTCTAATTGTGTAAACTGGTGAGTTCTCGCTTTGGCAAGAGTAGAAGCGAAAGGTATACAGAAACCTTGTATAGCACGCTTAGTCGTTTCCCACAGTATTTGAGGATCCACATCAGAGGGCATATTAATTTGCCCTCTGATGTGGATCCTCCGACTAACCGGGAAAGCCGATTAGTCACCAGAAGAGAAGGACGGCAGCTCGCGTAAGTGTTGTAATACTTTTTCGTTGTTTAAATTATTTACTTGCTGCTAGGAAGGAATAATTATGTTTCCTACTGTTCGTTCCTCTATTGTGCATTTTCGTTGAGTTTTATATGTTTGATTGCACTTACTGGTAATTAGAATAATTTGCGCCTCAGCTAAGAACGAGCCTGTGTGATTGTGCAAAGTGTTTAGTTTTGTATCCAGCAATTAGTAGTCCTTTAAGGTTATTGGCTGTGCTGAGCAGAAGCCGGCCTCAGCTGTTTTCACTCTAGTCTCCTAGACTGTATTTATTTGATGTCAGAGCGCTGACGCGGAAGCATCTGCGGAAGCGTTCAGCCGTCGTGCTCAGCCTCCTCGTGTGAAGACCAACGAGTGTAAAGACGGACGACTTTTCCTGCGTGACTTTAACCGAGCAATGACACCGAGCACACACTTAAGTATAATTTCTATCTTCCCTCACACACCTCTATCATGTGTTTCCAAACCATTCCGGTTCTCTCTCAACCACGCTCTAAAAACACACGCAGACGGCAACGTAATCCTGCTAACCTGCGCCCTATCGCTACATCTTCTACTACACCTCTTTCTTTCTCTGTGGGTCTTTGGAATTGCCAGTCAGCTGTCAACAAAGCTGACTTAATTTCTGCTTTTTCCTTACAATCCACACTCAGCATCTTGGGCTTGACTGAGACCTGGATTCGTCCAGAAGACTCAGCTACCCCGGCTGCTCTCTCTCACAATTTCTCTTTCTCTCGCACCCCAAGGCAAGTTGGCCGGGGTGGGGGCACTGGTCTGCTCATTTCAAACAATTGGAAATACTCAACCCACTCTCCCCTAGGCAATCACAACTCATTTGAATCTCATGCGATTACTGTAACAGCTCCTATAAAACTCCAGATAGTAGTAATCTACCGTCCCCCTGGCCAAATTGTAGCCACCTTCCTAGAGGAGCTGGACGGCCTGGAGGATGGCACTCCACTCTTAGTCTTTGGAGATTTCAATATTCACCTAGACAGGCCTTATGCTACAGACTTCCATTCACTCCTTGCTTCATTTGATCTCAAACGCCTTACCACTACTAGCACGCACAAATCAGGCAACCAACTTGATTTAATTTACACACGCAACTGTACTACAGATAATCATCTCTGGATGTGAATGCAGCTACTGACACTTTATGCTCTACCTTAACCTCTTGTCTAGACGACATTTGTCCTCTCTCCTCCAGGCCAGCACGGGCTGCCCCTTCTTACCCCTGGTTATCCGTTGTTCTTCGTGAGCATCGGACCAAACTCAGAGCGGCAGAGAGAAAATGGCGCAAGTCAAACGATCCGTCGGACCTGACTAGGTATCAGTCTTTGCTTTCATCTTTCTCTACTGAAGTCCACACTGCCAAATCCTCACATTTCCACAACAAGATCAACAGCGCTCCAGACATGCATAATCTCTTCAGAACATTTAATTCTCTCCTCTGTCCCCCTCCACCGCCGCCCACCACTTCTATAACAGCTGACGACTTTGCCACTTTTTTCACAGACAAAACTAGAACAATCAGTAACCAGTTCTCACCTCCACACACACAGGACCTCCAACCAACCACATCCACTGCTCAAAATCCCATCTTCTCCTTCTGTCCCCTCACCGAGGCGGAAGTATCCAAACTTCTCCTCTCCAGCCATCCTACAACATGTCCTCTTGACCCAATCCACTCTCACCTTCTCCAAGAAATCTCTCCCACACTCTTACCGGGACTCACACACATTATCAACACATCTCTCCGCACTGGCATCTTCCCCACAGCGTTCAAGCAGGCACGGGTAACCCCACTGCTCAAAAAACCTACGTTAAACACTTCTCTTTTAGAAAACTACAGACCTGTCTCTCTCCTTCCATTCGTAGCGAAAACACTCGAATGAGTTGTCTTCAACCAGCTCTCACTGTTTCTTTCACAGTACAACAAACTGGATGCTAAACAGTCAGGTTTCAGGAGTGGCCATTCAACAGAGACTGCGCTACTCTCAGTCACTGAAGCCCTGCGAATTGCAAAGGCCGATTCCAAATCATCAGTCCTCATTCTGCTGGATCTTTCTGCTGCTTTTGACACTGTCAATCATCAGATCCTCCTGTCCACCCTCTCATCGCTGGGCATCACTGGGATTCCACTTCGCTGGTTTGAATCCTATCTCACCGGTAGGTCTTTCAGGGTGGCCTGGGGAGGGGAGGTATCCAAAGCACATCAACTGGTCACTGGGGTTCCTCAGGGATCAGTTCTTGGACCCCTCCTCTTCTCCACATACACTACATCACTGGGACCCATCATAGAGGCACATGGCTTCTCCTACCATTGCTACGCCGATGACACACAGCTCTATCTCTCTTTTCAACCAGATGATCCAACGGTAGCTGCACGGATCTCAGGCTGCCTGGCGGACATCTCGGCATGGATGAAAGAGCATCACCTACAGCTCAACCTGGCAAAGACTGAGCTTCTTGTCGTCCCTGCCACTTCGACTCTACAGCATGACTTCTCGATTCAGTTAGGCACATCAATAATTCGGTCAGAAATCTTGGTGTAATTTTTGATGACCAGCTGACCTTCAAAGAGCACACTGCAAAGACTGCTCGATCTTGCAGGTTTGCACTACACAACATCAGAAAAATCAGGCCCTTTCTGACAGAGCATGCTGCACAACTTCTTGTCCAGGCCCTTATCGTTTCTAGGCTGGACTACTGCAATGCTCTTCTGGCTGGACTTCCATCAAACAAAATCAAACCTCTACAAATGATTCAGAATGCAGTGGCACGACTGGTCTTCAACGAGCCCAAAAGAACCCATGTTACACCTCTCTTCATCTCATTGCACTGGCTACCAGTGGCAGCTCGCATCAAGTTCAAGACACTGATGCTTGCATACAGAACGACCACATGCTCAGCACCCTCACTACTTCCACTCACTATTACGACTCTACATCCCCTCCAGAAGTCTGAGATCTGCTATTGAGCGACGCCTTGTGGTACCATCACAGAGAGGCTCAAAATCACTCTCCAGAACATTCTCATTCACCATTCCTGGATGGTGGAATAATCTTCCCACCCCTATCCGGAATGCTGGATCCCTGTCAATCTTCAAGCAACAACTGAAAACTCATCTCTTTCGGCACTACTTGACTTCATCCTAAACTTGTTCTTAAAAAAAAAGAACTCTCCTTCCCTTGCTAGCTTGTACTTATTTGAACAATGACTGAGACTTGGTGTTACGAGCACTTCCTCTGTCTGATTGCCTCTTCAAGATGAATCGCTTTATGTATTCCCCAATTGTAAGTCGCTTTGGATAAAAGCGTCTGCCAAATGACTAAATGTAAATGTAAATGTAATTTCAAGAAATTCCTTAATATATTCTTTTAGAGAGGTAATGAAAGTCTGATTACTTAATAATGATATGTTAAAGCGCCATCTAGGGGACTTGGCTTTAACATCGGAAAGAGGAACACTGCACAACACAGCAGAATGATCAGATAATAAAATTGGTAATATAGAGATGGAGGAATTAGATGAAATTAAAGATGGGCTGAGAAATATGTAGTCTATCCTAGAGAAAAGTCTTGTGAAGTCCTTAGCTTTAGTATTCTGAATTCTCCATAGATCGATTAAGTTGAGCTCAGTGATAAATTTATTCAATAATTTAGAGGATGGATTGGCTGTTGTATCAGATTGAGATTTATCTAAAGCAGGATTTATGACAGCATTAAAATCACCACCCACCACTAGAGGGCAATCAGTCTCGTCAAGTAAAGTTTTGGAAATCTGTGTAAGGAATGCACTTTCTGTCTCATTCGGACCATAAATAGAGACCAATGCTAACCTATTATTATATATTTTGCATCGGATAAAAACAAATCTACTGTTGTGAACTTTTTCCTCGTCGAAGCAGAGACCAGGAGACGTTGGGATATCTTTCAAGCAGAAGTTCCTCTTTATTGAGAACTCGCTGTGCGTCGCTGCAGTCATCCAAGTCTAACTAATTGCTCAGCACAGTAGAGTTTATACCTTTCAAGGGGGAGGGATACATAGTGGTGGAGACAATCTAAACAAAGCATGCAAATGCAGTACAGGAATCAGCCCATTACCAGAATTTCCCCAGCCCTGACCTCATCAGCATAACAGTGTCATTCAAATGCATAGGTGCTAATCCAATCAGCCTGACAGTATTGCCCATACCGTCATATTATAATAGAGACAAAGGCACAGCTGTGCCTTGAGCTTAGCATTCACCTTTAACTTAGGTCAGGAAGTGCATAAAGACAAAAGGTTAATGTCTCAGACACCTGGGCTGCCTGAATTGATGTTCTTAGAATGTCATCATCTTCACCTCAAAATGTAAAACACAATGTTTCAGTTTATATACTATTACATTGGTACCTAGATTTATTATTTTATAAATTTGTAATCCCACAATTCCCCCTTTGAGAGTTCTAATAACTCTCACAAAATACAAATTTAGACACTTAAAAGTTAATTCTTGTAACTTGTGATCGTTACAGGCACATTGTACATGTTCTGTGTTGCTTATATGTAATTGCATGCTGACACAGAAACAAAACATGCAATTAGGGTCCGTGAAGTTCTTACGGGTAATACTCTTTTCTGGTTGGAACTGTCATTTCCTCGTGAGAGGCAGGAGTACAAGTTTCCGAACCATGAAGAATTATCTTCAGTCATCTGGTGTAATTTTGCTGAAAGACCAAGAATGTCTTGTTGGATTTTGTTCAAGTTCTCTGTTGGATCCATTAACCCGGTGATGTCCATGATGGTTAATAGTACGAAAATCTTGATCATGTTGATGGATGACTGAAGTTCCCGTATGTGAGTCTCTGCGTTGTGTATTTTTTTTTCTTTCTTCTTTCTTTTCTCTTTCTTGTGTGATAGTTGGCTCGGCAATGGGTCTAGTTGTTTTCTAGAGGTTGTGGCTTCATCCGCAGGTGAGAAAGGTCGGTGCGTATAGATCTCAGGACAGCCATCAAGTGGTATCTGCACAGAGGAAGAAAAAAACCAAAACAAAAGAGACCAACGGCACATAGCAGTATTTGTTGTAGAGTCTGCAAACATTAGGGTTGTATCCTCTGTTCAAATATAGTCTGCTATTGTTGTTCCTTCTTTCCCTATTTCTCAATTCCTGCGACACCTAAAGAACAGTGAGGAAAGGATGGACTATTGGATGGGGAAAGGCCTATGAGGAAATCTTCACCGCAGGGTTGACCCCCGAAGCCTGTTGCTTTCGGTTCTTCCCTGGGCTCCTCACTGGTCCGTGTGTCCTATCCTATCCCTGTAGGTGGGGGAACAACTTTACAGTGTGACACATGAGTCCAGGCTTTCCTTCCCTGACACAACACTGCAGCTGCTGTAATCAACATCACTTGATGTGGTCCGTGCCACTTAGGCTCTAATGGCTTGTTTCTGAATGACTTTATCATAACCCACTGACCTGGGATGATTGTGTGTCCACCTTCTGGTGGAGTCTGCCAACACGACTCAACTCTCTCTTTGGCACTCTGCACTGCCTTTGTGAGGTTTTCACAGTAAGCGATCAGGGCATCTGAAGCAATGTGCACATCAGCATTTCTAAGATCAATCACACCTGGCATCTGCATTGGGCGTCCAGTAATAATCTCATGAGGGCTCAGTCCTACTGATCTGTTAGGTGATGCTTTCATACTACACAGTACTGCGGGCAGTGCTTCCACCCATGGTACTCCTTCCTGATACATTTTGCTTAGCCTGGTTTTGATTGTTCTGTTTGATCGTTCAACCTGTCCTGATGCTTGTGGCCTATAGGGACAGTGAAGGTTCCACTTAATCTTCAACATTCTAGACACTTCCTTGACTACCTGTCCTGTGAAGTGGGTACCTTGATCTGAGTCAATGCAATCTGGTAATCCCCATCTGGGAATGAAATCAGTGACAAGACATTTAGCAGTATGTGCAGCTGTAGCACGCCCTGTTGGATAAGCTTCTACCCATCTTGAGAACTTGTCTATTACTACCAAAACGTCAGTTTTTCCTTTACAAGGGGGCAACGATATGTAATCAACTTGCAGGTGACGAAATGGCCCTGGTGGAGCTGGGGTATGTGCTGCTGGTGTAGTGGCTGCTGGTACATCATTATTTTTCTGACATGTAACACATCTCTTGACTGTTTCAGTGGCTGCGTTTCTGAATTTTGGATTCCACCATTGATTTGAGAACCTGTGATTCATCGTTGCTGGACCACTATGACCCAAACTGTGTATTTGTTGAGCCAAATATGGCAACAGTGATTCGGGAGCAACATACTTTCCCCCTTTGGTCCAGCAGCCGGATGAATCCACAGTGGCTCCTTTGTCTAACCATGTCCATGCTTCATATAGAGGAACATCTTTGTACAGATCAATGATTGATTCAGGAGGCAGAATTGCCTTCTGTGCTGTACTACCTGAACACACTTGTACAGTTGCATAGAAACAAGCCTGTTTAGCCGCTACATCAGCAAGAGCATTACCTTTAGCTTCCGTAGTATTAGTTGTGAGATGTGCTTTCACTTTGATCACCGCTAATTTCTTTGGGAGTTTCATGGCAAACATTAAATCTTTCACTAATCCAGCATGCTTAATGGGGGATCCAGCAGAAGTTAGAAATTTTCTGGTTTGCCAAATGACACCAAAATCATGAATTACCCCAAAAGCATACCTGGAATCTGTGTAGATATTTGCAACCGATCCTGAAGCTCGCGTGCATGCTCTAGTTAAGGCTACTAGTTCTGCAGCTTGAGCTGAAAAATGATCTGGAAGACGACCTGAAGCAACTACTTCAGTGGTGGAAGTTACTGCATATCCTGCTCGTCTGTTACCTTCAATAACTTGAGCTGAACCATCAACAAACAACTCCAATTCTGCGTTCTCTATGGGAGTTTCTACTATTTCACTTGTTGCTGCACATGTAAGCGTAACACAATCATGAGTCATTTCGCCTTCATCCTCTAACACAAATTCAGTCATTGCAGACATCATACATGAGGATGGGTTCGTGACTGGTGCACGCTGTATAACAATATTCGGGGCTGTGAGAGTTGCTAGCCAATTTCCCCAACGGGAGGAGGTGACAGAAGTGACTTTTGCTTGATTCATCAGTGCGGACACTGCGTGAGGGCATTTTACGTTTACAGTCTGACCTAACACCATTCCTGATGAAGCCTGAAGCGCTAGATGAACTGCCTGTATTGCTCTGAGGCATGGACCCATACCTTGAGCGACTATGTCAAGTTTACCGGAATAGTAATGAATTGGGCGTAAGCTGCCCCCATGATCTTGCATTAGACATGCAGTCATAAAGCCTAAGTGTTCATGGACATAAAGCACAAAGGGTCTATCAGATTGGGCAATTCCTAATGCTGGTGTTTGACATAGTGCTCTCTTCAAATCATTAAAAGCTTTGAGATGAAGTTCTTCCATACAACCAGTATCTGAATCTTTACCATGGCCTTTCAACAAATCATAGAGAGGCTGAGCAATCGAGGCATAGTCTTCAATCCAAGGTCTACAATAACCTGTTGTTCCTAAAAATGAGCGGAGTGTTTTAATGGTAGTAGGCGGAGGTATGGCTTTGACTGAAGCCGCTCGATCCTGTGTAATGGATCTATTTCCTGCACCAATTGTTTGACCCAGAAATGTGACTTGCTTTTTAGCGATTTGAGCTTTGTGAAAGCTGCATTTGTGTCCTTTTTTATGCAAATAGTCCAACAATGATGCCAATTCAGTTTGATGTACCTCATGATCTGTTGAGGCAATCAAAATATCATCGACATATTGGATCATAGTGGACTGTTTTACCGGACATTCTGGGTCACACAAATCACGTCTGACAGCCTGATGATATAGGGTTGGGGAGTTTTGAAATCCCTGTGGCAATCGTGTCCACTGGTATTGTTCATAGTCAACTGTGAAAGCTAACCATGGCTGGCTGTCAGAGTGCAACGGTACAGAAAAGAATCCATTAGACATATCAATTACTGAAAAAATCTTACAATCTAATGGTAAGCCATTACAAATTGTAGATGGATCTGCCACTAGGGGGGTGATTTTATCAATATTTTTATTGGCTACTCTGTAGTCTATTGTAAGTCTCCATGTCCCATTAGATTTCTTGATGGGCCATATGGGTGAATTACATGGACTGTTGGTTTTAACTAGCACTCCTTGCGTCAGCAAATTTTCTACAATAAGTTTGATTCCCTGTATAGCTTCCTTATTAATCGGATATTGTTTGGTGACCGGAGGTGGAGTTCCTGTCAATTTAACTGGTTCTACACCTGTCAACAACCCACAATCATCCTTGTCTTTAGCCCAAATTGGATGATTCTGTAAGAAAGCATACTCGGGAGGGGTTGCATTATTGGTAGAAATCTGTGCTGAGGAAATCTTTATGCTAGTAGATTCTGAGGACATGTCTAAAGTTAGATTTATTTGTCTCAGAAGATCCATGCCTAAAATTGCACCTGTATTTAATGGAGCGCATAGCAATTTTGTAGTCAGAGTTTTTGGGCCAAATTGTACCTCTATGGGCGGAGTTTCATACAAAACAGAATCTTCTCCTATTACACCAGTTAAACAAAGTTTGGTTTTCTTGTATGGGATGTTTAAACCTTGTGCCAATTTTGTAGGGATTACTGTAATTTCTGCACCTGTATCAAGCAAAAAATCAATCTCTTTCTCTTTTATGCTACCTTTCACAAAAATTCTTTGGTCATTGTGTTGGATTACAGGGGAAAGGTAGCTACTCACAGCCCCAACAATTAGTTTTTTTCTTGGTCTTGTTGTGCTCTTAGAAGAGCCTGAACTAGCTGTCCTACAGTTTCAGTGGTCACTGGCGGAACTACTTCAGGGTTGTGTGCAGGCTGAGAAGGAGCAGAATTATGCATAGCATTTCTTTTACTATCTTGCAACTTCATCCTACACTCTTTCTCCCAATGTCCTAATTTTCCACAATATTTGCATTTGCTTTCTCTTTTAGCCCATCTATTGTCTTGTTTCCTTGTGTTAAACGTAACTGCTGCTACTCTTACTTTTGCCTTGACATCAGCATCTCTTTCCCATGTAGCTAACCTGTCTAGGTTACTTCTGAGAGTTCTGTTAGACCAAGTTAGATCTAAAAATGGTAAAGCTTTTCTGTATTCGGCTACAAGGCCATCTGACCAGATACGAACCAGGGGTCCCTTGTTCTCTAGCACACTTTCAGGGTCATCGACAATTCCACTGTAAATTACAGCTGACTGACAAAATCTCTCCGTATATTCACTCACAGATTCTTCTTTCCTTTGCACACAGTTAGTGATTCTGGACCAGTCTATTTTGGGTCCCATGATATTCTTTAGAATTTTCAAAACACCTTCTCTCAAATCGCTTTTACTGGCATGTTGTAGTTCAGAAGTAACAGCAGACTCAAAACTGTTGAATTCAGATTCAGTTAAAATTTGTGACATCAGCTGTGTGACTTCTGTTAACGACATGTCATAGAGACGCATTTTACTGATCAATGCTCTTCTAAATTCAGAAAAATTTGTGCGTGCTGAGGGTAAGCTCTGGGATAGTCTCTCTATATCTTTAGGTTCTAGCGCTTTGGCAACAGTGTGTACTTGGACAACAGAAGAGTTGGGAGGAACACTTTCAATTCCCTCAATTCCCTGAGATCTTCTCCTAGCACCACACACATTGACGGAATTTACAGGCACATCAGTTACTGATTGGAGAGCTACATCTGTTTCAAAAAACGCTTGTAAATCAGGGTAAATGTTATCAGGCTGAATAACTTCCACATCAGTTTTTGCTGCAGCTTTCTTGAGGTTAAATTTTTTAGTCAAAGTGGATACTCTAGCATGGAGCTCTTTGTTCTGTTCCTCTAGCTCTGAGTTACGCTGAGACTGTTGTGTAGCTAGCGCTAAACTGAATTCTCTGTGGCAGCAGATAATGCCTTTCACATTGTTCTTACAAATACTTGCTCCTAGCACCTTTTTACACTCATCTACAGACCAAATCTTGTCTGGATGAATCTCATATTTCTGCGTTAGTTCTTGTCTAGAACTAACGCAGAAATTACAGAGGATAACACAAATTACTAGCACTTTACGCTAATCTTCCCTGCCTACAAGAACAGAGGATAAACCAAACTTATTAGCACGAAATGCTAACCTTCCCTGCCTGAAACAGAGGATAAACCAAAATTATTAGCACGAAATGCTAAAATCTTCCCTGCCTGAAACAGAGGATAACTTTCATCTCTAAAAGAAAAACTTTAGAGGATAAACTTAGTTAAACCAAACCCTACAGCTGTCTGTTAACTCTTCTCTGACGGCGCAGAGGATAAAACTTTGTACTGGTCTTAAAGGTTCTTTTGGATAGAGTGACACTCACCAAACCCTTGGTGGTACAGAATGATTCAGACTGGAACGAAATCAGATCTTTGTTGAGCTTGAAGTTTCAATCTGGATTCAGGTGAGGAGCTCTATCCGGGTCACGGCACCATCTGTTGTGAACTTTTTCCTCGTCGAAGCAGAGACCAGGAGACGTTGGGATATCTTTCAAGCAGAAGTTCCTCTTTATTGAGAACTCGCTGTGCGTCGCTGCAGTCATCCAAGTCTAACTAATTGCTCAGCACAGTAGAGTTTATACCTTTCAAGGGGGAGGGATACATAGTGGTGGAGACAATCTAAACAAAGCATGCAAATGCAGTACAGGAATCAGCCCATTACCAGAATTTCCCCAGCCCTGACCTCATCAGCATAACAGTGTCATTCAAATGCATAGGTGCTAATCCAATCAGCCTGACAGTATTGCCCATACCGTCATATTATAATAGAGACAAAGGCACAGCTGTGCCTTGAGCTTAGCATTCACCTTTAACTTAGGTCAGGAAGTGCATAAAGACAAAAGGTTAATGTCTCAGACACCTGGGCTGCCTGAATTGATGTTCTTAGAATGTCATCATCTTCACCTCAAAATGTAAAACACAATGTTTCAGTTTATATACTATTACATTGGTACCTATATTTATTATTTTATAAATTTGTAATCCCACACTACCCTTCTCATCACTACCAAAGTGTTCAATCGTTAAATTTAACTTCCGGTTAACAAGGATAAGCACCCCCTTAGTTTTATTTTGAGCGCAGGAAAAAGCTATTAATTTGTAAAACTTATTCTGGAAACGTGCCACATCAGATTGTTTTAAATGTGTCTCTTGAATTAGGGTTAACACACGGGTTCGTTTAACAGCATAATTTAAACCATTCACATTCAGTGATAAAATATTTAGAGTATGCATTGAATATTCATAATCCCAAGATTGTACTCAATAAATGAAAAAAAAAACAGAAGCACTTCCATTCTGTAAATAACACGTGATGTGCATTTTAGATATCAAACCTCCTAGATGAAAAATCCCTTTAGAAATAAGGAAAATAAATAAAAGTATAAATGTCTGCTGTAAAAAACAAAAACAACATAAAAATATGAACAACCGACAACCATAAACAAGGAACAATTCAGACCGCACATTACTGAGAACTGGTCTGACTGAGCAACAAAAAACAGTGATAGGTCGTGACCGATCCACTCCAACGCAAGACATGTCTCCCGAAAGGCTCACACAGCCAAGAATTTTTTTTTATTATTAATTAAACCTACTCTCCATTAGTCCCCTCCAAAAAAGAAAAACGGAGTGTCAGTCTTACCAGAAAAGAGATCGTTGTACCGGATAAATAAGGACAATATCCCAGTAGGAGAGAGGAGAGAAGAAAACGCAAAAAATAGGTTTAGCAAGCGTCCATGTTCATCCTGGCATCATCCCCTCCTGGGCAGCTAGGACCAAGTCCATCCCGGACGTCACGCCCCTCCCGTCGAGCTGGAGAAACAGCGGCTGCTGCCCCCCCCATCCCCCCCCCGTAGGGATCGTAGCTTCTCTGTTCCCCTTTGTGCCGTAGCTTAATTACCGCAGGATAGATGAGGAAGGGCTGGAGACCAAGCGCTGTCATCTTCTTCAAACCGGACCAAATGCCTTTCTCCTGATCACTTTAGCCGGACTTAAGTCGGGAAAAAATAGCAGTGTGACATTGCTCTGTGAGCATTTCACCGGATAAGCCTGCCAAGCACCTTTCAGGATATCTGATCTGTCATGCCATCTCAGCACACGGAAGATGAGAGTGCGCGGCCGATCGGAGCCCCTCCCTCCATCATACACGCGATGCGCCTGATCAATCTCAATGTCACGGCCCCTCAAGGAAGGAATCCACTTGGAAAGATTAGCTCTGAGGAAACCAGCTGCGTCTGGACCCTCCATCCCTTCTGGGAGCCCCACCAGTCTTACGTTGTTCC
>CM041793.1:83537250-83640801 GCA_023376895.1 Aspiorhynchus laticeps | reverse complement strand
ACACAGATAATGAGAGCTTGTATGGATCAGGATCTACTCATCTGTGTTGACTGAAGAGATAAATGAGTTCTGATGACTCAATATGACTCACTTCTGCAGGATTATTATTTTGAACAATATTATATCAATTTATTGTGGTTCTGAATGTCATTGTGTGGATGATGTAGACTAAAGGTCAAAAGGTCAAACATCACACACAGAGCTGATCAAAATAGGATATTAAATTAATTATTATTATTAGGTTTTTTTTACAATCTAAATGTCAGAATGTCTTCAAATCTTCAGATTCAGCCATTTTAACTCAGTTTAATGGTGTACAGACAGTACATCTCTCCTAAAAACCCTGCTGGAGCGCCAACTAGTGACCAAACGTGGAAAAACAACATTATTTTACATTGTCAAAGGCCTTAAAATGATATATGAAAGCGTAACTATTTAAATATTTCCGTAATCTGCAAAAATATATTTTCCAAAATTATTTTATGAGTTATGTGAGCACCACCTGATCCTGGTTTTGATTTTAATTAAGATTTGATCTGATCATCATCACTAGAAGCTGCTGTGAAAATCTCAGTATATTATTCAGTGAAATATCAACAGTCTTGTTATATAGCAGCTCAGTTTCCTCACTGAACTCTGAATAAATTTCTATCATAGTGAAGGTCATTAAAATCCTCTGTTTTGAGATGAATATACAACCCCAAATCAGAAAAAGTTGGGACAGTATGGAAAATGCAAATACAAAAGAAAGTAGTGATTTCTAAATTTACTTTGACTTGTATTTCATTGCAGACAATATGAACACAAAATATTTCATGTTTTGTCTGGTCAACTTCATGTCATTTGTAAATATACATCCTTTCCTGTCATTCAGACCTGCAACACTTTCCAAAAAAAGTTGGGACAGTAAAGCATTTATCACTTTGTAATGTTGCCAAGACGTTTAGGGACTGAAGACACCAAGTGATGAAGTGTTTCAGGTGTAATTTTGTCCCATTCTTCCTGCAAACAAGTCTTAAGGTGGGCAACAGTACGGGGTCTTCGTTGTCGCATTTTGCGCTTCAAAATGCGCCACACATTCTCTATTGGAGACAGGTCGGGACTGCAGGCAGCCCAGTCAAGTACCCGTATCCTCTTCCTCCGCAGCCAGGACTTTGTAATGTGTGCAGAATGTGGTTTTGCATTGTCTTGTTGAAATATGCATGTACATCCCTGAAAAAGATGTCTTCTTGAAGGCAGCATATTGTGCTCCAAAATCTCTATGTACTTTTCAGCATTAATGGTGCCATCACAGAAGTGCAAGTTACCTTTGCCAAGGGCACTGACACAACCCCATACCATGACAGACCCTGGCTTTTGGACTTGTTGCTGGTAACAGTCTGGATGATCCTTTTCTTCTTTGGTCTGGAGCACACGGCGTCCATTCCTCCCAAAAAATACCTGAAATACTGATTCATCTGACCACAGTACACGTTTCCACTGTGTGATGGTCCATCCCAGATGCCTCCGAGCCCAGAGAAGTCGACGGCGCTTCTGGACACTGTTAACATAGGGCTTCCTTTTGGCACAGTACAGTTTTAACTGGCATTTGTGGATGTAACTACGTATTGTGGTACTTGACAAAGGTTTGCCAAAGTAGTCCTGAGCCCATGTGGTGATATCGCTTATAGATGAATGAGGATTCTTGATGCAGTGCCGCCTGAGGGATCGGAGATCACGGTTGTTCAGCTTAGGCTTGCGCCCTTGTCCTTTACGCACTGAAATTCCTCCAGATTCCTTGAATCTTTTAATTATGTTATGCACTGTTGAAGGTGAAATATCCAAATCTCTTCCTATCTTTCTTTGAGGAACATTGTTTTTAAACATTTCAATAATTTTCTCACGTATTTGTTGGCAAACTGGCGATCCTCGGCCCATCTTTGCTCCTAAAGGACTAGACCTTTCTTGGATGCTGCTTTTGTACCAAATCATAATTACAATCACCTGTTGACATCAACTGTTTCAAATCACATCATTATTTAACCAATTTACCTCATTACTAGCCCTAAATTGCTCCTGTCCCAACTTTTTTTGGAATGTGTTGCAGGTCTGAATGACAGGAAAGGATGTATATTTACAAATGACATGAAGTTGACCAGACAAAACATGAAATATTTTGTGTTCATATTGTCTGCAATGAAATACAAGTCAAAGTAAATTTAGAAATCACTACTTTCTTTTTTTATTTGCGTTTTCCATACTGTCCCAACTTTTTCTGATTTGGGGTTGTATAATATTTGGAGGATTTTCACAGTATATGTATTTTCATGGCTCATGGTGTGTTTTGTTTTCTCTCTTCTCTTCCAGCCTCTGCTGGTAGATGTTGTAACAACACTATCTGGAGACACAGGGCATCTTATTCTTTAAAGGCCATTCAAAAAAAAAATATGTGTAGTTGTATTTTCAAGCAACAAATGAAATTGTAAATATTTCATTATGTTATATTTTATTTGTTACCAGGAATTGTAGGTGAGAGGAGTGAATGACCAGCGCTCTCTTCCACCTTCAATAACACTGAGGTGAGACCCTTGAGCAAGAACCGAACCCCCAACTTCTCCCCTTGTGTGTGTGTGTGTACTACTCACTGCTGTGTGTTCACTTGGATGGGATAAATGCAGAGCTCATACTCACTTTCACTTTCACGTTCACTCTCCTGCTGAAGCTGCTGTAGCTCCCTCTTGTGACTGAATATGAAAATCGCTCCTCACGTTAACTCTTTGATCATTTTTATGCTGATTGACGATCATGTTGATATCTTTTTCTTGTATTGTTTGCCTTTTGGCAAAATTACCCTCTTCCTCATCCTTCTTCTTCTTCACTGAAAATGGTTGTGCTGCTTATTGAAATCTGAAATATGTGGACATATTAAAAATATGAAATAGAATATAGAAATGTGAATTAGCCTATTAAAAATGATTTAAAATAGCAATGTTTATTAATTGTAAATGTCTTTACTGTTTTTTGTTTTTAATAATTGTATTGCAGAATTTGCAGATTACAACGCAAGACAGGGATCATATCCCACTTTCAAACATTTCATGTTTCTATTTTCTTCTACTGCCATCGTGTGCTGAAAAAGATGAAGTGCATTTAAAATTATTTTGATGGCAGCACTTGAATTGCAATAAAAGCATGTCTAGATGATGCTTTTAAACTGTAAAACAATAAAAACCAAATGTAATAAATATAATTTGAAATGTCATATTTCAATTGACACACAACCATTATTATTATTATCATTATTATACGCACTGTTTCATTCTCTGAATAATTTAACAAAATCTGATTTTATAGCTCCCTGGGTGTTTGTGATTTCAACTAACAACTAGAAAATAATTTTATTTTATGTGTTTTTTGCCCCTCAGCTATATCTGGTCATATTCAGTTTAGATCTGATTTTGTACATCAAACATAGAACATGCATGCAGCTACACGTTTCACACAATTTGTCTTTTTATTATTTATTAATATTATAACATTCACATTAAAAAGGTAACAACATAGTATTAAAAATCAAGCGTGTAAACTTTTGAATGTGTTCATGTTTAAAAGTTCAGCTATTATTTTCTCTTGTGGACTATATGTAAACATATTTTATGTGAAATAGCTTATGCAGGTCAGTACTGAATAAAAAAAATAACATGCATTTGTATGATCAATCTTGCTTTGGTAAAATAATTATCATTTTGCAGATACTGCAAAGTGCATGTAAAATTTTGACAACAACTATATGGCATTTGATAAAACTGCTTACTCATTAAAGACCAATGTAATTTTTTTTTTCTTATTTTTTTTTTTTTATAATTATTATTTAAATGGTAAATAATGAATTAACATGAGGAGTTATGCTGCGAAAGAATAAGTCACCACCACCCCCAACCCCCCCCCCCCCCACAAAATCTGAAAGACTGTAGTGAAACCATGCTTCTAAGGCAACAGTACAAGATTTAGTATCTTTACAGGAAAAATTCTTTTTTTTTTTTTCTTTCATAAAAGCTTAAATATGTTGCTGAGCTCAGCATGCTGATGGGCATGTCTTATTAAACGGAAGTCCCCTGCTGCTCATCCTCTTGATTCAACAGTGGTTTCTCTTCAGTTGATTCATTCACTGTGGAATATAAAGGAAAATAGAGAACACAGAAATTAAAAAGAAAGAAAAAAACAGTTATGTTACATATACATCTACACGTGATGTTACAGCTCCACTCCAAAGTCCCTATCCATGCTGAAAACAACAGAACATTAAACAAAATCTAATGAGCAACACGTTTCTCACAATTTGTCTTTTTATATGCAGGCACATTTTAATTTGTTTCATGTGAAAACAGTTGTTAGGAAGCAAAATCTGTATCAGTGTTTGTCCACTAGAGGACAGAAATGATCCAACATTAAGATCAGTCATATATCAATATCTTACATGAACATTATTCAAGAAGCAGATTCTGTTTTCAAATTTAAAAAAAAACAACACAAAGTACAATGCATGTGGTATCACATCACTTCTAGAACTGAACAAAGCTGTTTTTTCATGTTTTTTGCTACAAGTGCAATAAA
This sequence comes from Aspiorhynchus laticeps, assembly GCA_023376895.1. Classification (NCBI taxonomy): domain Eukaryota; kingdom Metazoa; phylum Chordata; class Actinopteri; order Cypriniformes; family Cyprinidae; genus Aspiorhynchus; species Aspiorhynchus laticeps. Next base: position 83,636,208 of record CM041793.1, on the reverse strand, counting down.
GCTAATTTCAAGTGTTTCAGCATGGATACAGAGCTTTTGAAACAGACTGTAATCGACGCTGAACATCAACATTAATCTATCTGGTACTGGTGTTTATCATATAAAAACAACGAATACAATGGTTAGAGACATGGTAATGTCTTATTAACCCTTTGATGCACTACATGGGTCTATATTTACATTTACATTTAGTCATTTGGCAGACGCTTTTATCCAAAGCGACTTACAATTGGGGAGTACATAAAGCCATTCATCTTGAAGAGGCAATCAGACAGAGGAAGTGCTCGTAACACCAAGTCTCAGTCATTGTTCAAATAAGTACAAGCTAGCAAGGGAAGGAGAGAAAGATAAAGGGAAAGGTTTTTTTTTTTGTGAACAAGTTTAGGATGAAGTCAAGTAGTGCCGAAAGAGATGAGTCTTCAGTTGTTGCTTGAAGATTGACAGGGATCCAGCATTCCGGATAGGGGTGGGAAGATTATTCCACCAGCCAGGAATGGTGAATGAGAATGTTCTGGAGAGTGATTTTGAGCCTCTCTGTGATGGTACCACAAGGCGTCGCTCACTAGCAGATCTCAGACTTCTGGAGGGGATGTAGATTTGTAATAGTGAGTGGAAGTAGGAGGGTGCTGAGCCTGTGGTCGTTCTGTATGCAAGCATCAGTGTCTTGAACTTGATGCGAGCTGCCACTGGTAGCCAGTGCAGTGAGATGAAGAGAGGTGTAACATGGTTTCTTTTGGGCTCATTGAAGACCAGTCGTGCCGCTGCATTCTGAATCATTTGTAGAGGTTTGATTGCGTTTGATGGAAGACCAGCCAGAAGAACATTGCAGTAGTCCAGCCTAGAAACGACAAGGGCCTGGACAAGAAGTTGCGCAGCATGCTCTGTCAGGAAGGGCCTGATTTTTCTGATGTTGTATAGCACAAACCTGCAAGATCGAGCGGTCTTTGCAATGTGCACTTTGAAGGTCAGCTGGTCATCAAAGATTACACCAAGATTTCTGACCGAAGTTGATGGGGTAATTATTGATGTGCCTAATTAAATCGGGAAGTCATGCTGTAGGGTCGGAGTGGCAGGGACGAAAAGAAGCTCAGTCTTTGCCAGGTTGAGCTGTAGGTGATGTTCTTTCATCCATGCCGAGATGTCCGCCAGGCAGTCTGAGATCCGTGCAGCTACCGTTGGATCATCTGGTTGAAAAGAGAGATAGAGCTGTGTGTCATCGGCGTAGCAATGGTAGGAGAAGCCATGTGCCTGTATGATGGGTCCCAGTGATGGGTCCCAGGTCTAAAGTGCCTGACTGAGTTTATTTTTTCTATATCTTTGCAAGAAATTAATTTCATCATTCAGAATTCCAGGAATTCCTCAATTAACTTGTTTTTGATCATCACATATTCTTATTTTTATTTTTTATTTCTTGCTTTTTGAATAAAAATCTTGTTGTGTCACTACCCTTCTAATGCACAACATGGGTCTAAAATGACCCGTATTCATCTCCTATGTTATTTCAGTCATGGATGAGTGTTTCTTTGCTTAATCTTTAAAAAGAAATGTATTTTATCATTTACTTTTGTTATCAACAATTTTTTTTTTATCACACACAACACAACATAATATCCAAAATACAACAAAACAAAACAACAGACACATACTCAACATCTCAAGGTCCAATCAAAAGGGAGGGGGAGAGGGAAGGACAACAAGAACACAAAAGTCACTCCTTTATACAATCACGTATATCCAACAAAAAACACTGCCAAGCATCAATGGTCGAAGGCCTGGCCCCACCAACTCGCGCCGTTGTACATTCACATGACACTATTTGCAGGAGGCTACGGATCCAATATGTTTTTCTACACATGTGTGGTGTAAACCAGTTCTGGATTACTGTCTTCTTCTCAGCTGTAAAACCAGCAAACAACAGTCTCTTTTGCATTGAACTAATACAGAGACCAGAATCATCATTAAGAAGACACAAACTTGGGTTAACAGACCAATCAATTTGCAGTAATGATGATGACAAAACCAGGTTTACATGTGTCCATAGACTGATGACGACAGGACATTCCCAAAACATATGCAGAAAAGTGCCTGATGATGTAATGTTACATATATGGCTGTTCAAATCTGACTGTAGTTTCATTTTAAATCTTTTGTAAGGAGTTATGTATGCTCTATGAATGACTTTGAAGTGAATAAGACGATGAGCCAGATTTTTAGATGTTAAACTGAGATTAGACCACACTCTCTCCCAGTCGACAGATAAATTAAGGTCAGATAATTCGCTATTCCAAATAGTTTTAATAGAAAGAGGTTTTGTAATACAATCAATCATTTTATTATATATTAAGGAGACAGATGGCCAACCAGCAGATGGTGCAATCCAGTCCTGCATAGGATGAGAGGAAATGGAAGAAGACCAAGGAACGCCATACGCTTTGAGAGCAGAACGTAATTGAAGAAAAACAAAATATGCGGAAGCTGGTAGACAAAATTTGGTTCTTAATGTCTGAAATGAACAGAGGCCCTGGTTATCATATATATCACCGCACGTGTTTACACCCAAAGAAGACAAAGAGGGTTGGACAAATGGACGACTTCCGCATACAAAACCAAAATTGTGCCATAAAGGTGTACTGTTACAGAATTTGAAGGGTCCACCTATCCGACGTTCAACCATTTTCCAGATTTTAATAGAGTTAGCCACAACCGGACCAAATTTATAATTATCCCATTTTTTTCCTGTGCAGGTAAATAAAATATCTTGAAGTCTATTTGGTTTAACCTTGTCAGCTTCAATCACCCTCCATGAAACTGTAGATTGAGGATCAACCCAATTATGAAGGGCCTTAAGATGGAACGACCAATAATATAATTCAAAATTTGGTACAGCCAGTCCTCCTGCGCTACTAGGATGTTGTAATGTGGTAAGTTGAATTCTGGGACATTTATCATTCCAGATAAACTTAGAAATTATGGAGTTGATCTCCTTAAAGTAACCTGGAGGGGGAGAAAGTGGTAGCATAGAGACATTTTTTTAAATCGAGGTAACAAATTTATCTTAACAGTGGAGATTCTTCCTTGGAGAGAGACTTTAAGATTCTTCCATCTTTGAATGTCATTTTAAGATTCTTCCATCTTTGAATGTCAGTTATTAAAACTGTCTCTGGCAATCTTATGAATGTTTTTTATATATGGTAATGCCCAAATAGATGAAATATTCCTTAATAGGGATAAATGAGGGAATAGAAAAATTAACCTTATCATTGTTAATTGGCATTAAAGCAGATTTGCTCCAATTTATTTTATATCCTGATAGGCTACTAAAATTATCAAATTCCTTAAAGGGGTGGTTGATTGCGATTTCACTTTTTTAACATTAGTTAGTGTGTAATGTTGCTGTTTGAGCATAAACAATATCTGCAGAGTTGCGGCGCTGAAAGTTCAATGCAAACGGAGATATCGTCTTTTAAAATTCTGGCAGTTTAATGCCTAAAAACGACAGGTAAGGGACTACAACGAGTTACTTCCCGGGTTTGATATGTCACAGACCCAGATAAACCCCGCCCCCGGGAACACACAGCAAAGGGGGCGAGGCCATGCTGCGCTGCTTTAGAGAAGAGGAAGAGAAAACTAGGGATGTACGTAAAAAGCTATGAATCGCGATTCTGTCTTCTAACGATTTTAATGGATTCTCAAGTTTCAAAATCATTAAAGCAGCAGTTCTTAATACTGTTTCTCTGTCGCCCTGCTCTGCATCTCTCTCTCTCTCTCTCTCTCTCTCTCTCATTCAGATCGTCAGATAAGCTCCAACAAACTGTTCCAATTATACACTTAGTTTCACACAGCAATGAGAAGCATTATAAATGGACACGCTTGCGGTTGCTGTGCTGTATTAAAGCTTTAATCAGGATAAAACCGTATATTAAAAGCTAACAGAAGCAGTAGCACTTACAAATAGCAGCGTATTTAAAAGTATGAGACAACAACAACCAAACATACCATTAAGAGCCGTGCTTGCACAGGTTCTGCACGATCCTCTTCACTAATATCCTCTGGGTCTCAATCGGGCTCAAATTGATAAGCATTATAGACAAGGCCACTGTTTACAATTCAACCGAGCACATGCCACTGAGGAGAGGGGCGGGACGTTCAGACGTGCAGTAGAGGCGGTTTAGCCAATCACAACACACTGAGCCAGCTAACCAATCTCAGCCCATCGCGTATTTCTGAAGGAGGAGCTTCATAAAACCAGGAAATAAATCGAGGCGTTTGTCAGAGAAGGGACAGAGAGGTGTGGAATAAAGGTAAATTATGTGAAAAATAATGCGTTTTTAAAAAAACCAAGCATGAACACATGCTAGACTGCACCCCATAAACACAATCAAGCCTAGAAAAAAAACAGTCAACCACCCCTTTAATTATACTAGAGACTGAAACATCAACGTTGTCTAAATATAGAATAATATCATCAGCGTATAATGAAATACTATGATTATGGTCATGAATCTTAATCGATAATTCAGATTTCCTGATGACTTGTGCTAAGGGTTCAAGAGATAGACAAAATAATAAGGGAGAAAGTGGACACCCCGGCCTCGTTCCCCGCTGTAAAGGGAATGAGGGGGAAATAATATTACCAGTTATGACTGATGCTGCAGGTGAGTGGTATAATGTCTTAATCATAGAAACGAAGTGTTCACCGAAGCCGAAACATATTGTCAGATATGTTTATTGTCAGATGCATTGCGCCCCTTGATGAAACCAGTTTGGTCCTCCTTGATCAGACTGTGAATTACCTTCTCCATACGAGAAGCAAAAACTTTAGCATAGATTTTTAGATCACATGGGATAAGCGAAATCGGTCTGTATCTGGAACAATCTAATGGATCTTTCCCTTTTTTAAGAAGTAATGAAATCAGTGATGTTTCTTGATCTCTATGAAATACCCCATGTTTAATTGCAAAATTAAATGAGTTAAGCATAAGTATCCCTACCAAATCCCAAATTTCTAAATACAATTCAGGGGGGAGACCATCTAAACCCGGCGATTTGCCCTTTTGAAGGCTTTTTAGAGAGACGTGAAGTTCCTCCAAACTTAATGGGGCCTCCAAAGATTCTTTATCCATCTGTGAGATCCGAGGCAGTTCCAATTTTTCTAAATACTGCTTACAAATTGGTTCATCAAAATCTGTTTCGGCTTTATACAGATTTGTGTAAAAACCTTTAAATATGTCATTAATTGCCACAGGGTTCGTAGTGACCTGATCATCTGATGATTTTATTGTGCTAATATATGCCTTAGACTCGCATTCTTTCAACCTAAAGGCCAATAAATGACTTGGTCTCTCTGATTCAAAATAATATTTTTGTCTAGTCCTATGTAAAATAATTTCTGCCTTTGAGTGTGAAAGTAAATCATATTCTTCTTTTAATGAGGACAGCTGTGTAGCCTGTTGCTCAGTAAAATGTTGTTTTTGTAGGTTTTGTAATGATTGGATTTTATTTTGTAATTGTGTAAACTAGTGAGTTTTCACTTTGGCAAGAGTAGAAGAGAAAGATATACAGAAACCTTGTATAGCACACTTAGTCGTTTCCCACAGTATTTGAGGATCCACATCAGAGGGCATATTAATTTGCCCTCTGATTTGGATCCTCCGACTAACCGGGAAAGCCGATTAGTCACCAGAAGAGAAGGACGGCAGCTCGCGTAAGTGTTGTAATACTTTTTCGCAGTTCTGTTGTTTAAATTATTTACTTGCTGCTAGGAAGGAATACTTTGTTTCCTACTGTTTGTTCCTCTATTGTGCATTTTCGTTGAGGTTTATATGTTTGATTGCACTTACTGGTAATTAGAATAATTTTCGCCTCAGCTAAGAACGAGCCTGTGTGATTGTGCGAAGTGTTTAGTTTCGTATCCAGCAATTAGCAGTCCTTTAAGGTTATTGGCTGTGCTGAGCAGAAGCCGGCCTCAGCTGTTTTCACTCTAGTCTCCTAGACTGTATTTATTTGATGTCAGAGCGCTGACGCGGAAGCGTTCAGCCGTCGTGCTCAGCCTCCTCGTGTGATGACCAACGAGTGTAAAGACGGACGACTTTTCCTGTGTGACTTCAACCGAGCAACGACACCGAGCACACACTTAAGTATCATTTCTATCTTCCCTCACACACTCTCCTTCCCTATCCTCTATCCCTCCACCTCTATCATGTGTTTCCAAACCATTCCGGTTCTCAGAAGCACTTCCATTCTGTAAATAACACGTGATGTGCATTTTAGATATCAAACCTCCTAGATGAAAAATCCCTTTAGAAATAAGGAAAATATGCCTATGGGGGTCAGCGGGGGAGCTGGCTCCAGGGGGGGGGGGGGGTATTTTGCCCCCTCTGATGCTTTCCTCCCCATCCCTAAGGCTTCACTTCTCCTGCTCCATCACACCAACACATAGGTAGGGTTTTGAGGTGCGGGTGCGTCGCTGGGATGCGGGGGAGGTGGTACTCCTCTGTCTCCTCGTGGCCGCCTGCATCTCAATTACACATTACAGCTTAGACATTCTCATTACTTACTGTCACATGACACATACATATAGGGCCTTGGGGGTGGGCACACTGAATGGCATCCGGAGGGCGGTCTGTTCATTCAGCCTTCCCTCTGGTGCCAGTGCCCACTTCTCAATTTTAAGTTGCACATAGACATTGAGGGCTCTAGGGAGGGGACGAGCTGACACAAGCTTGTGGAGGGTGCCCCTCCCCTGTTTTAAAGCACCCCTGTTTTAAAGCACCTTAGAACAACACACACCAACACTACATTTGAGCGGGTGGGGTGAAGCATGGGGTCTTTTTATTGTTTTCTCACACCCCTGTTCTCTGTTCTCTGTCTGGGGCCGGGGGCTGTGAGGATGAGCTGGCCGCCCGGTCGGGGTCTGGGCTGTTGGTTTTCTCTGCTGCTGCGGGGACCGGGGTGGTCTTCCTGTCCCCACGCCGGAGAGAAGGGGGTTCAGCTCCGGGATCGTGCGCTGACTACCCCTCTGGGGGTGGTGGTGCCTGGACCTAGGAGTATAGAGTGCATATGGGGAGTGTGAGTGTGGGTACCGTGTCCATTTTTGTGTGTCTACATGTGGGGCGAGGGTGTGAATATTCGTTTGCGTGCATGAGGGTGGGAACATATGCTTGTGTATATGTGTGCTTGTCGTCTACGTCTATGTGTCAGGTCGGGCCTTAGACTCCACCTCACTCATCATCTTATTCGACCCCCTCCCCACCACCATGCCCTGCCAGTGGAGGATGCCGCCGGTGCGTTGGTGATTTCTCGCGCCGGGGCAGGATGCTCGGGCGAGCGCCGGCCCACTCTCGGCGGTCGATTGGCGGGGCCTGGCCCTACTGGCCTTGCTGGGCCCCGATTGTGGGGTGGGGGGCCTTTGGGTCTCCGGGCCCAGGGCCCGGTCCGCCCTGGTGTGGTCGGCTGCCGGTGGAGCCTGCGGGCTTGCCGCCACGGCACCCTGGGGCGTCTACACTGTGGCTGTCGGAGGTCCCACCTTCGGGCTCTCCTCTGCCCTTTTCTGGGTGGAGGCCGCGGTTGTCCCTGCGGTGGTTCTCCTGGGGGTCCCGTGCCCTGGGGGGCCTCCGGATGTTTGGGGCCCGGGTCTTTTCCGTGCCTGCTTCATGCCTTGCGGGATGGGGCTGTTGTTCCCCACACACACTATTAAACATTTACATGGAGGAACCTTATGAACACAAGCGCGCTCACACACACAGGTGTACACTCAAGCATTCACATTGGTGTAAAAACAGGTGCTCACAGACACACATTGTCTTGATCTGCTGTTGCTTCAAAACTTATTTTGTAATATTAGTTATGTGTGCTGCTCAATAACATTTAACATTTAGAATTTATTGTGATTCATACAGATGTTGGTTGTTGCTGCAGTCTCTTTGATGTTGTGTCTTCGGTTGTTTTCTTCTGTTGTTTTCTCTTTTTGTCAGCAGGTATCGAAGCAAATTGTCTGTTTTTTTTTCTTTTTTTTTTTTTTTTTTTTTTTCCCTCTCTCTCTCTATCCCCCATTCTCCTTTTTTCTCTCTCTCTCTCCCCCTTCTCTGTTGACTTTCCCCACAACCTTTTTTATTTTTTATTTTTATTTTTTTTTATTTTCCTTTCTTCTTCTTTCTTCTTTCTCTCTCTTGTTTTCTCTGTCCCCTGGTCTTGTCTGTCACAGTGTGGTTAAGTAAAAGGGTATATAAAATTTAATTAATTAATTAATATAAAAAAAAAAAAAGATAAAAATAAATAAATAAATAAATATATTTAATTAAAAAAAAAAAAAAAGAAAGAAAGAAAAAAGGCTGTGAATGATGATAGCATAGCCACGCATATGTACTGTCATGTGTTATCTGTGCTACTGACAGGCCGAAAAAAAAAAAAAAAAAATAAATAAGGAAAATAAATAAAAGTATAAATGTGTGCTGTAAAAAACAAAAACAACATAAAAGATATGAACAACCGACAACCATAAACAAGGAACAATTCAGACCGCACATTACTGAAAACATAGGTCTGACTGAGCAACAAAAAACAGTGATAGGTCGTGACCGATCCACTCCAAGGCAAGACATGTCTCCCGAAAGGCTCACACAGCCAATATTTTTTTATTATTATTAATTAAACCTACTCTCCATTAGTCCCCTCCAAAAAAGAAAAACGGAGTGTCAGTCTTACCAGAAAAGAAACCTTGTATCTCCATATTTCATCATTTTTATTTATTTTTGTCATAAATCAGTGCTATTGGTCACCCTTTATGTCTGTCAGTGTTTCTGAAAAGTAATGGTTTTGGACATACAAGGTTTCTGACTGATAGTGACAATATAATCAGTATATACATGTTCAACTGCTTGTTGTACTCTCTATGTAAGATGTGGGATAAAAACAAAACACAGCCACCACCTGGCCACAGGTGTACATCAGACAGAAGGGTCAATCGAAGAGGAAGAGGTCCAGGATCTGCCCAGCTGCCAAAGATAGACAAGTCGGCCTGTGTGCGAGGAGCACAAACCTGCAGTTTTCATTTGTGAGGCATGTAAGCACTGAGATGGCAGTTTGAGATGGAGCTGTACTGTGTGATTTTATTGTGTTAGTTTTATTTTGATCTATTCGGTCGCATTCACAACAATTCACTACAGTTGCACTACAGACAGTTCAATTTCAGTGTTATCGGTTATCAGTGATGTGTAATTTATATGTGACAAAATGGAAAATAAATTCTTTAAAGTGTTAAATGTGTTGGTCTAAATAAATGCTAAAATAATTATTTTAACAAGTCTTTATTCTTTAGGTTTTTCATGCTTGTATAAATGGGTCAACTTGATGTAGTAACACAACAAACAAAAAAATAATAATTTGTGGTAATTGTAAAAAAATATTTTAATATTCATGGATCATGGAATTTATAGATCAGGGAATATTAAATGCTGAAATAAACTGATTTCAAAAGATAAAAAAAAAAAAAGCCGAGCGAAGCATGAAATAACATTTTAAACCCATGTTGTGCATTAGAAGGGGTTTTCATAGCGTGTGCGTCAAAGGGTTAAAAATCACTTTCTGACTCTCACTGTCTACAATCACATGAAATCAAAGCTGTGAAAGTCAAACTAGCGTTATGTTAATAAAGTAACAGGTATGAAGCATAACATTATTAAAATGACAAAAGTGTTTCTTGGTCATGTTTCTTGGTCAATCTGAAACCAAAGAAGCTTTGTACATGAAAGTTTAACATTTCTCACTTTCACTGAATGGATTCTAGAAAAGAATAAATTGATGTTTTTTTTTTTATTCCTTTAATCAAATATGATTTTTCTAAAAAAAAAAAAGAACATTATCAAAGAAAAGAGGATATAAGTAAGAATAACTGTATACATACAATTAGGAAAATTAAAACAAAATAAAGGGGTAGGTAGCTTTAGCTTACAATAAGGGGAAAATATAATAATAAAAAATAAAATATAGCAATGAAAGAGAGCTGTCTGAACTTAATCAGAGTCAATAGAAATTAATATAGTTTCAAAAACCTGACACATTTTGTATTGCCAGTCAAACAAAAAGATGAGCCGTGAGTCAACCTCAATCAGAAAAAGTGAAAGAGTAGGAATTGAGCCCATACATTTTTGTTTATGGATAAAAAAAATTGCCAAACAAAATAAAAAAGTTGAAAATAGATTTTTTAGATTTGTTGGCAGAGTCAGAGTAATAACACATAGCATCTTTCAAATTAAACATGTTTTGTTGTAGCTGGAGCTGAAGTGTTGATGTCAGAGTGATTGTCACTTGTGGGCGGGTCTTATGTTATTAAAGTGAACTCGTCCCCTCCTCCTCATTCATTACATTCACATCCTCTCTATTCAACAGCGGCATCTCTACAGTCGCTGATTCATTCACTCGGTTCTCTGTGGAGTCTGAAGGAAAATACAGACACAATGATGAGTTAAAAACAGAGATAATGTACTGATCTGGATTTCTTCATATGACACATCAAAACTAAAGTGAAGCATTTACAATGTACAAACTCATTTAACACAGATTGTCAGCAGCACATTTTAACTCATTTGATGAATTCAATCTAAGCACTTTTCTGGAAAATAAACATTTATTATATTTGTGAACTCGTGCATCTACTAGAATATGCAATCTGAAATGTAAAAGTTTACTTGGATCTTTTACACTTCTATATCTCGGATGTTTGTAGCATTAAAAGATTCAGCAGAAGGTCATTTCTCTCAGGACAATCACTCTTTGATTCACTTTCAGTCATTTGTTTGAAATCTGAATGAATAAACTAAATGAAGCCAAATCACACATCAGATCCTGATACTGTTGTAAAGTTAAAGATATTCAGTGCAAACAGCAGATCCTCACCTTTCTTCTCCTTCATCTCTGATTTCTCCCTCGCTTCATCTGTGACAGCAGCATCTAGAACCAGACAAATACAAAGACATCCATTAGATCAAGTGTGTGCAAGAGAACAACAGAGTTACTCAAAGTTTCTACAGAAACATCATTCAGATGCGGTTTTATCAGTTCAAAACAAAGACAGTTTGCTGTGTTTCCGAGGAGAAGAATATAATATACATTTTAGTGTTATTTACAGAGTGCTGATATAAATAAAAGCTGAATGAAATACTCATTGAGGTGAGGCAGCAACTTTAATCTTTACTAATAGATTTTTTAAAGGTGGGCATGTCTTATTAAAGTCCACTGCTGCTCTTCCTCTTTATTCAGCAGTGGTTTCACTTCAGTTGATTCAACAGAAACAGAACACAGAAATTAAAACGAAAGAAAGAAACAGTTTTGTTACATATACATCGACACATGGATGATTTTACAGATCTGCTCAAGAGTACATATACATGCTGAAAACAAGAGAACATTAAACAAAATATTATGAGAAAAAAAAACAAAGATAACATTTTTACAATATAAATCTGCAGAAATCTTTCCTTGAACATCTACATAAAATGAATAAACACTATCAATGAATAAAGCATTTTCAGGTCTACTTTACAATGTGCGATATTTATCATCTATGATTTCAGTTATTGTTTTACAAATGTGCGAGCAGACTCTATTTAGTCTGTCACTCAAAAAAATTGGGATTTTGAGAGCCCAAAATCATTCACTGCATGATGATGCCTATTAAAATGCAGTTAACGACCCAATAATTAAAGCAAAACACATCCCCGTGTGAGTTTTTGTTTTTCATATTTATAAAATGCAGTGAAGTAATATCACACAATCAAGAGTGCCATTTTCCAGTGAGCGTGATCACAGATGTGATATCAATTTTATACAACAGTTCAAGAAATACAAAATTAATACAGAGTAAGTTTATTTTAGACACAATTTTGTCTGTTTCACCAGCAAAAATAGTTCCAAACAAAGAGATTTGTGTGTCTCAGAGCAACATTGCATGAATGAATCTGTCTTTGAATGAATCGATTGAGTCAATGATTCTTTGATCCATTCATAAAGACTGTCACTGGCTTCCTTTCTAAATGAATCAGCCATTTGAATGAATAATTCAAATAAACGATTCAATGAATGACTTAAGATACAGACTTGCACCACTTACAGTATTTGCATTTTTTGGGGGGCCTGTTCATGTCACATCTAAATGTGTGGAAAATGCCTGTTTGTTAAAAATGAATATATAGCCTAGTTATTATAATAAATGTTATCATACTCACCAGAATTAGTCAGATTGAATCTCCTGTATCTAGTCCGGTCCCTGTTGATGATCTGTAGTTGAAAAAGTCCAAAGTCTGTATTTGTGATGCTCGTGATGGTCAGAGATCCAGTCTTAGGATTCAGCTGCAGTCTGTCTTCGAATCTATCACTAATAGTCATTCCTGATTCAGCTTTAATAATGAGACAGTTTTTAGCTCCAAACGTCCACAGTATCAGATCACCGCTCAGTGTTTCAAGACCAGGGTCTAGAGTGACAGGTTCTCCAGTCTTCGCTGACACTTTCTTCACTTCATGTCAAAGCAACACAGAAACAGAAATACAGAAAACAAAGTGTGAATTAATATAATTTGAATTTTCAACAAATTCATTTAGATGCCACTTTTTAACCTAGTTTGTCATGTTCGTAGTTTCAGCTCATCTGTCTAGGAAGATATTACCTAAATTCACAAATCATAGAATATGCTGTATCTTACATGGATTGTTTAGCCAAAAGAAATCTGAATTCCTATGATTGTCTATGAATTACCTATGACAACCTATCATACAGGTTCTTGTAATATTATGATTTATTTCCTCACAAAACATATCTACTTCATTTGTGTAGTATTACTCCTTTAACACCCATTAACACCAAGAACAATAACTATAAAGATAAATACAATAATAACTATATTAGAATCCACACTAACACACAAGACTGTCATTTCAAGCTTTAAATGCTCAAGCTCTTGCAAGATGGATTCTGTTTGCCTAGAAAAATATGGCTAGAAATTGGCTTGAAAAATATGAGAAAGTTATTCCAATTATATTTTTCTGTGTTGTTATCATTATAGTTCTGGTGTGGACTCTATGTGGACTCTATTATTTTGAATTTAGAGAGATTTAAATAAATATATATATCTTAATTGTTATTGTCCATGGTGTTAGCGAACCTTTAGTTTCATAATTTTAATATTATGCTACAGCGGCCCGGTTCTGCAGATTTGCCTTATACAACATTAGGAAGATGTCCCCTTCCTGTCAGAGCAAGCCACACAACTCCTTGTCCAAGCTCTTGTTCTCTCCAGACTGGACTATTGTAATGCTCTCTTGGCGGGCCTTCCCGCATGTACTATCAAGCCTCTGCAACTGATCCAGAATGCAGCAGCCAGAGTGGTCTTTAATGAGCCGAAAAAAGCTCACGTTACCCCTCTCGTCATCAGGTTACACTGGCTACCAATAGCCGCTCGCATCAAATTCAAGGTACTGATGTTTGCCTACAAGACCACAACTGGCACTGCACCAATATACCTAAACTTGCTAGTTCAAACTTATGTGCCCTCCAGAAGCTTGCGTTCTGCAAGTGAACGACGTCTTGTGGTGCCAATTTCCCCAACGGGAGGAGGTGACAGAAGTGACTTTTGCTTGATTCATCAGTGCGGACACTGCGTGAGGGCATTTTACGTTTACAGTCTGACCTAACACCATTCCTGATGAAGCCTGAAGCGCTAGATGAACTGCCTGTATTGCTCTGAGGCATGGACCCATACCTTGAGCGACTATGTCAAGTTTACCGGAATAGTAATGAATTGGGCGTAAGCTGCCCCCATGATCTTGCATTAGACATGCAGTCATAAAGCCTAAGTGTTCATGGACATAAAGCACAAAGGGTCTATCAGATTGGGCAATTCCTAATGCTGGTGTTTGACATAGTGCTCTCTTCAAATCATTAAAAGCTTTGAGATGAAGTTCTTCCATACAACCAGTATCTGAATCTTTACCATGGCCTTTCAACAAATCATAGAGAGGCTGAGCAATCGAGGCATAGTCTTCAATCCAAGGTCTACAATAACCTGTTGTTCCTAAAAATGAGCGGAGTGTTTTAATGGTAGTAGGCGGAGGTATGGCTTTGACTGAAGCCGCTCGATCCTGTGTAATGGATCTATTTCCTGCACCAATTGTTTGACCCAGAAATGTGACTTGCTTTTTAGCGATTTGAGCTTTGTGAAAGCTGCATTTGTGTCCTTTTTTATGCAAATAGTCCAACAATGATGCCAATTCAGTTTGATGTACCTCATGATCTGTTGAGGCAATCAAAATATCATCGACATATTGGATCATAGTGGACTGTTTTACCGGACATTCTGGGTCACACAAATCACGTCTGACAGCCTGATGATATAGGGTTGGGGAGTTTTGAAATCCCTGTGGCAATCGTGTCCACTGGTATTGTTCATAGTCAACTGTGAAAGCTAACCATGGCTGGCTGTCAGAGTGCAACGGTACAGAAAAGAATCCATTAGACATATCAATTACTGAAAAAATCTTACAATCTAATGGTAAGCCATTACAAATTGTAGATGGATCTGCCACTAGGGGGGTGATTTTATCAATATTTTTATTGGCTACTCTGTAGTCTATTGTAAGTCTCCATGTCCCATTAGATTTCTTGATGGGCCATATGGGTGAATTACATGGACTGTTGGTTTTAACTAGCACTCCTTGCGTCAGCAAATTTTCTACAATAAGTTTGATTCCCTGTATAGCTTCCTTATTAATCGGATATTGTTTGGTGACCGGAGGTGGAGTTCCTGTCAATTTAACTGGTTCTACACCTGTCAACAACCCACAATCATCCTTGTCTTTAGCCCAAATTGGATGATTCTGTAAGAAAGCATACTCGGGAGGGGTTGCATTATTGGTAGAAATCTGTGCTGAGGAAATCTTTATGCTAGTAGATTCTGAGGACATGTCTAAAGTTAGATTTATTTGTCTCAGAAGATCCATGCCTAAAATTGCACCTGTATTTAATGGAGCGCATAGCAATTTTGTAGTCAGAGTTTTTGGGCCAAATTGTACCTCTATGGGCGGAGTTTCATACAAAACAGAATCTTCTCCTATTACACCAGTTAAACAAAGTTTGGTTTTCTTGTATGGGATGTTTAAACCTTGTGCCAATTTTGTAGGGATTACTGTAATTTCTGCACCTGTATCAAGCAAAAAATCAATCTCTTTCTCTTTTATGCTACCTTTCACAAAAATTCTTTGGTCATTGTGTTGGATTACAGGGGAAAGGTAGCTACTCACAGCCCCAACAATTAGTTTTTTTCTTGGTCTTGTTGTGCTCTTAGAAGAGCCTGAACTAGCTGTCCTACAGTTTCAGTGGTCACTGGCGGAACTACTTCAGGGTTGTGTGCAGGCTGAGAAGGAGCAGAATTATGCATAGCATTTCTTTTACTATCTTGCAACTTCATCCTACACTCTTTCTCCCAATGTCCTAATTTTCCACAATATTTGCATTTGCTTTCTCTTTTAGCCCATCTATTGTCTTGTTTCCTTGTGTTAAACGTAACTGCTGCTACTCTTACTTTTGCCTTGACATCAGCATCTCTTTCCCATGTAGCTAACCTGTCTAGGTTACTTCTGAGAGTTCTGTTAGACCAAGTTAGATCTAAAAATGGTAAAGCTTTTCTGTATTCGGCTACAAGGCCATCTGACCAGATACGAACCAGGGGTCCCTTGTTCTCTAGCACACTTTCAGGGTCATCGACAATTCCACTGTAAATTACAGCTGACTGACAAAATCTCTCCGTATATTCACTCACAGATTCTTCTTTCCTTTGCACACAGTTAGTGATTCTGGACCAGTCTATTTTGGGTCCCATGATATTCTTTAGAATTTTCAAAACACCTTCTCTCAAATCGCTTTTACTGGCATGTTGTAGTTCAGAAGTAACAGCAGACTCAAAACTGTTGAATTCAGATTCAGTTAAAATTTGTGACATCAGCTGTGTGACTTCTGTTAACGACATGTCATAGAGACGCATTTTACTGATCAATGCTCTTCTAAATTCAGAAAAATTTGTGCGTGCTGAGGGTAAGCTCTGGGATAGTCTCTCTATATCTTTAGGTTCTAGCGCTTTGGCAACAGTGTGTACTTGGACAACAGAAGAGTTGGGAGGAACACTTTCAATTCCCTCAATTCCCTGAGATCTTCTCCTAGCACCACACACATTGACGGAATTTACAGGCACATCAGTTACTGATTGGAGAGCTACATCTGTTTCAAAAAACGCTTGTAAATCAGGGTAAATGTTATCAGGCTGAATAACTTCCACATCAGTTTTTGCTGCAGCTTTCTTGAGGTTAAATTTTTTAGTCAAAGTGGATACTCTAGCATGGAGCTCTTTGTTCTGTTCCTCTAGCTCTGAGTTACGCTGAGACTGTTGTGTAGCTAGCGCTAAACTGAATTCTCTGTGGCAGCAGATAATGCCTTTCACATTGTTCTTACAAATACTTGCTCCTAGCACCTTTTTACACTCATCTACAGACCAAATCTTGTCTGGATGAATCTCATATTTCTGCGTTAGTTCTTGTCTAGAACTAACGCAGAAATTACAGAGGATAACACAAATTACTAGCACTTTACGCTAATCTTCCCTGCCTACAAGAACAGAGGATAAACCAAACTTATTAGCACGAAATGCTAACCTTCCCTGCCTGAAACAGAGGATAAACCAAAATTATTAGCACGAAATGCTAAAATCTTCCCTGCCTGAAACAGAGGATAACTTTCATCTCTAAAAGAAAAACTTTAGAGGATAAACTTAGTTAAACCAAACCCTACAGCTGTCTGTTAACTCTTCTCTGACGGCGCAGAGGATAAAACTTTGTACTGGTCTTAAAGGTTCTTTTGGATAGAGTGACACTCACCAAACCCTTGGTGGTACAGAATGATTCAGACTGGAACGAAATCAGATCTTTGTTGAGCTTGAAGTTTCAATCTGGATTCAGGTGAGGAGCTCTATCCGGGTCACGGCACCATCTGTTGTGAACTTTTTCCTCGTCGAAGCAGAGACCAGGAGACGTTGGGATATCTTTCAAGCAGAAGTTCCTCTTTATTGAGAACTCGCTGTGCGTCGCTGCAGTCATCCAAGTCTAACTAATTGCTCAGCACAGTAGAGTTTATACCTTTCAAGGGGGAGGGATACATAGTGGTGGAGACAATCTAAACAAAGCATGCAAATGCAGTACAGGAATCAGCCCATTACCAGAATTTCCCCAGCCCTGACCTCATCAGCATAACAGTGTCATTCAAATGCATAGGTGCTAATCCAATCAGCCTGACAGTATTGCCCATACCGTCATATTATAATAGAGACAAAGGCACAGCTGTGCCTTGAGCTTAGCATTCACCTTTAACTTAGGTCAGGAAGTGCATAAAGACAAAAGGTTAATGTCTCAGACACCTGGGCTGCCTGAATTGATGTTCTTAGAATGTCATCATCTTCACCTCAAAATGTAAAACACAATGTTTCAGTTTATATACTATTACATTGGTACCTATATTTATTATTTTATAAATTTGTAATCCCACACTACCCTTCTCATCACTACCAAAGTGTTCAATCGTTAAATTTAACTTCCGGTTAACAAGGATAAGCACCCCCTTAGTTTTATTTTGAGCGCAGGAAAAAGCTATTAATTTGTAAAACTTATTCTGGAAACGTGCCACATCAGATTGTTTTAAATGTGTCTCTTGAATTAGGGTTAACACACGGGTTCGTTTAACAGCATAATTTAAACCATTCACATTCAGTGATAAAATATTTAGAGTATGCATTGAATATTCATAATCCCAAGATTGTACTCAATAAATGAAAAAAAAAACAGAAGCACTTCCATTCTGTAAATAACACGTGATGTGCATTTTAGATATCAAACCTCCTAGATGAAAAATCCCTTTAGAAATAAGGAAAATAAATAAAAGTATAAATGTCTGCTGTAAAAAACAAAAACAACATAAAAATATGAACAACCGACAACCATAAACAAGGAACAATTCAGACCGCACATTACTGAGAACTGGTCTGACTGAGCAACAAAAAACAGTGATAGGTCGTGACCGATCCACTCCAACGCAAGACATGTCTCCCGAAAGGCTCACACAGCCAAGAATTTTTTTTTATTATTAATTAAACCTACTCTCCATTAGTCCCCTCCAAAAAAGAAAAACGGAGTGTCAGTCTTACCAGAAAAGAGATCGTTGTACCGGATAAATAAGGACAATATCCCAGTAGGAGAGAGGAGAGAAGAAAACGCAAAAAATAGGTTTAGCAAGCGTCCATGTTCATCCTGGCATCATCCCCTCCTGGGCAGCTAGGACCAAGTCCATCCCGGACGTCACGCCCCTCCCGTCGAGCTGGAGAAACAGCGGCTGCTGCCCCCCCCATCCCCCCCCCGTAGGGATCGTAGCTTCTCTGTTCCCCTTTGTGCCGTAGCTTAATTACCGCAGGATAGATGAGGAAGGGCTGGAGACCAAGCGCTGTCATCTTCTTCAAACCGGACCAAATGCCTTTCTCCTGATCACTTTAGCCGGACTTAAGTCGGGAAAAAATAGCAGTGTGACATTGCTCTGTGAGCATTTCACCGGATAAGCCTGCCAAGCACCTTTCAGGATATCTGATCTGTCATGCCATCTCAGCACACGGAAGATGAGAGTGCGCGGCCGATCGGAGCCCCTCCCTCCATCATACACGCGATGCGCCTGATCAATCTCAATGTCACGGCCCCTCAAGGAAGGAATCCACTTGGAAAGATTAGCTCTGAGGAAACCAGCTGCGTCTGGACCCTCCATCCCTTCTGGGAGCCCCACCAGTCTTACGTTGTTCCTTCTACACCTGTCCTCCATATCTGTCATCTTCTCTGTGAGTCGCTCCAGCTGATCCTTTGTCCGTGACTGTCCTCTTATCTTCACGCGCTGCTGCCTGAACAGAATCAACGCGGTCACGTGTCTGCTTCTCCGTGGTAACTATGGCCTCAAACTCACAGTTAAAAAGATAACTGGACATAATATTTGAATGTTAGGCGAAGATTACCTTGTCCTTGAAATGTCCAATACTATTAATTAGCTTGTTGTTGACATATTCTATTCAACAAAATCAACAAAATAATAATCAGTTGACTAAAAAGTCAACAAAATAATAGTCAAAATAAAATAATATATACAAGTATATATCATTGCTGTCAGGCAGAAACCTTGTATCTCCATATTTCATCATTTTTATTTATTTTTGTCATAAATCAGTGCTATTGGTCACCCTTTATGTCTGTCAGTGTTTCTGAAAAGTAGTGGTTTTGGACATACAAGGTTTCTGACTGACAGTCACAATATAATCAGTATATACATGATCAACTGCTTGTTGTACTCTCTATGTAAGATGTGGGATAAAACAAAACACAGCCACCACCTGACCACAGGTGTACATCAGACAGAAGGGTCAATCGAAGAGGAAGAGGTCCAGGATCTGCCCAGCTGCCAAAGATAGACAAGTCGGCTTGTGTGCGAGGAGCACAAACCTGCAGTTTTCATTTGTGAGGCATGTAAGCACTGAGATGGCAGTTTGAGATGGAGCTGTACTGTGTGATTTTATTGTTAGTTTTATTTTGATCTATTCGGTACATTCACAACAATTCACTACAGTTGCACTACAGACAGTTCAATTTCAGTTTTATCGGTTATCAGTGATATGTGTAATTTATGTGTGACAAAATGGCAAATAAATTCTTTAAAGTGTTAAATTTGTTGGTCTAAATAAATGCTAAAATAATTATTTTAACAACATGTCTTTATTCTTTAGTTTTTTCATGCTTGTATAAATGGGTCAACTTGATGTAGTAACACAAAACAAACAATTATCAAACAATTATCCAAAAAATAATAATTTGTGGTCATTGTAAAAAGATATTTTGATATTTATGGATCATGGAATTTATAGATCAGGGAATATTAAATGCTGAAATAAACTGATTTCAAAAGATAAAAAAAAAGCCCAAAAAATTTTTGGTGGTTTTTTAAAACCAAAAAGGGTTTTTAAGGAAAAAAATTTTTTTTAAAAAGGGGGTTTGGGCCCCGGGGGGTTTTTTTAATTTTTTTTTGGGGGGGAAAAAAAAAAAATTTTTTTTTTAAAAAAAAAAAATTTTTTTTAAAAAGAAAATTTTTTTTAAAAAAATTTTAATTTCCTTTTTTTCATTAAACCCCCAAAAAACAATTAAAAAACCAAAAAAAAATTTAGGGTTTTAAAATTTTAAAATTTAAAAAAAATTTTTTTTTTATTTGGGTTTAATTTTTCCCCCCCCCTTTTTTTTTTAAAAAAAAATTTTTTTTAAAAATTTTAAAAAAAAAAAAAAAAAAACCCCCCCCCTTTTTTTTTTTAAAAGGGGGTTTTTTTCCCAAAACCCAAAATTTAAAAATTTTTTAAAAATAAAAAACCCTTTTTTTAAAAAAGGGTTTTTTTTCCCAAAGGGAAATTTTTTTTGGGTTTTGGGGCCCAAAAGGGGTTTTTTTCAAAAGGAAAATTTAAATTTTTTGGGAAAAAAAAAAATTTTTTTTTTTTTTTTAAAAAAAAAAAAAATTTTTTTAAAAATTTTTTTTGGGGTTTTTTTTAAAATTTTTTTTTAATTTTGTTTCCAAAAATTTTTTTTTAAAAAAAATTTTTTAAAAAAAAAAAAAAAAAAATTTTAAAAATTTTTTGGGGCCAATTTTTAAAATTTTTTTTTTTTTTCCCCCCAAAAAAACAAAGGGGGTTTTTTTTTTTTTTTTTTTTTTTTTAAAAAAAAAGGGGAAAAAAAAATAAAACCCAAAATCCTTTCCCTTATTAAAAAAAAAAAAAAATTTTTTTTTTACCCCCCCAAAAAAAAAAAAAATTTTTAAAAAAAGGGGGGGCCCCCAATTTTAAAATTTTTCCCCGGGAAAAATTTTTTTTTAATTAATTTTTAAAAAAAAAAAAAAATTTTTCCCCCTTTTCTTTAATTTCCCCCCCCCCCCCCCCCAAAATTTTTTTAAACCCCCCCAAAAAAAAAATTTTTTTTTTAAAAATGTTTTAAAAGGAAAAAAAAAATTAAAAAATTTTTTAATTTTAAATTAAATTAAAAAACCAAAAAATTTCCCTTTTTTTTTTTTAAAGGGTTTTTTAAAAAAAACCCTTTTTTAAAAAAAAATTAAAAATTTTTTTTCCACAAATTTTTAAAAAAATTTTTTTTTTGGGTTTTTAAAGGTTTTAAAAACCTTTTTTTCCCCCCCCCCCCCCCCCCCCCGGGGAAAAATTTAAAACCCCCAAAATTTTTAAAAAATTTGGGTTTTAAAAATTTTTTCCCCCTTTTTTTTTTTAAAAAAAAAATTTTTTTTAAACCCCAATTTTCCTTTTTTTAAAAAACCCAAAAAAGGGAAAAAAAAAAAATTTTTTTTTTTTAAAAAAAATTTTTTCACCCAAAAAAACCCCCTTTTTTTTTTTTTTTTTTAAAAAAAAAAACAAATTTGTTTTTTAAAAAAAAAATTTCTTTCCCAAAAATTTTTAATTTTTTTTTAAAAATTTTTTTTTTAAAAATTTTGCAAAATTAAATTTTCCCAAAAAAAAAAATGGAAAAAAATTGGGGGGCCCCCAAATTTCCAAAACCCTTTTTTTTTAAAAAAAAATTTTTTTTAAAAAAAAAAATTTTTTAAAAAAATTTTGTTTTTTTTGGGGAAAAAAAAAAAACCCCTTTTTGGGAAAAAAAAAAAAGGTTTTAAAGGGAAAATTTTTTTTTTTAAAAAAACCTTTTTTCCCAAAAAAAGAATTTAAAAAAAAAAGGTTTTAAAAAAAAGGGGTTTTTTTAAAAACCTTTAAAAAAAAATTTTTTTTTGGGTTTTTTAAAAAATTTTTTTTAAAAAATTTTAAAGAAAAAAAGGGTTTTTTAAAAAAATTTTTTCCCCAAAAAAAGGTTCTTTTGGCCTTTTTTTTAAAGGGGAAAAAATTTTTCCTTTCCCCCCCAAAAAAACCCAAAAAATTTTTTTAAACCCTTTCCCCCCTTTTTTTTTAAAGGGGGCCTTTTTGGTTGGGTTTTTTTTTCCCCCTTTTATTTTTATGGTTTTTTTTAAAATTTTCCCCAAGGAACCGTTTTTTTTAAAAACCAAAAATTTTTTTAAAAAAACCGGGAAAAAAAAAAATTTTTAAAAAAAAAAAAAAAAAAAAAAAAATTAATTTAAAAAAAAAAATTTTTTTTTAAAAAAAAAAATTTTAAAAAAAATTTTTAAAAAATTTTTTTGGGTTTTTTTGTTTTTAAAAAAAATTTCAAAAAAAAATTTTGGGAAAAAAAAAATTCCTTTTCAAAATTTTTAAAAAAAAAAAAACCCCAAAGGGTTTTTTTTTCTTTGGGAAAATTTATTTTGGGGTTTGTTTTTTTTTAAAAATTTTCCCGGGGGTTTTTTCCCCTTTTCCCCAAAATTTTTTTTCCCCCCTTTTCTCCCCCAAAAAAATTTTTTTTTCTTTTCCCCTTTTTCCCCCTTTTTTCCCCAAAAAAATTTTTTAAAAAAAAAAATAAAAAAAAAATTAAAAAAATTTTTTTTTTTAAAAAAGGAAAATTTTTAAAAAACCCTTTTAAATTTTTTAAAAAAAAATTTTTTTTTTAAATTTTTCCCCCCAATTTTTTTTTTTAAAATTAAGGGGGAAAAAAAAAGGAAAATAAAAAAAAAAAAATTTTTAAAATAAAAATTTTTTTTGGAATTTTTTAAAAAAAAAAAAAAAAAAAAAATTTTTAAAAAAATATTACCTAAATTCACAAATCATAGAATATGCTGTAGTATCTTACATGGATTGTTTAACCAAAAGAAATCTGAATTCCTATGATTGTCAATGAATTACCTATGACAACCTATCATACAGGTTCTTGTAATATTATTATTTATTTCCTCACAAAACATATCTACTTCATTTGTGTAGTATTACTCCTTTAACACCAAGAACAATAACTATAAAGATAAATACAATAATAACTATATTAGAATCCACAATAACACACAAGACTGTCATTTCAAGCTTTAAATGCTCAAGCTCTTGCAAGATGGATTCTGTTTGGCTAGAAAAATATGGCTAGAAATTGGCTTGAAAAATATGAGAAAGTTATTCCAATTATATTGTTCTGTGTTGTTATCATTATAGTTCTGGTGTGGACTCTATGTGGACTCTATTATTTTGAATTTAGAGAGATTTAAATATATATATATATATATATATATATATATATATATATATATATATATATATATATATATATCTTAATTGTTATTGTCCATGATGTTAGCGAACCTTTAGTTTCATAATTTTAATATTATGCTACAGCGGCCCGGTTCTGCAGATTTGCCTTATACAACATTAGGAAGATTAGGCCCTTCCTGTCAGAGCAAGCTGCACAACTCCTTGTCCAAGCTCTTGTTCTCTCCAGACTGGACTATTGTAATGCTCTCTTGGCGGGCCTTCCCGCATGTACTATCAAGCCTCTGCAACTGATCCAGAATGCAGCAGCCAGAGTGGTCTTTAATGAGCCGAAAAAATCTCACGTTACCCCTCTCTTCATCAGGTTACACTGGCTACCAATAGCCGCTCGCATCAAATTCAAGGTACTGATGTTTGCCTACAAGACCACAACTGGCACTGCACCAATATACCTAAACTTGCTAGTTCAAACTTATGTGCCCTCCAGAAACTTGCGTTCTGCAAGTGAACGATGCCTCGTGGTGCCATCCCAAAGAGGTACCAAATCACTCTCACGGACCTTTTCCTGGACTGTGCCCAGCTGGTGGAATGACCTCCCGATCTCAGTTCGAACAGCTGAGTCTTTAGCCATTTTCAAAAAACATCTAAAGACACATCTTTTTCGTCAGCACCTGACTAACTAATACTAACACTTACCTATTCTATTTAATAATAATAATAATAATAATAAAATCCTAGCTTCGTGTACTGTGCTAGACTAACTGAGACTTGTCATGACACTTGTATACTGTTGCTCTCTCGATGGTCGGATTGCTTCTATTGTTCTCCTCATTTGTACGTCGCTTTGGATAAAAGCGTCTGCTAAATGATTAAATGTAAATGTAAATGTAGTATATTTGTATAGCACTTTTCACAATACACACTGTTTTTGAAGCAGCTTCACTGAAATTCATAATGTTACTGTTTGAAATTTATACGAATGCCTCAATTCAGAGCAGGGCGATAAAATAGTTCACATTTTGTGATGATATAGAGTAATACATTTATTCTGGTAATTTTAACATGACACAAATTTAAATGAAAGACATTCAAATCTAAAAGTAATTAAAATTGCATTGTACTTTGGGAATCTGGTCTAAGTTCAGATGATCTAAACTGTTCACACAGTGTGTGATTATTGATCTACTCACCAGTGACAGTAACAATGAATCTCAGGTATTCAGTTTTTCCGTTTTTGCGGCTGATCTGTAGTTTGTAGAGTCCAGAGTGAATGGTCCTGATGTTATTGATGATGAGATCTCCAGTCTTCTCATCCAGCACCAGTTTGTTTCTGAATCTCCCATCAGGAACATCACATTCTGTATAATTTTTTTTACTGGTCTTTTTTGTGAATTCAATGAGGATGTGATCCTCAAACCACCACTTTATCTCATCACCTTTATGTAGTTCAGTACCAGTCTCTAGATTGACAGATCTCCCTTCCGTCCCTTCCACCTTCTTTTCTTCAGCTGTTACAGTGGCACATAGAAGCAGAGAACAGAAATGTGTTCATGATCAAGATTAACTTTACAAAGAGCATGTTTTAGAATGTTAATAGCATGTTGTTAACATGGTTAACACATTTCTAGATTTTCAAACACATTTTTACATGTTGCTAGCATGTTTTAGAAAATTGCTAGCATGTTTTAGAACTTTGTTGTTTTACCTCATTGTTAGCATGTTTTAGCTGTATTGCTGGTATGATTTAACATGTCAGAAACTTTAGTCTCAGAAGAACTTTACTGGCATAACAGTATGCTGACTTTTTCAAACCCAAATAAAACTGGCAAAGAATTACACAATTGTGTCAGAATACAGGAAATCAACTATAAAGTCTGCTAAAACGTTTCTCATCTAATTTATCATTTACCCTAAATTCTTGCACTGATTTCAGCCATTACTGTGAGCAAACCCAGATCTTAATGTGTTGAAAAACTGGCAGTATATTTCCTCTGAGTCTTGGTTAATTATATTATTGATTCTAAACATCATTATGCATTTAAACTCTACTGTAGCATAATAAAATTCATTGTTTTTGTATTGCTTGTATCAGCTGTAATACTTACCCACTTGTTTTTTTAGTTTAGTGATTCTGCGGCGATAGTAAATCACGACTGCAGCTAAAAGTGCAGCCACCAGCAGAGCAGCAACAACTATTCCAACAATGACATCTGTAGACCGACCCGGATCAGGAACAGCTAAAAGGAGACAGTGAATGATTACAGGACAAAATATTTATCATGATTAAGAACTGATAGGTGTCACTCAGTTGACATGTATATATACACTACCGTTCAAAAGTTTTGGATCAGTAAGACTTGTGATGTTTTTTTAAAGAAGTCTCTTATGCTCATCAAGGCTATTTATTTTATCAAAAATACATAAAAAAACAGTAATCTTGCAAAATGTTATTACAATATAAAATAATGGTTTCTATTTTAATATAATTAAGTATAATTTATTTCTGTGATGTAAAGCTGAATTTCCATCAGCCATTACTCCAGTCTAAAGTGTCACATGATCCTTACAGAAATCATTACATTATGCTGATTTATTATCAGTGCTGGAAACTGTTGTGCTGCTTAATATTATTATTTTTTGGAACCTGTGATACTTTTTTCAAGATAATTTGATGAATAAAATGTTAAAAAGAAAAGCATTTATTTATAATAGAAATATTTTATAACAATATACACTACCGTTCAAAAGTGGGGTCAGTACATTTTTATTCTTTCTTTTTTTGAAAGAAATTAAACCTTTTATTCAGCAAGGATGTGTTAAATTGATAAGAAGTGATAGCAAAGATTTATATTGTTAGAAAAGATTTCTATTTTGAATAAATGCTGTTCTTTTTTAACTTTTTATTCATTAAAGAATCCTGAAAAAAAAGTATTGCAGTTTCCAAAAAAAAATATTTGGCAGCACAACTGTTGCCAACATTGATAATTCTAATAATAAATCAGCATATTAGAATGATTTCTGAAGGATCATGTGAGTAATGGCTGATGGAAATTCAGCTTTGCATCACAGAAATAAATTATACTTTAAAGTATATTCAGTTCAACAACGTTGTTTGCACCGCGCTCCTCCGTTACTAGATCTTTTTATTTTGGTGCGTCAATCTATTAGGTTACTATATATAATAAATTATGATCCGCACTCACGAGAACAGTCTTCTTTTTTCGTTTTATTAAATGTTCATCACCAATGGGGAAAAGACACAAACGTTTCGGCTACCAAGCCTTCCTCAGTGTGTAAAGCAATTACATCCCTCCACCCACTTTTCAAATCACCAATTACGGCGACGTCATCACTCACCAAACAATGTTGAATCACCACAATCATTAAAACATTTCCTTTTAACTACCAAATAACCTTCACAACACAAAACATCATATTCACCAGTACATCACACTACACATCCATGACTAAGGCAATAATTATCTAGGATGGTTCATTTATCACTATTATACAAGCCTACAGTTTAAATAAACAATCAACAATATGTACTCCGCCAATTGACTTTAAATAGTACAACAGTGGAAAATTCAACAATTAAAAACATCAGAAATACATCATCATAAGTAATTGTTTTCACACTGTAAATACTTCAGATTTATTATATAACATCTTAAGGATGAATTCAACCAATTATAGTACATTAAAGGAAAATAGAAAGTTCTAGTTCTTCATTCATGCCATTTGGCGTCAGTGATTTAAGTTTATGAATCCAAAATGCTTCTCGTTTCAATAGTTCTTTATTTATATTACCTCCTCGATGTGACCTAAAGACCTCTTCTATTCCTATACATTCCAATTGCTTGATGTCATGTCCCATTTCATTAAAATGTCTCGCTACTGAAGACGTTATATCTTTTCGTCGTATACTCGATTTATGTTCACTAATTCGTAATTTCAACTGACGCGATGATTTTTCTATATATCTCTTTTGACAGGGACATTTTAACATATAGATCACATTACGGGTTGAACAGGTAATACAAGATGTAATTTTAAAACATTTCCGTGTTACTGGACTCATAAACTCTTTACACTTCACTAAATTCTGGCATGCGGCACAGTTTCTGCATGGAAAACAGCCCTGTATATATGCAGTCTTTTTTCTCCTTACTACATCTGAATTTACCATCATATCTGAGAGGTTTCGTGATCTTTTAAAAGTAAACAATGGGCGATATTTAAATTTATCATTTAAAGATTCATCAGATGATAATATGTGCCAAAATTTAGAAATGATCGATTGTATTGTATTACTGTGCTATGAATGTTAATGAACAATTTACTGAATAATTTATTTGTTTTTCATTGGGTTTATTTATTTTCAAAAGATCATGTCTATTCAATTTGTTTACCTTATCCAATGCATTATTTAACCAACTTTGTGTATACCTTTTAGAACGAAATCGTTGAAATAGCAATTTTACCTGTTCCTCGAATTCATGTTCAGTACTACAGTTATGTTTTAATCTATGTGTCACGAATCCTGTCCATGCACTTCCGTTCACTCGCCACCAGAGGTCACCCGCTCACCACATGGACTCTTGCACTACACAAACTGTTGCACATCACCTTAAAATACAATTCCCATCATCCAGTGCACTAACGACACACACACAGCTGATTACACTAATCACGCTCACACCTGAGAACTATCTCACAATCACTATCACCCAATCACACACTCTTTATAAGCCTTGGACTTTCTCTCTGTGGGTGCTCTTAGTGATCTTAGTCTTGCGTGTTTTGATTCTTGACTGTGGTTTCCTGGATTTACCCTTAGCCTAGCCCTTTGGACTCCGTTTGCATCTCGTTTGGATTATTGCTGTTTACCTGGATTATCTCTCTTTGCCTTGCCCCTGTTAGATATTGTTTGCCAATCGTCGACCCATGCTAGCCCTAAGGATTACGCTGTGTCTTGCCCCTGCCATACCTGTTTGCTGTTTATTGACCCTGCCTGTATTAAGACCATGTTTTGGAATAAAGCCTCGCAAATGGATCCGCACGTCTCGAAGTTTTTTTTAATTCGAATGTGAATGCAACTCCATATGTAAAACAGTTTAAAACAGAAAAGTACTTTCATGCCAGTAATTCATAATCATTCAGTGAATACCTTTTGTAGACTTGTAGAAAACGATGTGGAAAAATGAGTACAAGAACCTCATAATGAATTGCACAAGAAGAAAAATGATGAAACTAATGATCCGACATTGACTATTCAACGAGCAGATAAAGGTGGAGGAATTGTGGTTATGAATACTAGTACATACATCGAGAAAATAAAAGGGATGTTACATGATGAGACATTTTATAAGAAACTTGTATTTAACCCGACTGAGTCCTATAAAAAACAAATTGATGACATTTTACAAATAGGATTAGATAGGAAATGGATTAATGAACAAGAATTTAAATATTTAAAAAATGAATATCCAAGGATTCCAGTTTTATACACTTTACCAAAAATTCATAAATCACTAGAAGATCCTCCAATGCGACCAATTGTTTCAGGGAATGGGTCATTGACAGAAACTATATCTAAATTTCTTGATTCTTTGATTCAACCGATAGTGAAAAAACTGCCATCCTATTTAAAAGACACCACTGATTTTTTGAATAAATTGAATCGAATTCCTTGCATAAGCATGACGGACTGGCTTGTAACACTAGATGTCACTTCACTCTACACTAATATACCTCATGAGGCAGGTTTAGATGCACTAAATTTTTACTGTAAAGATGATGACAGCAGAGTACCATCACAATATATAGTGGACCTTACAACATTAGTCTTAACCAAGAACAATTTTTTATTTGAGAGAGATTTTTATTTGCAAGTACAAGGTACAGCAATGGGCACTCCAATGGCACCAAACTATGCAAATTTATTTATGGGTAAATTTGAACAAGATCATGTCTATAATAACAATCAATTTCAGTCAAAAATTAAAGTTTGGATGCGTTATATCGATGATTGTTTTATGATTTGGTCAGGTTCTGAACAGGAATTAGATTAATTTGTGTCGTTCATTAATTCGAAAATTTAATCAATTAAGTTTACAATGGAAAAAAAGCTGTGATTTCATAAATTTTCTGGACATTAAAGTAACAAAGATCACTGAGTCATTACATACAACAGTATTTCGAAAACCAACGGATAAAAACACAATATTATCTATTGACAGTTATCATCCAGCTTCTTTAAAACGTAGTTTACCGATCAGTCAATTACATAGATTAAAACGTAACTGTAGTACTGAACATGAATTCGAGGAACAGGTAAAACTGCTATTTCAACGATTTCGTTCTAAAAGGTATACACAAAGTTGGTTAAATAATGCATTGGATAAGGTAAACAAATTGAATAGACATGATCTTTTGAAAATAAATAAACCCAATGAAAAACAAATAAATTATTCAGTAAATTGTTCATTGACATACAATTAGCACAGTAATACAATAAAATCGATCATTTCTAAATTTTGGCACATATTATCATCTGATGAATCTTTAAATGATAAATTTAAATATCGCCCATTGTTTACTTTTAAAAGATCACGAAACCTCTCAGATATGATGGTAAATTCAGATGTAGTAAGGAGAAAAAAGACTGCATATATACAGGGCTGTTTTCCATGCAGAAACTGTGCCGCATGCCAGAATTTAGTGAAGTGTAAAGAGTTTATGAGTCCAGTAACACGGAAATGTTTTAAAATTACATCTTGTATTACCTGTTCAACCCGTAATGTGATCTATATGTTAAAATGTCCCTGTCAAAAGATATATATAGGAAAATCATCACATCAGTTGCAATTACGAATTAGTGAACATAAATCGAGTATACGACGAAAAGATATAACATCTTCAGTAGCGAGACATTTTAATGAAATGGGACATGACATCAAGCAATTGGAATGTATAGGAATAGAAGAGGTCTTTAGGTCACATCGAGGAGGTAATATAAATAAAGAACTATTGAAACGAGAAGCATTTTGGATTCATAAACTTAAATCACTGATGCCAAAAGGCATGAATGAAGAACTAGAACTTTCTGTTTTCCTTTAATGTACTATAATTGGTCGAATTCATCCTTAAGATGTTATATAATAAATCTGAAGTATTTACAGTGTGAAAACAATTACTTATGATGATGTATTTCTGATGTTTTTAATTGTTGAATTTTCCACTGTTGTACTATATAAAGTCAATTGGTGGAGTACATATTGTTGATTGTTTATTTAAACTGTAGGCTTGTATAATAGTGATAAATGAACCATCCTAGATAATTATTGCCTTAGTCATGGATGTGTAGTGCGATGTACTGGTGAATATGATGTTTTGTGTTGTGAAGGTTATTTGGTAGTTAAAAGGAAATGTTTTAATGATTGTGGTGATTCAACATTGTTTGGTGAGTGATGACGTCGACATAATTGGTTATTTGAAAAGTGGGTGGAGGGATGTAATTGCTTTACACACTTGAAAGCGTGGTGCTGACGCAACTTTTCAAGTGCTAACGGAGGCGTCAGCCAATCAGATCGCCTCATGCAAATACCCAATCCCGTTCATGCAACACCAGAGAAGTATGTGATTGTTGTTGTAACTATGACGGCGCATCAGCACCACACTTCAGACACGCCCTCCGTCAAGCGTTGACGCCGACACCCCGTGTGAATGCAGCGTGAGCCAGAGCGCGCGCACACACACGTCACACACCGGATGCGTGTGTGCACTCAGATCACTTGGACATGGTTGTGTACAAGAGGTAAAAAACAATATAAATACTGTTCGTTTTCTCACACAAACGAACTCTTTAATACAGATGATGCCAATGTATTTTTCGATGAGTCGCTATGATAGCAATTATAACGGAAAGGGTTGCCAGGTTTCCACAACAAAACCCGCCCAATTGCTAATCAAAACTAGTCCAAATCTAGCCCAAACTAACTGCGTTTTGAGGGGGTTCCCCCAGTAAAAATCATGTTCGGGAGCTAAAATACACATTACTGGGGTCGCTTCAACCCGCAGATATGAAAAACAACCTGCGGCAACAGTGATAAAATAGCCCAATTCCACAGGGAAAACAGCAGACTTGGCAACACTGTAACGGTCTACAATGGACACGACCTCAACAGCTTGAAGTTTTCTAATTTGGCACGGTCTACCTGCTGCACTAATAGTAGTAAGGTTTTCCTCTGTATACATAACCTTACAAGTACAATTTAAACTGTATTATTTGTGTCCCCTTCAAAAATTTCTCTTGAGAAATGTTATGTTTATTGTATCTGTAGATATTTTAATAGTGTAATTGACATAGAAGTCAGCTTATATATCATACATTATACTAATGTATTAACGTATGAATTATTTCCAAATATTTTGAACTAAAAACCTTTTGAAACTCACCACTGACAGAAACAAGGAATTGCGGTGAGCTCTCACGGCCTCTGATCTGTACTTCATAAAGTCCCGCGTGTTCAGCTCTGGTGTTTTTGATGGTCAGAGATCCAGTCTGATTTAGTTGTAGTCGCTCCCTGAATCTCTCATCATCAACATTTATTGAGGTCTCGCTGCTTTCTACATCAATATTAGCCAGGAGGATGCCTTTATCTCCAAACCTCCACACGATCAGATCATCCTCCTGTAATTCAGTAACATCGTTCTGTAGAGTGACAGAATCTCCCTCCATCACTGATACTGACTTCACTCCACCTGTCTCAGCAACCACACCTGGAAAACAAATCAGACAAAAACTGATTTGTACAGATTTTTTGTTTTACTGTCGTCCAGAAATCCATGTGTAATCACACATATGTGAACCATCAAGAACATTGATGTAAGATGCTTACAGCATGAAATCATGAAACCTGAAACAAGATCATTATTACATTAATGAAAGAGATACTCTTGATATACTTACCAGAGACATCCACACTAAATATCCTGGATGTGATCTTTTCTCTAGAGATTGTTAGTTTATATTGTCCTGAGTGTCTCTTTCTGGTGTTTCTGATGGTGAGAGAGCCAGTGTCTTGATCCACCTGCGATCTGCCTTTGAATCTCTCATCATCGGTGACAAAAAATGAGGTCAAGTCGCTCTTTCTGGTTATTTGAGAAATGACAGATTCTTTTGTCCCAAACGACCACAGTATTGTATCATCGTTCTGTATTTCAGTAAGACCGGTGTGTAGAGTGACAGAATCTCCCTCCATCACTGACATTGTCTCATCTGTTTCTGCACTAAACACACCTGCAAACATACATGAAACATAATAGATATAGACTGTTTAATCTGACACCACAGCAGTAACCTCAGTAAACAGATTCAATTGGAAACATTTGAGCAAACAATGTTTATTGAAATAACCAGTTTTACCAGTTTACATGTAAAACAATAACCTGCAAGTTGTTATGTACAATGTTCTATTATATAAAAAGAAGAAACACACACACACACACACACACACACACACACCCACACCGGTTATTTCCTCATTCTCCTCCTATTTTAAATTTACAGTCATATTTTAAAATACCACTTGTCCTATAGTGTTTGTTATGTTTGATTTGTTTTTTTTTTTTATGTTTGCCACATTATTTTATAAATGTTGGTTTGGCTATTAATCACGTTGTTCTTTCAGTATCAGTTCATGCATTTGTTGTATATAGCTGATGTGAATGTGTCATGAACGAAACTAAAAGAATAACATAAATCCACTTACCGCCCAGAAGTAACAGAGACAAAAATAATATCCTCTGCATGTTTTTGTAGAGCTGTGACTGTAATACAGATGATCGATGGTAATTATTTAATAGTGTTCTGTTCCGCTGAATCTCATTACGTTCTTCATTCCTGAGCCGCATTCAAACCGTGCAACAAATGCAAATATCTCACAAAATAGCCTACAGTTAAGATTAAGATTAAGATTATTTTTATTTGTCACATACACAATTATATAGAGAGTATATAACCAGCAGTGAAATGTATTCTCTGCATTTAACCCATCCTAAGTGAACACACACCCGGAGCAGTGGGCAGCCATGTTACAGCGCCCGGGGAGCAGTTGGGGGTTCGGTGCCTTGCTCAAGGACACCTCAGTCGTGGTATTGAAGGAGGATACCAACAATCCCTGCCGGACCTGAGATTCGAACCCACAACCTTCCGCTTACAAGTCCGACTCGCTATTCATTAGGCCACGACTGCCCCCGAAAGCTCCCGAAAGCCCCCGAAAGCCCCCGAAAGCAGTAAACTATACAATGATCGGTGTTCCTTAGTGATGTGACGTTCTGCACCGAGGCTTGTATTAAATAAAAAAACAAAACAAAGCAAAACCGAAACATCTCACATTGAAGCAATGTACCTGAGCTTTCGTTTTCCATAACCACGTGATCTGTGACGTCAGAATAGCTGGGACGCAAAGACACCTGTTTCCACCTTTGACCACAAGATGTCATTAGTGTGCAACGTGTTGAAAGGCTTCGAGTAATTAAACATTTTAGTTGCTTCATTTCACCATCATTACACTCTTCCCCGCTCATTGCACTCTCTCATATTCGTTGTAATATACTGTATGTGCACATTCTTGATAATAAAGTCTTTGTTAATATACACTAATGTTGTTTTTTACAGCAAGGAGGTTTTAGCATGTGTTTCATTACTAAAGCACTGACAACATAATAGTGAACAGAATACTTAGCTTACTGGAGATGAGTTTGATGGGGATGTGTGTGCTGCCCAGAAACACATGAAAGCTGTAGCCATAAACAGAAGCACCGATGACTGGAGAAGAACCTCTAGGACCTCAAGACTAGTGATCACAGGTATGATTCATGGAACACAAGCTCCAAGGCAAAAAAAAAAATAAATTGTCTGTATACAGTTCGTGCATAATTATTATGCAAGTTGATATTCTGGACATTTTTTTTTCCCAAGCACTTTTTACCAATTCCAAACCACATCAATCTTAATATAACTACAATCAATTTTGTATTTAATCATTTACAAGTGATATATAATTGTAAATAATGGCTGGAAGTGAAAACCGCTTTATACTCAGGTAGGCTATACATAATTATAAAGCAGGTTTTTCCTTTACAGGTAAAATGTGCCAATATATATATATTAAATCATTAAATGCCCACGAGAAATATTCAAAATTGCTGCAATACAGAAAATGTAAAATTAAATCTTGACCACTGGACAGTGAAATGCTCATTGGGTCAGCAGTGTCAGAAAAAACAGGTGGAGAAGAATTTATGCATGTTAACAACAAAAGACTTTAAGAACTGAAGAATTAGGTGTGAAACAACCAGGAACACTTTAGCCTCCAGCTCCACCTTTTTCCAGAACTCCAACCTACTCTGGAATATCCAGGGCCTGTATTCACAAAACATTTTATCTTAGCACTAAGAGTTCCCCTAAATAGT
Organism: Aspiorhynchus laticeps; assembly: GCA_023376895.1. Lineage (NCBI taxonomy): Eukaryota > Metazoa > Chordata > Actinopteri > Cypriniformes > Cyprinidae > Aspiorhynchus > Aspiorhynchus laticeps. The sequence goes on along the minus strand of CM041793.1, from coordinate 83,601,496 downwards.
CAACCATAGTAAAAGTTTTTAGCTAAGAGTTTTCTCTTAAAACCTATTCACACAGCTGCTGAGACAAACTGTTACTAAGGAATTAGTAACAGAAGTCTTAATCTAAGAGTAAAGGCGGGGCTGCCCTTGTTGCTATGGATGATGTCAGCATGCTTACTAACTATGCACACAGTGATTGGCTGATAGTCTCTGTCAGAGATTTATTCAGAGAAATATTGTAGAGCACGATATTATGTTGCCATAACCAAATAAAGCTTTAAAAAATAATGTTAATTGCCACATTCAAATAAAGATTTTAACATGCGGGCTAAAAGTGTCACTAATTAAACAATTATATGTTCAGCTATATTTCAGCTATACCACCTTTTAATTAACAGAGTAGAATAATCATAGCTGATAAAAGAAAACCAAACTAGACGCAAGAACATCTGTTAGCTACTTCTTGCCCAACTGGTTAATGAACAAGATATAATCAAAGTACGATTTGGAGTTGGGATAACCTCCAAACCTTATCCTCTTAAGACCCTGCGGCCTCATATGAGTATATTATATTTTAGTGAATTTCTCTGAGACTATACATGTCACAGTTTTAAGTCTGGATGTCCTGTACAGAACACATTCAGGGCTTTTCAAGGATACCAAATGATTGGATGTTTCACCATGTTTCTCCCTCTCCTTGGTCTTCAAAAATGTTAATTTAGTGACACTTTTATGGAAATATGATTTTTAAGCTGTGTGTCATAAATCAACAGCTCATGAAAATGCTATGGTGTTTCAAATCAAAATATGACCTTCTGTTACGAAACAGGACGTTGATTTCATACATGTCGTCATATGAGGACACCGGGACTAAACCCATGTTTATTACGCATTTTGGGAGACGACATAAATGAATAGGGAAATAAATGATATTTCAATATTGTATGAAATATTATATATTATTATGAAAATCGTGTCAATTATTACTCCCATTATTACACTTCTTTTTTTTCATTACATGTTGCCCCAAAAACACATTAATATGCAAATTAGATTTAGTTTATAGATACATTGTATATCTAATAGATCAATACTATTATTATGATGTTTATTGTGTTTGAATTTTGCTACATTTTACCTTTAGTTTTAACAAATGCAGGGCTGCAAAAATTCAGAACTAAGAAAAAAAATTTAACAAAACCACAAATTATAAAATAATTGTGGTGGCATCAGCCAGATTTAGCCATCAGCCTCTAGATTAATTATGCACCTCCTTAAATGCAGATATAAAATGCAGATTCAAAAGTTTTTACAGGGTAGTCTGCTCTCCTACAATGTAGCGACCGTGCTTTAGCTCCCCGTTGTGTCTGAATAGCTGCTAACAGCAGGGTCAAACTTTCCATGCAAACCAGCTAAATCCTGACCTCTTGATGGGGAAAAAACCCTGGAAGGTCAGGCTGTTTTTCCAGCTGGCCTGTAAACCTGTGACCCTTGACCCCTCGTATGCAACATCATTTTACAGTCATTTTTACTGACTGGTGGTTTTTATGCACGCAAGATGAGTCACAATGTTTTATTCTGTTTTCCAAGAGGAAGCTTTTTTTCCTAATATATTTTCTTAAAGATGGAACTTGAAAGGAAATGTTCATGCAGTACACATGATGAATTAATCGGCCATTTTACTGAATTCAATTCGTTTTTACAGTGTTTTTCCCCAAACAGTTGCATATTGTTCATGAATATTTTATTCTTTTAACAAATGCTTTTATGCAAATGGACTACAAACAAGAATAATACAAACAGAAGTGCATATTACTTATTAATACAAAACATAACACAATATGGCATCGTATCACTTTAAGTACTGAAGATGAGCAATTGAATAAATAAATAAATAAAACACATGGTTTTCAAAACCATAAAATGAATACCCCTGTCTAAATAATTATTAGCACATTTCATATGTGCCATTTCACAATTTATTTTCTGTGACTGTCTATAGCAGTGGTTCCCAACCATTTCTTTCATGCCCCCCCCCCCCCCCCCCCCCCCCCCCCCCCCATGTACACATATAGTAATCTGAGCCCCCCCAAGTTATAAGTGAACAGATCAGTGTGTGGATTGATGATTAAAATGTCACGCTCAAATAAGATCATAATCCTTTTTTTTAAGTTAAATAAATATAACACACACAACCGTATCTCACCTGCTTTTAGTTCTTTCAGTTCATCTTCAGGAGCTTTTCCATCTGATCCTGTTTTAACAATAATCACAGACAAATTAGACAATGCATTTTTGAACACACAAGATCTAAAAAACATGTTTTGCACAAAATCAGTCGTCTTGGGTCACCTCACTTGTCTTGACATACAAGAACCAATGTTGTTTAACCACTGACGTCAAGCTTGGCAAGACATGTTTTTGAGGTGCCAGGTTAAAATAAGCAAATGTGATTTGAGAACGTAAGCTGAAGTAACATCTGGATCTATTCCTCACACAAACTCTTATATTATTTAGGTTAAGAGTCATATGGACATCTTGGTCCTTTTTGGAAACTTACGCTAAATGGGACAATTGCCTTTCATTATTTAGAATAAAATAATGTATAGTTCACCTCAAAATAATGCCCATTCTGTCATTATTTACCTACTTTACCTCATGTTGTTCTAAAACCCACAAAACATTTGTTCATCTTTGAAACATAATATTCTCCCATAATTTTTATCCATCCATTGGAATTCTACTTAGACTTTCATCATTTTGGAAAGCTTAAAAATTCTACTGAACAAAATCTGCATCTTCTTCAGAAGAAAAAGTCATGCAGTCATACATCTGGAATGACATGAGGGCAAGCAAATGATCACAAAACACTTATTTTTCCAATAAATAACTGAAGTTTTAACCTATAAAAAGTAGAATACACTCTTAAAAATAAAGGTGCTTCAAAAGGTTCTTCAAGCGATGCCATAGAAGAACCATTTTTGGTTCCACAAAGAACCATTCAGTCAAAGGTTTTTTAAAGAACCGTCTCTTGCTTACATTTTTATAACCTGAAGAACCTTTTTTCACCACAAAGAACCTTTTGAGAAACAGAAAGGTTCTTCAGATGTTAAAGGTTCTTTATGGAACCATTTAGACAAAAAGGTTCTTCTATGGCATCGTGAAGCACCTTTATTTTTAAGAGTGAAGTAGAGTAAATAGTTGAGTTACTCACCACCGACAGTAACATTGAATTCCCAGCAAATGTTCTTTCCGCATCCACTGAAGAGCTTTAGTTGATAAACTCCAGTGTCACTGGTTCTGATGTTCTTGATGGTCAGAGATCTGGTTTGATGATGCAGCTCCCCAGTCTGTCTCTGAATCTCTCATCATCACCATATGAAGTGTTACTGATGTCTCCATTCATTCCAGTTGCTAGCGTTTTATGTTCACATTTCCACTGCACCTGCTCATCTCTTTCTATGTTAAAATCCGTGATTAGAATTAAACATTCTCCTGCCATCACTGACACCGTCTTGGGACCAGACTCACCTGAAGAACAAACAGAGAAAGTTAACTGTCAAATGAAAATGACGCACTGAGAATAAGCCCTTATGCATTAAACAATTTTAAACAATTAAAAAATATTTTAGATGCATTTTTTATCAATAGAAACGAGTTATTCACTATAGTAAAGTGACATGACTGGCTGATGTTTTCTGTGCACAATGCACAGACGCGAATAATCAATAACCAAATTTGTTGATGATTATTAATTAGTTGTTGCAGCCCTAGTCGTTATTTGCAAAGACCTCATTTACATAACAAATGAAACTGAAAGCGATCCACAACAAATGAAAACTCCTTGAACAAGGTTCTCATGCAGCTGACAATCTGTAGTTTATAAGCTCCAGAGTGTTTGCTTGTCATGTTCTTGATGGTCAGAGATCCAGTGTTCTTGTCCAGCTGTAGTCTGTCTCTGAATCTCTCATCAGCATCAGTGTATGTGGTCTCTTTGGTCTCTCCAGTCAGCTGAGTGATCTCCAAACATCCACAGGATCAGATCATCTCTCTGTGTTTCTGTATCAGGGTTTAGAGTCACATTCTTTCCCTCCTTCCCTAAAATCATCCTCGCTTCATTTGTGACAGCAAAGAAATACATAAAAACAGAGAAATACATAAAAGATTCCATTAGATCAAGTGTGTGAATTTGAACATCAGAGCTTAAAATTGCTGCAAATATCATACTCCTATAACACATTTGTTCATCTTCGAAAAAGAATAATGTGTTTTTTATTAACTGTTACGACTCCCTATTTTTGGCTGTTGATATTATTATTAGTGTCTAGGGAAATAAGGAAGTCAACACAAAAAAGAGAAACTAATAAAATAATTAAAGATGTTTTTAGAATCGGGGAAGCTGCCTGTTAGTTAAAGGATAAGATGTGTGAAGTAATGAATCAAACAGAAACCAAAAATGCTTTATCAGAAAACTTTAGTGAGGAATTATGTTCATCACAAAGTTACATTCAGTTACTATTCATATTTACACTAATGACAGAAACGTCAAAGAGGAAAATAAATGATATTTACAAATTATATACATTGAAAAAAACTCAACAGTTTGAGACGGGTGAGTGGAGCTGAAAGCAAAGAAATTAATAAAACAAAAACCACCTAACCTTTGACCAATTCAACGCTAATCTAAGCAAAGAAAAAGAAAACAAATCTTCGGCGTAAACGCCAACTAACTACACTCACTAACAAAACATAAATACAAATCATAGCTCTCACTCCTATCCTAGTGTTTCTATACAAGCAATATACTACATGTTGCATGGTGTAGGTCACGTGACATACTAACCTTGTCTCAGCACTATGAGTCAAGAAATAAATCCAATCATCAACACTTGATGAGAAAGTGAGAATCGAGTCACCTCAAAATTGAGCACATACAACAAGTAGTGAATAGAGCAATCAGAAATAACTCAAAGTAAACAACAAATCATGATTACAACAAAACTCGAATGTGATGGACAGCGTTACAGACCAGCGAGAGCGATCTAAGAAAAAAACACGCTCTCCCGTCTTGCGTCACTTCCGAGTCCTTATAGGAGACGAGGATGCCTGATTGGTTCAGAGATCGTTGTCGTCATCACATTGACGGGGAGGATTGATCGGGCTGACATCCAATCACCGGATCTGAAAGTACTAACAGTCAGAACAAGGCAGACACAAAAAGAAACGCCTCCCACAGCATTACGGAACGTAACATTAACATTCAAGCATAAAAACCTATTCTAGTAGGCCTCAGAAACAAAATCAAGACTTTGGAAAAGGTCATAATAGGTCCTGAGCTACTCACCTCTGACAGTAACATTGAAGACTTGTTTGTGGCCCCTTTATCACTACTGATCTTCAGTTTATAGAGTCCAGTGTGTTCAGTTCTGGTGTTCTTGATGGTCAGTGATCTGGTTTTCTTGTCCAGCTCCAATCTGTCTCTGAATCTCCCATCATCATATGTAGTCATTTCTTTGGTCCGTTCTTTGACTTCAGTTATGAGATAGTTTTCATCTCCAAACAGCCACTGTATCTGATAATTTTTCTGTATTTCACCATCAGTCTTTAGGCTAACATGATCTCCTTCCAGCACTCCCTTGACTTCACATTTCAGAAGCACATAGAAACATACAGAAATGAGGAGATATTAACAAGCTAGTAAAGCTTGATACCATAATTGTGTGATACTTGTAACTTTAGTATGCATTAAAAGAAAACGACAAAAGGTTTTAACATAAACACATGTATGTAGAACGATAAATCTGTGTAGTAATTTGATCATTTAGTACAAAATATTGCTAATTTTTGTTCATTTCAATGCATAATCACTTTTCACATAAACATTTAAATTTAAATTGCTCACCATGGATAGCAACTTTACATTTTGTGTATGATGTCCCTCTGCAGCTGCTGATCTGTAGTTTATAAAGTCCAGAGTGTTCAATTGTGGAGTCGTTGATGGTCAGAGATCCATTCTTCTTATCCACCGACAGAGCTTCTTTCAAAGGCTTTTTGACTGATTTTTTTTTTTTTTTTTTTACTAACTACCAGATGGCACTGTTTTCGACACTCTTGAATCTTTTCCTGGTACAGTCAGGGGTAAGGCTTTCACTGACACTGTTATTTCTGATGCTCACTCTCTTTAAAGGCCACATGTGGTTTTTGAATTCTCCATATGGTCCCTTTTACAAAAGCCAAAAGTGATTTTTATAAAAGTGGTTAGTTACAAATATGACCATTAACATAAACAAAAAGGTATGAAAAGTATCAAATATCTTGATACAGTGAGGTAACATTTACACATCAAGCCTGTTTTTGCAAAGTCTTAAATGTATAACCCATATAGGGTCTTACTGAAGAAGAACCATTAGATAGTTGGATGTTGTAGTTTCTACATTATTGTAGATATTAAAGTAAAGTGTGTGGTGAGATGAGATGTGAAGTATGGTTCTTAACTCAAGTTAGTGTTATTTGTTAGTTTTTTTTCCTCCAATTTTTACCCTTCACACAAAACCGATTTTGCCAAGGTTTGAAAGGTTAGTCTAATAATGAGCCCAACTGGCATAAAGTTGAACCCATACTTATCTTAAAATATCGCATTGGAGGAACAATAGTCTTCATTTCTAAATAAGTCTATGTGTGAAGGCCATACAGACCCTGAAAGGAGGTGCTAAGATTTATGTATTCACATTGAGCACTCTCGAATAGCATCACTCTTATCTTCAGCTCGTCTGATGCTATATTGCAAGTTTTGCAAGTCAGGACCTGCTTGATGTAACTTTTTTCTTTTCTTTTTTTAATTTGCCTTGTTGAAGGCTTTTCTTATTTGAAACTGTTCTGATGTTCAAACTGCTCAAGAAAATGATTCACCCAGGTTTCTTCCATTTGTGCTTGTGGTGTCTAGCTGGTAAGTTATAATTATTTTGTTATAAAAGTAGGCTATGTACACTTTATGTAAAGAAAAGTACATATTTTTGAGCAAAAGCATCATTATGCGTACTATTGCCAATTTTGGTTCGCTCATTTTGCTGGATGTCACGATCTCTATGAAAATAAATCAAGAACGAGGGTTTGATCTAATTTAATTTGTACTACAATATTTTTTCAGCTCCTCTTCCATTCCTATCATCACCAGATGTCCTTCGTCATCTTCATTATCAAATTATTCATTGTTGTGTTCAGTGGTGAACGTGAGTCATGTGACTCTCTCCTGGTACATAGAAAAGAGTTTATTGTCCAGCATCAGTCTCTCTCTTCCTCTGGAGGTGGAATATCAGGATAAAAAACACATACAATCCCATCAGCAAAAGTTCAGGTATTTCAGTGGTGATAGTAGTCGATTAATGTAATCAAATTATTTTTTAATGAATTATATTTGTGTTTTCTAACATTGCTCATTTATTTTCTCATTAGAATGTTGTGGACTTACTGAGTCTGCGATCCGATTGGTCCACGCTGCTCTTGCAGGCGTGGTCACAGTGGTTGTTCTGGTTTATGAATTCAGATGCAGAAGTCTCCGACAGAAGAGGAGAGAGCAGAAATCAGCATCACACACATGTATAGAGTTTACATTAAAAAAGTTATATATTCTCTTATATGATTGCAGTTGTTCACGAACATCTCCACCTTCGTGAACAACTGCAATCATATAAGAGAATATATAACTTTTTTAATGTAAACTCTACATAAACATCCCATTGGAAAAAAGCAGCAATTTTGCTTTCTTTTTTTTTGTATTATTGCACTTTTCAATATACAGTATCATTCTAAAGCTTTTCTACAATTTTTAATGCTTTTTTTGCTTGAACAGATTATTTTTTCTTCTTCTGTGTAGACAGACAGACTTTAAAACAAGGGTGTCAAATCCTTCTTCTGGAGAACCAAAGTCCTGCAAATTTGAGCTCTTACCTGCCTCAACACACTTGCCTGGAGGCTTTTTAGCAATCCTGAAGACCTTGATTAGCAGGTTCAGGTGTTTTAAATTAGGACTGGAGCTAAAATCTGCAGGATAGTGGCCCCAGAAATTATCTTACTACTGGGAGAGGAGAGGGTCTGTATTATACTTACTATTGGAGAAAGCGTAACGGTCAGCCTTAATACAGCCTTGACATCATTGAATTTCAGTCAGAGTTGTGCGACACTCAATCACCGTTTACAGATACCATAGGAATGAATGAGAATTACCTTAAGCTGAATTCCACCTGTCACAAAAAGTCAGTGACTTCTTTTATAAAACATCATTTGTTTTCAGTGTAAACTCTAAAAGTAGTTAAATCCAAATGTATTGTTTAGTGTAAAACATGAAGATTAGCCAATAGTCTGTCTATTCAATAAATGATAAGCCGTTTCTAAAAAGCTGTTTATTTAGCATAGTGAAGCCTTTCCTCCATTGACACCAATAAAATAATAAATAAAAAAACGGCACCTGGTCTCCTTCCCTGCCTTGCAGCGTTAGCTTTAGCCGTTACGCTTTTCTGGCTAAAGGTTGCTGGCTTGCCTTTTAGTGGCTTTGGTGGCCCTCTATGAGCAGAATTAGACATCTGTGCTTATAGTTTAGGTGTCTGATCCACTCTGAGAAGTGAGAACTGTTTATCTTAATTGCATTTATTTCAAGCAGCTGCCTGTATCTACAGTCAAGGTGAGATTGTCTCAAAACACTCCTAATATTGGAAATGAATATGAAACGTGTTGCTTAATGTTACAGAATACATAAGGTTTGTGCATCAGTGATGGTGACTGGAAGCAACTATGGAGGCTTAGTCGTCTTAAATAGTTGATATGAAAATGTGTTCTTAATACTTGATGCCTTTTTCTGTTCAATATTAAATAAACATGCATTCTCATTCTCTCGAAAAAAATAACAGAATATTTGGTAACACAAAATCATCATTCAGCTCTGCTCACTGTTCATTTGATTTTACATGTTTATTTTGTTAATCATGAAGAATAAATATGTTTAAGTTAAATAAATAAATTGAATGAATTAAAATGAATAAATAAGTTCCTGTGGCTCAGTGGTAGAGCATTGCGTTAGCAGCGCAAAAGGTTGTGGGTTCGATTCCCAGGGAACACACATAGTGATAAAACATGTATAGCCTGAATGCACTGTAAGTCGCTTTGGATAAAAGCGTCTGCTAAATGTAAATGTAAATATGTGTACACTTTTGCATTGTCAAGTTTGTTGCCTGAATAAAATCTAGTATAAAAAGATTTTTGTTTTTAGAATATGGTGTTCTAATGTAGATTGAAGATTACATGCACAAACTCTTACTGACAATAACATCCACTTATTTTCATTATGTAAATAAAACAACTCTATTTTGCGATTCTACATTTATGTTTATTACAGACACTTTAACTTAGAAAAATGGTTCTAGAGACTAACCATTCAAAAGAAAAACTATTAGATGAAATGAAACATCTTTTAAAAGATGACCTTCAATACATTAGGAATGTGGGTGCTTCTTTTAAAACCACATCGTTCTGAGAAGATGCTGACCACTGGAGTGCAAATAAAACAGGTGTGAAATGAGAAGATGCAGTCACAAAAATAAACAGCTCTTCTGTTTGTATTCCACACTGCTCTTAGTTTGTCTTTACCTCTCATTAAGATTATTTTAGCTCATTGTTGAATTCAAACTGTTGCTACAGCGATAGATACATTTCCCTCTGTTTCCCTTTGAGTGGCAACACATTTAACAATACAGGAAGACAGATAAGTTGAATATACAGCAATAACTTCATTAACATGCTCTTTTAGAACAATTTGTATTTTCCCTAAGTCTAAAATTTTAATTGAAATGTTAATACTTTTGGTGGAATATCTGGGTTATTGTCTTGAATTCAACAATTGAATAATTTAGGTTTTACTCTGTTTTCTGGAACCAATTCAGTCAGATAATTATGGAAGCCCGTTTCCGCCACTGAACAAAAAATAAAACAAGGTAATTGCGACTTTTTATCTCACAATTCTGAATTTTTTTCTCGCAATTGCGAGATATAAAGTCGCAATTCTGACATAAACTCGCAATTCTGACTTTTTTTCTCAGAATTCTGAGATATAAACTCTCAATTCTGACTTTTTTTCTCAGAATTCTGAGATATAAACTCGCAATTCTGACTTTTTTTCTCAGAATTCTGAGATATAAACTCGCAATTCTGAGATATAAACTCGCAATTCTGACTTTTTTTCTCGCAATTGCGAGTTTATATCTCACAACTCTGACTTTCTCGCACCATAGGAAACCACTCTCCGTGTAAGGCTTTGCAGTGCTTTGTTCAGTTTGCTATAGATGAACTATATATTGAACTAGATGAAAGTTGCGTCCGAATATGATTTTTGAACAAACATAAAAATGACTCATTATTCTCAATTTCTGTGTTTTGCGCTCGCGGTTGGACAGTACCATTACCCCGGGCAGGGTGCGGGACGCGCAGCTTTCAGAACAACAACATTCTTCATTTCTTTATAGTTCTGAGTTTGAGGCAGCTTCTATCGCGTTATTTTAATAACAGCTGTCAAGTCAAAAACGTATTATTGTAACACTATTATTGATAGCTCATCGGCAGCTTTATTTCCAGAAATCCCTTTATGTGCTGGTACAGCAGAATCCAACTGTCAAGAGCATAATACTTCATTCACCAGAACTTTTCTGAGTGACTTACGAGTAGATGTTGTTACTGATTATGCCAAACCAGAACATCACTAGGCCTACTCTGTACATCATGCTTTATTTCATATAGCCATAATAATCCTATAATACTATAATAGTAGGCCAACTCATTTTAAGTTTAGCATCAACCCAAATACACACGGTTCAGCTATAAATCAGAATATATTTTTATAAATAACAGTGTTTTTGAGCAGGGTTGGGACTAAACTCTGCAGGGCTGTGGTCCTCAAGGAACTGAATTTTGCACCCCTGAATTAGATGGCATTTATCTGGAATATAGGCTATAGGCTTCCGGTGTTTGTACATTTTCATAAACGTTTTCCTGAATATGCTTCTTAGATTTTACACTACCTAGTTTACAGCCAGAACTGCAACCAGAACGAGACCAACTTACATTATTATTGCCTATAGCAATGATAATTTAATCACAGAAGTATATATATATATATATATATTATATATATAATATATATATATAATATATATATATATATTATATATATTATATATAATTATATATATATATATATATATATAATATATATATATATATATATATATAAGGCCTACATATGAAGAGTTCAGATGCAAAAGCCTCCAAGTGCCATCTGAAATTTTCTTCTAAAATGAGCATTTGTCTCAGGTACAGGTTCTTTTCATTGTCATGCAATAACTGAACATAAACGAAAAATGCTCATTTTAGAAGAAAATTTCACATGGCATTTAGAGGCTTTTGCATCTGAAATCTTCATATATAATTGATTAAATAATTAAAAAAAAAAAATCCTTAATTTATTTACAATTTTCATCGGGGATGTCTTACTTGGTCGATATCTTACAACATTAAATACAGGAGAGAAGATAATTCTATAGCAAGAACATAGAAGATGAAAGCGCGCTTTATGCCAGAGTGAAGGAAATCCACCATATAGGGGGACTTAGGGGCAGTCGTGGCCTAATGGATAGCGAGTCGGACTTGTAATCGGAAGGTTGTGGGTTCGAATCTCAGGTCCGGCAGAGGATTGTTGAGGGAGTATCCTCCTTCAATACCACGACTGAGGTGTCCTTGAGCAAGGCACTGAACCCCAACTGCTCCCCAGGCACTGTAACGTGGCTGCCCACTGCTCTGGGTGTGTGTTCACTTAAATGCAGAGAATACATTTCACTACTGGTTATATACTCTATGTAATTGTGTATGTGACAAATAAAAAATAATCTTAATATATCCACTCTCGTGTTACAATAATACGCTCTTTACTTGACAGCTGTTATTAAAATAACGCGAAAGAATGTTGTGTCTGAAAGCTGTGCGCGTCCCGCACCCTGCCCGGTGGTAATGGTACTGTCCAACCGCGAGCGCAAAACACAGAAATTGAAAATAATGAGTTTTTTTTGTTTGTTCAAAAATCATATTCGGACGCAACTTTCATCTAGTTCAATATATAGTTCATCTATAGCAAACTGAACAAAGCACTGCAAAGCCTTACACGGAGAGTGGTTTCCTATGGTGCGAGAAAGTCAGAGTTGTGAGATATAAACTCGCAATTGGGAGGAAAAAAAGTCAGAATTGCGAGATAAAAAGTCGCAATTGCGAGTTTATATCTCAGAATTGCGAGTTTATATCTCAGAATTCTGAGAAAAAAAAGTCAGAATTGCGAGTTTATATCTCAGAATTCTGAGAAAAAAAGTCAGAATTGCGAGTTTATATGTCAGAATTGCGACTTTATATCTCAGAATTCTGAGAAAAAAAGTTAGAATTGTGAGATAAAAAGTCGCAATTACCTTGTTTTTTGTTTATTTTTCAGTGGCAGAAACGGGCTTCCATAGATAATGATTCACTACAAACTCTAGATAAATTACTGCTATCTGGTCAGATTCTGGACAACAAAACTTTATTCCATCAAGAAATATCAGTCTGTGCAAAAAAGAACAACTAAGAGAATTTTTGCCTCACCAATATTTTATTGTTTTTGCACCTCAAATGCATTGGGTTCCTGTATAAATAAAAACTAAAATAAAAATAATAATCCTGGAAAATAAATAAAAAATTCACATACATATGTATATTTAATTAGAATTTGTAAAACAAACAGCAGTTACCAACTAAATCAGTGTTTGCCCACTATAATACAGTAATGATCAGAGAGAAAGATAAAATATATATATATATTAGGGCTGGACGATATGACCAAAATCAGTATGAGAAATGTTTATTTCATGTTAACAAATATGTATTTCGATATAGCTATTTTTATTTTTATTATGACAAACTCAGACAGCTCCGTCAGGCCAAAGAAGATGCTTACAGGAATGGGGACAGAGTCTTGTATAAACAGGCCAAATACACACTGGAAAAGGAGATCAGAGTGGCAAAGAGGAATTATTCCGATAAGCTAAGGATCCAATTCTCTTCCAGTGACACAGCTTCAGTGTGGAAAGGTCTGAAAGACATCACCAATTACAAGACACCATCCCCCAGCACTGTGGAGAATCAACAACTGGCAGACAATCTGAATGAGTTCTACTGCAGGTTTGAAAAAACACCATTCACACCTCCTGCAACCCTCCTCTCCCCCATACCTGAACTGCTGATAAGAGAAGATGACGTACGCCAGGTCTTCAAAAAGAACAAGAGAAGGAAGGCACCAGGCACAGATGGTGTGACACCAGCCTGTCTGAAATCCTGTGCTGACCAGCTGGCCCCCATCTTCACAAATATCTTCAACAGATCACTGGAGCTGAAGTCCCCTCATGCTTCAAACGCTCCACCATCATCCCCATCCCAAAGAAACCCAAGATAACAGGACTTAACGACTACAGATCTGTGGCTCTAACATCTGTGGTCATGAAGTCATTTGAAAAACTGGTTTTGGCTTATCTGAAGGACATCACTGGACCCTTACTGGATCCCCTGCAGTTTGCCTACAGAGCAAACAGGTCTGTGGATGATGCAGTCAACATGGGACTGCATACTGCAACACCTGGACAGATCAGGGACTTATTTGAGGATCCTGTTTGTGGACTTCAGCTCTGCCTTTAACACGATCATCCCATCACTCCTCCTGCCCAAACTAACTCAGCTCTCCGTCCCCACCTCCGTCTGTCAGTGGATCAACAGCTTCCTGACGGACAGGCAGCAGGTAGTGAGGCTGGGAAAATACACATCCAGCACCCGTACGATCAGCACTGGAGCTCCTCAGGGCTGCGTTCTCTCCCCACTGCTCTTCTCCCTTTACACCAACGACTGCACAACTAAAGGCCCCTCTGTCAAGCTCCTGAAGTTTGCAGATGACACCACACTGAACGGCCTTATCCAGGACGGTGACAAATCTGTTTACAGACAGGAGGTTAAGGAGTTGGCTGTCTGGTGCAGTCTTAACAACCTGGAGCTCAACACGCTCAAAACAGTGGAGATGATCGTGGACTTCAGGAGAAACCCCACTGCAATCCCCCCACTCACCATCATGAACAGCACTGTGACTGCAGTGGAGTCATTCAGATTCCTGGGCACCACCATCTCTCAGGACCTGAAGTGGGACATTCACATTGACTCTATTGTCAAAAAGGCCCAGCAGAGGTTATACTTCCTTCGCCAGCTGAGGAAGTTCAACCTGCCACAGGAGCTGCTGAAACTGTTCTACTCTGCCATCATTGAATCTGTCCTCTGCACTTCAATAACTGTCTGGTTCAGCTCAGCTACAAAATCTGACCACAGAAGACTACGGAGGGTGGTCCGGACTGCTGAGCGAATCATTGGTACAAACCCCCCCCCCACTCTCCAAGAACTGTACTCATCCAGAGTGAGCAAAAGGGCTGGTAAAATCACTCTGGACCCCTCACAGCCAGCACACTCCCTTTGAACTGTTACCGTCTGGTCGACGCTACAGAGCTCTGATCACCAGAACGACCAGACACAGGAACAGTTTCTTCCCTCAGGCAATCCATCTCATGAACATTTAACAATAAACATGAAACACACAACATCATACTTTTTATTTTTTATATAACACACATACTTAATACATTTCAAATTTGCACCTAACATACGGAATTGTCTATTTTGTATATTGTGTTTGTGTACAAACACAATATACAATACATTTTTGTGTACAAGACATTTTGTGTACAATACATTTTTTTTATATTTGTACATTTTTTTTTATTATCTGTGTCCTGTCACTGTCATTCTGTTGCACTGTGGAGCTACTGTCACTAAAACAAATTCCTCATATGTGCAAACAGCTAATTCTGATTCTATCTTTTTTTTAGTTATTAAAATTTGGAACAAAAAAGTCAATTACAAACACAAATACAAATAAAATAAGCGTGTTTTTCAGCTACAGTAGGTTTATTTAGCATGTAGAAATAGGCCTACTAAAGAAAACGAATAATTAAGTGTTACATTTATAAACGTTACATTTCCGACACGTGCTTGTAGTGTTCGCCAATCACAATGCACTGTGTCAGCTGGCCAATCAGAGCAGACTGCACTTGTCGGAAGGAGGGGCTTTATAGAAAACAACTTTTGAGAGAGGCGGGGCATAGAGGTACTACAATAATGTACAGTTTTTTGAACATTAAAGCATGTCAACATATTCTGTTGCACCAAATGCACAAAATAATGATCTTTAAAAATAGAATCATATGACCTCTTTAACATCTAACACATACCACTCTTTATTTTCTCATTCATGCATGTTTCTTTATCACTCTTAGGTCAGGTATAACTTTTTAGTGCTGCTACATGAATGTATTTGCATATCGTGAAATACATGATATAGCAACATTTCTAACAATAGACATACCATGGTAATGATATATACCGTTACCATGCCCTAATATGAACATTTATTCAAATAATTTACAATTGAGAATAATACAAATAGCAGTGAATAATAATCCAAGGCACAACACAATGTGGCAAACACCACCACATTTCTTTAAATACAGAGTTGGGTAAAAGTGCAAATAATCTTTTTCTATCCTTTTTTTATATATTTTTTTTCTATTAGTGCAGTAAGGCGAGTACATCAGCATAAATAAATACACAGGTGCTTTGATAAGTGGTTCTTAATCTTGGTCCTGGGGACCCACCACTTTGCACATTTTGGCCGTTTCTCAAACGGAAGGCTGCATCCTCCGGAGGTCGCATTTGCAGGTTGCATACTTCATCAAGCCTGGTTTATTTCAGTCAACTGAGCATTACATTCGCAACTCATAAGCATATTACAATAATTTACAAATGCGACCTCCGGAGGATGCAGCCTTCCGTTTGAGAAACGGCCTTTGTGTCTCCCTTCTTTAACACACCTGATTCGGATCATCAGCTCATTAGGAAAGAGCTCCATGAGCTAAACTAATGCTGCCTAACTTTAAAAAGTGAAACCAAAAAAAAATGTATAGAGGTTTAAGTTTATGAAAATTATTTATGAACTATATTTTATATAAAACATGTTAAACTATAAACCTGCTAGAAAATCAAAGCCATAAATCTAAACAAGTTATGTTCCAAATTTGAGGTTGATATCTCAAAAAATTAGCTTTCAGTAAGATTTTGTTTGGGCGCAGTACCAAATTTTCCCCATTAGATGCCAGCAAAACTCTGCTGGTGCACACAGTGGTTGGATTTGTGATTTACAGTAGAGTTTTTCTCTCTCAAATATTACAAGAACACACACGCGCACACACACACACACACACACATTTTTTTATGACATGCATACAAACCAAACTCTGACATCTATACCAACACACCCACACAATTATAGATGCATTTTTTATCCAACTGGATCTATAATATGCATAAGCAGAAAACCAGAATAAAGCGAGTATTTGCTTTATAGGCCAAACCTGAAAAAAAATGGCACCATTAGTAAAAACTAGTAAAATAAATAAATTTTGAAGCCTTGCCAACAGAATGAAAGCCTATTAACAAAAATTGCATAATTTTACAGTTAAATGGCACTGCGATTAAAAATAGCAGTTTTAATGGGTTTCAATGGAGACATTTTTGTCCAAAAGGTCCTGAGTGTAACTTTTATTTGTACCTAGTTCAAAATAGCTTTATTAAAGGAAATGGGGGTGAAATAGTAAAATTCCAATAAAAATGCACACCTGTGCCCAAATTTATACATCTGGCAATAACACAGGCAAAATGATAAAAAAAAAAAAAAAAAAAAAAAAAACTGAAAAGGACAAAAATGTCCAAAAGGTCGCACAAGGGCTAGTCGTATATACGACTGGGAAACGCTGAGATAATTTTGATACCCGAGTTTCCGAGTTGGGCGAGCCATAAACTTTAAATATTGCGGCAGAGAAACATAGCAGTAGTATTGTAAAGTTGTATTAATTTTTCTCACAACATTTACATTGCTTTCTCCTGCCATTACAGTCATATATATAAATAACCATTTGATGCATATTCTATGTATTGAACACAGTGAAAATAGCATTTATTTGACTGAAATTTAGGAATCGCCAGCCAGCTGAATATCTAGATAGTGCTGTTAATGTTTATATGGTTACCGATGAAGGTGATGCTACATTTTATTCAAAACCTGTAAGATATTGACTAAATTTATTTTGGCTTCAATAACATTTCCCCAAGAATCAGGCAAGAATGAATAGGCTGTCCACCTTCTGTACTTTTCGACATTTAAAGCACTTGAACATGATAAGCCCATAATTACAACTTCAGAACTGGAAAGCAGAAAGTTTCTGATACCACATGTAGGCAGAATAAGTGTGTGAGATAAGAGAGACATACAAAATGTGCAGAGCAGTGGGCCCCCCATTTGACATTCACATTTGGTCCCAGAACAAAGAACGTCAATCTGAACATGATCAGATACAGGGTGAACTATAATTTGATTATTATATAAAACAGCACATGCATAGTTTGAGAAATACTTCTGTGGTTCACATATCTTCTAAAATGCATATGAATATTTCCGACACTCATTGTCTACAAGCACAAATATCAAAGTTGTCTAAGAGGTAAGAGGTATTATGTGTAACATTAATAAAATCAATTGAAGGCACAATGTAATTTTGTTTTTTAAATTAAAATATCCAAAAAAACACTAGAACAGTGTTATATATTTTGTTTAGTTGTGTACTTATATTAGGCCTATCCCAAATGTTTCCAAGAATTTTTTAATCTAGAGAAACAAAGAAAATTGAGAAATAAAAATTTGACTAGTTTAACAAGACTGTCATTGCATCACCCTGCCAGTGTCATGCACCCTAGATTTCTAGCCTGTTTCTTTACTTTGAATATGCGCCAAAAAATGCATACTGTGCCTTTAAGAAAGCTTCATCAAAACATTTTCTAATTCATCTGAAAAAAAACATTTTACATGTTTAAGAAGCGCACCGGTTCATTTCTCACTTTTAATGGATGTATTCAAGAGGTGCATAAAAATCAGTTGTTGATTTCAGAATGATTGACACTGGTGAGTGTGTCTTATTTAATCAAAATAAACTTATCATCTGCTGCATATTCACTTAAACAGAAGCCTCTCCATTCATCATTACAATTGCTGATTTTTTCATTGTAGAATCTGAAATACAAAGAGCATGAGAGACGTTAAAACAAAGGAAGATCTTGAGATCAATTGTGTTGAATTTACCATAAAATGACCAACTACTAAGTTCAGTAGTATTTGAGAACTTGTTCTTTTCTCACAAATGATGACATTATTATATGTGTGAACTCAGTCTCCACAACATACAAAAGCAAGTGGAAAGTTTACTTGGAGATATAGATCAGCGGTAGGCAACGTCGGTCCTGGAGTGCCGATGTCCTGCATAGTTTAGCTCCAACCCTGAAAAAAAACCTCACCTGCCTGTAGCCATAGTAATTCTGAAGAACTTGATTAGCTTGTTCAGGTGTGTTTGATTAGGGTTGGAGCTAAACTCTACAGGACAGCGGCACTCCAGGACCGACATTGCCTACCCCTGATATAGATGGATGTTCAGACCACAGGCAAATCGTATCATTTGGAAGAGTTGATTTACTCACCAGAGACATAGACATTGAATTCCCAGCAAATGTTCTTTCCGCATCTGCTGAGGAACTTTAGTTGATAAACTCCAGTGTCACTGGTTCTGGTGTTCTTGATGGTCAGAGATCCAGTTTGATGATGCAGCTCCAGTCTGTCTCTGAATCTCTCATCATCACCAAATGAAGTGTTATTGATGTCTCCATTCATTCCAGTTGCTAGGGTTTTATCTTGAAAGCTCCACTGTACCTGCTCACCTTGTTTTATGTTTAAGTCAGTGATTAGAATTAAACATTCTTCCACCATCGCTGAAACTGTCTTGGGATCAGACTCACCTGAAGAACAAACAGTGAAAGTTACTCGTACTGAAATAAATTTGATATTACGCTGTCAAATTCAACTGAGGTATCATGTCACATAATATAGTCTAAAAGCACTATATTAAGTTAACATATAGTTTCCAGTATTAAATATGCTTAATTGGTCCCTGGGCCCCAATTTGAAAACCCATGTTTTATGCAATCCAAATTCAGAAATAATCACACCAATAATGAAATGTAAATAGCAGTTTAATCATTACTGCAACTAACTGTTATTTTGATAATAAATCATTCTGATTACTATTACTGCTTTCATTTACTTGTCTGTCGAATATCAATGCTACGTTTATGTGTGAATGATCTCCATCCACTGCATGCAGGCCAAATTAAATAATCAAATTCGATGAGGATTTATTACAGATTCGTTTTTGCAGTTTAGTTTAATTTAATCTTTTGCTGGAAGAAAACATTTTGAAGTGAAACTGAAAGACTCACAACAAATGAAAACTCTGAATTTTCTGTACGAGGTCCTTCTGCTGCTGATGATCTGTAGTTTATAAGCTCCAGAGTGTTTGCTTGTCATGTTCTTGATGGTGAGAGATCCAGTGTTCTTGTCCAGCTGTAGTCTGTCTCTGAATCTCTCATCAGCATCAGCGTATGTGGTCTCTTTGGTCTCTCCAATCAGCTGAGCGATGAGATTGTTTTCATCTCCAAACATCCACATGATCAGATCATCTCTCTGTGTTTCGGTATCAGGGTTTAGAGTCGCATCCTTGCCCTTCACCGCTAAAATTATCTTCACTGTGACAGTTGTGACAAAGAGAAATACAGAGAAAAAAGTTTCCGATATATAAGTGTGTCTGCATGTGAACACAGTTTGACAGTGCTGCACAAAGACCATTCATGTGCGGTTTTAAAATCAACTTGAAATGGACACTTAGGGCTGGGCGATAAATAATTTATCGAGATCGCAATAAAATGTGTTAGTAACGATGATACGCTCTGGACACTTTTACTCAATATGGATTAATCTAATAGTCTATCACACAGCAGAAATACAAGCGACAGCAGTCTGCACAACCCGATCTCATGGCAATTCGTACATATTTGAAGAGGTGGCTAATTCATACGAATTTGTATGTTTTGTGAAAAATCGTTCGTATTTTACGAGGTGGTCGTATGAATTCATACAAATTTGCCACCTCGTAAAATATGTATGAATTGGTCACAAGATATTGTTGGTCTGCATGTTCTGTGTGTCTCTCCATGTATGAAAGGCACGGTTTTGTCTATTACACACAAACACATGACGCTCATAGTGTTTTCAATGTCTGCGTTTCAAAATATGACGACAAACATATGAACTTCGATCTACAGAGCTGTTCTGAGAGTCATTTCATTAGAGAAAAAGTACTCTCAAATACACACTGAAACTGAAAGAAAACTGAAAGACCTTTACGACAACCCGTCAAAATAAAAGTCTGGTTTAACTTGAAATTATGACTGAAATATATTACTATTGAATACTAAAAACTGATAAAGTTTTATTAATTTAATTATTTTATGATACATTTATTGAATCATAAAACAAAATCCAGAAGAAAAAAAAAAAGATTTTTTTTTTTAGGGGAATATGAAATGGATTTCATGGGGCCCTAAATTAAAAGGTATCTTTTATGCATGTGGAGTTTAATTGTGAACAAACAAAGTTATGTTTACATTTATCTCACTGTCTAACAAAACATGTGGAAAAGAGTTTCCTACTTATTAATGGTAAATGTATATCGTGACAAATATCGATATAGTATGATACGGAAAAAAAAATTTTTTTTTTTCCCAAAATTTTTAAAAATTTTTTTTCCCAAAATTCAAAAAAATTAAATTTTTTAAAAAAAAAAATTAAAAAAAAAATTTTTTGAAAAAAAAAAGAAAAAAAAAAAACCAAAAAAAAAAAAAACCCAAAAAAAAAACCCAAAACCCAATTAAAAAAAAAAAAAAACTTTAAAAAAATTAACTTCCCCCTAACCTTTTAAAAAAATTTTTTTTCCATTTTAAAATTTTCCCTTTTAAAAAAAATTCCCCCCGGGGGGGGGAAAAAAATTTTAACCAAAACAAGGGAAAAAAAAAAAAAAATTAAAAAAAAAAAAAAGGGGCCCCAAAAAAAAAACCCCCAAAAAAATTTTTTTTAAAAAGGGGGAAAAAAAAAAAAAAAAAAACCCCCCCCAAAAAAAAAAAAGGGGCCCAAAAAAAAAAACCCCCCCCCCCAAAAATTTTCCCCTTTTTGGGGGAAAAACCTTTTAAATTTGGGGTTTTTTTCCCCGGGGGAAAAATTTTTTGGCCCCCCAAAGGGGGGAAAAAAAAAGGGGGGGAAAAAAAAAACCCCGCCCCCAATTTTTCCCCCCAAAATTTAACTTTTTTTTTTTTTAAAAAAAGGGTTTTAAAAAAAAAACCCCTTTTTTTTTCAAATTTTGGGGCCCCCCCACCTTTGGAAAAAAAATTTTTTAAAAAATAAAATTTTTTTTTTTTTTTTGTTTTTTTTTTTAAAAAATTTTTTTTTTTTTTTTTAAAAAAATTTTTTTTTTTTTCCTTTTCCTTTTTTTTTTTCAAATTTTTTTTTTTTCCCCCCTGGTTTTATTTAATTTTTTTTTTAAAGGGGTTTTTTTTCCCCCCCCCCTTTTTCCCAATTTTTTTTTTTTAAAAAAAAAGGGGGTTTTTTAAAACCCTTTTTAAAAATTTTTTTTTTTTTTCCCCTTTTTAAAAAAAAAAATTTTAAAAACCCTTTTAAAAACCAAAATTTTTTTTTTTGGTTAAAAAAAATTTTTTTTTTTAAAAAAAAAAAATTTTAAAAACTTTAAAAAAATTTCCACCCCTTTTTTTAAATTTTTTGTTCCCTTGGGCCTTTGGGGAAAAAATTAAATTTGGGGTTTTTTTTTTTTTTAAAAAAAAAATTTTTTTAAAAGGGGTTTTTTTAAAAGGTTTTTTTTTTTTTTTTTTTTTTTTTTTTCCCCCCCAAGGGAAAGGGGGTTTTTTTAAAAACCCCCAAAAATTTTTCCCCTTTTTTTAAAAATTTTTCCAAAACCCTTTAAAAAGGGGGTTTTTTCCTTTAAAGGCCCCGGGTTTTTTTAAATTTTTTTTTTAAAAAGGCCCTTTATTTTTTTTTTTTTTTTTTTTTTTTTTAAAATTTAAAAAAAAAAAAAAAATTTTTCAAGGGGTTTCTTTCCCCTTTTTTTTTTTTAAATTATAAAATTTGGGTTTTGAAGGAAAAAATGTTAAAAAAATTTTTTTAAAAAATTTTTTTTTTTTTTGGGTTGGTTTTAAAAAATAAGAAAGGGGGTTTTTTTTAAAATTTTTTTTTTTTTTTTTTTTCCAAAACCCCCCCCCAAAAAAATTTTTTTTTTAAAGGGGAAAAGGAGCCCCCCCTTTTGAAAAAATTTTTTAAAAATTTTTCCCCCGGGGGGAAAAAGGTTTTTAAAAAAAAACCCCGGGAAAAGGCCTTTTTAAAAAAGGGAAATTTTAAAAAATTTTTTTTTTTTTTTTCCTTTTTTTTTCAAAATTTTAAAGGGGCCCTTTTGGTTTGGTTTCCCCCCAAATTTTTTTTTTTTTTTTTTTGGGGGGGGGGAAAAAAAAAATTTTTTAATTTAAAAAATTTTTTTTAAAAAATTCCCTTTTCCCCCCCCCTTTTTTTTTTAAAAAAAAAATTTTTTTTAAAAAACCTAATTAAAATTTTTAAAAAAAAAATTTTTTTTTTTTTTTTTTTTTTTGGTTTTTTTTTTCCAATTTTTTTTTTTAAAAAAAAAATTTTTTTTCTTTTAAAAAAAAAAAATTTTTTTTTTTTTTTACCGGCCCCCCCCTTTTTTTTTAAAAAATTTTCATTTTGGTTTTTAAATTTGGGGGGAAAAATTTTTTAAAATTAAAAATTTTTTCCGGGGGGGTTTTTTTTCCCGGGGGGGGTTTAAAAAAAAAAAACCCCTTTGGGAAAAACCCCTTTTTTAAAAAAAGGTTTTTAAAATTTTTAAAAAAAATTTTTTTTTAAAAATTTTTTTTTTTTTTTAAAAATTTTTTATTTAAAATTTTTTTTTTTTTCCTTTTTTTAAAAATTTAATTGGGCCCCTCCTTTAAGTCAATAAGTTGTTAAATTTGTGTGGACAATCAACTCAACAGGTGGAAAACTCAATATGCCAATTTTATGGTAATTTATAGAGCTTAATGTGTGAAATAACTGCCATTGAACAACTCATTATTATACTGAAAGACCTGAGATACTCACGTCTGACAGTAACAATGAATCTTTGATACGAGGTCCCTCTGCTGCTGATGGTCTGCAGTTTATAGACTCCAATGTGTTCAGTTGTGATGTTTGTGATGGTCAGTGATCCAGTCTTGTCTAGTTTCAGTTTGTCTCGGAATCTCCCATCAGCACAATCAAATGTAGTGATCTCTCTGGTTTCGCTTTTGATTTCAGCTATGAGAGTCTCTTGAGGTCCAAATGTCCACATGATCTGATCATCTCTCTGTATTTCAGCATCAGTCTTTAGAATGACAGAATCTCCCTCCTTTACTGATACTGTCCTCTCTTCATCTGTCACAGCAGCACATACAAACAGAAATGTGGAGATTGTACAGTCAATGAATGAGCAAATTGACATGTCAGTAACACTGAGAAGATACCGTGATCTAATAATCGATAACCATTTACATAATATTGTCTTAATAATATAACATAAATTAGTTAACCTCTTGCCATACGAGTTGAAATACTTACATGTTTTGCATAGTTGTTTGGAGATCATGTCTTCATCAGCACCTAAAAAAACAAAATGAGATTGTGAGTATGTAGATAAAGATGTATGGCTCTTAACAAGCTTCTAATAAAAGGTATTTTGCAATAATGTTGTGTGTTAACTAGTGTTGTCAAAAGACCCGGTACTTCGGTACCAAGTCGGTACAAAAAAAATGAAAACATCACGGTACCAGGTGTCTTTAAGTCCCGGTGGTACCGAGTACCCGGTCGACCCGGTTCTTGCTGCGTGATCTGAAAGCTGCTCAGATGCGCTCTCCTCATAAAAGCACAGAGACGTGTGACATCAAAAGGAGGAAATGCATCAAACTAATAAAACACTTTAAAGACCGACACCCGGATCAAATGAAAGAGTTCAAGCAGGTAAGTTTCAATTTAATATTTAGATATTCTGTTATGAATATTATTCCGTATTTGAAATTGAATGTCGGA
This sequence comes from Aspiorhynchus laticeps, assembly GCA_023376895.1. NCBI lineage: Eukaryota > Metazoa > Chordata > Actinopteri > Cypriniformes > Cyprinidae > Aspiorhynchus > Aspiorhynchus laticeps. Next base: position 83,577,252 of record CM041793.1, on the reverse strand, counting down.
TTAAAATAAAATGTAGCGGAGGTTAATCCTTAGCATATGCGCGGCTAACGCTAATATAATGAGCATTAGAATGAAGTTTCTTTATTAACTACATAATGCGCCTATAACTTTTATTAGGGTAAAAACAACAGGAGGACATGATGGTATTTACTATTGTTACACACCAGAGGCTTTTAAATGAATTGTGAATCTAAAATATGCGTGTTAGAGAATGTACAAACAGTTAACAGTGTTTATGTCATATCAGTCCGTCAGAAAAAAAGACAGTTCTGGCCTTTTTTATTATTATTATTATTTTTTTGCTAGTTAGATGCTAGTTGTTGTTATTCTTGGCTGGATAACTAGCAGGTTTAAAAGCCCTTTAAAATTAAATATGTACACAGTTTGTATTAAATGAAAGTACAGTCAAATATTATCTCCTGTATAGACTTTACAATGACTTCATGTTATTATCTAACATCAACTTACAGTGAGTGAACAATATATTTTTACAACATTAATTCATGTTTGTGAATGTTATTTAATACAAACACTTGATCATTCATGTTTGTTCATTGTGCATTAAATAATTTTAACAGATGGATTGATTTATTTTATGTATTTGTAAATTTTGAAATTAACCCTAAGAAGAAGAATTGCAATATATAACTATTGTTTATTTGATAGGTCATGCTATCTAAAAAATGGAATCTTATTGTAAAGTGTTTTTAATACTACAGTTTCCTTCTATTTGATATGCACTTGTCTTAACATATATGTAATCTTATCTAAATTTATTATAAAAGCTGATGTTTTTATTTCCTGAAATGTTATATTTTAGCTGGAATCAATGATCTAATGTTGCATTTGGTCAGACTCAGTCCACTGCTTTACTTATATTATATTTTCCTTTTACAGCTGCAGGAAGATCATGAAGCACAGCAAACCCTAAAACAGACAGTTTACAGATGTTTTTCAGCGGCAGCAGAAATATGACAAAAACTTTTGGTTGGAACTTGTTTACTTTTTTTCATACTTTTATTACTTGTGGAAAAACTTGAAATAATTTTATATAAGAATAAAGAATGGCATAGGTTTTTGTGCAGTTTATTTTTGTTTAACTTTATTAATAAAAATGTGTTTTTTAATTAGCATATTTTTGTGTTTTGCTTTGGTACCGAAATTGGTACCGAGAACCGTGGATTTTCACTGGTATTGGTACCGAATACTGAAATTTTGGTACCGTGACAACACTAGTGTTAACATTAGCGGTCCTTAATGTGAATTAAGAATAAACAATACTTTCCACAGCATGCATTACTCATTTAACGTTCATGTATATTTAATATACACTCAGGCAGTAAAGGATATTTCCACAGAAATGTTTAAGAGAAAGAAAGAAAGAAAGAAAGAAATAAAGAAAAGAAAGAAAGAAAGAAAGAAAGAAAGAACAGCATGCAGGTTTCAAATGACTTGAGGGAGAATAAATAATTAATCAAATAATATTTGGTCACTTCATTTCTAAGGTCCAATTCTCACTATTAACAAACCATTAACTACGACTTTAGCCTCAAACTCCTAATTTACTGCTTATTAATAGTTAGTAAGGTAGTTGTTAAAGGGGACATCAGATGCAAAATTCCCTTTTACATGCTGTTTGAACATAAATGTGTGTTGGCAGTGTATGTACACAACCACCCTATAATGATAAAAATCCACCAAGTAATTTTTTTAAATCCCCAAAAACCATAATCACTTTCTCAGATCAAGCCATCCACAGATTCTTGGCAAATGGACATCACACAGGCCAGGTAGTGGTTTTTTGGGCTTATTTAAAAGAATTGTTGCTTGTTAGGGAAATCTGACAAGCAACTTTATTTATTTATGTTCGCCGTATTCTCCAATGCACTTATTGACACTCTGTCTGCTCGCAGTTAATAGCTAACCAGTGTAATAATATAAGGGCTGCAGCGTAATTTGCCAAATGTTCCGCCCCCTCCTCCCCCTCATTGGAGAAAAATCACGTTCAAATGGAAGGCGCGTGAGTCATGACGCTGTTATCCAAGCGATGATAGAAGTAGACAGAGGAGTGGGATGACTTTCTTTTAGCCTAATTTTAAATTTTTACAATGTTGTTTTGCTCCCGCTTTTGTTGAAGTTTGCTGATTTTTGTAAAATAGCTTCATGCTTTTCAGATAAGAGTGCTTTCAGTTTAATATGTTGTAGGCTCATTTATTGGTAATAAATAATTGATAAATAATATTGATGATATTAAATCAAAAAAAATATCGGGCTTGTTTTTGAAGCTGAGGTTGCTTATTTGTCTCGCGAGAGTGAGAATGTCTCCTAAGCGATTGAGGCGTTTAGATGTTGGATATAATCATATAATCATGTCTAGTCGTCATAAAACTGAAGTCAGACCATTCTGTTTTTGCTTCAAATTTCGAAATCATACAATCTAATTTAGATTAAAAATTGCTCGTGTTGCATGTATGCAGCATCTTTTTTTGGATCATGATTAAAATACAGTGGTTGCCTCTAATTTTAAATGGAAAGAGCACAGACAAAGCCTTATTTTGTTTATATGAAGAGCTTTCTTTTATTTGTGTTAATTATTTATTTGATTTGGAGCTTCTTTTAAAATTTAAATTTAGTGTTTATTTATAATTTACATTAATTTTGTTATTTAGCAGAGGCTTTTATCCAAAGCGACTTACAAATGAGGAGAATAGAAGCAATCAAAACCAACAAAAGAGCAATAACATGCAAGTGCTATTAGTATATTATAGTGTTATATTTCAATTTCACAAAGAAACGTGCAGCATTTTGTCCAAGCAATAATAAAAGGACACATTTCATTTATAATTTGTCTTAAATCTAATTTTGTAAAAAAAAACTCAACTTGCATCGTGAGTTGAGTGAACCGTTACATCCCTATTTTCTATATATATATATATATAATATATCTTTACATTTTCTTTATATGCTTTCTATAAATAAAGTAATATCACATATGAAGTGATGGATGAACTCACTTACAATTGTATGAAATGAGCAGTAAAGCAAAGAAAAACACCAGTGTAGCTCCGTCCTCAGAGTTTCTGTAATAGTGTCTGAAAGAAGCAGCTGAATGAAGCCATAAACAGTGACACACATACAGTTGTGAGTCAGACAGCCCACACGAACCTCATAACAGCCACAGCAAGCTTTTGACTTCATGCTACATTTCTCAACCTTGCCATTAGTTCTGTGAACTAAGATGTAGTTGTGGTCAGTTCTGCATTTTGAACAGAAATTAGTATATTAATGTCATGCAACTCAGTATTGGACAATCACACATTATATTAATTAAATCAAAAACAGAACTTGTGGTAAGAAAAAAAAAATAGAAATACTGAATATGAACACTCATACATAAGAACTCTATTGTCAGACAATTTAAATTTGCCGTTTCAGCTATAATACTTACTCTCTAACTGTTGTTCTGAGATCTCTGGTTCTTGTCGTATCAGCACATAGAAATGGAGAAAATAGGAGATCATTAGAGAGGATCAATGCCATTTTTTTCTCACTTATTTGACAACTTGACAACATACTGATAAAAAAAATGTATAGCCTGAATGCACTGTAAGTCGCTTTGGATAAAAGCGTCTGCTAAATGCATAAATGTAAATGTAAATGTAAAATGTAACTTTATGTGCAGTTAAGTGGTTATTTGGTGAAAATCTTCCTCTTTGCTTATCAGTCAATTACAATACTATTACGGTCCTTTAACAGAAATGTTTCTATGAACTACTGTGGCATAAAAAAAAAAAAAAAAAAAAAAAAATAAGAGAGAGCTCAGTAGGATGGCATTTGCCTTTAGTTTTTTTTTTTTTTTTTTTGCTTGAACCATCCCTTCAAGTAAGCATAAACAACTAAAACTAATGAGCAGATAAGAGGCGATAGATTCATTGACATATAATTTTCTTGATTTGCAAATACATCTGTGAGGCGATATGAAGAGCCCAGGCAAACCAGCTAAAACTCAAAATGGCCAAAAGAGAGCAGGATGTTATTAAATACTGCAGTAAAATAATCATTAGCAGATCTTGTGGTAACAAAAATAACTATTGAATACGGAAAATCATATTATATATTTAAACTCTACTGTGGCATAATAAAGCTCATTTTACACTTGCTGTATGAACTGTAATACTTACCCATTACATGCTTTAGATCACAGATTCTGTGGCGATAGTAAAAAACAACAGCAGCTGCAGCTGCAGCTACCAGCAAAGCAATAGCACATATTCCTGCAACAGCACCTGGAGACAGACCTGGTACTGTAATGATAAAGAGAGACAGGAACAAACACTTTAAACATCAGCACTGTATAACCTGAGTGAAGATCTGATAATACATCTCTGTTAATGATCGTCAATTTCATTTTTACATTAAAACAGTAGTGAAGATTAAACAATTAAAAATATTGTAACATTATTATCAGAAATCCGAGAACATTGTACTTATCACACATTTTAAGCTTATAATTCTTCTGGGAAAGAAGTCTTGAGTTCTGGTGAAGTATAATGTATTAATTCAATTTAATTTATTAAGTAATACACACTTGAATACAACTTACTAAAAAAGTATCCTCACCATAAACAGTAACATTGAACAGCTTATATGAGGTCTCAGTGCTGCGGTCGATCTGTAGTTCATAAAGTCCAGAGTGTTTGGTTCTCATGTTCTTGATGGTAATAGATCCAGTCTGATTATCCAGCTGCAGTCTGTCTCTAAACATTTCATTAGTTTTACTTAAAATGACCCCATGTTTAGACATTTCAGCAATGATTGGACCTTTATCTCCAAACCTCCACACTATCTTACTAATGTGCTGTATTTGAGTGAGCTCAGGGTTTAGAGTGACAGAATCTCCCTCCATCACTGACACAGACTTCACTTCATCTGTTTCATCACCAAACACACCTGCAGAACAAACAGAAACAGTTTCTCAGAGACTAAACTTACAGAACATTGAACAAATTTCACAGATCATTTAGTCCTGTCTTATAAACACGAGCTACAAATAACGATTGGTGCAGTCCAACAAATTAATGAGAGAAAATCTCATTAATTTATCTCAAATCTCTGGATTACATTTATTTATTTAGCAGAAACCTTTATACAAAGCTACTTATAAATGAGAAATACAACATGCAGCATAAGCAATTCATCCTACAGTAACATGAGACATCTGTGATATAATGTTGGTTTCAAAATGTACAAAGTTTAGAGGTTACAAGAAGATGTTTTCTGTTTGTTTGTTTGTCTTATATTAATTGCAATTGCTGCTCTAATTATGGACAAAGAGACTTGGGTAAAGTTGATTTTATATTCGCACTTTCACAACATTCACACATTTCTGCATTCAATAACTTTCTCATTATATGTGCAATAAAGTTATTTTTTGCTAATTCTAGTCAGCGACATCATTGTCAACCTTCTTCATTTTTTACACAATCGATCAAAATGGCCAAGTATTGTTTTGATGGCATATTTACTTGCGAATGTCCACTGAATGACTAATTTAGTGTGGTTAACAAAGTTATTGAATGCAGAAGTCGAATGTGCGAATATAAAACCAACTTTGCCCAAGTACAGGATTGGATTTGTGAAGTGAAAATGATAGTTTTTAGTTAGTAAAAAAAAATCAAATCAGACCCTTGGGGTAAGATGCCCCACCCAGAACTGGCATAGAAGGCCCCAACTGAGTGGCATGTTGTTTTAAAAAAAGAATGATTAGATTCGCTGAAATTAGGCTAGCATTGTTTATATGACGAGTGTGATCGCTGTGAATATGATAAGAAACTCCAGAATTTAAAACTCTTATATTTCTGGCGTAAAAGTGAAATTAAAACCTGTTAACCTGCACCCCCCATATTGGGAATCACAGCTGAAAATGACTAACTAACTTAAAATGGTAACAGCTCCTGACTTCAGTGTGCCACACACACAATTGTGGTGTCTTTGGAAAGAAGACCCTTTGGCCTTTACTATCCATCATCCAGAGTTGATGATGCTCAAAAATATAAAAAGTTATAGACACTGAAGTGCCTTGATAAAAATTGTACCACACTGAATTTTTTTTTATTTCATATAAAAATACATGAAATCAGTCCTGGAGCAATCTAGAAAAGTAATGGGTTGAAAGTCACATGTCTCATGAGATTATATTTCAAATATGAAGAAGATACCATGAAAAATGAGATTCCTGCAGACATTTTTCTAGTCCCCCCCCCCCCCCCCCGTTTGAGGAAAAATATTTACCAAATTATTGAAGGGTTCTACTACAAACTATTTAGTCTTTATACATGCCACTGCAGTTTTTCAATTATAAAACAGTAGACAGAATCTTAGAAATCGTATCAGTGATTTATTTGAGCACTAGAAAAATACAATAATAATAATTTTTGAGTGATGAAAAAAAAACAATAATAATAATAATAATAAAAAAACTTAATTACATACTGATTTCCTGACAAACAGATGCTCTCCTGCTCATACATTAGTAATCACATGCTGAAGATCATTCATACAGATGCTAATCATACTGATGGCTGCCCAATATAGTCAATATTCACATTATAATGGCCTTTTATATAGACTGCATTCACACTGATATCTGTGAACAGTCAGTAATTACATGCTCATTATCAGTCATAGAGATGTTAATCACACAGATACAGGCACATTCTCCACAAAACACACAAACATATATAAAACTGCTGAAGAAGAAAAAAAAGAAATGTTTTTTCTTTTTTTCTTATTGTGCTAAAAAGATCGTTAAGTTACGCCCCATCAGATGACAGGTGCGTCACAGCGTGCGTCACGCGCCGTTGCGAGGGAGCGCCAGAATTCAAATAAACAATCTTCCGTGTATCTTTGACTTTTTTATTTTTGGATGATTTCATTCTGTTTGGGACATTGTCTGCTACAAAATCGTGCTGTTTTTTTACCACCAAGACGCTGTTTTTGAGCGTAATTTGTTCCATAACGGACACAAACAATAACTCTCTCAAGAGATGAGACGTAAACAAAGGATTAACTATCTAAATTACAACCTTGTTGTTTCTTTGGACTAAAAGTGCTCGATGGAATGTTGTTCACTGGACCCTTATCTTTCAAACTAAACCAGGATTTACAGCAGTGGATACGTTTGAGAGTCGTTATCAGGATGAATATGGTATGTACAGCGGTTTATTTCTACATGTTTTGATGTGTACTGCTTACACAAATTTAGCAAATACATTCCGTATAAGCTTTCTATCGAAAAACAGCGATCTGTCGTCGATGCTAGAGGCTTAGACCTTCAAAATGATATATAGTTTGTCAAGATTCATTTTGTCCTGTTTTACTTTATCTGTTTGAAAACAATGACGTGTGCAAACAAAGAGCAAACAAAGAGCTTTCAGTGCGCCCACGTCCTGGTGCATGTTAACAGGCTAAACATGTTAAAGAATAAGCAGAAATCGTAACTTACCGCACATCAGTAATACAAACAGCTCGGTACTGAAAGTGCTCTTCATGTTGTTGCAGATTCCAGCGAAATTTCGATGACTGAATATAATTTTGATGAATATTATTCGCACTCACCCGATGGCCAGCGACAACTGTTAACAAAGCCACTAAACTACGAGATTTTTATATCGACTGACTGAATTTTTTGGTGATTTATATGCTAAAGAGGCATCGAGTTTCTGTTTCCAGACCTGACTGGTCATAGCGAAACGCAACAGACCGCTATTCACAAGAGACTTCTTCTTCTTCTTCTTAAAATTGATTGGCGGTTGACAAACAACAAAATGGTGTATTTCCGCCACCCACTGGTATGGAGTGTGGATCAAAATAACTTATACCTTCCCCCTTTTTTCTTTTTTTTTTATATTCTCTCCCACAAATTTATTATTTTAAGGTACTGAAAAATAAAACTATAGCATTCATTTCTCGAGTTATTTTGTAATATATGTCTCAGTTTAAATTGCATTTTTATTTTTTCTAAATTTTGCATTAGAATCCTTCTTTCATTCTCGTATTTCTGACAGTACAAAATAACATGTTCCACTGATTCTTCTTGCCCACAAAATTCACACCTTCCCGTATCATGTGTACCCATTTTATAAAGTGTACTATTTAATCTTATGTCCAAATCTCACCCTTACTATTTCTCTTCTTCTTTTTATTGGCAGCTCACATTCTTAAATGAACCATTACCGCCATCTGCTGTGAGGAATGAATCATAGACTCTTCCTCTTCGGCCTGCGGGAGAAGCAGCCGGCTGCAGCCTGCAGATCGAGGCGGGGCTGCACCTGGGGCGGAGCTGCACGTCTCGTCCCGCCTACAACTGTTCTCATTGGTTAGTGGCGTCAAGTCATTACCTCGATTCTAGCGGCTTTCATTTACACTGTTCTTTTCTGTCGTTGTTAACCTTTATTGTGTCAAAATTCAATATAAGCATAAATGTGAACTGTACTTTTTGTGACTCGCAACCAGAGACTGTCCTGCATCTTTTTTGGCATTGTGTTCATACAAGAAAACTTTGGCAAGACATTTGCCAGTTCATTGTAAGTTTCATACACAATGACTGAGCTTTTCTTTAAGGATGTTTTGTTTGGAATTTTCACTTTTGAGAAGCAATATGGAAATATTTACTTTCTCTGCAATTTAATTATTTTGCTTGCAAAATATTTTATCCACAAATGCAAGGTTATGAAAGTTACCCCGAACTTTTCTTACTTTCAAGAACATATTAAAATGTATATTAAATCTTTATCTACCTCCTATAACAAAAAGGCAATTAAAACTTTTTGGTGTTTTTGTATAATTTGCATTTGATCATTTATGTTTTGAGGGAAGAGTATGTTAGTTGCTATGTGATCTGTTTATTTATTTTATTTGTCTTATTTTTTCTCATTTATTTATCTCCTTTATTTATTGTTCATTTATTTGTTTATTTTTTTTCTTCACTCTTTCTCTTTTGATTTGTAATTGCTATGTAGGCTATTGTTTGGCCATCCTTGAACCCCTGGCTCTTTTCCTTGGCATATGTTCTGTTACATTTGTATTTCTGAGCAAATATTTAAATAAAAAATAATAATAATTACGCTGTTCTTCGCTGCATGGTGACTACAGGTGAGCTACGTCTCTTGTCTAATTTGTTTAATTACAATTTTTAATTCTAAAGTGCCGTTTAGTGTGTTGTTAAAAGGAAATGTGAAGTAGTTTAAAAATAAAATCACATAACTTTACTCACTCAATCATGTCACGCAAGGTGTGAAGGTCTGCTTTTAAAACAACCAGGTCTGCGTTTCCCAGAAGCATCGTAGGCCTAATGCCGCCTTCACGTTCTGTCGGAAATGTAATAATTCTCACTATTGAAGTTTTGATTACGAGCTCATCACATTAAAGTTTCAAAATGGGAGGGCATTCATGTGCAATGTTTACCTAGGAAACTCATATTTAAGATCATTCCGAGAGCATTAGAAACGTTAGTGTGTGTGGTTTTGGTGGGATTATGATTAGGATATAGTGTTCCCAAAATAAGAGCCTTAAAAATAAATACAGTGGCAAAACTGAACTAGAAGTAATAAAAAGTTCATATTAACAACAGCTATACAAAGTTATATTGTTTTTCTGTGAATAAAATGATTAAATGTTAAATATTTAGATATTATTAATATTATTATTATTAATTATACATATATTAAAATAAACAGTAAACTACATTTAATAATAATAATTCAACAAAAAGTATGATTAAGTTAAACAGTCCTTGAAAGTAGAGCTCGTTTTTTATATTCCATACTGTTATGCTGCTATACAGTATATGCACTAGAGCAGGTGCCCAATCCTGTCCTGCAGAGTTCAGCTCCATCCCCAATTAAACACACCTGAACCAGCCAATCAAGATCTTATTAGGCATACTAGAAACTTCTAGACAGGTGCGTTGAGGCAAGTTAGAGCTAAATTCTGCAGGACAGTGGCCCTCCAGGACCGAGTTTGGACACCCCCGCACGAGTAAAAAAATAAATAAAATAAATTATGCTAATACTGATTCTCTGTACTTCCTTCTTTTTGCAGATCCTTGTCATTGTCATCCCCACCCCTCAATCTCTCTCCTCTTTTTTGATGTTTTTCACTTTATAACACAAAGGCTCTTTTAAGAGCCATTTCCCCTTGCAAAAATGCACAAAACTGTGTTAAGCAAGGGGGAATGTGAGCAGTATTTAAACAACTGCACTAGTGAGTGCCCATTCTGCAATTACACCAGTATGCCACAACTGATGTATTATCACATCAAAAATCACTTTCAGTGAGCAGTCCAACATCATGGTGAGTTTAACTGTCTTTTGCTTATGTCACTTTAGTTAAAGTTTAATATGGTGCCGAACCAGCCAGCAATGCACTGTGCATGCTTCTGATTTAATTGCTTGTGAATTTGTAGTAGAATGTTTAATTTTAAGGCTCAGGTAAACTTCATTTTATGCATTCCGCACATTTGACCATGGATCTTTGTTGCTCAAATCACAAAAACATGTGCTTGCACATGGATGGTGCTGATGAAAATTCTGTCTTGCGACTGTCCACCGTCCAGAGCAAAATGCAAACAAGTGAAGGTTAAATTTAGGCAATTTTCAACAAACCTATTTTCTTTTTTTGCCCTTTCAGATTTCACCATTTTAAAATGTGGTCCAAATTTGCTGAAGCACATCACCACCCATGCTTCACCACCAACCCAGCCTCAGTCTTCCTCCTCGGTCCAGGAGACGCTGCCTCAGTCCTCGTCAGTCCAACAGACGTCGCCTCAGTCCTCCTCGGTCCAGCAGCCGTAGCCTCAGTCTTCCTCCTCGGTCCAGCAGACATCGGCTCAGACTTCCTCCTCGGTCCAGCAGACGCTGCCTCAGTCCTCCTCAGTCCAACAGTACTTTGGAACAGAGACAAAGTACAATACGACAACTGTATAAAAATACACGAGTCTGTAAACAAATACAATCCAAAAAAATCCAATTCAATTCAATCTAATACATCAAGTATCCTCTTTAGTAGCTGAGATGTCTTAACAGCTTTACGATTGTTCTGTATTGAAGTTGAAGAGTCATAAAAAATCTTTAAATCAATGGAAAATAGTCTACCATTTGGTACAGTTAACATACATTTTGCTTTGTGTAGGCCTGTATGATATTTCCCAAATTAAACAAGAATTTTAATGATGTGATCCATTTCTTCTAGACCAGTATCACAATCCAAAAACAAGACCATTACATCATTTATATTGACAAATTTGTAAAACAATTAAAAAAGAAACAAAGAAATTTGGGACCAAAATAGTTTAGTATTACAACTAAAAAAATAAATGAAGAATAGTTTCCGACTCCTCTTTACAAAAACAACATGAGGGCGAGAACCCTTCTTTGAACTTACTAATAAAATCATTACATGGATAATATCTATGAATTATTTTGAAATGAGTTTCTTTATTAGCAATTACATATTTATTTATATCTAACCACAGATTCTGAAGTAGAAGCGAGGGATATGTTTCCACTTCACCATTGCCTTAGGAAGAATACTGTTTTCTTTGGTTAAAAGTTTCCTAATATAAAGATTATTGCATTTTTTATCCCTGATAGAAAGGCCCCCAACTGTAAGATCTGAAAGAGAACCAGTTACAGGCTTTTTTTTTTTTTTTTTTTTTTTTTTTTTTTTTTTGCATTTTTAATAAGGTAAAGTAGTTTTGGGGAAATACAATGAATTCCTTTTCTATATTCACTGGAAGACATTTAATCCACAATTATTAATAAATTCCTTAATAAGCTCCTCTATGCCCTGCCTGTCTGAAACGCGTTGATTTTTACAAAGCTCATCATTCTGAGAAGCAAGGTGTGCTCTGATTGGCCAGCTATCCCGTGCGTTGTGATTGGCCGAATACCTCAAGCGTGAGACGCCCCCTTTCTTTGCTGTTCATTTGGGCGGTGTTATGAAAATCTCCCCACATCGTGATGTAGACATGTGGGGCGTGTTTGAATGAGCCGTTTTAGGGGGCGTGGACAAGTCTTAAACTTTATAAAGAATATCTCTTTGGTTTTGAGACTTTAGTCTTTGCAACTTCAGGAATCTTATCTATGCACGAACAGCTTGTAACACTCCAAAGAGAAAGCAAAACTTGAAATCGCATCATATGACGCCTTTAATGTATCCTATTTCTTTTCGTTCTCTTAATCGCTTAAAAAATGCTCATCCATCAGGATTGTGAATTGCAGTGATTTGCTGTCTTCCTTTCTTTTGAAATTAATCAATTTATGTACTCTGTATCTATGACACTGCATGTTCCACAGTATCGCTAACTCACCTGAATTTCTTTCTTTTCAAACTAATGGTTTTATTAAATGCAAATGCTTACCTGTTTGTTCATTATCCCAATAAATTTGCCGGTTACACTTTATTTTACTGTGTCCTTGTTACAGTGTAATTATACATTTAATTACTGAGTAATATTAATTAACTACATGTATTTAGGCCTACTATGTGGTTAGGATTAGGATTAGGGTTTGGTTTACGGTTACTTGCATGGAATTATGCATAATTAAAATTGTGTAAATGAAAATGAAAAGTTGCCATTTTTGATTTATTACTGTTTTGAGTTCTGATCTACTGTACTGTATCTGCAAATCTATGTTTTCCTTTGTCATACATGCTAATTTATCTGCTTTCTCGTTCCCTGAAACTCCAGTATGTGCAGGTACCCTTGAAAAGAGAACTAGGCCTGATGATACACGGGGAAACTTTTTTAAAACAATATTTCTTTTGGCACTTTCCTATTGAGAATGGGTAACAAATTTCTAACTTGATACTTTAGATGGGCCCTGTGTCTCACCAAGTTGGCCGTTGACAGCTAAATTGCCTAAAGTTGAACGGCAACATTGAAAAAAGTTGCACCATATATCATCGCCCCGCCTCGCCTTTTAGGCTGATGATAAGGTGATACATAAGGTTGAGAGCAATGCTGTCAACGGGCAATTAGGTGAGACACAGGGCCCACGAAAGTATCTAAAGTGAAAGTGAAAGTGAAAGTGAAAGTAAGGTGAGACACAGGGCCCACGAAAGTATCTAAAGTGAAAGTGAAAGTGAGGTGAGACACAGGGCCCACGAAAGTATCTATCCAGTAACCCATCCAAAGTGTGCACACACACACCATGAACACACACCCGGAGCAGTGGGCAGCCATTTTTGCTGCGGCACACGGAGAGCAGTTGGGGGTTCGGTGCCTTTCTCAAGGGCACCTCAGTCGTGGTATTGAGGGTGGAAGAGAGCGTTGTACATTCACTCCCCCCACCTACAATCCCTGCCGGACCTGAAACTCGAACTCGCAACATTAGGCCACGACTTCCCCCTAAAGTAGTTTTCAGGTTGGAGTTTGTATTAAAGGTGTTTTTTTTCTCCTCCTGCTACACAAAACAATTTTTTTTCAAAGATTGCAAAGGTTAGTAATTTCAAACCAAGATATCAAGGTATTTATCATACATTATGTGCCCTACTACCATAAGGGGAATGCAAACCAGTCTTAAAATATCACACTGGAGGAACAGTGCAGAAACTTTTATTAGACCTCATTTACAAATACGTCTTTATGAGAAACCATACACACTCTGAAGGGAAGTGCACAGAGGTATTTATTCACACCAAACCACAGACAGGCATCACTCTCATCTTCAGTCATGCCAAGACCCATTTGATATAACATTTCTTATTGATATAAAAATCTTATTGTCAGGACTGATTATACGAAACTGTTCTGATGTTCAAACTGCTGAAGAATATGATTCACCTGATTTTGTTCCAGTTGTGCTTGTGGTGTCTAGTTGGTAAGTTATAAATGTTTTGTGGTGTCAGTACATACAGAATCAATGAGAAGAGTTTGCATGCACTGTTAATGTTGTATAATGATGATTGTAAATCAATCAATGTGATTAACAACTCAAAAAAGAAAAACAAATGTTTACCTTAATCTTGTCTAATCTTACTAAAAATGTTAACTTATTTCAATTATGCAATGAAATTCATGTCAAAGGGTTGTTGCAATTATTAAAAAAAAAAAAAAAAAATTGTTTACAACAATTATTTCTGTTTTTGCTCCAGGTGTGTCTGGTGTTAACACAGTGAAGTCAGTGTCAGCGACGGAGGGAGATTCAGTCACTCTAAACACACAGAGAGACGATGAGATCGAGTGGCGGTTTGGACAAAACGAAATTCTCTTAGCTGAAATCAAACAGAACAATAAGATCACATTTTATAATGAGAGTGCTGATGGGAGATTCAGAGACAGGCTTAAACTGGACAATCAGACTGGATCGCTAACCATCACAAACACCAGAACCACAGACTCTGGAGATTATAAAGTAGCCAGCACTGAAACAAGGACCTTACTCAACGGATTCAATCTTGTTGTCTATGGTGAGTATAAGCTGTTTGGTGTATATTCACCTTTTAACATTGTCAATCAAGGTCAAAATTAGTCTGACAATGGTAATATAGATTCATTTGTGCAGAAACAAATGTCAGCTGCTCTTTGTATCATATTGCTAATAAACCAGATGAACTATGAATGTATATAAATCAAACTCTCTAAGACTTCCAACAGATTATTTTCCATGCATCATTTTAATGTAGGCCTATACATGTATATTACACACAAATAAGACAATTCACTGTTTTAATTGTCTGCACTCGAGCTGCACACCTTTCACAATTACTTCATTTCTATAACGATTTCTCAACCTTCACATTGTCCCAATACACCTACGTTTACTATGCCCTAAAAGTATATACTCATTTTGTGAATAGAATTGCACACTTTTAAACAGAAAAGGCATCGCTGTACAGCTACATCATATCGCTAGCAGTCGCTCATGCCAAAGTACTTTCTCTGTAATGTTTTCCAGCTCATCTGCCTGCTCCTGTCATCACAAGAGACTCTCCACAGTGTTCATCATCATCAGAAAGGTCATCAAAATGTTTGCTGCTGTGTTCAGTGTTCAATGTGAGTCGCGTGACTCTCTCCTGGTACAAAGGAAACAGTTTATTGTCCAGCATCAGTGTGTCTGATCTCAGCATCAGTCTCTCTCTACCTCTGGAGGTGGAATATCAGGATAAAAACACCTACAGCTGTGTGCTCAACAATCCCATCAGCAACCAGACCAGACATCTGGACATCACTCAAATCTATTCAGGTACTGTACATTAGCTGTGATATTAATGTGAAAAGTCAAAGTGACTTATTAGCGATGGTTTAGCCAGACTATGGTCCATTAATCATCAATCTTCTGTGCTGGTGCTGCGATTTATTTTGAGTGTTTCCACAATAAATTAATACAAACATTGTACTCTCCTACTGAACTCAAACACTAATGTCCCTTGCTGTATTTTCCCCAAACTATATGAATCGTATTTTTGTTTTTCTAACGTTCTTTTAACTCTTCTCTCATAAGACTGCTGTTGTGGTTCTACTGAAGCTGTGATCCTATCGTTCCTCTGTGCTCTGGTGGTTGTGGTCGGGGTGGTCATTCTGATTTATGAATTCAGAAACAGAAATCTTCAACAGAAGATGAGCGTGAGGATAAGAGCAACGAACACCGATCTATCAGACGTAGATGTCCTTGAATGACTGGAGCCATTATCTGACAAGAAATCCTTTGAGAAAATATAATTTCAAGCAGTTTGTATCCGGTGGAAAAATACAAGTTTGGAAGGAAAAAAAGCTAAGCCTATTTTCTGTGCGAGACTTCCGATTCATTAGCCGATAGGTAAATAACTAACCAATTATCAAGATGCAGTAAACAAACCAGTCTGTTTATGAATACAATTAAAAAAATGGTTAGAAATATGCAAGTTTGTAATAACAAGCAGCATAACGGAGTGTTTTTGTACAGCTAAAATAAATAAGCGAATTACAATTGCAACCTCACACTTCTCACATTCACATTCATAAAGAATCCGCTCTTGACTTTTTTCCCCTTGAAAAGAATAGTGCCTTGCAAACCCATTGCAATCACTATTAGATTAAAATGCTAAATGATAATGAATATGTGAAATGAACATCTCTTTCACTTGTAATGTCTATCGATGTGATTGCCTAGTGTAAAAATTCTTAAAGTTTGCTATGCAAGATATATCTGATATGAAAAAAATGATATGCAGTATATTTAGGGGCCAGGCACCAAAGGTGCAATGGCACCTATTGTATCTGTTAGTGTTCTTATTCTTCTTCTTCTTCCGTTTCTTCTTCCGCCCTTGTGTCTATGGCAGGCCATAGAACCGCTTGTGGGAAAGTTGTGAAATTTGGCACACTGATAGAGGACAGTCACAATACTAACCACAGCAAGTTTGGAGTCTCTAACTCAAACTCTCTAGCACCACCACTTGTCCAAATTTCCACTCATGTTTATGCTAATAACTTTTGAACCGTAAGCCACAAAACAATTTTTTTTTTTTTTTCTCTGAATCCTTGGCTAAAGCCGAGTCGAATGAAGTCAAAAATCTTAAGGTTTAGTTGTTTGCTATTTTTAATTGTTCGTAAAACCTACTTTTTCGAACTCATCCTAGACGGTTCATCCGATTTTCACCAAAATTGGCTCAGATCATCGTCAGACCATGCTGGCAAAAAAGTTATGGAATTCAAGTTGATTCGTCCAACCGTTCTCGAATAACACGCGAACGAATTCTACAAAAAACACACAAAAATGGATCTGAGGCTATATCTCCGCAATGGTATGGCGTATTGAGACCAAACTTGGTGTGTGTTATCCACAAGTTTCCTACGCCCCATGAGGCCTTGCGTCAAAAGTAGGAGTGTCTTCCGGTTCGAAGTAAACAAGTGGGACTGTCTGAGTTTCTCCGCGTCTGGAGAGCATCAGCACCGCGGATCATTTCATATAGTTACCAGCTAACATAAACATTAAAGACTTGTAAAATAATTTTTTACAAAAATTCACTTTCACTCAAAAACTCACTTTCAGATGCAGCGAGTGTTTGAAAAAACGTCTGTTTGAGATCTGATGTAGATTATGATCAACAAAGCAGAAATAAGCGATGCACACATTACCATGGTAAACATAGTAAATACGACCGCTTGAAAAATTCAGACAAGTGATGTATTTATTTATTTACATATTTTATCTGTCAATAAGTCTCCTATCTTTATACCCAATGTTCATATACCAGTTCTCGCTAGTTCCAGTGATTTATTTCTGATAACTTATCTTTGTTGGTGAAATGATGGGGTTGCGCGTCATTGTTCCAGCGAGGTGTGTAAAGGCGAGTTTTAGTGAAGTGCAGCGGAGCTTCTGGCCTGACGGTGGAAACGCTCTGTGCTACAGGTCCAAGGCTATTAGCCCCACCCGGCCTACTGAAAGCACTGGCTCGCACTGGCCCAACAGTGGAAAAGACCCGAAAAAACACGTAACCTCTTTGCTAATTAGCACACAAAATATCATTGGTATACTACTTCCGCCGCCTCACCGGAAGTTTTACCCACGTTCTTTTTAACAGTAGCGCCCCCCAGAAACTTCTGGATAAAAAGCATGACCTGAGGCTACCTGCAGTGTTTCGGTGCTGTGCCACCTAGGGGTCAGGAGATATGAAAACTGGCTATTTTTGATTATAACTTGTGAATAGTTTGGCCAAAAATCACAAAACTGGTCTCTTTAGATTCGGTGCAGCATGCGGAGTCCAACCAATTTTCCCATGTCAGCCATTTTGGCGTTGGCCATTTTGAATTTTGTCGTAAAATGCTATATTTTACAAACGCATAGACATATTGTTATGAAACTCGGTATGCTTCTTCGGCACCATGCCCTGATGGTACTCAAAATGTTTGGGGGCAGTTATAATTAAGAAGTTATAATGAAATTTCTAAAAATGCTAATGGATTTTGCTTACATTAGCCTATTGTAATCAAACTGATGTTGATAGATTACTTGGTTCATGCCGAGAACATTAATACCAATTTTGCCATAATTGGCGGAACTTCCTGTCTGCCATTTTGATTCATCTTGAAAACTTACTTTTTCGAAATCCTCCTAGATTGTTTGTCCGATTTTCACCAAAATTGAATCAGATCATCTTCAGGCCGTTCTGACAAAAAGTTATGGATTTCGTGTCAATAGACAAAACTGTTTTCGTACAGCGCCACTACAAATTTAGGCATGGTGCCAAAATAACTCTGAGGCTATATCTCTTTAAAGCTTTGACATAATGACAACAAACTTTGTGTGCCATTGTCACCTAACACAGAACACACCAAAATAATTTGATTGCAGCGCCACCTGTTAGTCAAAAGTGATAAGCCATTTAATCATGTTACTAGAGGTTGTATTTATGATTTTTTTAGCCATTTCAATTTAAATCATCCTAAAATTGCTTTTAGTACTCATTGTTGCATTTGGTCTGATGCCCCATGGCCCCATAATTGCTGCTTGCAGCTATATTCATATTGTTTTTATTACTTTATGCCTTTATGCAACTTTATGCTTTCTTTTCTTCTTTTTTTTTTTACAATATTAAATAAACATGCTTTCATATAATCAAATTATTTTGCCTTATTTCTGACCACTGGAAAAATGTACCACGTTTGCAAACACAACACCATCATTCATCTCTGTTCACTGTTTATAGTAAAATCTGTAGTCTGTTAGTCTCAATAATTCCAAGTTAAAATCAATCCATGAACATTTTTGCATTTTCAATTTGTTGCACCAAACAAGAATTGAGAATACAGAATACAAGCATTGACAATGACTGATCTACACACAATATCTCACTGGCTATCATTAATAACATTATTATTTTACAACTAAATCACTTTTTATCCAGAAAATACTACAGACACCACCAGGTCATCTAAAAGAAAAAAAAACTAAACAAAAAGATATATCTTTTAAAAAGTAGCATAACTTAAATGCATCATGGATGTGGGTTTTCATTAAAAACACACCCTTCCGAGAAGTTTCAGAATTAAATGCTACGTGTGAAATGAGAAGACAAAAAAGAACTGATCAGCGCAGTCATAAAAATAAATGCGTAAATGCATGACTGTTAGTTCGTTCTTCAGTTTATATTTGACTCTCATTAAGATTGTTTTAGCACATTGTTGTATTCATGGCTGTTGAACCCCATTGGTTTCCATTGGACTTATTATACTGATCTACAGATATTTGGTCTGATCAAGTATCTCCATTGTGTTCAGCTGATAAAATGCTTGTTTGGTTCAGTCATTGTTTCTCTGCTTCCCACAAACCATAATCAAACTCCACAGACCAAATGAAACCACTGACATCAGCTGCATCAGTCACCGAAAAGATTTCCGCAAGAGATGAGTTCAATACAACAATCTGAATACTTTTACAGTACATGAATAAGACATGCAATTCTGTGCAAGAGTAGCAAGTGATCAGTGTAGAGCAAATGGACCTTTTGTAGATTATAAAGCAGACAACATATGAGAAGACACATGAATTCTGATTCTGGTGAATGAATATGACTCTCTTATGCAGTATTACTGTTTTAAATTTGACTTTGCTTGACATTTGCACCATTTAGAATTTATGTTTATTGTGAATGTTACTCTAAGATTAATTTAGACTAGGTACAAAATTGCCTATCAGGCATTTATAACCCATCTACATATCACCTTTCGGTCTACATGTCAGAATCTTTTTTGAACTGCAGATTCAGTCATTTGAACTCAGTTCTCGTAACGACCCTACTGGAGCGCCAACTAGTGACTAAACACGGAAAAACAACAGTGTCAAAGGCCTTAAATCTGTAGATGAACTATTCACTTTTTCCATGATCAATTAAAATATATATATGCTGTCAAATGATTAATTGCGATTAATCGCATCCAAAATAAGTTTTTGTGTACATAATATATGTGTGTACTGTGTATATTTATTACGTATATATTAATACAAACACATGCATGTATATATTTAAGAAAATATGTTATGTTTATATATTAAATATATTCATATATAATATAAAATATAATAATTTAAATATACACATGTATATACATGCAAATATTTTCAAAATATATACTGAATGTGTGTGTATTTATATATAGATAATAAATAAACACAGTACACATACATGTTATGTAAACAAAAAAGTTTATTTTGGATGTGATTAATCACGATTAATCGTTTGATAGCACTAATATCACAGCCTGATCCTTCTTTTAATTTAGATCCTGGTTTGATCTGATTCATCACTAGAAACTTCTGTGAAAACTTCAATATCAGCAGAGTTAATATTGAAAAAAATTGAAGCTAGAATTAAATGTTTTTGTTTACAAGCAGATACCCTGTTCTTTCTTTGGATGTTTTGTATGTTCACCTATTCATATAACAAAATATATACAAATTAATACCTAAATAGGGACATAGTATACTTAAAGTATGATGTAAAGTTCACTTAAAGAAAACTTACGTGTATACTTGCATAAAACTAATAAACTAGTAGTTTACTGAGATTATACTTCAAAGTGTACTAAAAATGCTACTACAAGTATTTAATTAGTAAACTATCAGTATACCTATAAGTTCACTTTTAGTATAGTTGCAGTACAAGCTAAAAACATTGATGTAAACTAGTTGTGTACTCAAAGTTTACTACTGTTATACTTAAAGTATACTTAAAAGTATGCTTTTATATACTAGAAAGTGGGCCAATTTAGTCCCAAGGAATATTGAAATAGTACACTTACAAGTATACTACTAGTACACTGATATGTGTATACTTACTACATAAAGTATACTTAAAAATATACTTGAACTTTACTTAAAGGTGCTGTATGTAGGATTTTGACTCTGCTAAAGCATAAAAATACCATAATATGCTTGCAGACATTTAGGAAACATGTTAAGTTAACATACTTGTGTATCTGAAAAACAATGCTACAGTCAGTTATTCTCCTTTGAAAATGTGGGGTCCGGCCCGGAATGTCTGTGATTGTTATGGTTTGTGAAACCCGCCCACTGCCAGTTTACCCAATTGTATTTCAGCACCCCGGGTTGCCATTTGCAAGCGTATTTAATTTAATTAATCATTGTCATGTGCGCTCGTTCCTGTTGGTGTAGTTAATCTGGCATCCTGCTCATGCTTCAAGTCTGAGGAGGAGGGGCTGGTGAAAAAACCCTCTCCAATATTTTGAATTTGGACTGCAATACCTAGTTCAACCGCTGGGTGTCAATCCTACATACAGCACCTTTAAGTATACTTAACAAAATAAACTTGAAGTATACTACTTTTTGGTAAGGGAATAAGCAGAAATATCTGCACCTTTTTATATTTTGGCTCTTGAGTGCTTCCATTCCCACGAGACTGAGATGTTTACCAATGTTTGTTTGAGCAGAAGCGCATTAAACCACAGAGAGTTTAAAGGTTAAAATATCTCTACACTTAAAGTAGTGTAGAGATATTTACATGTTTTGTTAATGTTTTGTTAATGTGAATCATTCAGATTGTTGTATTGAACTAATTTCTTTACATAATATTTGTATGTAATTCTGTCATAATTCTGTTTTCTAACGTTCAAACTGATTATTGTTTGAGCTTTAACTACATTTTATATAGGGAGCTAAACAGAACCACTATTCAAAGAATGGTAAGCACGGGTGACCTATTAAATATTAGTAATAACCTCTGGCTAATGATCAGACTGGCGAGTTTGTGATCGTGAGATCCACATAAAATGGCCAACGTAAGACACTCTGAGTTTCAAAATGAATGAGTAATTATAATGCAAAGTGTTAACTAGAATACTCAAATGTCAGACTAACCTGATAATAATTAGAAATGAACAAACAACCAATTTATATTTTAATCTAAATTCAAGGTCATAAAATGGAGTCAGATTAGAATTTAATTTAAATTAAATAACTTTGCGCACCGAAAAGATTGAACATGAATAAAACCTTCATCCACCATTGGATACCTTCTGATCGCGTTGACCTTACACCTGTGTAAAAGAAACAAAAAAGCAGTTAAAACATAGCCTATACCAGATAAAGAAGAACACTGAGTCATCTGTGAACAGAGATGTTTAGACACACACACACACACACACACACACACACACACACACACACTTGAGTCAAAACGAAATCTAAAACATTATCCCCCGGTTTAACAGACAAGGCTTAAGCCTAGTCCCAGACTTAAACTTAATTCTGAGCTGTTTCAACAGAAAGAAATTTGCACTGATTAATCTTAAAATATATCAATGCCTTTGTTTTGTCTCAAGATGAACACCAGTAATGTTTTTTTCTAAGGCATGTTTATAAAAATTACTTAAATGTCCTAATTGAACTATGACCTAATCTTGGCTTAGTCTAAACCCTGTCTGTGAAACCAGGCCTTAGTGTTTTATTATTTTGATTTAATTTTAATTTTATGTAGGCGTATTTATGTAGCTTTACTTTTGTTACAATAAATCGCAACAAGTTGATTGTTCTTACTCACTGTTAATTCTGTACTTTTCATTGTACTTTAACAGTATGTTTTACATTGTCAAATGTTACTTGCAAAATGTTAATAACAAAAAAAAAAAAAAAAGTGAACGACTCGTTCAAGAATCGATCATTACTACATGAAAGTGGATCTCGAGGTCCAGAGTGGAGGAGATCGCAGGATGCCTTTGTCCATATAAGGGGTTTCCTGCACGTCATAAGTTTTTACTTCGTCAGGGGAGAGCGTGCCCTCTTCACAAGTAAGAACCGGGAGATCTTATTCAACCAGCATCAAAATGTCAAATGTTATAACAGTTCATAATCATTAATTCATGATATCCTGCTGGAATTCTGTTGGATTTTACTTTTATTTAAAGTTGTTTATTTAGCATTTATTTTTTATCCATAAAACATGAGACACCAGTCATTTAAAAAAAAAAAAAAACACACAATGAAATTATAATGGTAATAAAAAATTATAAATATAGGCCTACATATTTTAAAAAAATTAATTTTATATATATTTTAGAAACATTAATCTTGTGTATTAATGTGCGGGTGTTTCTGCTGAGAACACACTGTTAAACAGTTCTAGGAAGATGCTGACTGTTGAGATGTTAAGAGAACAATGAGATGTTAAGAAAAAGCTGACCACAGTCACACGAAATTGGCTCTAAATTTCCCCACTCTGCTCTAAGTTTGTTTCTTGTAGTGTCTGTTTTGACACATTTTGGAAATCAGGCCTGGAGTGGCTTTCGGGTAAATCAGGAGAATCCCTACTGGGCTGCTCATAAATTGAATATTTATGTTTATATTTTCAATAATTGAATTGCTTCTGCATTATTACTGTTTTAAATATGACTTTGTTCATTTTGTACTATTTCTTAGTGACTTTTGATATTTTTTGGGGGATCCTGAGTCTCAGTGTGTGATACATTTAGACTAAAGGTCAAAAGGTCAAACATCACACATAGACAGCTGATCATCATCATGGGATATGAAATTAATTCTTATCAGGTGTTTATGATCTATCTACAAATCAGAATGTTTGGTAAACTTCAGATTCAGTCATAATGGTGTACAGACTGTACTTCTTATAGAGAAGATATAGAGCGCCAACTAGTGACCAAACAAGGCCTTAAAAGCGGATCTGTACAAACTTTGTAAATTAAATAAAAATATTTATATTTCCTATTTATATACATATGTGTGTGAGTTTTCTTGCTGGTGAAGACTGAAGAGATTAAATAATTCTGATTAATGAATATAACACACATCTGCAGTATTATTGTTTTAAGTATGACTCTACATTTAAGTTATATGAATTTATGTGCATTATGTACAATTTAAAATGAATTTTTGATACTGTGTCCTGAATGTTACTGTGTGATTCACTGATGTTCGTATTTTTAACCATCTACATGTGAGAATCTTTGTAAAACTTCAGATTCAGTCATTTTAACTCTGTATATTAAAGGTATACTAACTTTTGGCGCTCTACATTTACATTTACATTTATGCATTTAGCAGACGCTTTTATCCAAAGCGACTTACAGTGCATTCAGGCTATACATGTTTTATCACTATGGACTAGATTCTATGTTTTATCACTATAGACTAGATTCTAGAGCAAGGGTGGCCAACTTCGGTCTTAGAGAGCTACAGTCCTGCAGACTTAAGCTCCAGCCCTAATCAAACACACCTGAACAAGCTAATCAAGGTCTAAGGGTTACTAAAAATCTACAGGCAGGTGAGTTTTTAAACAAGGTTGAAGCAAAACTCTTCAGGCCTGTGGCTCTCCATGACTGACGATGGCCACCCCTGCTCTAGACAGCATGTGTCTTGTGGAAGAGCATTGTAGCCGGAGCTACTTCTCTCTGTTTATGACGAGTCACAGGTTGCTACTGGGCTACCCCGCAGCAGTTTTGATCTTGCTCTGTCTAAATAGTCTGAATATAAACACTTAATAAAGGTGTACTGTAGTGAAACACTGTTTAGGGGATGAATTCATGATGTACTCGCTCATTGTATACATTTTGAAAAAAAAAAAACATTGTGTACCTCTAATTATTCAATATTTCCATAACCCATTAAGAATACATGAACAATTACTTGACGTACATCAATGTGATGCTGCTTTAGCTCCCCCTTGTAACCGAATATGGAAACAATCTTTTCCATGTCTCTCAGAGGCCTGAAAAAAACTGAAACGAAGAAACGTTGATAATCCCTTTGTTTTGAATATGTGTATTATCAACATTATCACTATCTTTATGTTTTTCATGTTCAGATTTTTTTTTTTTTTCAGAATGATTCATTTGAATCAGTGAATCAGTCACCTCCTGATTTTTTTCCTGCAAATCAAGCAGTGATCATAAAATAATTATTAATTCTCATAGGTCTTTTTGTGTTTTGTGGGTTCCCTTAGCCATAGTTAATGTCTATAGAGCAGCACATTCAGTTCACTCTTCTAATTTCAGCAGGTTGTGATATTTATCTCAGTGTTATTTGCCTAGAGCAGTGGCTTAATGGATCTGCATATGCATACACTGCATTTCTGTAGGTCTGAGTCTTGAACTGAACTGAACCACTGGTCTAAAAGATCACATTTGTTTTAATAATAGAACATGGGATGGTTTGAGTCATGCCTTTAGAAAGATTCACACTCTGTTTTTCTGTCTGTAGATCATACAGTGTCATTCTGAGAAGTCATATTCAGTCTGTGAAGGGAGGAGCTACTGGAGGAGGTTTTTTTTATTCTCTTTGTTACGAAAACTTTTCAAAAGTGTCAGGACACCATTATTATAATGTTTCTCTTGTGAAACTCTTCAAAAAAGGTTTGAGATGTTTATTTTCTGTTTGTGCTTGTGATGTTGGGCTGGTAAATATTTTTATGGCTTCATTTCTGCTTATTTGATCAATTATCTTTGTACACTGGTATTTATTATTTCCATCTTTCATTTTCCCTCTAATATTTACAAGTTTTATCAGACTGAAATACTCAAGTACTTCTGTGTTCATGCTGCTGTTCTAAATGTTGCCATTTCCCCTTCCAGCATGAAAAGGTTTAGTTTGTGAATTATAAACTCAAATTAGCGAAGAGTTTAGCAGTGACAAATTTGTTTTGCACTGACAAAAAAGTTAATAGTTTACTTTAAATAAAATAGTTTCAATCTTTTTGCAATTTAACAAATACGCTTATAGGGTAACGTTTCTTTTTTCTTCTTCTTCTGCAGGTGTGTTTGGTACAGATACAGATGTAATGAAACAATATTTAATGATAATGCTGATGGGAGATTCAGAGACAGACTGAAGCTGGATCAGACTGGATCTCTGATCATCACAAACATCACAACCACAGACTCTGGACTTTATAAAGTCACCAGCAGCAGAACAGACACACCGCTCAACACATTCAATCTGTCTATGGTGAGTTTTTTACGCTTTTCCAACAGTCTCACTATTTGATTTGGGTTTTTTTTTTCACCTACTTTAAAAGTCTTGCTATTTCTGTTTTCTTTAATTTATCTACTAATGTCCAGCTTTGTGTGTACAACATCACATGAGAAATGTCATTTATGTACACTGTAAAAAAAATTCCGTAAAAAAACTGAGAACTTGCTGGCAGAAAATTACCAGGTCATTTTCTGTTAAATTTACGGACATTTCCTTCAACATTAAAACAGAAAATTCTGTAGATTTACATTTTCTTCTGTACCATAAACGGACAATCCGTTATGCAGAAATTTCTAAAAAAATTATAGCATAGGCCTATCTTTAGCAGCAAATAAATCCAGCACAATATATACAAATTGAACATGGTTTATTTTTACCTCATGTAAACATTCTTAAAAGTGCATTCAGTAGCTTTTATTTGCCTTTAACAGGTGAAGACAAAAATATTATGACATCAGTTAATTTAATTATGTGTAAAGCACCATAGAAAATGCTTGTATTGTGGAAAACTTTTTAGTTTTAAACCGCAACAGGCAGAAAAAAGAAAACATGAGCAGGTACTTGTACAATACTGGTGTTGCACCAAATAGTGGTCACAAAGATAAACTTCACTGTGAAGCAGTCAAGATTCAAATCATTTTCAGATACATGGGAAAACATTTATACAAAGACAGGGCTGTCATTAATAACAACTGATATAGACTTATAGCATTTGAAAATAAAGAACAAAGATTCATGCACTCATGCCTGACATTTCAATGTGAAACTAAGAATTATACAATCTAAATTAAGAGCAGGGCTCCAAATGTTTGTGTGCTCTTAGTATCTCTTGCCATCTGCAAGCTTGAGGAAACTACTTTTTTTTTTACTTTCATGTTCAGTCCAAGTTCCAAGTTGAGATTTGAAAAAAGCTCAGATTGTACATGGATTCTCGAAGTTGTTCATACATCTTGTTCATAGTCTTGGAAGCGTAGGTTTCCTTTGTCTGAACCTTTGACCCTCGTTCAGGATTTCTTCACAGGAAGACTGAAAATGATAAGAAATGAAATGAATGAAAGTGAAGTACAGAGTAACGTGCAGAACAGGTTGAGATCGAATTATCAAGTTCCAGTTCAAACATTGTTTATAAAATGCTAAACTTGCATTTCTAGTGGTCTCCAATTGCATCTGTCATGTGATCTTGTCAACAATGTTTTATGATATACTTAAAAGGGTTACTCCACCCCAAAATGAAAATTGTCATTAATCACTTACCCTCATGTCGTTCCAAACCCGTAAAAGCTTTGTTCGTCTTCGGAACACAATTTAAGATATTTTGGATTAAAACCAGGAGGTTTGTTTCTGTCCCATTGTCTGCCAAGTAAATAACACTGTCAAGGCCCAGAATCACTGACAAGCTACGCAATATTGCGTTCATTATCGCAGATTAATCGCCTTCGATAATGAACGTGATATTGTGTAGCTTGTCAGTGAACTCGGTGTATTAAATGCCGCTCCATTTGAAAATAGGTGATGGAGATTTACCGCAAATCACAGAACCGGCTTTACTGACGAGATGTGCATGAATATCGCATGCGATATATCGCCCAGCCCTAATGAAAAGCATCGTCAGAATAGTCCATCTGCCATCAGTGGTTCAATCTGAACTTTATGAAGTGGCGAGAATACTTTTTGTACGCAAAGAAAATAACGACTTTATTCAACAATTCGTCGCATCTGCGTCACACTAGCGCCATTTTGGAGAATATCCACTGGACGCAAACTGCGTACGCTGTTCTGTGTCAGCCGCACCACACAGATATGCTGTTTTTGTTAAATAACGACTTGTTGAATAAAGTCATTATTTTTATTTTCTTTGCATACAAAAAGTATTCTCGTCGCTTCAAAGTTCAGATTGAACCACTGATGGCAGATGGACTGTTTTAACAATGTCCTTATACTGCGTTTCTGTGCCTTGACCGTGTAAGGACCCTTGCAGTCTATGGAGGGTCAGAGAGCTCTCAGATTTCATCAAAAATATCGCAATTTGTGTTTCGAAGATGAACGAAGGTCTTATGGGTTTGGAACAACATGAGAATGCATCCTCAAATTCTCACTGCATTTTGCTATAATTATCACTTCTATTATGATAGAAATGCAATCCCAAGTGTCCCAACTCCCAAGTCTAAATGCATTTAG
Organism: Aspiorhynchus laticeps; assembly: GCA_023376895.1. Taxonomy (NCBI): domain Eukaryota; kingdom Metazoa; phylum Chordata; class Actinopteri; order Cypriniformes; family Cyprinidae; genus Aspiorhynchus; species Aspiorhynchus laticeps. The sequence continues at coordinate 83,549,092 of CM041793.1, read as the reverse complement.
GAAAAACAGCATGTAAATGATCATTTTAATACAGTCTTGGCTTGGACATATTATTGCAACTTATAAAGCGTTAAAATATGTTTTTATTTTGCATATTAAAACTAGTGTAGGAAATGGCAAATGTAAATTATATAATTGAATTTTCATTTTGCACTAAATATTGCACATATGTATGGAAAAATGTCAATTTAAATACAGAAATACATTGCCTTTTTACATATTGCATTGCCATTTTGCATTTTACATTGAATTTTACTACCCATATGCATGAATAAAAACTGTAGTGTTAATAAACAAAACAGAATACAAACCCATGATAAGAATGCAGGGGGTGATCAAGGCACAATACAGCAGCAATAACGACCTGTCATTAGAAAAGAAAACAAAAGAAACACTATGAATGTCATGAACGGCTGTCCCTTTAAAACATGACTCACACCTGACACATCCCAACTCTTTACATTAGTCGAGACATTTTAACTTAAGACTGTCACTAGCCACAAATGGTCATTTTGACATTATTTTGTGTGCTTTTGTCCGTCTGCGAGAGAGAGAACTCGGTGCGTTACTGACACGGCATTCTCTGCGCGTGCATCACGACAAGTGTGTGCGTTCACAGACAGCGCGCCAGTAACGTTACCGAATTAACTTCTCGTGTGTGTGTGTTCAACATAAACAAGACAATAAAATGTCTAAACCTACCTCGTCTGGCAGAGAAGGTGCGTTATCCTTGAATAATTCCGCATAATAAAAAAGTCGTAATGGTATCTTCTTTTCTTGTCAATTCCTCTGCAGCTTCTGTTGAGGGCACACAGCGCTCTAAACACAGTTGTACCGCACTTTAGTTTAACGTTATCACAGCTGCTTAACATCACCTCAGTAACGTTAATATGACGGATGCTTTACGACACGCTCAGTAACCAATACACCGCATCAACAACAATTAAAAGTTGATAACCTTTTATTAATAAAACTGAAAGTGAGCACACTGTAACATGTAACTTACCTCCACGTCGAGTTAGATGTGACGGTGTGCTGAAAATGTTGAATACGACAGCTCCGACATTCATTTGCCAAACAAGGAAGAAAGCAACTAGGTTAACGTTACAGTTTGTTACATTTAACAAAATATAATTTACCACGAAAGTGTAAGAACGGTTCCTCAAACCCGAAATCCGACTTTAAAACGAATTTTTTACCGAGACTATCTCCGTGAATAATGGCGTCTGCTCAAGCACTGTTTTCCCGCTGAAAATTGACTGAGCTTCTTGTTCCCACAATGCAAAGCGTAATTAAAAAAATACGGAAAAACACCTGTAAAAACTAAATACGGAATATTCCTTCACATTATTATGGTATATTTTAATGTATTTTTACGGACTTTTTTTACAGTGTAATTTCCCTAAAAAAAGCAATGAACATTTCCAGCACATGTATTGTTTATGTATGTATTGCTTGTGGTGGAACTTACATTGTAGATGTTTTTTTGCTATACATTTATGTGTAAAGTTATGCGCATGACACTGATACTCCAGTGTAGATATGAATCACCTTTATTTGTATAGCACGTTATACAACACAGACTGTGCCAAAGCAGATTCACAGAGATAAACAGGAAAATAACAATCATGGAAACTCAACTATGGGGACAATTCAGATTTTGATGTAAAGCTCTAGAAGCGATCAGTGTCAACATTCAACTCCAGTCAGTTCAGTGCTGGTTCAGTTCAGTTCAATACCAGTGTGAAGTTCACCAGTTTGAAAGAAGTTCAATTCTGCCATAAGCAGCTGTACAGAAGGCAGCAATTTCATTACAGTTCGTTCAGTGTTGATTCAGTTCAATACAGTGTCAATTCCTTTATAAATGACGAGAGAGATCAAGACTGTATCAGACTTTCACTGACTGATACCACAATGAATTTACACTCAACACATTAAATATGGACCAATTGCCTGTTTACTTAATGTGAATTATATTTCTCTAATATCTCTTGTCAGCTCATCTGCCTGTTCATGTAATCAGCATTTACTGTTCAAAACATCCTTCATCATCATTATCAGGATCATCAGTGTCCAAATGTGCATTTCTGTGTTCAGTGGTGAATGTGAGTCATGTGACTCTCTCCTGGTTCAAAGGAAACAGTTTATTGTCCAGCATCAGTGTGTCTGATCTCAACAGAAGCCGTTCTTTACATCTGGAGTGTCTGGATGATTCTTACAGCTGTGTGGTGAGCAATCCCATCAGCAACCAGACTCAACATCTGGACCTCAGCCAAATCACATGTTCAGGTTTTTAATTGGTTCTATTTTCTTTTTCTGTTTCTCACAAACTAGAAAAATCAACGTTCTGTTTTCTAACGTTGTTCATTTCTTCTCTCAAGACTTTGGCTGTTGTGGTTCTACTGAAGCTGTGATTCGATTGGCTCTCTCGGCTCTGGTGGGCGTGGCTGCTTTTGCTGTGCTGGTTTATGACATCAGATCCAGAAGTCAACAGAAGAGAGAGCAGACGTCACCATCAGACAACGATTAATCAGATTTGCAGGAAGGTAGAGATGATTTTGAACCACTGGAGACATTATATCACAGTCCTTTGAGTATATATCATTTATTATATTCTTTTGTATTCTGCTGTATAATTGTAAGATAAGTTGCAGGCTCAAATACTCCCTACACGTCTCATCTCTATACCTGTAGTGTATCTGAATAAAAGCTTAGGAAGATTTGTGTCTACTGACAGTGTTGGGGTTACAACAGCATGCATTTTTATATAACTAGTTAATTAGAATATGGGAAAAAAAGAGTGTTACTTGGATACAACTGAAAAGAATAACACTGAGAACCTTACAAATGTTTATATATTTTAGAAACATTAATCTTATGTGTTAATCTGCGGGTGTTTCTGTTGAAAACACACTGTTAAACAGTTCTAGAAAGATGTTGACCACTGGAGTGATGAAAAAGCATTAGCTGTGAAATGACTTGTCAACAAAAAGCTGACCACAGTCACGCAATCATAAAAATAAATGTGTGGACTTTAGTCACGTCAGTTCTTCAGTTTATATTCCACTCTGCTCTTAATTTGATTCTCTCATCACGCTTGTTTTGGCACATTATGGAAATCAGGCCCGGAATGTGAGAATCGGGTCAGTCAGGTGAATTCCCAGTTTGTTGTTGATTTGACCTGATCATCCATCATCAGAAGCGCCTGTCAAAACCTCTGTCAGTATATTATTATTTCACCAGTAACTGATTCTGTCTTGAATGCTTTCAGGATGATGTTGTTCAGCAACTCATGACTCTCCTAATGCAGATGATACTATAGTTCCCCCTTCTGACTGAATATGAAAACACAAGCAGCTCTTTCATTGTGATATTTTAGTTCATATGCTGTCAGTGGGGAAACATTAATAATCACTCTGCTTATTTGAAATATTAAAGTGAATTAATTAATCAGACAGAGGCAAGGAAAGATCAGGAAGCAGGAAACAAAGTGATGGTAACATGAGTTTATTTAATAATCTTATTTTCTCAATGCTCCGTCTAACTTTATCTGAGTAGCACAAATCCAACAAGTGTTATTATACCAAGACACACACACACACACACACACACACACACACACACACACACAGGTTGCTAAGTCAAAGATGAGCTCTACACCCCCCCCCCATATTATACTAAATATGGAAACATTTGATTACACACATTGATTAAAATTCAAGCAAACCTTCATAATCGTTATCACAAACACATTTTGAAAAGCTCAAGTGATGCAGCAAGTAACGTAATATAATCTACCAAGAAATGTAATGTAGACTTCCACTGGGAGACATAAGGACACATGGAGTGAGCTTTCATTGTTACACTGATGATACTCAGCTTTGTTTCCTTGAGCCCCATGAAATCTACCAGTCCTCCAAATTAATGGACTGTAAAAACTTTAGGACTATTCATTTCCTACTGCCTAATTCAGAAAAACACACATTATTGGATCAAAACACACCAATGTAAGATCAAACAGAACACAGTTTGTTTCTTGGTGGATAATCATTTCCTCATCCTTGGTTAAGAAACTGTGTATACTGTCTGATAGCAAATCTGTCATTTGAAAGTCTCATTTCTAGTACTTATAGTGTTTATGTTCATTTTTAAAATCTGTACTAAAATCACTGCACCATCATGACTGTTCAGAATTACTTCAGATGTGTCAAACAGTATTGTTAGATTTGATAATACAGCTTTCCAAATAATGACGTTTTGTAATACTAGCACGGTCTATAATTTGAAAGCATCACAACACATTCTGCTGCTCTACGGACAATAATGCAAGGCATGCAGTGGTGTTGATATTTGAGTATATGTAATCCGTTACTGTTCTTGAATATATTTTTGGTAACTTTGTCAGTATATTAGCAACATTTACACTCTACTTGACTACATTTTTGAATAAGTATATACAATGTACTCTTTACTCATACATTTGTGATGAGTAATGCAAATGTTATATTTAACTTTTTCTGCAGCAGTTTATTTCTGCTACAAAAGAAGTGATATCTGGACATTGAAGGTACTATATTTTGTGCGTTTTGCCCTTACTCACCCAAACCTGTCAACAAGGTTACTTTATGCAAATGTATGGAAGCCTGTTTCCACGATTGAATAAAACATTTTTAAAAAGTAATTGTGACTTATCTCACAATTCTGACTATTTCTCACAATTGTGAGTTTACATTTCCGAATCAGAATATAGACTCGCAATTCTGACACTTTTTTTCACAATTACGTGTCTGGATCTCGAGTCTGTATTCGACTATTTCATTTTATTCCATGACATTTTATTAATCTATTCTATTTAAGATACCTTTTTGGATAGTGTCTTATTTATGTCCATTTTGAGCACATGAGCTTACATGAGACTTGAGTGTTTATATAGATGTTTAAGAGACTATTGTGTCAACCTTGATTTATTTCAATTTTGAGGTGTTCAGTTTTATTTTGATTGTAGAAAATAAACATGCGCTTGCTCTCCTTTCGTGTTTTTCTACTGGCATTTCTCTTGATGAGGTGTTGAGGACTGCATGTTTGAGCCTATATTCAGTACGAGTAAAATACTCACGTACTGTTAAAATCAGATCGTATTGGAATTGGTGACTTGTAATGGAGTCATTTCCATTCTAAGGTAAATGTACCTTTACTCAAGTATGTTTTTCAGGTACTTTTTAGACTTCTGGATGCATGTACAGAGTGAGAACTGTTAACTGATTTCTCTGCTTGTGCTGCTCGTCTTTTGCAATGATCAATAGTTCATGGAGTAATGTAATGATCTTTCAAAAATGTGATAAATTTACATTTTTTGTTAAAAAAGTGATGAAGCTGAATAAATAAATAAATACTATGATTTAAACCAGCAGTGTGAGTGAAAATAAATCATTAAGAGAAGCTGCTCTGTTGAGTCATTTGTTTGTAAATTGAATTACACTGGCAAGAGGACAGGGCAAACTGATAGAAGGACAGATCGAATAAATATGATTTTTGATGCATTTTTTCAAATATCGCCCACCCCATCTACCGTTCTGCTTATTGATCTTCAAGAATTCTGCTTTATTTCTCACTTTCACTGGGCAGATTCTAGGATTCTAGAGCATTGGTTCTCAAGGACTCAGCAAACTTCTAAGCGGGCCCAAAATTAACCAGGGTTCACATGTTCTCAAAAAAAAAAAAATCCAGATATATAAAATAAAAGCAGAAATATGTTTTTGTACTTAAATGTAGGTAACAGTGAATGACTCTGGTGGACGTGTCTTATAGCATCATAATGAACTTGTATCCACTTGCTTATTCTTTCCCTACAACAAATGCTCAGACACAGTCGCTGATTCATTCTCTCTGTTTCCAGTGGAATCTGTCAGAAAATGCACAGAAATGAGTGGAAGAAACAGTGATGCTACATATACATCTACATATGATGATGTTACACAATCTCAAAGAGGATGCAAGAGTTCAACAAACAAACATGCTGAAAAAAATCTTGGTCTGTTCCTCACAAAAAAGCATCATAATATTTCTGGACTGCTGAATTATGGTGTTTGTCCATTCTAGAGATGCTTACTGAACATGAACTGTAGGGGTTTATTTTGTTATAATAACCAGCTGACTGCTGAGAAAAACACAGAATTTTTAATGAGCACTCTTAAAAAGCTGCTCAACCAATCAGATTTGAGGACTGGAAATGTTGCATAAATGAATACAGTTATTAGAATAAGTGATGTTCTACTCACTGTTGACAATCACATTGAATCTCTTGATTGTGGTCTGTTCACTGTTGATGATTTGTAGTTTATACTGTCCAGAGTCTCTATCTGTAATGTTTGTAATGGTCAGAGTTCCAGTCTCATCGTCCAGGTGCTGTCTGTCACTGAATTTCTCATCAGTTCTATTTGTCCTCGAATCAATTTTAGCAATGAGACTCTTTTCAGCTCCGAACGTCCACAGCAACAAATCATCCTCCTGTATTATAGTATCAGTCTGGAGAGTGACAGAATCTCCTAGCATCACTTCCTCTGTCTTTACTTTACGTCACAACAGCACATAGAAACAGGGAAATTCACAAGATAAAAAATAATAATAATAATAATGAATTTCGACATCAGATACAGTTACATGACATTTTTTAAACTTCATTTAATGAGCATTATGCTGTTATCCACAAAATTCAAATATGCTGTCAACACACTACAACACATAGTCTGACAGTTGTGTATTGTAGTGTAAACTCGTGTTCATTTCAGCTCACTTGTACTGCACACAGAGCACTGAGATTGTTTTTAGAGAAACAGATGTGAACTACTCAAACCAAACTCAATGAATTAATGTGCAAACTATCATGTCAAACTGATTCAATAAAGCAGCTGTAGGAATGTTTTTGTAGTATATGTTATGAGAATAATCTCATAGGCCTGTGAGATTATAAGAAAAAAAAAGTCATACTGTTTTGAGATTAAAATCACAGCATTATGAGATTACAATCATAAAGAAAAACAAACAAAAAAACATCAAAGTGAAGTAGGGTGGAGAATGACATTACCTGAATTCCCAAATCATAAAGTATATTGTGCTGTATTATTTACATGCTTAAGCCATATGATGAATTTATGGCAAAATAACTGTGAATTCCAAACCACAAACTATCTATGATTTATGGAAGCCCATTTCCAACATGTATAAAAAAAAAAATAAAAAAAACGTAAAAAGTAAAATTATGACAAATGTATTTTTTAACGGTCATAATTACAAAATAAAAAGTTGAAATTATGACTTAAAAAGTCATTATGAGATAAAAAGTCAAAATTATGAGTTTAAAAATTGAAATTACGAGATAAATCGAAATGATGACTTATGATGTTGAAATTATGAGATACAAAGTCGAAATTATGACTTAAGTTGAAATTGATTCAATGACTTGACTTAAAAGAGTTTGGAGGACCAAGTTCAGTACTCATCTTTTATCTCGTAATTATGACTTGAGTATGTCATAATTTCAACTTTTTAAGGCATGAATAATGATGCTTCCATAATGATTCCTGATCATGCTTTTTCTCATAATATTGTGACCCCTCCCCCCTCAAAATAGTAGGTTACTTTATTCATGCAATATTATGCCCTTAATCTCTCATTTTATGACTTTATTCTCATAACATTATAACTTTTCTTGAAAGATCTTTTTTTTTTGTAGCATGGTACTAATTGAAGTCATTCAAATCTGTAAGTAATACAATTTTGTTTAATTTTGAGTAACTAATTTCTGATCATCTAAACTGTTCACACAATGCATGATCATTAACAAACTGAAAGACTTGATATACTGTACTCACCAGTCACGGGAACAAAAATCGTCTTGTATTTGGCTCTTTTGCTGCTGCTGCTGCTGCTGCTGATCTTGAGTTTATAGAGTCCAGAGTGAATGGTCCTGATGTCTGTGATTTTGAGATTTCCAGTCTTCTCATCCAGCACCAGTTTGCTTCTGAATCTCTCATCAGCACCATCATATACATCAGGTTTCGTTTTCTTCGCTTTATCGATTTTAGCAATGAGATTCTTTTCATGTTCATCTTCATACCACCACTGTATCACATCATCTTTATGTAGTTTAGTAACATTAGTGTGTAGAGTGACAGAATCTCCCTCAGTCACTGGATCTTTCTTCTCTTCACCCATCAAAGCATCACACAGAAACAGAGAACAGAAATGTGTTAATGAGATCAAGTGACCGTGCAGGTGAGCATAGATGACTTGTAACTTGTGAGACACCTTGGAAAATCTGTAAAGATTTGTAGGGCAAATTAATCAATTCACTCAGAATTAGGATGGCTCTATAAAATGTAATCACTTTTGACACAACATTTGCAGTCTCTTTCAGAGCTTTGGTGAAGGTTCAGCTTATCAGAGAATAGCCATTTCATTCTGTTCATTACACACAGTCATCATATGATGATGTCGGAATTCTTGGAATACAGTAGATGAATTGTTTGGACTACATTATGGTTCATTTATAATACTTTTTAAAGCTTGATTGTTGTGGTCACTATGAATTGTTTTATGGAAAAGAGCAGCCTGAACATTTTGCCAAACATCTCCTTTTGTGTTTCACAGGAAAAACAACAGAATATGCTTTAAACAACATGTTGTGAGTAAATGATGCCAGAAAACGATGCCATTGTAGCATAATACAGCTCACTGTCTTAACCGGCTGATCCGTGGCTTAGGTGCAATAGGGAAATGTTAGGGGCACCCGGCGCCCAAATTAGTGATTTTTTCAAAATAAACTCAATTTGTTAAGAATTTAAACAGTGGGAATGTCACCTATGAAAATTCATGTGGAAAGAGATTTTTTTTGTTTTTTTAAATTCTGTGCATTTTATGGTTACTGAAAGAGGTTTGAGTTGGTTCTTGAAAAGAGTGAAACCCATTCTTTTTTCAAGTTTTTCCCAAATTCCAAAACTACTTGAACAACATCTGTTGGTGAAAAGTCCTGTATTTTTTCATACCACAGTATACATTGCAGAAAAACTACATATTGTATTTATATCACAAAATATCACACATGTACTATAGCCACCTTTGGACGATACTAGTTCTTTAATCTAAATAAATCTTAATGTCTTTTTTGTGCAGTACTCATTTATACGTAGAATTTGTTTTATGTTGTAAAGCTATGCCATTTCTATGTGAATGATCGGTGGCAGAATTGGCTCTGATTCAAGTGTCACTAGCTAAAATCTTACCTCTGCCACCCAATTGGTCAGGGTCGGCCCAGCTGTAATACTTACCTGTTTGCAGTTCAGCAATCTTTCTGCGATAGTAAATCACCACGACAGATAAAACTGCAGCCACCACCAGCAGAACAGCAGCAACTATCACTGCTATTTCTCCAGAAGACAGAGTCAATTCTGAAACAGCTATAGAGAAACAGTTAGACAGTTAGTGTGAATGAAAGTGTTTATCATTAGAGAAGACTTCACTTCCCACAATTAATTATGATTTTCGGACATATTTCTTGTTCATCATGTTCATATAATCTAATATTTGTCAGATTATACTGTATGTCATTACATTGAAAGATTAGAGTAACTCACCATTGACAAAAAGAAGGAATCGCTGTGAGCTCTCATGACCTCTGATCTGTACTTCATAAAGTCCAGCGTGTTCAGTTCTGCTGTTCTTGATCCAGTCTGATCCAGCTGCAGTCTGCCTTTGAATCTCTCATCAGCATCATTTAATGAGGTCTCTTTTGTCTCTACATCGATTTTAGCCAGGAGAATGCCTTTATCTTCAAACCTCCACAGGATCAGATCATCTGTGTGTATTTCAGTATCAGTGTGTAAAGTGACAGAATTTCCCTCCGTCACTGATACTGACTTCACTCCATCTGTCTCACCAACTGCCTCTGGAAAAGAAATCACTCTAAGTGATGTTTTACGTATAATACATGTAAGATTCATTAATTTAACAGCAAATACAATTATTTCAAGCACAACTTGGTGTCTGAGATAGTGTACTATAATGATATAATTATTAACACAGTGCTAATCCAAACAAGATCATTATTACATTGAAAGACTTCATACTCACCGAAGACGGTAACACTAAATATCTTGGTCGTAGTCTGTTCTCTAGAGATGGTCAGTTTATATTGTCCTGAGTGTCTGATTCTGCTGTTTCTGATGGTGAGTGAGCCAGTTTTTTGGTCTAGTTGCAATCTGCCTCTAAATTCAGCCTCATCAGTGACAAAAAATGAGGTAAAATCGTTCTTTCTCGTTATTTGGGATATGACCAAGCCCTTAGGTCCAAACATCCACAGTATTGTATCATCGTTCTGTATTTCAGTAAGATCGGTGTGTAGAATAACAGAATCTCCCTCCATCACTGACATCTTCTCCTCTGTTCCTGCACCAGACACACCTAGAGCATATTTAATCAGTTTTACAGATTAAACTTCAACACAGATGTCAATGATATCGTCCAGATTATAGCCTACAATTAAAAAAAGAGCCAATTCCAGAAATAGCCTATAGGAATTTCAGCAAATCCGATTTTAATGGATTTTTTTTTTCGTTACATGTAGGCTATTTAAAGCAGAGCTGAGAAATAATACTGCATTGTCTAAAAAGAAACCGAAAGAAACGAAATCCATCACTTACAGTCCGTGAACAATAACAGCAGAAAGAGCAGTGACATGTTCTACACGTTGTTGTGGAGGTGTGAAGTAGATTTAGATCCGTTCCGATGTGTGTCTGCGTCCAGTCAAACGCGGATCGGTCAGCGTCGCATCAGGTCGAGCACAGCTATCCAGCTTTTGACGCTTTGATGGGGGTAGCTTACTAATCAATTAGCGAAAGGGTTGTTCTCTGAACGCATAAGCATGTTCAAAGACTGATTACAATGAGGTGGCATATGTTACTAGCAAAGATCTAGCATTGCGCATCATATTACCGATCAAGTTTCCCAGAATGGATTTTTCGGACCCCTGCTAATGAACCTTCAGATAACTTTCCACTAGCCTACAAATACCATTACAAACCTTACAACGCCAAAATCAACTATTAATCATTATAAAACATGGTTTCCTGTATTGGGATATTCCATTAATTTAGTGGTTTTAACAAGCTACCCGTTACCACAGGGACCATTACAGTTTCCATTAAAACCAATACTATTTCTATTATAACAAGTAAAAGCATTACAAATTCTGTGATGGTTTCTATTTTTTTCTCACCAGCAGGGACTATGTAAAAATGGAACGGTTTCTCTTTTTATTCCAATTCACGCGTTTTTCGTCCTATTTGACATTCTCAAACGCGGCAACGTATGGAAGCCCATTTCCATCACTTTAGAACAAAATGCATTATGACATAGCCATATAAATTGTGACATAAAAAGTCGAAATTACAATGTCACAATTATGACATTTAACAAGTAGAAATTATGACTAATTAATAATTATGAGGTATGTCGAATTTAGCCAATACGTTTGGCAAAATACTTTTATGTATGATTTGTGTGTGTGTGTGTGTGTGTGTGTGTGTGTGTGTGTGTGTGTGTTGCGGAAATGGGATTACATATAATTTCGATTTTTAAATCGTAGTTTTTACTTTATTCCTTATAATTCTGACTTTTAAAGTCATAATTTCGATTTAGTAAATCATAATTTAGACTTTTTATGTCACAATTAAGTAGTCTTAATTTCTTGTAGGCCTATCTTTTCCAACTCACAATGATCACAACGCGCTGTGTTTCCTTGAAAGCACGTTTGTAATTAAGCATTAAAGAAATAAGAAAGAATATG
>CM041793.1:83197151-83537150 GCA_023376895.1 Aspiorhynchus laticeps | reverse complement strand
ACTTTACATTGCGCGCGGCAGGCGGATGCATTGCATAGCGCCGATTCACACTTTTGGAGTATTTGCTTTTTGCAGTTCGCTGTAAAACAGTTTAAAAACAGTGCCTAATGTGGGGGAGGTCTTTCTCGCCTCGGCGATCGGCTCACTACTCGATCGATCCACCGGGAATGTCCCGGTGCTCCCGATGGCCAGTAGGCTCTCCCTGCTCGTAGGTGAAAAACAAAAGCGGCATTGAGTGGAGTTCTATCAATGCGGACACGCGCACTCAGTCGATGATGGGCGGGAAAAGGTAGAATGACTGAAGTGATATGCACCAATTACAACAAAGAATCACGAGTTTCACACAACTGTATGGGACACCATTATAGGGGGAAGCTACAGTAGATTACGGACTTGCGAAGCAACAAAACAAGTGGGTATACGCAAATATTGATACTTAGAAGTCGTAATACGCAAACAGCCCGAGGAAAAAAGTATGCATACGGCGTATAAATGCGTATGGCCCCGACTACACCACTGATTGGCACGTGTCAGCTGTTCTCCTGTCAGAAGCTACCTGACTAGATTTAAACTTAAAAAAGTTCCTTTTTTTTTTTACGAAAATATAAAACCGTAAGAAAACGTACATTATGTAAATGTCATCATACGCGTGTTCTAAATGAAAGTGAGATGAGCTTCCGTAAATATCTCCTGCTCACTGAGTAGGCTACAGAGCAGTGGACACAGTGTCAGCAAAACGGCGCATAGACAGTATCACTGGAAAGGATTGAAGAGCACGTTTTTCCTTGTTCACTTAACATATGCCTTTTATGGACATATTAATTCTTGTTCCGTTTACATGTAATGTTCCCTCTCCAAAACGTTTGTTTTAAGTGGTAAGAAAACTTATTCTAGCCATGTCAACATCTTGGCATGGCATCCGGTTATATTCACTATAAAAAACTTACTAGGGAACGCCTACTAGCGAGCCTGTAGATCATACGCGACATTCAGCGACAGAGAGGCGGCGTGAAGCTGTTTTTCACAGCTTCACTGTGTTAGTGAATGACAAATAGCCACCAGTGAATATGGTTAACGCTTTTATTTTATGTGTGTGCTTGTGGCATCTGGTTGGTAAGTTATACGTGTTTTTGCTTAATTTCATTATAGGCCTATATATATCCTTTATATATAATATAGCCTCTATATGAAGAGTTCAGATGCAAAAGCCTCTAAGTACGTCTGACATTTTTTTTCTTTAAAATCATCATTTCTTCCTGGCTACTATATATAGGTTTCTATGTAAGTACTGGTACTTCTGAATGAGTTGAGGCTGGGATTTAGCGCATTTGAAGTGAAAGTACTTGAACATATATAGAGCATTCACTCAGTATTATCTCATTTTTGACCAAGATGGCTTTTAGAGGCTTTTGCATTGGAACTCTTCATATATGGGTAGTTGACGTATCAATGTGTCCTATGTGATGGAAAAATGTAAAAAATAAAATAAAATAAATAATAATAACCCCTAACACTGAAGATAATCCTCTCTCATGCTATTTGTAACTCTAAGAATGAAGACACATTTTTCTCATTTTATTAGTATATTAAGTTTTTTTGCTATGTCACACCATAGTACACAGTCCAACTTTTATTTGTCAACTACCCACATATATATATATATATATATATATATATATATATATATATATATATATATATAATTATTATTATTATTATAAAAAAATCAATTCATGAGAGTGGTTCTCATGCAAAACTTTCTCATTATCACTGTTAGTTTTGTGGCCTGTTGAGACACAGATTAATGTTTTCTGTTTGCATAATATTTGCCAATAAGAAAAATCACTTTGTGCTGAATTCAGGAACTTTCATTGATATATTTGTGTATAATTACATCCCACTTTAAAGTCTTGTTTTCATTCAACATTCACACAGAGGAAACATCTGCATAATACTGATTTAGTTTGGTTAACATAAAGTTTATGGGGAGCATTTAGCCTGTTACAAAACATGATCCTCTTTGTTCTCTAGATGTGACAGATGAAGTGAAGACAATATCAGTGATGGAGGGAGATTCTGTCACTCTACACACTGATGTTACCAAAACGCAGAAATATTTGTTAATACAGTGGATGTTCGGAAGCACTCGAGTAGCTGAAATCGGCAAGCTCACGCAAACCAACTCAACATATGATGGTCCTGATGAGAGATTCAGAGACAGACTACAACTGGATCAGACTGGATCTCTGATCATCACAAACACCAGAACCACAGACTCTGGGCTTTATAAAGTAACAGTTTTCAGCAGTGAGACCAGCTACATGAGTTTCAATGTCACGGTCAGTGGTGAGTAAATAGCAGTGCAATTTTCCAGGACTTTTCTTCATTTGAATTATATTGTTGTCTTGTCATTGTAATATTTTAAAATGTTTCTTTTCTGTTCTTGTCAATGTACATGCACATTTTATGGTGTTAACTGTATTCAAGGGATAGTTTGCCCACAATAAAAATTATGTCATCATTTATTTACCCACAAGTTGTTCCAAACCTGTATGAGTTTCTTTCTTCGTTAATGAGGTAAATTTATATTTACATTATTTACATTTTTGGGTGAACTATCCATTTAATTCCATTAAATATATATATATATATATATATATATATATTATAAAGAGCAGAACTGTGTGTGTGTTGAGACCAGTGTCACACTAACATCTGTCACTTTCAGAGACTCCACAAAGTTCTACAACACCAGAAAGTTCAACAAGCTCAAGTTTTATGTCGTCCAATTTAACTGTCAACCAGACTGAATATGTTAACATTACTGAACACCATCAGCCAAGTTCAGGTACGTCACTCGTGATGTTCATGTGAGAGCAGAACTCTGTTAAATGTGTTTTTCATAAAACTTTATGATCTTTTGATTCTGAAATACAGTGTTACTTGTGGCTTAATGTCAGAATTGAGGCCACGTTTATGCAATTGTAACCAACCACAATGCCAATGCAGCACATATTCATAGATGTTACTTCATCCTACTGCAGATGGGTGTGAAAAAAATCAACCACATAAACCTATTAAAATTGCAATATTTTCATTTACATTATATTTATTCATTCAACAGATGATTTTATCTAATGTGGCTTACATTGCATTCAAGGTGTACATTTGATCAGCACATGCATTCGTGGAGAAAGAATAACATGTTTGTATTTGCTTTTTTTTCTTTTGTGATTTCACTGGAACAAAGAATAGACCACAAACGAGCAACAGATGCATGAAGCATGTGTCTGAGGGCCGTGTGTGGGTGTGGTGTCCCAAGTTGCTTAATTTTTTTTTTAAAAACTAGTGCTCAAAACCAAAATATATCTTGGAGAAAGAATCAAATAATCACACAGGTTTCTATGAGAGCGTAGATTAAAGATGTGGCTAAAGCCCTTAAAAGAGTCTAGAATTGCTTACATTAATCATGTTATTTGGGTAAGCAAAGAAAATGTGCATGCACACATATTCAAACACACAGTGAAGCTTGTGGATGTTCTGCCTTCGCAGTGAATGCTTGACTTCCTAATAATAACAACCCATAAAACCAGCACCTACTGTATGAGTCTGTTTGAAAGAGAGTTATGCATTATTCTAACTCAGTGTTTTTCTCTTTTTTTTCAGACCACGTCCACTGTTGTGGTTTTACTGAAACTGTGATACGATTGGTTGTTTCTGCTCTGGTAAGCGTGGCTGCTGTTGCTTTTCTGGTTTATGACATCAGATCTACAAGAAATGAGCTGAACAGGACGGAAGAGACTAGACATTACCATCCGACCCACAGAGTAAAACCAGACCAACATCAGTTGAGCAGAAGATTCAGTTCCAGATATGTTTGCTGAAGGTTGTTTGTATAATCCCAAAAATATACATTTTAACTGATCTTTTAAATTACAGGAACAGTTCACCCAAAAATAAAAATTCCACCAGTGGATCCTCTACAGTGAATGGGTACCATCAGAATAAGAGCTAAAGCAGCTGATAAAAACTTCACAGTAATCCACAAGTAATCCACATCACTCCAGTCAGAGCCGGTCCTCCCTATACGCAGGATACGCACGCTGCGTAGGGCCCCCGAAACACCAGGGGGCCCTCTTGATCTCAAAGATGTTTTAATTTTAGTTTCGTTTTTAATTTTGGCCAGCGGTTCTGAAAACATGAATGATCGTTTCTTTTAATGTGGTGCGCTGTCACGCTCTCTACGTACACCCCCCCCCCCACCCCCACCCCCCGGACACATCTTTGCGTAGGGCCCCCAGAAGTCTAAGATCGGCACTGACTCCAGTACACCAATTATCATTGTGTGAAGCCAAAAGCTGCATGTTTGTAAGAAACAAATCCACCATTAAAACGTTTTGACTTAAATCCTCTGTTCATAATATTATTTTCTACAGTGGTAATCAGGTAAGAAATATGCACCATTTACAATATAAACAGTTCTAAACAAATATGTCGGTGGACTTTGATGTGAGAGGACAACAGGGATGAATTTTTATACTGGAGGAAGCATTTTTGGATTATGTATTTGTGGATTATGGCCAGAAGCAGTGGCGTGCACAAGGTGGGGGGCCGTGGGGGCTCGAGTCCCTGCCCCTTTGAGGTCTGACGCTAAAGTGCCAATTTCTACCGAGGGTGACCCCAACCCCCACCCCAGTCCGTGATTGTGCCCGATCGTAACGCCATTTCGCCCCTGCCCCACCGGAGGTCTGTGCGCACCATTGGCCAGAAGTGTAGGAATAAATTATGGGATGGTTTCTTATAATCACACAGTTTTTTACATCACAAGATCTTAAATGATGGACTGGAGTCGTGTGGATTACTTGTGGATTATTGTAATGTTTTTATCAGCTCTTTGGACTCTCATCTGACGGCACCCATTCACTGCAAAGGATCCAATGGTGAGCAAATGATATAACGCATAATTTCTCCAAAACTGTTCCGTTACAGAAACAAACTCCATCTTAGATAGTCTGAGGGTGTATTTTTTCATTTTTCAGTGAAATATCTGTATAAATAAATGTATGTGAACATAATTACCCAAACCAAAATAACAATTAGCAACACAAATGATGGATCTCATAGCCTCTCATTTCTATTGCACCTTTGAAATGACCCTCACTAGGAAAATATGTAATTTTGGTATTTTTTTGAATAAAGATGTGGTAAAGAGCTTGTTTAATTTTAATTTTTAATGTTTAATGGAAGTTCAACTTTGACTCCTGGTCTTCATTGAGCATATTGGTCTCTCTATGTCATTTAATTGTAATTTCCCCTATACCTCTTTAGGGACACTAATGTTAAAGACATCTGCTATGGAAATTAAAGGCCATTTACGACAAGGATTCCATACTTCCAAAGTGTGAAGTAATGTAAACAAGAGTAAGTCAAATTCCAAATTCTTTTCCTCCCACATTAAAAATGGTCAGGCAAAATAGGCCTATACAAGAGGCAATAAGAGCATGTACCATTTACAAATGTAATTGTCCAACAGTGGAGCTATTTACATCCTGTTGCAGATAACAAAAGGTAAAGATAAATTAAATGTTGTTACTGATAAACAAGCTCCCAAATTCTTCTACATTCCCATTATAGTCTATTGATGGAGGAACATGTAAGAGAATAAAATGGTGTGACGTGTGGAGGCAGCAAGGTCCAGTTCCCAACCCCAGTGCTTTCACAATGACCAAAATCAACTCAATATCAAAAACAAGTTCTTTTATTTTGTGACTGTAGAAGGATTCCAAGGATTCAAGAGGAGGCAAAGGCCAAACAAACATAACCCCTCTAACCAGTTGAGAGAAAAACTAACTAAACTATTAAAAGAAAAAAAAAATACAACAAAATACATTAACTCCCCAACTAGCTTGAACAGGAGAAAACATGGCACCCACCTCTCTAACCCATTCCCAAATAATTATCAATATAAATTAATTAAGAACAATATACAAACAAATAGTAGCTTACAAACCAGAAAGGCTTGTCATAAACACCAATTACAACAAGAGTGTAAACACAATAACACTGAAGACAAACCCAATCAAGGCATAAATTCCTCCAAACACAGCAGACAACCAATCATTGGAGTCAGCTGGCAGCCATTACTTCCTGCTAAATAGAGAGAAACAAATACTTCTCTGGATGTAACACACTCTAAATTAAGGTCACATTTGTAGTTTGATTAAAGGATGGAATAACAGATTTTCTTTAAAACATATCATTGGATAACATATTTAAGCATTGTTATTTAATATAGCATAAAACATGCAAAGTTTTTAGTTTAAATGAAAATAGAGTTAAAAAGAATAGTAACTTAGTTAAGTAGTTGGTTAATTTCTGCAACAAAAGTGTCACATTGACACTGAATACTGTGCATCTCTTGTACACAGTCTGATGAATTTATGCACATGAGGAGAAGGTCATGTGATCTTTAGAGACACTGGGATCAATGCTGAATGAGAACATTAACCGTGAACAGCACATACAGTGGTTTGACAGATACTTCTGTGGTAAAACATCTTAGAGTAAGAGGTATGTAGTGTAACATTAATACAGTTATATATGACATGGTTACATCAACACATTTCCTTGTTCATCTGAAACCAAAAAAGCTTTTTACACAAGAGACATGGGGTTCTCACTTTGACTGGATGGATTGGCTTGTGAAAGCGCTGAAATGTTGTTGATGTCACAGTGATTGACACAGGTGGGGGCGTGTCTTATCTCACTAAACTGAGCTCTTCTCTATCTACTCATTTGATCCATCCTCTTCCTTTTGGCTCATAAAAGGCGTTTCTTCATTCACTTCTTTTCCTGTTGATTCTGAAAGGAAACACAGAGACAATCACAGAAATTAAAAAGAGAGAAATCTGGAGATCAATCCTGTAGTTGTTCCTGAGAAATCAAAATGACAATATTTTACCATCAAATTACCATTAGAAATTAAATGTACAAAATCATTTAAATAACACATATTGCCAATAGCACATTTGAGTCATTTTGTGTTCAGATTTGAGTGCAAACAACAGAATCTCACCTTCTTTCAGCTCTTGCAGTTCATTTTCAGGAACTTTTTCATCTGATCCTGTTTTAACAGCAATCACAAACAAATTAGACAATGAAACCACATTTATTAGACATGGTCACATGAAAACTAGAAAATTGTAACATTATGTTGTAACATTACATCACTTTTGCAGGAGCAGCAGTGTTACCCATGAATACTACTGAATGAACAAACCCTTCTTGTGCTAAAAAATATTACATTAAAAGCAGTGTTGGGCACGTTACTTAAAAAAAGTAATTAGTTATAGTTACTAGTTACTTCTCACAAATAGTAACGGAGTTAGCAACTGAGTTACATCATTATAAAAGTAACTAATTACCAGGGAAATTAACTATTTACTTAATTAAAAAAAAAAAAAAAAAAAAAAAAAAAAGTTCAAATGTCAAATAACTTGGATGCCCCCAATATTAAATAGTTGAATGAAACGGACACTAAATAGGATAAATTATTATTATAAAGCATTGTACACTAACCTACACTATTTTATTGTTTCTGTGGGACAATGTGAGAGACACCTATCAAATTCAATATATTATTGTAAATATTATCAACCCTCTATGGACACCTTGGCAATAGAATTGCCATTAGCTAGTATTTTTTTTAGTTTACTCACCAGATTAATATTAATTATTTTATATTATATACAGTGTGTATATATATATATATATATATATATATATATATATATATATATATATAAAGCTTATGTTTGTAAAATGCAGTTTTTTTAAATATCTGACACTTAGCATCAGTCAGTCAAGCATTATAATATGATATTATGATAATTTAGCATTATCTAATGATAGAACTTTAGTAATTAGAATAACCATGTATGAATGCATATTTGTCATGTTGACTGAACTTAGGACTGGTGGTGGTGCTTAAGATATTGTTTGTCATTTAGTGTCTCTATAAAAAGGGGGGAGGGGGACTAAAAATAATACTGATGAGATAACAAAACTACTACGAATTCTACTAATAATAGCAATATAAAACGCACTAAGGATTAATAAACTGCTGGGTTCATGAATATTAATCACGTTGTCTGCGTTCGCTCAAATTGATTTGCTTAAATCAAAGCAGGGATGATAATAGGTGAGCGCCGGCCAATGAGATTGTCGTTTGTGCATTAGTTCCGCCCACTAACAGGGAACCCGGTGTTGTGCCCAATTCCCCCCTAGTATTGGTAGGTTTGGGTTAGGTGTGGGGGAGGGGTTAGGATTAGGGGTGGGGTTAGGATTAGGCAATCATATAGCGATTTCAACGAGAGGGGTAATAATTTGGCAGGGGGTCGAAAATGGGCACAACACCGGCAGTTCTTAAAAGCTGAAGAATTCCAAAGGAACTCTGTTATTTTGATAGGAAAATACAACAAAGAATATCGTTTACATGTAGCGCGTCAATTCTGCATTTTATGTAAGACTCTCTCACCTTGTATCTTTCTTTTTGCGTGTGAGACAAAGCGACGGCGAGTCGTGCGCCTTCACACTAGAGTTGACAATAGCCTACGTCAAATACAGCTACACTGCACATCCATTCAGATGAACTGAAAAATAAAATTATAGTAATATTATAATATATTATAGTAACGCCGCATTTTAGTAACGCCGCATTTTATTGGCAGTAACGGTAACGGCGTTATAAGGGGGAAACAGTAATTGGTTTGATTACTCGTTACTGAAAAAAATAACGCCGTTAGTAATGCCGTTTATTTATAAAGCCGTTATTCCCATCACTGATTAAGAGACAACTACTCACCATGTGTTTGAACTCCAGTATCTTCAGTATTGGCTTTACGGATTACAATGCTCTTTTTGCCCTGTCTGTCTTTCAATCTCTTATCAGCACCAAGCACTTTACTTATGGCAGTCTCTTCAACATAAATGATCTGTTCCCTTTCACCATCTCTGATCTCTGATCTCGGTGTCTCTTCTTGTGTGACATCAGTACCTGGAAACAGAGACTTGTAAGAAGTTGTATATACTGGAACAGAAACTATACTGTTAAGAAATGGTTAGTGTATATTATACATATTTTACATTTCAGCATCTGTCCAAATGCACATAAAGTACATTGCAAGTGTAAATGTTATGTAGGAATACCTACTTAAAACACTGAGACAAGGCTTGCTTTATAAATACAAAAATAAAATGTCTTTAATGCAGTAGATTCTTCAATGTCTGTGCAGAGCAACTTGGGCAGTAGATTTATGGTGAATATGCAAGCATTCTTGCAGCTTTAAAATGAAAATATCCTTGAAAGTAAAGGTTTGTTTATCATTTCTAATTTGCTGACAAATCTACAGAACTGAACCCCTTTAATCACTTGTTTTGAATAACTACTTTTTCATAGTTTTGATCTAAAAACATGTTTAAATCCAGAAATCCTGACTTCGGCCACATATCTTAGAGTCTAGTCTCTTTAAAATGTAGTTTTAGTAAAAAAGAAAAGTAAAAAACAAAATATTTTGCACTTGCTGTATCAGTTTTAATACTTACGAGTTTCTTGTTCAGAGATCTTCACATCATCTGTCAAATCCGCACACAGAAACAGAGAAATTATATTTTAAATGAATGAACAGATGAACATGTCAGCAACCCTGAGAAGAATTCGTACATATGTAACATATTTTACAAGGTGTCTAATTCGTACGAATTCATTCAAAGGACCACACCTAACCCCGCCCCTAAACCTACCAGTCACACAAATCATACGAATGAGGTTGTACAAATTTGGACAAATTAGCCACCTCGTAAGATATGTACGAATTGTTTGCTTTTTTTTTGTACAACTAGCTTTTGTTTTTGTACAAAATCAGTCAGCTGTTTAATAATAATCTACATCTGGGCCTGTTCCTCACAAAACTATAATTTGACTTCTGAAAACTTGGACAAGTGTTACCCATGATTACAACTGAATGAACAAACCCTTCTTATATTAAAACTATTAAGCGACTCACCATGTGTCTGAACTTCATCTTCAGCTCTGATTGCAATGCTCTTCCTGCCCTGACTGTCTCTCAATATCTTACCTGCACCAAACGCTTTACTTATGGCAGTCTCTTCATCAACAATGAACCGTTCCCTTTCACCATCTCTGATCTCTGATCTCGGTGTCTCTTCTTGTGGGACATCAGCACCTAGAAACAGAGAAATAATAAGGCATAAGGACAAATATTATATATATATATATATATATATATATATATATATATATATATATATATATATATAATAAATGTAATAAAGCAGACATTAGATCTAATGTGTTTGCATGTGAACATTAGTTTTGAAATTATTATTTTAGTGTAGTGAATTAAATGTCAACAAAATACTTATACAATAAAAATACAAAAGAATTACTTAAAGTAATGAAGCATTTGTACTATATTTCTACAAACGTATGTGTTTTAGCAAAGCATTAAACCCCTTTTTCATTGAACATTTCTTGTTGCACAACACAAAACATTTTACACTTGTTGGTATCAGTTGTAATACTTACATGTTTCCTGTTGAGACGTCTCCGGTTCATCTGTCAAGGTTGCACAAAGAAACAGAGAAATTAGATTTTAAGTGAGTGATCAGATGAAGAAGACGCTGTGTGATTCTTCATGTGCTTCTAATAATCACTTCATCCTCCACTTTACTTTTTATTAATGATCTATAATAATTACTGTAATATTGTGTGAACACTATTGAATTATGAATTATGAATATGAATTATCACCAATACTTTTCACAACAATTATTTTATATATTTTTAACAATTGTGATGTTTATAGAATAAAATCTACTATCGCATAATGAAGCTAATTTTTCTCTCATATCAGCTGTAATACTTACTCATTTGGTTTACTTGTTCAGAAAGCTTGACTTCATGTCACAGCAGCACATAGAAACAGAAATGAGGAGATTATAAGTGAGTTTGTTGTAAATTCAGCATTTCAAACTGAGAGATTCAGTCATGAGTATATGAATGTCATTCAGCTTAATACTGAACAATCACAAACTTAATCACTGCACTAAATCAAGCACAAGCAGAACGTGTGGTGAAAATGATAAATATTTAATATTGAACATCATTTTACATTTAAACTCTTAAAGCTAAATTTTCTCTTGCTGCATCAGTTTTAATACTTACACAGTCGTTCTGGGATCTTCTGTTCACCTGTCACAGCAGCAAATAGAAACAGAGAAATGATTATGAGAAGAGATTATGAGTGAATGAACAGATGATCATGACAGAAACACTGACACAATGAGTTACAGCTTTCTTTTTTCTGTGAGTTCTGTGTATCAGAAGAACACAACATGAACAAACACTACAGCTGATACACAAACAGACATAATCAAACACAGATCATAATCAAGTTTTTGTAAATTCAGCATTTTAGCAATCAGGAACAATTAATATAGTATTGTATATCACATGTTGTATGATGAGTATATTAAGTCATGCAGCTCAATGCTGGACAATCACACTTAAATCAAACACAAGCAGAACTTGTGGTGAAAATGATAAATATTGACTATGAAAAAATCATTACACATTTAAAATCTACTGTAGCACAATGAAGCTCACATTTCTCTCATATCAGCTATAATACTTACACAGTCGCTCGAGTTGTTTAGAGATCTCAGCTTCACGTCACAGCAGCACATAGAAACAGAGAAATGAGGAGATAAGTGAGTGATCAGATGAGCATGACAGAAACACTGAGAAGATACAGTGTGATTATTTGTGTCCTTCTAAAATTAACTTCATTATGTAAATGACTTTATATGAATTATCAGTAACAATTACAGTATGTTGTGTGTGAAAGCATCATTAATGTGAATAAACAAAAAACAATACTTCCCACAGCATTTGTTGCTTAATGTTAATTTGTTTTAAAATTAGTTTAGTGATAATGACTAATTACTATGAAAAATTATACATTTAAATTCTGTAGCACAATAAAACTCCTTTCTCTTTTGCTGTATCTGCTTTGAAACTTACGTAATGCTTTTTCATAGTCCTCCGCTTCATGTCGCAGCAGCACATAGAACGAGTAATGAGGAGATTATAAGTGAATGAATGAACAGATGAACATGACAGAAACGCTGAGAAGATACTGTGATTCTTCATGTGCTTCTAATAATCACTTCATCACCTGCATGACTTTTTATTAATGATCAGTAACTGCTGTCATGCAGCTCAATACAGGACAATCACACCTCAATCAAACACAAGCAGAACTTGTAGTTTAAAAATATAAATGAAATCTATTTTATACATTTAAACTGTACTGTAGCTATATAAAGTTCACTGTTCTCTCATTGTATCAGCTGTAATACTTACACATTTGTTTTAGTTTTCCATAGAGCTCCTCTTCATGTCACAGCAGCACATGGAAACACAGAAATGAGGAGATTTTAAAGGGGTCATATGATGCGATTTCAAGTTTTCGTTTCTCTTTGGAGTGTTACAAGCTGATTGTGCATAGATAAGATCCCTGAAGTTGCAAAGACTAAAGTCTCAAAACCAAAGAGATATTCTTTATAAAAGTTAAGACTCTGCCACGCCCCCCTAAAACGGCTCATTAAACGCCCCACACGTCTATGTCACGATGTGGGGAGATTTGCAAAACACCACCCAAACGTATACCAAAGAAAGAGGGCGGAGCTATTATTCTCGCTGTAGTATTGTTGCTGCCGCCGGCGCCATGTCCTGGAGACGCTGTGTTTCGTGGTGAAAGCGAAAGTACTTTTTTTGGGCTTCCAAAAGAGGACACAACTAGAAATCAGTGGTTAAGTTGTATTTACAACACTGTTCCAGAACAGTACAACCCAAATATCCGAGTGTGTGCAGTGCATTTTACGGAGAACTATTTCCTGATCCTGGAAGCGTAGCCTACAATGCTGGCTTGCATAAAGGCTGTTTCTATAAAGTGGGGCAATTCCAACTCTGCAAGGACAGTCTGGCGCTTCTGACTCACAGCCTGTAAGTACGTTTCTGCTACTGACTATTCAAATGCGAGTTTTGAGCAGTGTAGAGTAGTGCTTGTTGTTTGTTGTTTCTCCGATCACAAATGCAGACATGGTAATGTTTATGCGTAAAAAGACAGAATAAGTCATTATAATCGGTAATTATGTCCCACTGGATGCAACAAATGCCTCGTTTATAATGGGTTTTATTGTTTTTGTGTCATCACGCCGGGACACGGCATCACAATACAGTGAGGGGCGTAACATTTACATCTCATGCTTGAGGTATTCGGCCAATCACAACGCACTGGATAGCTGGCCAATCAGACACGTTTCAGAGAGGCGGAGCATATAGAGCAACAATAATGTACAGTATGTGGAAAATAATGTGTTTTTTAACCTTAAACCGCATAAACACATTGCATTACACCAAATACACAAAATAATGTTATTTTTAGCAACGTCATATGACCCCTTTAAATGAATAAACAGATGAACATGTCAGAAACACTAAGAAGATACTGTGTGATTCTTCATGTGCTTCTAATAATCAATTGTAACAATTACATCAGTATATTAATGTCATGAAGCTCAATACTTCAGTAATTATCACACTAAATCAAACAAACGCAGAACTTCTAATGAAAATATAAATATTGGCTATGAATACTTACTTTTTTCATTTTCACTCACATTCGCTTCATCTGTAACAGCACATAGAAACAGAGAAATGAGATTATAAGTAAATGAAAAGAGGAACATGTCAAAAACACTGAGAATATGCTGTGTGATTCTTCATGTGCTTCTAATAATCACTTCATCATCTGCATGACTTTATATGATCTATAATTACAGTAATATTGTGTGTGAACACTAGTAAAATTCATAATGGAATTATCAATAAACATACTTTTCACAGCAATTAATTTTTATATATATATATATATATATATATATATATATATATATTTAATTGGTTCAGGTTTCTGTTACATCTGTAACATTTCTTTATTTTACTCTATACTCATCATGAAGCCATTTTTTCTCTTTGAATCAGCTGTAATACTTACCCATTTTATTTATTTGTTCAGAGATCTTCGCTTTAGATCACAGCAGCACATAGAAACGGAGAAATGAGGAGATTATAAGTGAGTGATCAGATGAACATGACAGAAATGTGCTTCTAATAATCACTCCACATTCATCGTTTGTTTTGTAATGCACTAGACACACTGACAGGTTTAAAAAATATTTTCAAATCATATTTATTAACTATTGATTCACAATAAAACTCTCTTGCTGCATCAGTTTTAATACTTACCCAGGTCTTTTTCATTGGTCCTGGCTTCATGTCACAGCAACACATAGAAACAGAAATGTGGAGATTGTAAGTGAATGATCAGAAGAACATGACAGAAACACTTTGTGAATCACACTGTGTGCTTCTGAAAAACACTTCATGCTCTGCATGACTTTATATGAGCTGTAATGTTGTATGCGCGAACATTAGTTAAATCCATCATTAATGTGTTTTAACAAAACACTCTGAGACTCCAAGGATCTCCCAGTTTTGGCTCATTTAAAGTCAGACTTGAGAATTCAGTGAATTGGTAACAGGAGATTTGCTCTGATCGAATCATCTGAATCAGTGAGTTGTTGACTCCAGAACTGATGCAATTGGTTCAGAATCGTTCAATGCACAATGCACTTTGCTGTGGCACAATAAAGCTACATTTCCCCCCGCTGCATCAGCTGTAATACCTACTCATTTGATCTAGTCGTTTAGTCATCTTCGCTTCATGTCACAGCGGCACATACAAACAGAAATAAGGAGAATATAAGTGAGTTTGTTGTTAATTTAGAGATTCAGTCATGAGTATGTCATTCAGTGTAACACTGCACATTTAAAATCTACACATTACACATTTAAAATCTACTGTAGCACAGCTACACAGATCAGCTGTAATACTTACACATTTGCTCTAGTTGTTTAGAGACCTTCGCTTCATGTCACAGCAGCACATAGAAACAGAAATGAATAAACAGATGAACATGTCAGAAATGCTAAGATACTGAGTGATTCTTCATGATTCTTCATCATCTGCATGACTTTTGTTCGACTTACACATTAGATTTTTTAATTTGAAGTGATCGCGTCGACAATAAATCATAACACCAGCAGCTACAGCTGCTGCAGCGACCAGCAGCAGAACAACAACACATATCCCTGCTACAGCACCTGGAGACAGACCTAGTACTGTAATGATAAAGAGAGACATATTAATTGAATATGTAAATTATTAGTACACACTAGAGTTGTACTGAAAGAATAAAGCGACTCACCAGAGACACTAACAGTGAATCTTTTGAATAAGATCCCTCTGTCACTGATGATCTTTAGTCTAAATTCTCCAGTATGCTCAGTTTCGAGGTCTGTGATGGTCAGAGATCCAGTCTCACTGTCCATCTCCAGTCTGCCTTTGAATCTCCCATCATCACCATCATAGTATGATGTATGATTGTCTTCTGTATCAGCTTTAGCAATGAGAGATCCTTCAGCTCCAAATCTCCACAGTATTAGATCATGTTTCTGTAGTTCAGCATCAGTGTGTAGAGTCTCAGAACTTCCCTTCGTAGCTGACAATACCTTTATTTCATCTTTATCTTCAACAGATTTGAGTGGAGATTCTGCAAAAATAGTTTCACAGTAATGAAACTCTCTGAACAGTCAATTATTTCAGCTTGCAAATTCTCACAAAGAAGTTCAGATTTAATTGACTCACCTTTCACAATAACTTTGAATGTCTTGGATTTGGTCCCTACACTGCTGATACTCTCCACTTTATATTCACCCGAGTGTTTGATTCTGATGTTCCAGATGGTGAGAAATCCAGTTTGATCCAGATTAAGTCTGCCGCTAAACATCATCATCAGTTTATCATCACTGAATTCAACTTTACCAGTTCCTTTATTGATTGTTGCGATGTTAGTGTTATTAAATTTCCACTCTGTTAGACCATCTTTCTGCATTTCAGTAAAACCAGTCTGTACAGTAAGAGAATCTCCCTCTATCACTGTCTTCACTCCATCGGGATCAACACCAAACACACCTGCAGAACAAACGGAAACAGTCAGAGATACTGAGTTCTTTGTGGATTTATCAAATGACATCGCATTTGGGTCCCCATATTTCTACGCGTGCATGAACAAACACGGTTTACCTTGAAAGCAATGCAAGTTGCTTTGGATAAAAGCTTTTGTCAAGTGCATACTTGTCTGCAAAAATGTCTGCAATGTCTTACTCAGAACAAAACCTACCCCACCAGTTTTCAAATAGACATTCTACACCCTCAAAAAAATGCATGCTCGCTTACTCACCAAAGCTTGGTTAAAGAAGTAGATTCACAGTATAAATATTTGTAATTTTTAGTTGATGATTCCCTCTCTTTTGGGCCTCATGTTCAGCAACTTGTGAAGAAACTAATGTTGATGTTGGGCTTTTTCTTCAGAGTTAAGTCCTGTCTTTCTTTTAAAGCAAAAAAAGATATTGGTGGCTACTAGTTTCTTGTCAGTGTTGGATTATTGTGATATTATCTACATGCAGGCGCTTTGTTTATGCATTGTTTACAGGAGCTGAATTCTGTTTATTATGGAGCATTATGGTTTATTACTAATTGAAAAGCCCTTACCCTTTTCAGGATTTAAACATCCCGAAAGTTTGTACAAATATGGGTAAAAGGTTGTGTTTTAATATAGCCTATTTTTGGATATGTGAATTTATGTATTTGTCCTCAAATGTTTTTATATGTGCGGCCTGTCTTTAAGACCCTTTAAATTTTAAATCTCAAGAGTTTTATTTTCTTGTTATATAAATTTTAGTAATAAATGAAATAAATAAATATTTGTCAGCACCAGGATTAAGTAAATAGGAGGATATTAGAAATTTCACAAGGGGCAAACGTTTGTTAAATTAACTTAATAGTAATTGGCAGCCTTTAAATGGTTTGCATAATTATTTTAATCTCAGTGTTGCATTTCAGTGATATCACATGCATTTTAGCATATTAATGTTAAAGTAATCATTCAAACTTCACAATGTGTTTTATGCTAATTAATGAATTAATGAGGATCTGAAGCCAGCATTTGTGCAGGCCAGGTAATCCAGGTGGAAAGTGAAACCGAAAGCAAAGAAAATCAGAATTCAAATCACTTACCGTCAATGACGAACATGGATAAAAACGTTAAAAACACGATCTTCATGTTGCTGCGACGTTGAGTGAGAGTTGAGTTTAGTACGGAAGGTTGTGGCTATAAATCTCAGTCGTTTGTGAGACACACCCACATCACCGCGTCCGCGAGCTGCAAACATGACGTCATCACGGTGAGGGTGAGGGCTGTTGCAGAAATAAAACGTTATTTGAGTACAATTTTGCTTTCTCTTAACAAAAAAAAAAGCAGTCAGAACATGTGCAGTTTGCACAGACGGTAATCTCTTTAAAATATATAGGATATATATTTATATATAAGCAGTGGTGTAGTGGTGCCTGGAGAAGTG
Organism: Aspiorhynchus laticeps; assembly: GCA_023376895.1. Classification (NCBI taxonomy): domain Eukaryota; kingdom Metazoa; phylum Chordata; class Actinopteri; order Cypriniformes; family Cyprinidae; genus Aspiorhynchus; species Aspiorhynchus laticeps. The sequence continues at coordinate 83,519,524 of CM041793.1, read as the reverse complement.
GGTATCCTCTTAATTTATGCCCCCATTTTTTTTTAAACGGCCCGGCAAAGGATGAACGACCCGTGTCATACACAGTGACATGTAAAGTTAGTCTTGCATATTTAGTTCACTCCAAAATGGGTAGGCCTACTCCAAAAGTAATATTTGCACACTGTCACTTAACTTCTGCTGCTTAAGGATCATTGTGAAAATAATATTATCCACAGAAGAGGTGCAGATTTTGCAATAAATTATTTAAAAGAAACTGACATTTTGTCAGAACCTCTAGTAAATTGCATGCTATTTTGTTTAGTTGTCTGTTCAGAATTGTGAGAGAATTGTGATCTCTGTTTGAAACAAACAAACAAAAAAATCGTGATTCTCAATAAGTTCAGAAGTGAGGGGGACAGAAATGTCTAATATAATAACTTTTTGTATAATTGACAGGTTTTATTACGATTGTTAGAGAGAGGTAGGGTACCTTGTGTCAAAAACTTTGATTTATTGCTCTCATAAAAATCCCACCCAGTAAGTGGCCCAAATCCCTCCCTCCCTCCTGTCATAACCGGACATCCCCCACCCCATCTAATGATGAACTGATTATTCAGTCCAATGTGTTTAAGGAATTTTTATGACTTGTGTGTTACGGGCCATATGTGCTTTAAACTTTAAATGGTGAAATTGTGTTAAAGGGAAGTTTTTATTAAAGTGTTTTTTCACATTGTGTAAAAACGTACAATGATTTATTTTCTACAACACGTCTTGTTGTAGGGAAAAGCCGTGTTAGGCAAAGCTAGAAAATAAAACATTAGTTTTCTTTTTCTATCGTTTGACAGAGTTAAAGAAGAGATGTTTGAGTTAAAGAAGAGATGTTTTTTAAAGAAAAAGCTGTAAATAGTAGAGATGGTGGCTTATCTTACCGTGTTGTGTAATAAGATCATACGGTTTAAAAGTAAAAAAGAACCTTTAAATAAACAAGGCTATCCAGCAGTTGTCTGTCGTTACAATTTAGTTTGACAGAGTTAAAGAAGTGTTTATTCACAAAAAAACAGCAAACACTAGAAACTGGTGTCTTAACTCACAGTGTTACAGTTTAAAGATCATACGGTTTTAAAGTAAAAAAAGAGCCTTAAAAACAAATGAATATCGTTAAAACAAGACTATCCCGCAGTAGTCTGTCGTTACAAGTTAGTCAGGACAGAAAAAAACGCAAAGACAAAGAAACCACGTGTGTCTAGCGCTGATCCGAGACTTCGTCCGCTCTCTGTAGTTGCCGTACTCCAAATGAGCGTTGGAACGCCGGGTGACCAAACCACGCCTACGGCCGTCCCCTAACACGTGTGAGGCGATAGCCCCCGGATGTAACAACGGGTTTAAAAAGATTTAAAATAAAGTTTTTTAATGTTATTTTAATAAATCTTTAGCAGTTCTTTAATTAATGAAAACCTTCTCACTTTTAAAGCTGTTTTTCCTTTTAACTTTAGTTCATAGGAAAAATGTTGTTTTATTTTATTTTATTTAGTTATTCACAAATGATTCCTTTACTCTAGTGTTTTTGTCTTTTGAAAATTAGCTTATACAAGTTGCCTTTTAAACAAAATAATCAGTAATACACATAGACCTTTATTTTTATTTAATTATTCGCACTTAATTCAGTCAACCCTATTATTTACTATTTGATTTTTTGTCATTCGGCCGGCCCCTAGCAGAGGAGGTCCAAAGATTTAAAATAAAGTAATGTTTCTAACGTTATTTTAATAAATCTATACCCGTTCTTTAATTAATCAAAACCTTCTCACTTTTAAAACTGTTTATACTTTTAACTCTAGTTCATAGGAAAAACGTTGTTTATTTTATTTTATTTGCTTAATTCGTCTATTTCTTAAATAGATATGTGTTTTTGTCTTTTGAAAATTAGCTTATACAAGTTGTCTTTTAAACAAAAAATCAGTAATACACATAGGCCTTTATTTTTATTTAATTATTCGTACTTAATTCAGTCACCCCTATTATTTACTCTCTGATTTTGTTAAAGTTAAGACATCACGCTATGATGGGCGGTATAGATTGAACTACACAAGAGACCTTTTAAACATAGCCTCTGTATTGTTTTATTTTACTAGTTGATTTTGTCAATCTTAACTTCTAGCATGTTACAACGGTTAAAACACACGTACGCGCGTGTGTATGCTGACGCAAACAGGATTTCTCTGTGATTTTCCACCCATAAGGTCCGAGCCAGCGTTATCTATTAATTGAAACAGACAACAAAGAAATGCAAACACCTCGTGCGCGACGTGAGACCCGGATACCTGTCCTTATGTTGTAACAGTTTAGCAATCTAATTAGTTTTTGAAAGAGGTCTGCCATCGTAAATTCTGTTAGAAGGTTAGTTTAAAACCCATACATCAAAGGACAGCCATAGCATCAATTTTATGACGTACACCTGCGTGTGTGAACTCTGTCAAAAGTTCGTTGGAATGGTTCACTGGATGGTCAACACACACACACACACACACACACTCATGCGCGCGCGCGCACACACACACACACACACACACACACACACACACACACTCTCACTCACTCCTACATTTAAACATTTAGACTTTTACAAATGAAAAACTTTTAGAAGTTTATCTAAAAAACAGGTTGATTAAACAACGATATGACATTTGTTTTAACAAATACATTTTTAGATCTTTCAAACCTAAAACCATGAAGCTCTAAACAAACCAAAGATTAGAAGTAGTCAAACGATCCTCTGATGAACACAAGACGGGTACAGAGTCTTTCTTTATGAATTAGCCCTAAATTAGACTAAAAATGTCTCACAGAATCTTTACAACAGATTAGACCTTCTTGTTCACTTTAAAATGGTTTTATTAAACGTGTGTTTAAATGCGGCATGTTTAATTTTTCCACAGTATAATGGTTTATTTTATTAAAATAAAAATAACTGGTCTATATAGTTTTATTTTTTACTAAGATTTGATCAAATAACTGATATAAGAAACATGCAAATATTCGTTAAGTCCATCTTATCATTCCCAAACTGATGTGTCTGACGGTTTGTGACAAATATCTTTGACTTTTGACTGATACAGACGTGTTAAGATGTTAAGTAACTGTAAAAAATATAAGATAAGATAAAATAAAAGTCATCTTTTTAGCATTCATGTAGGATTCGTGACCGCACTCAAGTGGTTTTTATGTAACAGAGTCCTGAGACAATTGAAAATAGAATGCGTGAAAGACTTTTCTCTTTAAGATATTTGTAATGGCAGACTAAATGCATTAGATTGATTAAAACAATTGAGTGTACGCATTTCTCTTGAATATATATACAGTAACCAGTGAGTACATGAATCAGTATAAATACATATCTTCATAAATTCAGTGGGACTCTATCATATCAATCAATGACTTAAAAAAAAAAAAGATTTGATTTATATACCATATACCTGACTTTCTCTTCAAAACGCAATAAACTTTCTTACTACTTTTTAAATGTGTAGAACAACCGCATCGAGGAGGGGAAAATCACATAGTGTTGTGTTTCTACGTTAGGATGCTTGTAGTTTTTAGTTAATCACATCTTTAACCTAAACATTTTTTTTTTTTTTTTTCATTCAAACTCTCTTACGTACGCCTGCAGGTTTCTCAGACATCTGCAAAATGCCAACAACATTCTTAAGTCTGTTCTATCATTCAGCTGTAGCTGAAACCCTATAACAGCGTTATTTTATGCATTATTACAACTATAGATGCTGAAATAGATCATTAACCTGTTTAACTCTAAAAAATGGTTTGACAAACAAGGGTACGTTCATAAAACAAGCCTGGACCCAATTTGAAGCGTACAATCATTGCAGAAAATGTATTATAGCACCGCAGTAAGATAAAACTCTGTATGTGCGAATGACCAACTTTTCAGATGTTCAACGTATTATTACAAGGAACTGTTTACCTAGTTTATGATGAAACTAGAAAATATAGGTGGTCGCGTTCAATTAGATGAAGACGTGCAGTGGTAGCGAACACAAGAAACTTGGGGTCATGAAGCAAACCGTCTATCACGACGCACGTTCTCCAGAATGGCTTTGATGATGCGGTTCATAATTTCATGATGAAGACGGACTGAATATTCAGATAGCAGAGGGGTCTGACTGACTTTTTGCTAATATTTGATTTCAAGAACGCACAACCAAATCCTAAAGCCATTTCACAAAATAACACAACAACGGGAGGTCCATTTCAACATGTCAAGTCTGCTTTACCATAAGTATAACGTATTCTTCTTATATATATATATATATATATATATATATATATATATTTGTTTAGGCTAAATACGTTTTAACAACTCTTTTTGTTTTTACAAAGCTGTTAAATTGAACGTTTGTAACTAATACTCATTCAAATGTTGCTGGCCTTTCAGGTCAGCGAACTACAATACCCAGCATACACCTCAGACTACAAACATGGCCGTCGGGGGGTTCTATTTCCCATAACAGGACATACGTGACAGATCTCTAAATCGTCAGACTTCTGATTATACGCAAGCTCAGATACCCTATATAAAAAGACTTGCATTTCCACACTTTTTTGCGAAGTAGCCTATACGCTTCATCCGTATTGTGATGTTACAAACCGTTTTTGTGATCACCGTTAGTGATGCGAAGCCCGATCCATTCGGTTCATCGTCTCCTTAAGTCATCTCGCTGTGATGTCACCGTACAATTATTTTCTAACAACTCATGGTCGTTTTATATCAGTGAAACATTCAAATAAAGTTAACGGTGTAAAGGTGTCTTTTGTTCATTTAACCTGATGATGTTTGTGGTTGCGGTTACATTCACAGATCCTTCATGTCGGATACGAGTCATAATCTGTCTAATATTGACCAGTCTACACATAAACACTATGTTCTACATGTCTAAAGTATAAGTCTGTAGAAAGAATAAACCGGTCTTATAAACTCATTGATTTAACTTAACAACTTTACAATATAATCTGCACGCACGATAAACCATACACTCTTAAAATCGATAGTATACAAAATATGTGTAAAAGGACGGATAACATGTTAACGTGATGTTTTGGTTCGCGACTTACACAATTGTTTGTTACTTAACGTTTTCATTAACTTTTAATATAAAAGATAATAGTCTGTTAACAATTTATATGGTTTAATTATGAAATAGCACAAAGAACCGCTGAAGTATACTGTTTGATAAAATTGAAATAATAACCTACTATGTGCTCATTTATCCGCTTTATTTACATTATGCTGAATGTTAAACTCTTAAACAGAAACATTAAAACATTTCAAACTTGTCAAACAACCGCTTCAATACATTCCTCTTATGAAAACGCTTAAATAGAATTCTGTCAAACAGGACGTTGTCTGCGAGTTCCCGAGGCGTAAATTACCAACGAGTTCTCAAAGAGAACATACCGAGCTTGAAAATATGTTCAAAACACATAAATAGCCATCACGCATATAGTTCATGCTTTGTTCTAACGCATTCTGCTCACCTTAAAACGATACATTCAATCAAAAATCTGACCGAAAGACAGACAAAACCTCAACGGTAGCTGAGATGGGTCGAGAGGAAAGGGTACAAATAATTATTCTTTGCCACAATAACACATTTGATAGCCTTACTGTAGACTTTCTCGACATTCTTTATCCTAGTTATTATTTACCTCTTATTCAATCATAAAACTACAAGAGTTAAAGAAAATTCCTTAATTGATAACGTTTTAACAAATTCTCTAAGTGAAGAAATTAAATCCTGTGTTTTATATTCAGATTTGTCTGATCATTTTCCGATATAGCGTTATTCCGTAATTATGATAGTCCCTCTACACGACGCTGCTTAGGACTAAACAAAATATATTTCTTTTAGGACATCTTTCCGGTCTGTCTACGATGCGGGTTCACAAGACAAACCGAACATAAAAAGCGAGTGTTTGTGTTTTTCTGTTACCTGTACAGCTCTTAAAGCTACGCATTTCACAGCGCGTACATGGATACGGATTTCTTTCGTGTATGTCTCTAAACAATAGTTAGGTAAACGGCTTACAGTTGATACGAAGTTTTAAGTGAAAGGTGGGATGATTCGTGTCTTTTTTATTCTGTCCACACCAGTGCTTTGAAAGGTGCACGTTTTTGACCATTTTAGACACATGTTTTAAGTATTCATCTGACTTTGATCCTGGGGGAAACAGCGGCTGTGTGTTGTCATGATTGTCTTCAAAATTGATCCACATTTATTTAAACGATGTTGCATGAAGTTACTGTATTCAACAGCACAGTCCCTTGAAATATTGTAGTATAGCTTTTTTCCCTTCTAAACATGTATTTAGCTTAAATATTAATTGTTAAGTGTTTACAAAGTTGTTGAATTTATAACATATATTTCACCAAACCTAGAGGACTGAAAATAGGTTTAACATAAGACCGCATTTCAGCCGTTAGCCTGAAAATGTAAGACAACTGAGATTTCATTACTGAGATAATCTACAGAATGCAGTTACATTAGAGTTTTGTTTATGTTGAATATTGTTTGTTACTGTTTCAGAGGTTTAACGACTCATTACTTGAAGACTGTACTGTATAAATTACAAAGTTTTCCACCGTCTCTGAAACCAGACCGAAAAAATTAGCTTGAGGCTTAGTTGTAGTAGTATGAAAATCGTTGTGTTTTTTATCTTTCTATGTTTTGTTTGTGTTGTTCTGAGCCGCAGGGTTCATTTTTAACATCGCAGTTCGTATTGTATTGTCATGTGTGAGTGTCTTGTTGTATTTTTATTTTTGTTTTTTGCAAACAGTAGCGCTGTAATGTTAGCGACCTCTTTGGATTCTTGGCTTCTCTTTGTTCATATTCGTCAATATTTATGTGAATTTGTTTGATTAAATGAAGTATTTAACAAAATTTTGGGGTAACGTGTGTGAATATAGAATGCAGCACAAGGCTCTTTGAAAATATTTGATCTTGAAATATCCATGTAGCATTCGGAAGCATTTAAGATTAATAATAATACAATTAACATTTTACAGGATATGTGAATTCTTGGCTGTTTTGTACATTATTAAATTAAACAGGGTGGATTTACCAGCAAGATCATTTTAATGACTTGTTCAAAAGAAAACACAAGATTGTTTAAGAGATAATAATCTCACCGAATGTATCAAAGCATCCGATGTTTATGACTACTGAAGGCGCCACATCCTTGTTTTTTCACACCCACAGGCCCTACTTACGTTCAAAATTTGGTATTCGGCCACAAAGTTAACCGGAGAAGGTATTTACGTTATATTATTAATACTATCCTAGTTTATATCAGATATAAGATACAAGATAATGTCATTTTCTTTTTTATTCAATTGTTTGAAATTAAAAAGATGATAACGAGTTGATTCAAGCTTTTATTTCAACAATATATCGATGAACATACATTGAATTAGTGAAGAAAATGTTCAAATCACAGTTACACACAGTGGTCTAGCCAGCAAAGAAAATCTCTGACGGCCAATACGTTTTTGTGTAAAATGAAATTGACCTGCGATTCAATAATTTCACATATCACGAATTCAAAATTTTTTGCAACCAGCGATGAGCATAAATCTGTTACACACGTACACAGACAGAGAACCTCGTAAAGTCCCATTTGATCGCTACCTTCAGTCATCATATCCAGAATTTCTCTGATGGTTATACAGACCGGCTCTTTGCTGTAAATAAACATGCTAGTCAAATCAGGCCATGGGGTATTTTTTAGGCTTCTTACAAAGTCCATTTCATTCTTGAGATTTTTACACGTTTGGTATCTTCCGTACAATCGTGATTCGGATCGCAAGTATGCTCGATGACCGTTTGCATCAGTTTAATCATCTGTCCTCGGTAATGCGGTTTGTACGCAGTGTCTATGAAGTCAATTAAATTACATGTTTTCCCCGCGGGGCATCCGCACCTCAGCTGATCATCCGTAGTTGCGGCAGAACTCCGGTCATGCTCCATCAGCTTTTGTGTAGCGTCAGACATCCTGTTCAGTATTCAAATCTCTCCGAGAGATAAACTTTGTTCCCTAAACGATCCGGACTGTCCAGGCCTTGTGCAATTTCAGCTTCAATTTCCGTTTATGGTTCAGAAGCGTTATTAGTAGAAAAATTGGCTTGTTGAAGTTGGTCCGTATACTGTAGATAATGCAGAGGACAGGCACTCTTTGCTCACAGGGGATGTAGCGTAGCTGTAATCTTCTGTACATTCGAGCGAACATAAGTTGTTGGGGGAAAGATCTTGTTTCTACGTTTCGGATGTTGGTTGGTTAGTTGTTGAGATGGGTGTGTTGCACTCAATAGTGGAGGAGGGTGAAGCGGGCCTGGTAAGGGTTTTCCTTTGACCGGCAAAGTCACCAAAGAACATTCTGTAATTCTTAATTCAATAGTCCCATTCATTAAACAATTAAACATACAGCAAGTAACATATAGATGGGTGAGTAAACATTACGACATCGTTGTTCATGTTTGTTATACCGAATACACATACTGATTATTTGGTTTAAAATAAATTTAACTTGACTGAAACAGCACGTCTATCGCTGAAAAAACGGTGTTTAACACAGGTACATCGCTTTGCTCGAAATATAGACTCTTTTTGCAGCATTCAAAAGGGGTGACCTCAGGTAGAGGCCAGTCTCTATCATACTCATCAGAGTCAGACTCATCGCTACTTTGAGACAAAAAGTTTGTTTCAGAGTTCTCCCGACGTTTATTTACCAGTATGAGATAATTTTGGTCATGAAGCGTTTTGTTCATACAGGATGATACGGATATGTAGTCTGGCGGCTTGCTTGCATTATACCTCATGACGGGTATTGCTCCATCCCACTGGAAATTGTACCAAATTTTTTCATCCATAATAAAGTTTCTCCAAATTTGATTGTAGAAGTATGTCCAGTCTATGGCGGGCAAAAGCAGATAGGAGCATTCGGGTGTATATTCATCATAAGATTCCAAAACGTAGAGTTTCACACTCTGCAACTCTTTGTCAAACACAAATCTCCCCACACGATCACAAGACACAGTGAAATCTTGTTTCACAATATCTTCAACGAGAACCTTTCTTAGGCTCTTCCCTTGATTTTTCCTCGGTGCTAAAGTCAACTCCTCTCTCATTTCAATAGAACTTTTTGGTGGTGTTACACACATCATTCTTCTAGATGTTTCAGGACTGTTTGGAACAACACCAGCCATCGTAACAGGAGTCTACAGTGCCTTCTCCGGTTAACTTTGTGGCCGAATACCAAATTTTGAACGTAAGTAGGGCCTGTGGGTGTGAAAAAACAAGGATGTGGCGCCTTCAGTAGTCATAAACATCGGATGCTTTGATACATTCGGTGAGATTATTATCTCTTAAACAATCTTGTGTTTTCTTTTGAACAAGTCATTAAAATGATCTTGCTGGTAAATCCACCCTGTTTAATTTAATAATGTACAAAACAGCCAAGAATTCACATATCCTGTAAAATGTTAATTGTATTATTATTAATCTTAAATGCTTCCGAATGCTACATGGATATTTCAAGATCAAATATTTTCAAAGAGCCTTGTGCTGCATTCTATATTCACACACGTTACCCCAAAATTTTGTTAAATACTTCATTTAATCAAACAAATTCACATAAATATTGACGAATATGAACAAAGAGAAGCCAAGAATCCAAAGAGGTCGCTAACATTACAGCGCTACTGTTTGCAAAAAAACAAAAATAAAAATACAACAAGACACTCACACATGACAATACAATACGAACTGCGATGTTAAAAATGAACCCTGCGGCTCAGAACAACACAAACAAAACATAGAAAGATAAAAAACACAACGATTTTCATACTACTACAACTAAGCCTCAAGCTAATTTTTTCGGTCTGGTTTCAGAGACGGTGGAAAACTTTGTAATTTATACAGTACAGTCTTCAAGTAATGAGTCGTTAAACTTCTGAAACAGTAACAAACAATATTCAACATAAACAAAACTCTAATGTAACTGCATTCTGTAGATTATCTCAGTAATGAAATCTCAGTTGTCTTACATTTTCAGGCTAACGGCTGAAATGCGGTCTTATGTTAAACCTATTTTCAGTCCTCTAGGTTTGGTGAAATATATGTTATAAATTCAACAACTTTGTAAACACTTAACAATTAATATTTAAGCTAAATACATGTTTAGAAGGGAAAAAAGCTATACTACAATATTTCAAGGGACTGTGCTGTTGAATACAGTAACTTCATGCAACATCGTTTAAATAAATGTGGATCAATTTTGAAGACAATCATGACAACACACAGCCGCTGTTTCCCCCAGGATCAAAGTCAGATGAATACTTAAAACATGTGTCTAAAATGGTCAAAAACGTGCACCTTTCAAAGCACTGGTGTGGACAGAATAAAAAAGACACGAATCATCCCACCTTTCACTTAAAACTTCGTATCAACTGTAAGCCGTTTACCTAACTATTGTTTAGAGACATACACGAAAGAAATCCGTATCCATGTACGCGCTGTGAAATGCGTAGCTTTAAGAGCTGTACAGGTAACAGAAAAACACAAACACTCGCTTTTTATGTTCGGTTTGTCTTGTGAACCCGCATCGTAGACAGACCGGAAAGATGTCCTAAAAGAAATATATTTTGTTTAGTCCTAAGCAGCGTCGTGTAGAGGGACTATCATAATTACGGAATAACGCTATATCGGAAAATGATCAGACAAATCTGAATATAAAACACAGGATTTAATTTCTTCACTTAGAGAATTTGTTAAAACGTTATCAATTAAGGAATTTTCTTTAACTCTTGTAGTTTTATGATTGAATAAGAGGTAAATAATAACTAGGATAAAGAATGTCGAGAAAGTCTACAGTAAGGCTATCAAATGTGTTATTGTGGCAAAGAATAATTATTTGTACCCTTTCCTCTCGACCCATCTCAGCTACCGTTGAGGTTTTGTCTGTCTTTCGGTCAGATTTTTGATTGAATGTATCGTTTTAAGGTGAGCAGAATGCGTTAGAACAAAGCATGAACTATATGCGTGATGGCTATTTATGTGTTTTGAACATATTTTCAAGCTCGGTATGTTCTCTTTGAGAACTCGTTGGTAATTTACGCCTCGGGAACTCGCAGACAACGTCCTGTTTGACAGAATTCTATTTAAGCGTTTTCATAAGAGGAATGTATTGAAGCGGTTGTTTGACAAGTTTGAAATGTTTTAATGTTTCTGTTTAAGAGTTTAACATTCAGCATAATGTAAATAAAGCGGATAAATGAGCACATAGTAGGTTATTATTTCAATTTTATCAAACAGTATACTTCAGCGGTTCTTTGTGCTATTTCATAATTAAACCATATAAATTGTTAACAGACTATTATCTTTTATATTAAAAGTTAATGAAAACGTTAAGTAACAAACAATTGTGTAAGTCGCGAACCAAAACATCACGTTAACATGTTATCCGTCCTTTTACACATATTTTGTATACTATCGATTTTAAGAGTGTATGGTTTATCGTGCGTGCAGATTATATTGTAAAGTTGTTAAGTTAAATCAATGAGTTTATAAGACCGGTTTATTCTTTCTACAGACTTATACTTTAGACATGTAGAACATAGTGTTTATGTGTAGACTGCTCAATATTAGACAGATTATGACTCGTATCCGACATGAAGGATCTGTGAATGTAACCGCAACCACAAACATCATCAGGTTAAATGAACAAAAGACACCTTTACACCGTTAACTTTATTTGAATGTTTCACTGATATAAAACGACCATGAGTTGTTAGAAAATAATTGTACGGTGACATCACAGCGAGATGACTTAAGGAGACGATGAACCGAATGGATCGGGCTTCGCATCACTAACGGTGATCACAAAAACGGTTTGTAACATCACAATACGGATGAAGCGTATAGGCTACTTCGCAAAAAAGTGTGGAAATGCAAGTCTTTTTATATAGGGTATCTGAGCTTGCGTATAATCAGAAGTCTGACGATTTAGAGATCTGTCACGTATGTCCTGTTATGGGAAATAGAACCCCCCGACGGCCATGTTTGTAGTCTGAGGTGTATGCTGGGTATTGTAGTTCGCTGACCTGAAAGGCCAGCAACATTTGAATGAGTATTAGTTACAAACGTTCAATTTAACAGCTTTGTAAAAACAAAAAGAGTTGTTAAAACGTATTTAGCCTAAACAAATATATATATATATATATATATATATATATATAAGAAGAATACGTTATACTTATGGTAAAGCAGACTTGACATGTTGAAATGGACCTCCCGTTGTTGTGTTATTTTGTGAAATGGCTTTAGGATTTGGTTGTGCGTTCTTGAAATCAAATATTAGCAAAAAGTCAGTCAGACCCCTCTGCTATCTGAATATTCAGTCCGTCTTCATCATGAAATTATGAACCGCATCATCAAAGCCATTCTGGAGAACGTGCGTCGTGATAGACGGTTTGCTTCATGACCCCAAGTTTCTTGTGTTCGCTACCACTGCACGTCTTCATCTAATTGAACGCGACCACCTATATTTTCTAGTTTCATCATAAACTAGGTAAACAGTTCCTTGTAATAATACGTTGAACATCTGAAAAGTTGGTCATTCGCACATACAGAGTTTTATCTTACTGCGGTGTTATAATACATTTTCTGCAATGATTGTACGCTTCAAATTGGGTCCAGGCTTGTTTTATGAACGTACCCTTGTTTGTCAAACCATTTTTTAGAGTTAAACAGGTTAATGATCTATTTCAGCATCTATAGTTGTAATAATGCATAAAATAACGCTGTTATAGGGTTTCAGCTACAGCTGAATGATAGAACAGACTTAAGAATGTTGTTGGCATTTTGCAGATGTCTGAGAAACCTGCAGGCGTACGTAAGAGAGTTTGAATGAAAAAAAAAAAAAAAATGTTTAGGTTAAAGATGTGATTAACTAAAAACTACAAGCATCCTAACGTAGAAACACAACACTATGTGATTTTCCCCTCCTCGATGCGGTTGTTCTACACATTTAAAAAGTAGTAAGAAAGTTTATTGCGTTTTGAAGAGAAAGTCAGGTATATGGTATATAAATCAAATCTTTTTTTTTTTTAAGTCATTGATTGATATGATAGAGTCCCACTGAATTTATGAAGATATGTATTTATACTGATTCATGTACTCACTGGTTACTGTATATATATTCAAGAGAAATGCGTACACTCAATTGTTTTAATCAATCTAATGCATTTAGTCTGCCATTACAAATATCTTAAAGAGAAAAGTCTTTCACGCATTCTATTTTCAATTGTCTCAGGACTCTGTTACATAAAAACCACTTGAGTGCGGTCACGAATCCTACATGAATGCTAAAAAGATGACTTTTATTTTATCTTATCTTATATTTTTTACAGTTACTTAACATCTTAACACGTCTGTATCAGTCAAAAGTCAAAGATATTTGTCACAAACCGTCAGACACATCAGTTTGGGAATGATAAGATGGACTTAACGAATATTTGCATGTTTCTTATATCAGTTATTTGATCAAATCTTAGTAAAAAATAAAACTATATAGACCAGTTATTTTTATTTTAATAAAATAAACCATTATACTGTGGAAAAATTAAACATGCCGCATTTAAACACACGTTTAATAAAACCATTTTAAAGTGAACAAGAAAGTCTAATCTGTTGTAAAGATTCTGTGAGACATTTTTAGTCTAATTTAGGGCTAATTCATAAAGAAAGACTCTGTACCCGTCTTGTGTTCATCAGAGGATCGTTTGACTACTTCTAATCTTTGGTTTGTTTAGAGCTTCATGGTTTTAGGTTTGAAAGATCTAAAAATGTATTTGTTAAAACAAATGTCATATCGTTGTTTAATCAACCTGTTTTTTAGATAAACTTCTAAAAGTTTTTCATTTGTAAAAGTCTAAATGTTTAAATGTAGGAGTGAGTGAGAGTGTGTGTGTGTGTGTGTGTGTGTGTGTGCGCGCGCGCATGAGTGTGTGTGTGTGTGTGTGTGTGTTGACCATCCAGTGAACCATTCCAACGAACTTTTGACAGAGTTCACACACGCAGGTGTACGTCATAAAATTGATGCTATGGCTGTCCTTTGATGTATGGGTTTTAAACTAACCTTCTAACAGAATTTACGATGGCAGACCTCTTTCAAAAACTAATTAGATTGCTAAACTGTTACAACATAAGGACAGGTATCCGGGTCTCACGTCGCGCACGAGGTGTTTGCATTTCTTTGTTGTCTGTTTCAATTAATAGATAACGCTGGCTCGGACCTTATGGGTGGAAAATCACAGAGAAATCCTGTTTGCGTCAGCATACACACGCGCGTACGTGTGTTTTAACCGTTGTAACATGCTAGAAGTTAAGATTGACAAAATCAACTAGTAAAATAAAACAATACAGAGGCTATGTTTAAAAGGTCTCTTGTGTAGTTCAATCTATACCGCCCATCATAGCGTGATGTCTTAACTTTAACAAAATCAGAGAGTAAATAATAGGGGTGACTGAATTAAGTACGAATAATTAAATAAAAATAAAGGCCTATGTGTATTACTGATTTTTTGTTTAAAAGACAACTTGTATAAGCTAATTTTCAAAAGAAAAAAACACATATCTATTTAAGAAATAGACGAATTAAGCAAATAAATTAAAATAAACAACGTTTTTCCTATGAACTAGAGTTAAAAGTATAAACAGTTTTAAAAGTGAGAAGGTTTTGATTAATTAAAGAACGGGTATAGATTTATTAAAATAACGTTAGAAACATTACTTTATTTTAAATCTTTGGACCTCCTCTGCTAGGGGCCGGCCGAATGACAAAAAATCAAATAGTAAATAATAGGGTTGACTGAATTAAGTGCGAATAATTAAATAAAAATAAAGGTCTATGTGTATTACTGATTATTTTGTTTAAAAGGCAACTTGTATAAGCTAATTTTCAAAAGACAAAAACACTAGAGTAAAGGAATCATTTGTGAATAACTAAATAAAATAAAATAAAACAACATTTTTCCTATGAACTAAAGTTAAAAGGAAAAACAGCTTTAAAAGTGAGAAGGTTTTCATTAATTAAAGAACTGCTAAAGATTTATTAAAATAACATTAAAAAACTTTATTTTAAATCTTTTTAAACCCGTTGTTACATCCGGGGGCTATCGCCTCACACGTGTTAGGGGACGGCCGTAGGCGTGGTTTGGTCACCCGGCGTTCCAACGCTCATTTGGAGTATGGCAACTACAGAGAGCGGACGAAGTCTCGGATCAGCGCTAGACACACGTGGTTTCTTTGTCTTTGCGTTTTTTTCTGTCCTGACTAACTTGTAACGACAGACTACTGCGGGATAGTCTTGTTTTAACGATATTCATTTGTTTTTAAGGCTCTTTTTTTACTTTAAAACCGTATGATCTTTAAACTGTAACACTGTGAGTTAAGACACCAGTTTCTAGTGTTTGCTGTTTTTTTGTGAATAAACACTTCTTTAACTCTGTCAAACTAAATTGTAACGACAGACAACTGCTGGATAGCCTTGTTTATTTAAAGGTTCTTTTTTACTTTTAAACCGTATGATCTTATTACACAACACGGTAAGATAAGCCACCATCTCTACTATTTACAGCTTTTTTGTGAATAAAACATCTCTTCTTTAACTCTGTCAAACGATAGAAAAAGAAAACTAATGTTTTATTTTCTAGCTTTGCCTAACACGGCTTTTCCCTACAACAAGACGTGTTGTAGAAAATAAATCATTGTACGTTTTTACACAATGTGAAAAAACACTTTAATAAAAACTTCCCTTTAACACAATTTCACCATTTAAAGTTTAAAGCACATATGGCCCGTAACACACAAGTCATAAAAATTCCTTAAACACATTGGACTGAATAATCAGTTCATCATTAGATGGGGTGGGGGATGTCCGGTTATGACAGGAGGGAGGGAGGGATTTGGGCCACTTACTGGGTGGGATTTTTATGAGAGCAATAAATCAAAGTTTTTGACACAAGGTACCCTACCTCTCTCTATTGTTATTATTATTAATTATTACCTCTTGCTTTTAATTGGCTGAGAAATCAAATACACTGCTTGACAATAACCAATAATTTATCATATTTTTCCGGTATTTTCCTAATGACAATTTTTTTAAGTGTTTAGCCTATATACTAGGCTACATCCCCCCCCCCCCCCCCCCATTTTTATCACAGAATAAGGCAGATATATTTTATAGCCTAGTATATATTGGCAAGTGTAATAAATGCTATCAATTAGCCTACTTACCACTGCTTTATTCAGAATCAATGCTTTTTATTACCTGGAGATGACTTGAAAAACACACATAAACCATATATTGTCACAATCATGTGTTTACTGTCTTCACGTTTCTTTGTATTCAGCTGAGATTTTGGCTACAGCAATAGCTGAATTCTTGCACGTATAGTGACTCCTAAGTTAATACTTCTACTGGCTAGTTTACACCTCATTGCATGCGTTTTTCTCTGATCGGATATCTATCTGATTTGATCAAACATTTCCATTTACACTTGGCCACATAAATGTGTCGTCGCAAAACGGATATACGATCTTCAATTCCCGCGCTATATTTAAATTTAACTGAGTTCACATCAACGAAATCAAAAGATAAGCACTCCATTTGATTAATTATCAGCTCATTTCAAGTTCAAAGACCGCAATAGGAGAGCGCTGGAAAGATAAGTTTGTCATACTAATTTTAATGAAGATGATTGCGTGTTGACTATATCACGAACTGCCGTGAGACTGGGTTGGACCGTCTGCGTCTTACTTTCAGTTTCATTGGCGGTGTTCCGACACTCTGTGCTACCTTTCAGAATGAGCTACCCATACACAATGCGCATGCGCAGTACCCCACTACTCTTGGAAACACTCTGTCTGAAGACCCGCCCATAAATTTGAGCTACCCTGTCTGAGTGGTGAACAGGTTCGTAAGTAAAATCAATTTAGCTTAATTAAAGGTTTTTTTTTGTTAAATTCAATCTCTCCCATTAAATATGTAATAATTTCTTCATTGTCTAATAATTTATAACAACAAAAACGAGTTTTCTAATGTTATCAAGAGGGCGCTTCTTCAAAAAAGCATGCAGTTTTGACGAGTCCCTGATTTACTAAATAAAATTTGTCTTTGTCTTGCTAAATAAAATACTTTTTCACTGTACGTCGAATCTTTTACATTAAATATGTGATATTCTTTCATTGTCTCTCATTCCAATGCTTAATTTTATCACAAGGGTTTCTTCCTAAAAAGCATGCGGTCTTGATGAGCGCATGATTTAAATCGATCTTGCTCAATTAAAATACTATATTCAAAATCGAATGGCTCCCAGTAAATGGGTGATAATTTCTTCATTGTCTGAGATTTCGATGAGCATAACGTTATCAAAAATGTTTTCTTAAGCCCGAGACACAATGCACGATTTCCGGCTGTCCCATTTCTGATTCACCACGATTGTTTCATGATGCCAGTCTTTCGTCTGGGACAGCCAAAAATCGTGCATTGTGTCTCGCGCTTTATAGGTCAACTCTATTACTATATTAAAGTTTTGTGTAATAGCCTACTTTGTATTTTTACACAAGGTTGTTGTTGACGTTTTAACTCTTCAAAACAGATTATTTGTGAGCCTGTGATATTCAGGCTAAATATGTAATACGTTTTTCAATCATTAATTTCACTATGATTTTAAGCTTTGACATGGTCTTACTCAGTCAATATGAAAGATATCAATGTTATCATGTTTTTATTGTTTTATTGTGTTAGTTAGCTGTAATTTTTAGTTATTTCTTAACCTAATCAAAATAACCAATGTATACAATATACAATGAAAAAACATAATTTTTGAAAATTGTTAAATTGTTAAAAATCTGTTTTTGCAAATTAACTCTTCATATACAGTATATATATATATATATATATATATATATATATATATATATATATTACCTAGCACCCACACGAAAAAATACTATAGTAATTTATAGTAAATACTATAGTGTTTTTGAACCACTATAGTAAAGTGTATTTTACTGCATATATTATAGTATTTACATGTTGTTAATGAATGCTACAGCATACTGTATTAACTATAGTGAACTGATAAACTGTAATAAATACTGCAGTATACTTTAGTTTTTACTACAGTAAACTGTAGTGTGTTGTATAATATTCCCTATAGCTGTAGAAAACTTAGTACAGTATTGTGTAAAGTCATTTGTTTATATTATTATAGTTGTTATATTACCACAGCAACTATAGAATTACCACAACAAATTAATTAAAGTACTTTTCTATAGTATGGTTCAAAAACACTATAGTATTTACTATAAATTACTATAGTATTTGTTTCATGATTTATTGTATAATTTTTAGTAACGTTTGTGACATAACCAATAAAAAAACAATAACAGTCTATGCGAGTAATCTGTCTGCTTCTGAATTATTTTCTTTTCTTCTGAAAGCATTGTAGATAGTATCATGGAGAGAAGATATGAAGAGGTGATCGCTTTCCTCTCTACAAATGTGTACCCAACACAATATACTAAAACTGAACGTCAAAACTTGAGGCGATACTCATCAAAGTTCAGAGTCACAGGTTAGTGTGAAGGCAGTGTTTTGCAAAAAGTCTCTAAGGTTAATTTATATTACATATTTAGTAAATTTAGTCAATGTTACAGATGGTTTGCTGTATTATGGAAGAAGGAAGGCAGTTAAAACCAAGGACGAATGCAGGGCATTGTTCGAGGAATTCCACAGCATCCCTTTGGGAGGCCACAGTGGGGTATTTAAAACTCGCAATGCCTTGTGTGCCAGGTATTATTGGCCAGGGATGACTGTCGACATTGAGAAATGGGTAATTAATTAATTATATATTAATATGCCATTAATTTTTTTCTTTTTAATACTTGGAGAAGGTTATTCATACTTTTATTACATCTTGCTTAGATTATTGTAACTCTTTGTATTTGGGTCTTTTTTAGTTTTCCACTGCATGTTTCCTAGTCTCTGATGTCTGGTATTATACGTCGATGTTGTGTTTCTTGTGCGTCTCTGCCTACCTTGTGTTACCTCGTTTTGGAGGATTAAAGACTGTTTACTTTGAGTTTGGCCCACGTCTCCTTGTTCTTCGTTTTGTGACAGAAGGCAACCGTGACAACCGCACTATATTGAAGATATAATGTAATATGTATATTTGTGCTCTTGGCAATGACAAAAGTAGTCAAACCTGTTCAATAGAAGGGGGTGTTTCAATACTTTTGTCAATATGGCATACCATTTCTAATGTGTTGAACTGGTGCATTGTGTTTGTAAGGTAATCGATTATACGTTGATGAGTTATTGTCAAGATTAGTTAAATTTATTTGACCCTCTAACTCTAACTCTAACACTCTAAATTCTAATTCTATTTTATCTATTTGTCTTCTTTTTATATATATATAAAAAAAAAACACACACACATACTTGACTTGACCCTCTATCAATTGCATATTTATTCTCTAACTGCTAGCTTTTCTTGAAAAACTAACACTAGCTTTCTTTTTTCTATATTCTATCTACTCGTTTAAAAAAACAAACAAACAAAAAAGAAACCACCTTGCTACGTGTACTGCGATAGGCTAACCGAGACTTTTCATAGCACTTGCATATTATTGCTCTTTTGTTGGTTTTGATTGCTTCTATTATTCCTCATTTGTAAGTCGCTTTGGAAAAAAGCGTCTGCTAAATGACTAAATGTAAATGTAAATTTTGGGATGACAAATAAATATGGTTTATTGTTATAGCTTGTACTTAATAATTTATATGGGCATTATTTGTCATATTTTCTAGGTGAGTGAATGTGACCAGTGTCAAAGGGTGGGAAAACCTCTTGTACTAGAGAGCACACTGGAAAGTATTCAGGTATTTCTGCTTTCTAATTGCTAAGTTTAAGCATAATGCATTCTGATCTGCAAACTTATAATTTTTTTATTATATTTTTATTGGACTGCTTGCCGTTCTTTTTTTAGGTCTCCTCAGTCTGGGAACTGCTGGGGATTGATTTGATTGGACCACTGCCCATTTATCTGTTATATGTTCTCACCAAATATGATGTATGCTTGTAAGTTTATTAATGTTTTATTTTTTTAAGAAATTTCCTAAAGATGCGATGCCAGAATGAGATGCATGCAAGTTGGGCTACACATAGTTTACATCATGAGCTGCAGAAAGATGGGAGCAGCTGTGGAGTCTTAATTTTAAAAGTAAGGCAACAAAAGTATTTATCTTCAGTGAAGATTTTGTTTGTGTATAATAATTTTCTTTCATAACTTGCTTTGTTAGTTTGCAGAGGATTACTTAAGCACAGGCGGAGCTCTGAACATCCACACAGATGAACAAGCTGTGGAAAGGGCCAGATTATGTATAGCATGTGCAATAATTGAATATGGTGGTAACTTTATTTATATGTAATCCAAGTTACTTTTGCATTATAAAGTCATAGCTAGAGACTGGTATGATGGTCTGTTGAGGTTTGTTTGTGTTTCAACAGCATACACTCTGCATTGCTAATACCCTTTATTATAAGGCTTCCCTACCTAAACACAATTTAATGATAAGGTGAAACATATTGATAAAGTACTTTTGGTAAATGCCCATCTCTTTATCCCACAAGGTGATGTTTCTTCCATCTGCACAGCTTGCAACAAGACAAACCAAGACAATAACTCTGGCAGCTTTACCATGGTAAATAACATGTAGATTCACACTATGTTCACAGGATAAACTTGAACATACTTGATGTATTGTTGATTTAATTAAGTCACTTGACTCTTTATAGGTGCAGTGCAATTTGTGTTCACGGTGGGAACACCTAACTTGCATCCCTGGTGTCGTGACTACAGAGGATCTTTCAACAAAATACAATTGCAACCATTGCAAATCATAGTCTAGTGTTGTTTAATTATTTTCAAGATTTTTATCTTTTGCTTTAGTGTGCCAGTAAAAAAAAAAAAACATTTCCCAACAATAATTTTTCCATTTATTGTAATAATTATAATTACACTGACACACACTAAAGCAAAAGATAGAAATAGCCATCTTATAATAAACATTTTTTGTTCTAAAAAAAAACTAAAACACAGTAGTACATATGTAGTGTATATTATTGTGTACAGATTTTAATTACATTTCTTTCCATAAAATACTATGCTTACACTTTTCGAGCATTAAATGCTCAATTAAAAGGAATTAATGAATTAATGCTGAATTAAAATGAGTTATCTTGTGACAATAAAATTGTATCTTTGTCTGACAAAATATTCTACTCATTATTCTACCTTAAGGTACCATTAAGGTGGTGGTTCATTCTGATAGGCGTTTACAGCTGACAAGATGTGCTACCTCTGTTTCTCCATCATTTATTAAGGTGGTAGTTCATTCTGATAGGAGTTTACAGCTGACAAGATGTGCTACCTCTGTTTCTCCATCATTTATTAAGGTGGTAGTTCATTCTGATAGGAGTTTACAGCTGACAAGATGTGCTACCTCTGTTTCTCCATCATTTATTAAGGTGGTAGTTCATTCTGATAGGAGTTTACAGCTGACAAGATGTGCTACCTCTGTTTCCCCATCATTTATTAAGGTGGTAGTTCATTCTGATAGGCGTTTACAGCTGACAAGATGTGCTACCTCTGTTTCTCCATCATTTATTAAGGTGGTAGTTCATTGTGATAGGAGTTTACAGCTGACAAGATGTGCTACCTCTGTTTCTCCATCATTTATTAAGGTGGTAGTTCATTCTGATAGGAGTTTACAGCTGACAAGATGTGCTACCTCTGTTTCCCCATCATTTATTACGGTGGTAGTTCATTCTGATAGGAGTTTATAGCTGACAAAATGTGCTATCTTTGTTTCTCCATCATTTATTAAGGTGGTAGTTCATTCTGATAGGCGTTTACAGCTGACAAGATGTGCTACCTCTGTTTCTCCATCATTTATTAAGGTGGTAGTTCATTGTGATAGGAGTTTACAGCTGACAAGATGTGCTACCTCTGTTTCTCCATCATTTATTAAGGTGGTAGTTCATTCTGAGAAAGAAGCTCATGTCGTTAGAGTTGCACAACAGCTTGAACTACTGGTAGCACATCCTGAGAGGGTAGGACCAACGCAATCTCACGGCAATTCGTACATATTTTACGAGGTGTCAGCGCGTCTGCTTGCTGAAGAGATGCTTGCATTGTGTTGCATTAGCGCAGTCATATCTGACTATAATGTCATATAGGCCTAGCCTTTAACGCTCTCAAAAATTTAGAAGTGGGTATACGGAATGCCGACTGATAAAGAAGTGGGTATACGCCGTATACCTGCGTATACCCTCCACTACACCACTGTATATAAGGAATAATTGACGACGGGCCTTTGAACTATTTAAAAAATATTGCACACCCGAGGTGGTGATGCGGCCCCGACGAAGCGGAACGGAATAAAACGTAATTTTGTGGCAAAAACATGGACATCATCTGTCGTTTTTATCCTTTTGTTTACTGTATTTATTTGTTTGGCCAGCGTCGTTGTGGGTTTTGGTTCTTTTGCTGTAAGGACCTTTGAAATAACTCAAATAATTTGGCGAAGTGATATGGTCATGTAATGCGGTCAAGACCTGCCTGGAACTACGTTCGCCGTGCGTTTCCCTGAAAATAATTGCACACTCAAAGCCCCATTCATCACATTTTATTATATTTAGACTTTTGCCTCCAAAATATTTGTATTTAGCAGAAAGAAACCCGATTCGCTGTCAAGGCAACCAGTAGTGAGAACGCCCACCAGCAATCTCATCGCCAGCCCCTGGCGACATTCAGCGACAAAATTCGCTGTTAGTGTGAATGCAGCTTTAGAACGTTCGTCAGCCAATCAGATTCAAGCATTCAACGGCCCCGTAGTATATATATATATATATATATATATATATATATATATATATATATATATATATATATAGGTATATATATTTTTAAGTAGGCCTAATTAAGTATTTTTAATAAATTTATTTATTTTTATATCTAGCTCTGTTTCTGTTTTGAGCTTGATGTTGATTGTTAAATGCCTTCTTTTTTTCTATTGCATTTATTCTTAATAATTATTGTTTTAATTGTAGTAACTTGAATGTTCAAATAAAGCATTAAAAAAGTTCGACCTGAAACGAGTCAGTAATGAGCAAGTAATGATTTCATAGGAGTAAATTTTGACTAACCATGTTGTGCCCAGCCATACTTCAGCTACCACTGTTATGATTTTCACATAGTTCTATTTTTTATTTTATTATTTTATTATTATTATTTTGTTATTTATATGCTGTTCAATTTATTTCATGCCTCAAGTTGAATAAAAACAAAGAAAATGCATGCTAAATAATCTACATGCATCTGAGAGGGTCTCAAGCCTCGGGTTCGTTTGTTTTTTTGTGGCTATATTAATACATTAATTAGCCTATTATATTCATTCACATAAATCAGTCAGATCATTCATAAGCGTATGGTAGCGGTTGCTTCACGACCAAATTGAAAGTTCCGTGCGACTGTCACTAGGAGGCGATATGCGACAATCACATCCACATGCGAATGTTTTGGAGACTGTGGAAAGACGGTTTTAGAGGGTGCAGGGTTATTAAAGTTTCAGTACAAGGAACACGTAACTCAGGTACGGAAAGGGAAAAACTACACCATTGAAAGTCCTGCTTCGTGTTTCCTGGGTTTAACTTGACAAGTGAAAGGCGAGTTTATTCTCACAGACTGTCGAGCTTCACAACATCACTGTAGGACAGATCTTCTCAGATTATCTGTAATGTAATTCCAAATCTGGTGGATTTTTAAGAGCAAATTAATAGGCTATACTGTAGATGAAAAGAAAAAAATGCTTTGCCTGTTGGCCTTGCTTTATTATTCGTGGCATCTCATTGGTAAGTTGTCTGTATTATGACTTCAGGTTTGACACTTGTAATATAGATTAAAATGCTACTGTCTTCTTAGCACGCATCGTTGTTATTAGCTTAAAACATATCTGGATATGTCAAAATCTTGACACAGAGAAAAAATGTATTTAAAAATAGCTATTTAAATAATAATAAAAAAACTTGTGTCTGTCAGTCAGTTTAAGTATAGTACTTAGTGCTCTTTTCTCTCAGGTATGTTTCATTTGTCTGTAACTTTGTTTTTTTCCTGCAGGTGTGTCTGGTGTTGAGACAGATGAAATAAAGTCAGTGTTAGTGATGGAGGGAGAATCTGTCACACTAAACACTGATGTTACTGTAACACAGAGAAATAAGATACTGTGGAAGTTTGGAGATCAAGGTGTTCTCATAGCTCTCTTAGATGACAATGAGGTGTCATTATTTAATGGTACTGAAGGGCAATTCAGAGACAGACTGCAGCTGGACAGTCAGACTGGATCTCTGACCACCACAAACATCAGAACCACAGACTCTGGACCTTATGAACTAAACATCAAGGGAGGGCCAGGGGACCGAGTCAAGAAATTCAATGTTACTGTCTATTGTAAGTAACTTGTCCATTTCAAACTATTTTATTGATACAAGATCATAATATTAAAATACTATTTAAAATGATTATTAAGTTGGTTGGAAGTAGATTTAGTAGGTCTCAGTTAGGGGGACAAACATGTAGCCTACCTAATTTATCTGTTAGTATTGTTAAATATGTATATATTGTATACTATATCTGTATTGTTATTGTTATTCTTCTGATGTTTTGGTTGTTCTAGAAGCATCATTTTCCTCTGATTCCTAGACTCATGCTGAGTCATGCATACATTGGTTTTTATCTTTTGCCTAAATGTATTTTCTGCCATTTTTTTTTCTGAGACATCTAATTTTTTTAATTATTTCTGTGTATTCTCCAGCTCGTCTGCTCATTCCTGTCATCACCAGAGACTCTTCACAATGTTTATCATCATCATATTGTTCATTGGTGTGTTCAGTGGTGAATGTGGGTCATGTGACTCTCTCCTGGTACAAAGGAAAGAGTTTATTGTCCAGCATCAGTGTGTCTCATCTCATCAGCAGTGTCTCTTTACATCTGGAGGTGGAATATCAGGATAAAAACACCTACAGCTGTGTGCTCAACAATCCCATCAGCAACCAGACTCAACATCTGGACATCAGTGAACTCTGTCACACATGTTCAGGTACGTCAGTGTTGATATTAGCATTTGTTTGGTACCTGGTATAAATTCCAGCATTAAAAAAATAAAATAAAAATAAAACTCTCAAAACAAATGTCCCTCCTTTAGCAACCTAACTGAAGTCCTAATTTTCTCCTTCAGAAATTCACTGTTGTGGTCTTACTGAAGCTGTGATCCGATTGGCCATCACTGTTCTGTTGGGTGTGGCTGTTGTTGCTTTTGTAATTTATGACATCAGATCCAGAAATGCTGTGTAAAGCTCTGTTCTTTGTAAATCTGCTCTGTAACAACGTGTGTTAAAAAGCACTATACAAATAAATACTGTATTGCAATATGAATATGCAGTATGAATGTCATCACGGTACCTCATTCCTGATTGAAGGATTGTAAATGTAGCTCATTCCTGATTGAAGGAATAAGCCATGTTAACTGCCCCTTATTGGAACTGTCCACATTCTTTCCCCATTAATTTTTTTTTTTAGTAAAAAATAAGGGAACATGCTGCGGTTTAATGTGCTTCTGCTAGAACAAACATTGGTAAGCAGTGTCACATGAAACTGAAGCTCTCAGTAGCCAAATGTGGCAAAAAGGTGCAGATGTTTCTGCTTATTTGCACGTGAGCGTGTGAGAGAGATGAATTGTGAAAACCAGAGCAGAAACTGACCAGCGCTTTAGAAAGTTTGTTTTATTCAGACCTACTTCAAATAACAATCATATTATGTTGATATATAACATTTTTAAAGCTTATAGAACGTAGAATTGTGTTTATTGTGCTCTCCACCTGTGTTTAGAAGTTTCTCGTTTGAGGTGATTTTGCCACAGCAAGGCTGTGTTCAATTCAGATTTGTACTCACACTTTATTTGTACAATTACATTTCTGAAACCAAATGTAATTTTAATAATCAATTTACCCAGATAAATGCAAAATCGCCTGGGTAGGGTTGCACCAGCCATTCGTAAGTTCTTACTTAAATTAAAACGTTAAGTCCACACTAGAGGCTTAGTAACTACTAGCTAGTTTGTAACTAAATCTATACATTATTTGGTTGCACCAGTTGTTCGTAAGGCAGGACATAGCTAGTAGTTCGTAAGCTCTCCGTAAAGTAATGCGTAGTCGCATAATAGAGCGTTTACCCTAAATCATCCAATAGAAACCTTCAAATACACGAGCAGAACTTGATTAAATGCTATGAATTTTAATTTATCCTTCATTCTAACTTCTTTTGCCTCACGTATACTAACGGTAAAAACAAGTTTCCATTAAAAACGATACATTAATAACATTCGTCTATATGTAAGCTATTTTATATGTAAATAACATTCAGACACTGTAATTGAAATAAATAAGGATCAATAAATACTGAAAGAAAAAAAAAAACAAGAAATGTCATTTGTTTATTATTTAATCTGACATGCGCAACACGGACCGAAGCACACAGAGGTGCGCTGTAGATGGGGTGTTGAAGACACGCTAAAAAAAACAAAGAATGTTTATTCACATATTGTTCTCTCTGTTAATATGTACGTGAGTGTAAATGTCAGCAGCAGCATATATGCCTAAAGGATTGAAGGTTGTCGGGTAAAAGAAGAGCATATTGATGCAGTTCACTCAGTCTGCTATTTTATTCCAACCGTTACTCCTGACCAGACGCTTCTGTAAATATTTAGTTTATACGTAGAGTTACACTTCAACTAAGTGTAATGGTGCAACAAACAAATATTTAGTAGTGCGTAAGTTGTAACTTAGTGGACATTTACGTCAAAACTAGGCTAAGTTGTAACTTACGTACAGCTGGTGCAACCGGCCCCTGGTGGTTGACAAAGTGGTTGACAAAACTGGTCAACACAAAAGAGTTACTTGTGCTTCCAGGCCATTTTGCCTCCATATCAGTGAAGATCCCATCACGCACTACTTGTACATTAATGATTGGATATCCCTTCCTGCAGATGTACAAGGGGTCATTTAGCACAGGGCTTGTCACTGGGATTGCCATCAATCATGTCAATCACTCTAGGGATGCTGGCAATGTTGTGGAACTTTTTGAATGACTGCTAAATTACTTGAGGAGTGGGGAATGTTGGCATGTTCTTCAAAAGCTCTAACTGTAAAGGTCATCCCTTCCAATGTCTCAGGCCCCAGGATGGCCAAAACTTTCTCTTCCTCTACAGTCAGAGAAGGAACATAATCAGCACCACCACTAGTCGTATCTACTTCTCTATTTCTTTTTCGGTACAATGACATAGATCACTGCTTAACCGTAATATGATGCCTCGTTAGGGAAATGAATGGTGTAGTGACAACTGTTTGTCGAAACCATAGTTTCCTTTCGAAACAATCTCTCACATTGCATGGAATCACGCTCAGGGGAAGCTCCATTTTTCTCTGAATACTGAATGGATTTGTTAAATTTTGTGCAACTGCACAAACCTACATTATGGTATTTCAGCCATACAATTCATTTCAATACGATGGTGGCCCTCCAGGTCTCTAGGCCAAACTCCACTGCGCCATGGATGAGTCTGCACAGATCATTCTGCTTTTAAGGATGCTGACTTTGAAGCAGATCCTTGCACAAGTTTGCCCAGGGGACTAGTTTTTATCAGTGGATCTGAAAGATGCTTACTCTCAAATCCAGGTGGCCCCCCATCACAGACATTCTTAAAAAATTGTGAGATCAAACTTGATTTTTACCCCTATTTTGAAGTTACTGTACGCTGCCTTTGAATTTTCTGCAAAACTTGAGAAGTCTGTTGTGGCCATTTTAAATAACTCTCATCAGCATAAGAGACAAACTCACTCTTAGTCCTTTAAAGGTTTTATTCTTTGCAAAGAAGTTCGACAGTCATACAAACACACAAGTTGCTGCAGAGTGCGACAAAAAGGGAGGGTGCTCCTCCACCTTATATCCACACTCAACGTTACAAGGTTACAAGCTCGCAGGTGTACTTTTCCACTTGGTGAGGAAGTAAATAACATTCTACTATATCATGCTCTAAAAGCCCATTTCTTTACATTTAGGGCCCAAATAACCTTTCAGGTCACAAACATACGTCTTCCCCATCTCCCACTCGTCTGGCTCTTTGCCCAGTATAGCTTTATAGATCCCCTTGTCATCCATACATCTTAGGCTAAAAGCCCCAGACCCATTTCCTTCTACTCAGCCTTCCCAAAAAAAGGTTTTGCACTACATGTTCTCATAAACATCTGAAAATCAATATCATAAACATATGAAAATCAACATAAAATGAATTTTTTCTTCAACAAGTCACACCAAGGCAAAATACAGTAACTTCCACATTATCAATATTTGGTTGCTGATCACCATTTACAACATTGTTTCAGTGTAAGGATCCACCCGCCAGTCCAAAAGACTTGAGTCCAGCGGCCTGGTTGAAGGATTAATGCATGTTCGGACTTTTACTTGCGCCTATGAATTTATCTGGATTTAGCTTTAATTTTAGTCTAGCTCCGTGCTTAATCTGACTCCAATTTCAAGTGATTAAATTTAGGCAATATTCTTAATTAAAAACTGATCACAGTTATCGATTGTACATTAATTTAGATATTTAATTATTCTGGAAATCCCATACTTTCAATTCTTTGTTCATTAGGGACCAGGTATCGCTCCAGGTATCGCATAGGAATTACACTTCAGCCGATTTTTTTGTGACTCCACGGACACAAACTCATCAGTTCTGAACTTACTCAGAGGATGCAGAGTGGTTATAATCAGTGGTGTAGTGGAGGGTATACACAGGTATACGGCGTATACCCACTTCTTTATCAGTCAGCATTCCGTATACACACTTCTAAATCCCCTCTGACGCGCGTCATTCAGTAGTGTCCTGCACTAGACAAATCACGACAGTCCAGTATATGAGTAACTAATCCAATGGCATGTGAATAAATGCACGTATTCTCTAAAAACATTCAGTTAAGACTGATGCGTTCAGGAACGAGACGTAAACACTCTCATGCTGTGTATGTTTCATTTATACTCGAAGCCGGATGGCGCTCTCGCGCAGAAAGTCCGACACGGCCTCATAGAAGTAGCTGCTAACTTACGAGTCACGACATGCAAGAACCCAGCTATCGCTGTAGCCAAAGCTATCTCTACTGTAGCTGAATAAAAAGACGTGAAGACAGTAAACACATGATTGCGACATTATATGGTTTATGAGTGTTTTTCAAGTCATCTCCAGGTAATAAAAAAGCATCTGATTCTGAATAATGCAATGCTAATTGACATAGCATTTATTACACTTGGCAATAGATACTAGGCTATAAAATATATCTTCTGCCTTATTCTGTGATAAAAATGGGGAAAAAATGTAGTATATAAACAAATAATTAAATAGTCATTAGGAAAATACAGGAAAAATATTATAAATGATTGTTATTGTCCAGGTTCAAGGTTCTTGTTTATTTGTCACATACACAATCATACAGGGTATAATCAGTAGTGAAATGTAGGTCAGGACAGGTCCGCTCAATGGACAGTGCAAAAAAAATAAAATAAAAGATGATACATAACACAAGAGAAGATATATAAATATAGGTAAGAGTAAGATAAAAAATATGAACAAAAAGATAAAATAACATAAAAATTAAATAAGGAGTAAAATGTGCAATTAAATAAAATAAAATGTGCAATACAGTCTACTGTGGATTTAATAAATATTAATATAAACAGGGATGTGCAAGAGGAATGTGCAAAACAGGTTGTACCGGGTATATTCACATAGCATAGTCCAGCAGTGTATTTGATTTCTCAGCCAATTAAAAGCAAGAGGTAATAATTAATAAATAATAATAATAGTCACAAAATCTGTCAATTAGACAAAGTTATTATATTTGACATTTCTGTCCCCCTCACTTCTGAAATGATTGAGAATCATGACTTTTTTTTTCTTTTTTTTTCAAGTAGAGATCACAATTCTCCCACAATTCTGAACAGACAACTAAACAAAATAGCATGCAATTTACTAGAGGTTCTGACAAAATGTCAAATGCTGCAGTCTGTTTATATATTTATTTATTTGTTTTAATTATTTATTGCAAAATCTGCACCTCTTCTGTGGATAATATTATTTTTATAGTGATCCTTACTAAAGCAGCAGAAGTTAAGTGACAGTGTGCAAATATTACTGGCCCATTTTGGAGTGAACTAAATATGCAAGACTAGTTTTACATGTCACTCTTTATGTACAGGCCTTTGCTGGGCCGTTAAAAAAAAAACAACAACAAAAAAACGGGGGCATAAATTAAGAGTATACCCACTTCTCCAGGCACCACTACACCACTGGTTATAATACCTTTAAGTGAGCTGCGCCTATAATAAAAAGTGTATTTTTTCCTATAACCACGAGAGCTACACCGTGTTAAGCCAGTGACAGTCAGAAATCCAAAGTCTCCCTCATGGTGTTCCCCATGGTTCATCCATTGGTGCTTGGTATGACCTGTCCTGAACGCAGATTTGCGGAAATACCACTACACATTAATCAACTTGAAAAATTATTTCAGAAGAGATCAGAATATATCAAATATAACAATTTATTATTAGTCAGGTAAAAACTTGTCATGCCAATTACATAATTAAACAATAAGAAGCCAATTCAAAAATAAGAAAATACATAACATCAGTTGTTTTAAGATGAATCGAGTAAAAATGTATACCTGACTTCAGGAAGATACATAGTATGGAGCATATGAAATACACTCCACACTACGGGCTGATCTGGCTACAGAATCGCAATGACTGATTTGCAACTCTCCCTTAAATACTACCAGAACAACAGGCCATAAACATTTATTCTCGGCCCCCCACAGATTACATCTGCGTATGGGGAATGAGAAGCCTCTGTAGGAGCTGCTCTCGTGCCCCAAATGGTCACACCTGGTGTAGAGAATGTTTATCAGATTTTGAAAGGAGACCGCCCACAACAGAAGTACAGAATTCACTCAAGTTTTCAATATTTCTCATAATATAAGTAACTACTGTAAAATTGAGACCAATTTACCAATCGCACAGAGACATTTAAAATTATAACAAACATGAAAGGGAAAAAACAACATTGACAAAATATAACACTTGTGGCATATGGATATTCTTGCTTTTTGGGGATGAAGAGTGAGGGAGGAGAGGCAGAGAAGGGGGTCGTAAATGATCAAGGAGATAAGTCTGGTCAGGGTGGTGTTGTTTGTTCTCTTTGGAGATCTCTTCTCCAGATAAGTTTTATGCCTTTATTGCATGGCATCTGTGAGTTCCCGAGTTTTGGCTTCATGAGGAGTTAATTTCATAAAGGAAATAATTTCGCTCCCTACAACAGTAACACCTGTATAAAATCAATTGATCATGGCCTATCTAACGCTATCTTATACAGCCTATTGCATATAGAAATGTGACTGAATTAATTGCTTTTTGACCGTAACAAGCGGACTAAAAGTTAAATTTGTGAGTGGATACCATTTTGCAACCAATTTATTTGCCATGCTCAGTAATGTAAAAGAATGCTAGACATAGCGTTATACTTTTATATTGACCTGAATGAAAATAGCCTAACCCGAAAGAACGACTTGTGGGTTGATGTGAATGCCAGTAAGCAGGAATGCTCAGAATGCTTGTGGATTGAACATCTCCGATGACGTTCATCACCATGGATTAATTTTATTGGGTTACAAGAACAGTCCCTCCAGGATTTTGCGATTCTGCGATCGCTGAATTTATCGCAAAATCAAGCAAACTCCGCAATTTTCACAAGAGCTCGCAAATTTTCGTAATTGCTTCAAATTTTCCGCAGATTTTGGGCATAGACGCGTCCCATGACGTCATCGCAACGCGCATTCAGTCAAAGAAACCCAGCAGGCACCAGACGTCTATGTAACGTCAGGTTGACGTTGGACATGACGTCAGACAGACGTTGGATTTTGGTTGAAAATGAAAATCGGTTTGACGTCAATTTGACGTTGGCTTAACGTTGGATTTTGGTTAAACAACATAAAAACAACTAAATCTCAACGTCAGCTGACGTCGGTATTGGACATCAATTTAACATTGAACACGACTGGTCTTCAATGAGCCCAAAATAACCCATATTACACCTCTCTTCATCTCACTGCACTGGCTACCAGTGGCAGCTCGCATCAAGTTCAAGACACTGATGCTTGCATACAGAACGACCACAGGCTCAGCACCCTCCTACTTCCACTCACTATTCCGAATCTACATCCCCTCCAGAAGTCTGAGATCTGCTAGTGAGCGACGCCTTGTGGTACCATCACAGAGAGGCTCAAAATCACTCTCCAGAACATTCTCATTCACCATTCCTGGATGGTGGAATAATCTTCCCACCCCTATCCGGAATGCTGGATCCCTGTCAATCTTCAAGCAACAACTGAAGACTCATCTCTTTCGGCACTGCTTGACTTCATCCTTGACTTCATCCTTCCCCCTTTATCTTTCTCTCCTTCCCTTGCTAGCTTGTAGCTTATTTGAACAATGACTGAGACTTGGTGTTACGAGCACTTCCTCTGTCTGATTGCCTCTTCAAGATGAATCACTTTATGTATTCCCCAATTGTAAGTCGCTTTGGATAAAAGCGTCTGCCAAATGACTAAATGTAAATGTGACATTGACATTAAACGTTGGATTTACATTGGATTTTGGTCACCCGACGTCGCAACCAAAATTTAACCAAATACCAACGTCTTATGACGTTGTGTGCCTGTTTTGTGCCTGCTGGGAAGGTTGTTTCTCAGTTTGAAAAATGGAATGAACAGCCTTGCATTCTCATCATGCCCGATTTACAAGAGCTACATTGGACAAACGAACCGAAAACAGAACGAATCTGCGCTACTCGTTTGGGCTACGCGGTGCAGACCATTTATCTGCTCGGGCCAGAGCCGCAGGCTGCTCTCGATCACGTGACACCGTTATACACAGCGCTGGGAGATACAGTGAAGAAAGTAGTCGAATTCGCCGCAGAATCAATAACATCTGTGTCAAATCTTGTGAGAAGCATTCAAATTCAGTGCAGAATTCGGTTAAAGCTACAGATATCAGAACAAACGCCACTGATATGGAAACCAGGAAAAACATTGTTCAATAAATACAAATCTTCCCCATTCACCATGGATTTAACATAAATACAGGAACAACTTATGGCAGAAATGGTCTAATGTTTTCGAGTGTTTTTAAATGCTTCACACAACTTTTCCCAGAACTTAAACTTTAAGTATTACCATATTTGAAAGTTATTTTTAATGTGATGACATTATTTGTTCATCCTTCATAGGTTTCCTCCATTTATAAAACTAAAAGTTTCATAATGTAGGAAAGCAAACACTTATTTAAAAATAAAAAGGACATTAAATTACCACTATATGGCAGCAGAGACTAGGCTTATTAGCATGTAGGCTTATTAGTCATTTCCACTCCCTATATATATACTGTATATATACAGGTGCATCTCAATAAATTAGAATGTCGTGGAAAAGTTCATTTATTTCAGTAATTCAACTCAAATTGTGAAACTCCTCTATTAAATAAATTCAATGCACACAGACTGAAGTAGTTTAAGTCTTTGGTTCTTTTAATTGTGATGATTTAGGCTCACATTTAACAAAAACCCACTAATTCACTATCTCAACAAATTAGAATACTTCATAAGACCAATAAAAAATGTTTAGTGAATTGTTGGCCTTCTGGAAAGTATGTTCATTTACTGTATATGTACTCAATACTTGGTAGGGGCTCCTTTTGCTTTAATTACTGCCTAAATTCGGCGTGGCATGGAGGTGATCAGTTTGTGGCACTGCTGGGGTGGTATGGAAGCCCAGGTTTCTTTGACAGTGGCCTTCAGCTCATCTGCATTGTTGGGTCTGGTGTCTCTCATCTTCCTCTTGACAATACCCCATAGATTCTCTATGGGGTTCAGGTCAGGCGAGTTTGCTGGCCAATCAAGCACAATAACACCATGGTCATTGAACCAGCTTTTAGTACCTTTGGCAGTGTGTGCAGGTGCCAAGTCCTGCTGGAAAATGAAATCAGCATCTCCATAAAGCTTGTCAGCAGAAGGAAGCATGAAGTAGGGCTGTAGTACTCGGACTCGAGACGTTTTTCTATCGTCTCGGACTTGTCTTGGACTCGTTGGTATTTGGACTCGGACTTGTCTCGGACTTGGTCATTGGACTCGCCAAATGTTCTAATTGGTCTCGACCGAGTCCAGCTATACATGCTTTTTTTTTTCTTTCAAAACAAACCATTAATCTGTCTCGCTTGTTCGGAAAATGGGTAATGTAATTGGTTTAGTTCCATCTAGAACGGGCATTGCCATTGGTCGCCTGGTAAAAGCACAGCTGCTGCACATATGCCTGGCTCCGAGTATGCGTGCTGTGCGATCATTTTTATTTTGACCACAGACGCAAAGTCGGAAACCTGTGAAGAACTACTACTCTGTCCGATATTTCATGTTTGCATCAGGGTGACAGGCTGAAAACGGCTGTTCTCTGTTTTACGGAGCCTTTATAGTTAATAATAGCACTCCAGGTGTTATACCTTCAGTCATTTTGAATTTGAATTACTTGAAAAAAAAAAAGTATTTTTCTTGTATTATTTCTGAACATATAACATGCATAAGAAAAGTTTGTACAAGATGTAGTTGTAGTTCATGCATCTTTTCTGCAGATATATTTAGCGATTTGTTTAACATTTAAATCATGTTGACAACTTCATGTGTGGTGCACTTAGAATAGAGTTTTCTTTAACTAGAGGTTTAATAAAGAAAAAGTAGCTTGAATCATGTTGTAGTTATATTTTCAAGTTGACTAGTTAAAATCGTACAAAATCGAGAATTGGTCAAATGTTCTGAGACAATCAAGATTTATTTTTTTTGCCATATCGCCCAGCAATAGAAACAAATAAAAAAACCTTCCAATTTTTAATTTCTTTATTTTTTCAATCTTTAATTGTCTGTTCTCTATAACTGAACTAAATGAACACATGTAACACTGTCTATATCCCCCATCCCCGGGGGATGTATATATTATATAGCACCTATATTATATGGCCTAAGGCAAAGAGCAAACAAATGCATGCGCGGCCACACACAGATACACAGACCTGAAGGTGTTTATATGTTATACAGCCTTGCTTGGGAGGGTTATATTGTACTATGGTTTCTTTAGGACAGGGGTCTTGAAACTTGGTCCTGGAGAGCTGGTGTCCTGCAGAGTTTAGCTCCAACCCTTATCAAACACACCTGAAATAGCTAATCTAAGCATACTAGAAACTTTCAGGCAGGTGTTTTGAGGCAAGTTGGAGCTAAACTCTGCAGGACACTGGCCTTCTAGGACTGAGTTTGGACACCCTGCTTTAGAACAAGTAACAAGTTCAAGAATGGGAACTTATGTTGCTTGTTATTTGTAATATTTTCCTTTGGCAGCACAGAATGTGATTGTTACACTATAATAAAAATACTAAAAATGTGAAGTTGCACTTCAGCTTATGTGACTTTAGTGAAATTGCTAAACCTAAAGTAAAGAAAATAGCCTTATTTGATCCTACAGTGTTGCTGCACATGCTTTTAGATCATTACAAATAATAATGCAGAATGATTATCTTAGAATAGAAGATATGCTGTCTCTTGTATCACATAAATTATAGTTCAGTATGTGGTTTTGAAGAAGATTATTTTTTTATTTCTCTGTTTTGACTGTCTCATTTGGACTTGGACTTGACTTGGACTCGAACCTCTTTGGACTTGGACTTGACTTGGACTCGAACCTCTTTGGACTCGGTCTTGACTCGGACTCGATAGTCCTGGTCTTGGACTTGTCTTGGACTCGACAAAGGTGGACTTGACTACAGCCCTAGCATGAAGTGCTCTAAAATTTCCTGGTAGATTGCTGCGTTGACTGTGGACTTCAGAAAACACAGTGGACCAACAACAGCAGATGACATGGCAGCCCAAATCATCACTGACTGTGGAAACTTCACACTGGACTTCAAGCAACATGGAATCTGTGCCTCTCCACTCTTCCTCCAGACTCTGGGACCTTGTTTCCAAATGAAATGCAAAATTTACTTTAATCTGAAAAGAGGACTTTGGACCACAGAGTTATTTTTCTCCACAGCCCAGGTAAGATGCTTCTGACGTTGTCTCTGGTTCAGAAGTGGCTTGGTAGCCCTTTTCCTGAAGATGTCTGAGCGTGGTGACTCTTGATGCACTGACTCCAGCTTCAGTCCACTCCTTGTGAAGCTCTCCCAAGTGTTTGAATCTGCTTTGCTTGACTGTATGCTCAAGCTTGCAGTCATCCCTGTTGCTTGTGCACCTTTTCCTACCCAAATTCTTCCTTCCAGTCAACTTTGCATTTATTATGCTTTGATACAGCACTCTGTAAACAGCCTCACCTTTCAGTAATGACCTTCTGTGACTTACCCTCTTTGTGGAGGGTGTCAATGTTCGTCTTCTGGATCATTGCCAAGTCAGCAGTCTTCTCCATTGTTGTGGTTTCAAAGAACAAGAGATACCCGGAATTTATACTGTATGGATGGTCATTAATTGAAACTCACATGTAAATATTCTAATATTTTGAGATACTGATTTTTGACTTACATGAGCTGTAAGCTCTAATCATCAAAATTAAAACAAAAAAACTTTTGAAATGTTTTACTTTACATGTAATGAATCTAAAATATGAAAGTTTCACTTTTTTAAATAACTTAAAAGAAAAAATGAACTTTTTCACGACATGCTAATTAATTGAGATGCACCTGTGTGTGTGTGTGTGTATATATATATATATATATATATATATATATATATATATATATATATATATATATATATATCAGTGGTTACGGAAAGTATTCAGACCCCCTTAAATTTTTCACTCTTTGTTATATTGCAGCCATTTGCTAAAATCATTTAAGTTCATTTTTTTCCTCAATGTACACACAGCACCCCATATTGACAGAAAAACACAGAATTGTTGACATTTTTGCAGATTTATTAAAAAAGAAAAACTGAAATATCACATGGTCCTAAGTATTCAGACCCTTTGCTGTGACACTCATATATTTAACTCAGGTGCTGTCCATTTCTTCTGATCATCCTTGAGATGGTTCTACACCTTCATTTGAGTCCAGCTGTGTTTGATTATACTGATTGGACTTGATTAGGAAAGCCACACACCTGTCTATATAAGACCTTACAGCTCACAGTGCATGTCAGAGCAAATGAGAATCATGAGGTCAAAGGAACTGCCTGAAGAGCTCAGAGACAGAATTGTGGCAAGGCACAGATCTGGCCAAGGTTACAAAAAAAATTCTGCTGCATTTAAGGTTCCTAAGAGCACAGTGGCCTCCATAATCCTTAAATGGAAGACGTTTGGGACGACCAGAACCCTTCCTAGAGCTGGCCGTCCAGCCAAACTGAGCTATCGGGGGAGAAGAGCCTTGGTGAGAGAGGTAAAGAAGAACCCAAAGATCACTGTGGCTGAGCTCCAGAGATGCATTCGGGAGATGGGAGAAAGTTGTAGAAAGTCAACCATCACTGCAGCCCTCCACCAGTCGGGGCTTTATGGCAGAGTGGCCCGACGGAAGCCTCTCCTCAGTGCAAGACACATGAAAGCCGCATGGAGTTTGCTAAAAAACACCTGAAGGACTCCAAGATGGTGACAAATAAGATTCTCTGGTCTGATGAGACCAAGATAGAACTTTTTGGCCTTAATTCTAAGCGGTATGTGTGGAGAAAACCAGGCACTGCTCATCACCTGTCCAATACAGTCCCAACAGTGAAGCATGGTGGTGGCAGCATCATGCTGTGGGGGTGTTTTTCAGCTGCAGGGACAGGACGACTGGTTGCAATCGAGGGAAAGATGAATGCGGCCAAGTACAGGGATATCCTGGATGAAAACCTTCTCCAGAGTGCTCAGGACCTCAGACTGGGCCGAAGGTTTACCTTCCAACAAGACAATGACCCTAAGCACACAGCTAAAATAATGAAGGAGTGGCTTCACAACAACTCCGTGACTGTTCTTGAATGGCCCAGCCAGAGCCCTGACTTAAACCCAATTGAGCATCTCTGGAGAGACCTAAAAATGGCTGTCCACCAACGTTTACCATCCAACCTGACAGAACTGGAGAGGATCTGCAAGGAGGAATGGCAGAGGATCCCCAAATCCAGGTGTGAAAAACTTGTTGCATCTTTCCCAAAAAGACTCATGGCTGTATTAAATCAAAAGGGTGCTTCTACTAAATACTGAGCAAAGGGTCTGAATACTTAGGACCATGTGATATTTCAGTTTTTCTTTTTTAATCTGCAAAAATGTCAACAATTCTGTGTTTTTCTGTCAATATGGGGTGCTGTGTGTACATCAATGAGGAAAAAAAAAAGAACTTAAATGATTTTAGCAAATGGCTGCAATATAACAGAGTGAAAAATTTAAGGGGGTCTGAATACTTTCCGTACCCACTGTGTATATATATATATATATATATATTTTAATCAAATTATATTTAGATTATAAAAGTTAATTTTATCTGCATCTCAACTACCCAGGCAGCACAAGTAAATCTGTAAGACATCTGCTAAAGATCTGGGAAACATCTGCCATGTAATCTGATAAACATCTCAGAGGCAGTTTTACATGCATTCTAATAAATGTCTATTTGACATCTGACAGGAAACGTCTTAGAGACGTATTGCAGATGAGCAAACACCCTAAAAAAATATGTCTTGCATATGTAAATGCAGACATCAAATAGACATCTCCGAGATGTACATGTGTTATTAGGCTGAGTGCTTTACTGTAAGGTACTGGTGCCACCTTCTGTAGAACTTAATGGCACTGGTGTCCTCAAATGTTAGTCTGGAGCCCTACGAAGGTGCTCGA
Source organism: Aspiorhynchus laticeps (assembly GCA_023376895.1). Lineage (NCBI taxonomy): Eukaryota > Metazoa > Chordata > Actinopteri > Cypriniformes > Cyprinidae > Aspiorhynchus > Aspiorhynchus laticeps. The sequence goes on along the minus strand of CM041793.1, from coordinate 83,480,370 downwards.
AGTCAGAAAAGTTATAACAATGTTAGAAGAATGTTGTCCATGGTATATTTCCACTGCAAAACAATAAGAAATGCCGCAAATATCACCGCAAATTTTGAGAAAAGCCACAGCAAAATCAGTCATTTTAGGCCGCAAAAATCAGAAAACAAACCCCTCGCAATCCCAGAGGGACTGACAAGAAAAGGTAGGATATGGATTTAATTGCGAACTGTTAGTACTGATTTTATAAGTAATAACTTTGATCAAATTTGCATTGAAACAGAAAAGCAGTTTACTAAAAGACAGATGCTGAATACACAAAAAAAATAAGAATAGTTTAATGTACTTTGAGTAGTCTTTATGCCATTAAGTATGCTTGTTCAGCAACCAGTTGTCTCCATCGGAACATAATTTCAGTGCAAGACAGTTAAGCCTCTGGGTTTTTCATTGTTCTGCTTTATTTACAGATAATATAGAAACGTGTTTGTGTGTAAAAATGTAAGACCCCATTAACATATATGCAATTTTACCAATGGCCAAAAAAACAAACATAACCCCTCTAAACAGATCATAGAAAAACTAAAGAATTGAAATAAACTCCCAAACTAATACAGGAGAAAACAAGATCAAAAGAAAATGGCACCCACCCGAAGCTCTTTGTCAAAGAATTGACAATTTAAATGACTTAAGAACAATATGCAGACAAATAGTAGCTTATAAACCAAAGTGTATTTCTTGTCATAAACATGCATTACAACATTAGTGTTAACAAAAGCACACAAGAGACTCATTTTAACTCTGAATTCAGGTCACATTTATCATTTTATAATTAAAGGATAAGAAAGCATGTTAAATAAGTTAACTAGTGTTGGTTATATAAAACAGCACATGCATGGTTTGAGAGATACTTCTGTGGTAACACACACACACACACACACACACACACACACACAAAACATCAAAGTTAAAGTTATGAGATTCAATTTATGTTAAAATGGTAACAGCAACTATATATAACAGTGTTCATCTGAAAGCAAAGTTTTTCAGGAGACACAGCAACCCTCTACAATGAGAGTACTCACATATGCGACTAAATTTACTTGGCTAACCCTACTGAAGAAACCGCTAAAACCAGCCTAAGCTTTAGCTGGTCTCCTGGCCAAGTTGGTTTTAGCTGGTTGGTCAGCTGGTCTCCAGCTATGACCAAGCTGTTTTCTTTTTTTTCAGCATGCAGGGAAATTGTTATTACTTGACAGCATTTGAGTTGGATGCCAAGTATAAGTTTAACACATATTTCATTACTTGACTTCACTCATTTAGAAAACTGCACACTTGAGAGTTGCACTCTCGGTCTTTTAGGCACAGTATTTTAATTAATCTCACTGGATGTGCAGCACATTTGATGCACCATGAACTGTAGTGTGAAGGCGTCCGACTCTCTGTTGCTCAGCTGAGAGAGCTCAGTGTTTCTCTCATGCATGCAAAGAGAGGGAGAGCAAAAAAGTCTTGCCATGTAGAATGTATCTGCTACATGCAAATTATAATGTGGAGTTCATTTGGAATTATTCAGACTTTAAGAAAAAGCAGAAGCCACCTCTGGTTTCTTCGGTAGTAGGCGAAAGTAATGCGCAAACGCAGACAATGTGATTAACATTCATCAACCCATCAGCTCATCAGATTGTAGTGTGTTTTAAATTTGTGTTATTTGTGTATTAGTTTATACGTGCAGGTTGCACACGTGCATTTACTTGGTTTTGCATGAATCAGTTGTTGCACAAGGTGGCAACACTGGCCCTGCCCGCTGTTTCACAGTAGATCATTAAATTAAAGAGACGTAACAACAACAACAAAATAATAGGAGAGACTGCAACAAGTGCATGTCTTTTCTCATCAAACTGAACTCTTCTTCTGCTCATTCACTAATAACAGACGTTTCTTCATTCACTCCTTTTCCTGTTGATTCTGAAAAGAAACACAGAGACAATAACAGAAATTCAAAAGAGAGAAGATCTGGAGATCAAGTCTGTAGTCGTTTCTAAGAAATCATAATGAATCAATTTACCATCAAATTACCCTTAGAAATAAAATGTACAAAATCATTTATATAACACATTGTCATTAGCACTTCTGACTCATTTTATAACTTAAATCTTGTATGATCTCTTGCTCTTTTCTCACAAACGAACATTATATTTGCGAACTCAGTCATGCACCTTCTAACATGCAAACTTAAAAGTAAAGTTCACAATGATCTTTTAACGCATTAAAATATTTACAACTTGCCCACTTCTCTTAGGACAAGCACACTTTCATTCATTTCTGATTTTTGGCAGTTTGTATTCAGAGAATTTTGTTGTATATACAGGTGCATCTCAATAAATTAGAATGTCGTGGAAAAGTTCATTTATTTCAGTAATTCAACTCAAATTGTGAAACTCGTGTATTAAATAACTTCAATGCACAGACTGAAGTAGTTTAAGTCTTTGGTTCTTTTAATTGTGATGATTTAGGCTTACATTTAACAAATACCCACCAATTCACTCTCTCAACAAATTAGAATATGGTGACATGCCAATCAGCTAATCAACTCAAAACACCTGCAAAGGTTTCCTGAGCCTTCAAAATGGTCTTTCAGTTTGGTTCACTAGGCTACACAATCATGGGGAAGACTGCTGATCATTGACACCCTTCACAAGGAGGGTAAACCACAAACATTCATTGCCAAAGAAGCTGGCTGTTCACAGAGTGCTGTATCCAAGCATGTTAACAGAAAGTTGAGTGGAAGGAAAAAGTGTGGAAGAAAAAGATGCACAACCAACCGAGAGATTTTATGAGGATAAACTTATGAGGATTGTCAAGCAAAATCGATTCAAGAATTTGGGTGAACTTCACAAGGAATGGGCTGAGGCTGGGGTCAAGGCATCAAGAGCCACCACACACAGACGTGTCAAGGAATTTGGCTACAGTTGTCGTATTCCTCTTGTTAAGCCACTCCTGAACCATAGACAACATCAGAGGTGTCTTACCTGGGCTAAGGAGAAGAAGAACTGGACTGTTGCCCAGTGGTCCAAAGTCCTCTTTTCAGATGAGAGCAAGTTTTGTATTTCATTTGGAAACCAAGGTCCTAGAGTCTGGAGGAAGGGTGGAGAAGCTCATAGCCCAAGTTGCATGAAGTCCAGTGTTAAGTTTCCACAGTCTGTGATGATTTGGGGTGCAATGTCATCTGCTGGTGTTGGTCCATTGTGTTTTTTGAAAACCAACGTCACTGCACCCGTTTACCAAGAAATTCTGGAGCACTTCATGCTTCCTTCTGCTGACCAGCTTTTTAAAGATGCTGATTTCATTTTCCAGCAGGATTTGGCACTTGCCCACACTGCCAAAAGCACCAAAAGTTGGTTAAATGACCATGGTGTTGGTGTGCTTGACTGGCCAGCAAACTCACCAGACCTGAATGGGGTATTGTCAAGAGGAAAATGAGAAACAAGAGACCAAAAAATGCAGATGAGCTGAAGGCCACTGTCAAAGAAACCTGGGCTTCCATTCCACCTCAGCAGTGCCACAAACTGATCACCTCCATGCCACGCCGAATTGAGGCAGTAATTGAAGCAAAAGGAGCCCCTACGAAGTATTGAGTACATATACAGTAAATGAACATACTTTCCAGAAGGCCAACAATTCACTAAACATTTTCTATTGGTCTTATGAAGTATTCTAATTTGTTGAGATAGTGAATTGGTGGGTTTTTGTTAAATGTGAGTCTAAATCATCACAATTAAAAGAACCAAAGACTTAAACCACTTCAGTCTGTGTGCATTGAATTTATTTAATACACGAGTTTCACAATTTGAATTGAATTACTGAAATAACTGAACTTTTCCACGACATTCTAATTTATTGAGATGCACCTGTATGACAGATCATAATGTATTTTTTTTTTTCCCCAAGGCTAGCGTATTTTTTCAACTGTTTCCAATGGAATGGAATGAGTGGACACATGGCCTAAGTGCAAGAAGCGATATATTCTACAACCCGAATTCCAGAAATGTTGGGACGTTTTTAAATTAATAAAATTAAAACTAAAAGACTTTCAAATCACATGAGCCAATATTTTATTCACAATAGAACATAGAGAACATCACAAAAACATAGAGAACATTGTTTAAACGAAGAAATTTTACACTTTTATCCACTAAATGAGCTCATTTCAAATTTGATGTCTGCTACTGGTCTAAAAAAAACTGGCACGTGGGCAACAAAGGGCTGAAAAAGCTATTGAAAAAAGCTGTTTTTTTAAAAAAAAAAGATTCAGCTGGGAGAACATCTAGCAACTAATTAAGTGAATTGACATCAGGTCTGTATAACATGATTAGCTATAAAATGGATGTCTTAGAGAGGCAGTCTCTCAGAAGTAAATATGGGCAGAGGCTCTCCAATCTGTGAAAGAGTGCACAAAAAGAATGTGGAATACTTTAAAAACTATGTTCCTCAACGTCAAATTGCAAAGGCTTTGCAAATATCATCATCTACAGTGCATAACATCATCAAAAGATTCAGAGAAACTGGAGAAATCTCTGTGCGTAAGGGACAAGGCTGAAGACCTTTGTTGGAAGCCCGTGGTCTTCGGGCCCTCAGACGACACTGCATCACTCATCGGCATGATTCTGTCATTGACATTACTAAATGGGCCCAGGAATACTTCCACAAACCACTGTCGGTAAACACAATCCACCGTGCCATCTGCAGATGCCAACCTAAGCTCTATCATCCAAAAAGGAAGCCATATGTGAACATGGTCCAGAAGCACCATCGTGTCCTGTGGGCCAAGGCTCATTTAAAATGGACTGTTTCAAAGTGGAAAAGTGTTCTATGGTCAGACGAGTCCCCTCCAGACGAGGTCTATTTCAGGAGGAAAATGCAATGGGGGAAAATGGGGGAAGTCGTGGCCTAATGGTTAGAGAGTCTGACTCGTAATCGAAAGGTTGCGAGTTCGAGTCTCGGGCCGGCAGGAATTGTAGGTGAGGGGAGTGAATGTACAGCGCTCTCTCCACCTTCAATACCACGACTGAGGTGCCCTTGAGCAAGGCAACTGCTAGGGAGCCCCCAACTGCTCCCCGGGCGCCGCAGCATAAATGGCTGCCCACTGCTCCGGGTGTGTGTTCACTGCTGTGTGTGCGCACTTTGGATGGGTCAAATGCAGAGCACAAATTCAGAGTATGGATCACCATACTTGGTCGTATGTCACTTTCACTTTCAAAACCACATACTGAAGCTATTACAACAGCATGGCTTCGCAGTAGAAGAGTCCGGGTGCTGAATTGGCCTGCCTGCAGTCCAGATATTTCACCTATAGAAAACATTTGGTGCATCATTAAACGAAAAATACGTCAAAGACGACCTCAAACTCTTCAGCAGCTGGAAACCTATATCAGGCAAGAATGGGACCAAATTCCAACACCGAAACTCATAAACTTGATGCCCAGACATCTTCAAACTGTTTTGAAAGGAAGAGGAGATGCTACACCATAGTAAACATGCCCCTGTCCCAACTATTTTGAGACCTGTAGTAGGCATCAAATTTGGAACGAGCTTTCCTGTAGCTCAAATGGTAGAGCATGGCACTAGCAACGCCAAGATCATGGGTTCGATTCCCAGGGAAAGCAAGAGCTGGTCAAATGTAAAACTGTAACTTGAATGCAATGTAAGTTGCTTTGGATAAAAGCGTCTGCTAAATGCATAAATGTAAATGTAAAATTGTAAAATTTCTCAGTTTAAACATTTGTTATGTTCTCTATGTTCTATTGTGAGTAAAATATTGGCTCATGTGATTTTAGTCATTTAGTTTTCATTTTATTCAAATTTAAAAAAATGTCCCAACATTTCCGGAATTCGGGTTGTAGTTACACTAAGTGGAAATAATGATACATTTTATTGACAATAAAATAGCAGCATTTTCTTTATCAAGGTGGCAGATAATTATACCTCAGTAAGAGGTATGTTGAAGTACATTATAAAAAAAAGTATGCAATAATACTTTTGAGTGTAAATTATATTTATTACAGTTATTAAATGGATAATGCTTTATTAGGAAAATAAAGCCCTCCCTATACCTACCCCTACCTGATAAACACTTCATTATTAACTGAAAATAAATGCATTGTCCCATCACATATCAGATTGGAAAGGCATTTATTTTCAGTCAATAATGAAGTGGATAAAGATAAAGCTTTCTAGAGCGCATGTGTACGTTAGCGTACAAATGAAGAAACCCTTGTTACACTAAAATATTAAATTAAAAAAACAACTACTCACCATGTGTACAAACTCCAGTATGTTCAGTACTGGTGTTACGGACTACAAGTCTCTTGCCATGTCTGTCTGTGACTCTCCCATCAGCACCACGTGGCCCTCCAATCGTTTGGCTAATGGGTGTGTCTCCAACAACAATGCACTTTTCTTCTTTTGTGACATCAGTACATAAAAAGATAGAAATACAAAGTTGATGTTAGATTTAGTGTGTTTGCATGTGAACGTAAGATATTGAAATTACTACACAAAGATCACAAGTGATTTTTATCAGTTTCAAACAGAAAATTCATATCTCCATTTTAGTTTGCGGCATCAAAAACAACAAAAAAATAATTATCCAAATAAAAGCAACAGAAAAGTGCAACATTTTGGGAATTGCTTGCGAGTTTCTTAAAGATTTACAGGAATATCCTGTCAAGTGAAGAGCCTTTGTCTATATTCTGTGTGAAGATGCAATGCTGTATAAAAGGCATAATAAAATACAGAAGAACAGCTAGACAGATATGGTATGTGTTTTTGTTTTGTCAACTTAATTTGTTAATTAACTTTATGGTGTAACTCAAAAGGTTTGGCTTAGAGTGATGACACTAGTGTAAGACTTGTAGAACCTCATACACTTTGATCTGAGAATGCGGAACTAAAATGCGGAAAAACTCCTCTCACCTATATGTTGTTCTTTTTCATCCATTTCCTGACTATATAATTGGCATAATACATTTTACTGATAATAAATTGTTACATTAGATTTTATTCTGACTTTGAGATTATTGACTCCAGTAGATGATGTTAAGTCCATAACATCGCAAATCTTCGCTCAGGTTAGTAACGGAAGTTAAGTTGGTCAACTTGGTTCTATGCTAATGGTCATGAGTATCATGACCTCTGGTTAGATACAGTCTTACCTTAATTAAGTGTGTAATTAAGATAGCATAGATCTTAATTAAGATCTATGTAATCTTAATTAAGATCTATGGGGACTAAATGTTCTAGAATGAGCAAAGTTGTCACTGGCCTTCTAGAATATTTGTCAATTGCCTCTGTCTAATGACCAAGACTGACAAGTTTGTAATAACAACAAAATGGAGTCAGATTAGAATTTTGAAATTAAACTACACCAGAAAGAACGAACACACAGGAAACCTTCAGCCACCACTGGATACCTTCGTTGGGCCAAATGGGTGGACCTTACACCAGCAATTGCAGGTGTAATTAAAGGGTCCAGAGAAATGTATCAGAGTAAAGTATCAATTTTCTCATTAAAATGTAGTGAAGTAAAATCAACAAATTATGTATGCTATAAAAATACTAAAAACTGTTCTCAAGTACAGCAATAAAGTATTTGCACTGTATTTCTACAAATGTACAGGTTTTAGCAAAACAACAAATCCCCTTTCTACTGAACATTTATTGTTGCACAACAAAAAAGCTTTTACACTTGCTGTATCAGTTGTAATACTTACCTATTTCTTGTTCAGAGATCTCTACATCATCTGTCAAAACTGCACACAGAATTACATTACATTAGCTAAATCCTTCATTTATGTGAATTAACAATAAAATATGCTATCCACAACATTTATTTGTTAGTGTTAAAAATAAATAAATATATATATTAGCATTAAGAAGCTTGAGGAGGACGATAAAGGGTTTTTCCACATAAATGTCATCAACAGCACTAAAAAATTAGTTTTGTTGTAAAAAAGTGTCCTTAAATATAAATATAGATACCTTTATGGAAAGTGCCTCGAGTAACATTTTAAGTACATCATTAAGAACAATGCTACAGTAAAAGCAGGGGACGGTGATGTTTTGTGAAATTTTATATCACAGTATGGGTAATTTGCTCACAGTATTGATACATAAGGTTGAAATAAGTTTGTTAAATTTTACAATTCTTGATATAAATTTCAATAATCACAGAAAAAACTAATACTGGGCTAAAAAGTTCTCAAGCTTACTCAAAAAATAAGAAAGTGAAGAAAAACATTTGATAATAAAGTAAGAACAGCATTAAAGAAATTTAATAATCTGGTGTGTAACTAAAACACTGCATAGTCTTCACGGTATGAATCAAATATGAATGGATTCTTATTAAAGATCCAAAAGTAATTCAGTCAAGAGCAGTGAGTGATTTTTCTCTTTGTCTTTTGTCATGTTATTAACATTAATGATACAGACAGCAGCAACAGGTTTATTAGACTGCTGTCTCTTTAAGATAGTGATGCCTAGTCCTATTCATTTCTGCAAACTGGCCCTTTCAGACAGTTTGATTCAATGAACTGGTTCAAAAAACGATTCATTGGTTCCTTACATTACGTATCATGACTAATATCATATCAATTAAACATTCAAATAAAGTTATTCGTGGGAATGCATATTGCTGATTATTGCCTTTCATTCACTTAAGTTAATGATATCTGTGGTCACAGTTTGATTTGCTGATCCTTCATGTTGGATATGAGTGACCAATACTGAGTAGCCTACAGCTTGGATAAGTTTCCTAAAAGTTTCGCACCTACAGCACACATTAGAGATATTGAGATTTTAATTACAGAGAATCATAAAATGCATTTTTAAATAAAAAAAGTGGAGATATGCGAATTTGCTGTCTGTGTGCACACTTCAAGTGTATGTCAGAGCGTCTTAACTGACTTTAACCCTTAAATGCATACCTCGGGTCTTTAGCAACCCTGTACATCCTTCTCTACACTCTCCCTCTTTCATTTTTTAAAGTTAGACATCAACTTTCTTAGTATTCCTCAATCTATTCATTATAAACAATATATATATATAAAAAAATAGTAAAATATAAAAGAATGCCTGTTTTCTGATATTTTTTTTTTTTGTTAAAAGTGTAAAGGGTCGCTAGAGACCCGAGGTATGTAAATGTGTATTTTTTTTTTATGCGCAACTATATTTACATATCTGATGACTCAATACGTGCAATGCATCTTTTTTCCTCAAGTTGGCACTGTTTGATACACAATGATGATGTGGTGTTTCATATGGCGTTACTTTACTGCCAAATGTCGAGAGCGCATTGTTGTAGCGCGAAAGTAGATTAATATAATGCGCAAGCGCGAATCTCCCTGCTCGCCCGCGGATTTCCTTTGCTCTCACACAAAACCGGATGCGCGCGCTCGGATGTACGTTGCTCTCGTGCAGAGAGAGTGTGCTCACTTAAAATGTGTCTCTCCTCTGGCTCAAGTGTGCCTGTGCGTTCAAACTTTGTCCTGTGCACTCGCACATCTCTCCATGCTCTTGCACTAGATATTAATTATTTTCACACTTGGATTAAAGTCAAAAGTTATCAGCCAATCAGATTTTTCTATGACTGACCAGATGAAAATACTAGGCCTAAGAGAGGGAACTGATCCTGGAATTTCTCTACAATTTAATAATATTTAGTCATATCAAATGTATATTAGAAATGGCTAGGAATCGGGTGCTTGGATTATTTATTAAAAATAAAAATAAAAACTAGTTTGTCTAATTGTTTGGTCAAACCCCTCTGAGCGATTTATCTAAACAAACAAACAAAAAAGTATATGCAGGGCTCCAGACTGCGACTAAAACGGTCGCATTTGCGACCAAAAATATTAATTTGCGAGTGATGTTTTTGCTGAGGTCGCCACTGGCGACTATATTACATGTTATGACATAAAAATTTGCATGTAAGGACTTTTTTCCTGATTGTTGTGCGATCACATCTTTTGCTTTGTTCACTTATTAAACTTAAAATTAAAAGACGATACGAATCAAAGTTTCAGTGGAAAAGAGTTTCAAACAGTCCTCGTCTCTGCCGCACAGCAGCGCTGACGCACACAGTCTGCTGAACGCAGCTCAGTTGTGCAGCGCGAGAGAGATTGAAATGATGGAGACGTGCAAGTGCAGAAAAGCCGTGTCTATTTCGTGCACATCTTGAACAAACTTCAACAGGTAAAGCTGTCAGCTCCGTGGATACTGGCAATATTGTCAACAATTCTCATTTATAATCATTACTAATATGGCTTCTTCTTATCGAGATCTTAGTCTATAGGCCTACTGTGTTAATGCGTGGACTTCATGTTGGTTATTTGAAGCGCACTTGCCATCCAGTAATCGCAAAAAGCTTTGTGCTTTGTTACTTTTTAATAAACAAAATATAAGCTTTAAAATGATGCCAAATTCATAACGAAATTCAAACAATACGGTTTTGGCGCTCTTTAATGCGGACCTCCAGCGTACACTTTCGGTAGTATAAATACAAGTAGTCCGTGTATGCGGCCGGATTGCGCGCGCGGAAAACACAGGTTTAATGCGGCAGACGCGATCTCTTTAGCGTCTCAGTTAAAGCGGCAAGTGAACCCATTATATCTTTCTATGTACTACTATAGTACGAAATGAACATGATTTAACATCAAAAGGTAGGCTATTTTATAAGAGAACCTACAGTACAACTTACTGAAATATTTCATGTAAAAGCTACTTCAGTGTTTCAAACTGAGGAAAACGTGTATAGCTTGTAAATATTGCAGCGTAATAATACATTTACCTCAGAATAACCACTCAGTGTCCATAAGCTCATCAGTTAGCTAGAAAAATAACTATATAGAGGAGCATTTAGCTATATTTATGCGCTATTGCATATTAATATTTGTACTTAATCTGCTGTCTACATGATTCAACTCCTCCTATAAAATTGCATTTTACTAATGAAGAAAAACAGACTGAATGTGTGAAAGACATGACAACATTTATAGGATGCACTGAGGAGCCCAAACTACACTCAGTGGCCAAGTGATGCTTATGATCCATGATATTGGTACAGATTCTGTGTAACGAACAATTCTTTGTGACTGTATATTTCAAGTTGGAAAAGACATTTAGTTCCCTTTAAGTGAACCTTAGTTCCCAGGTCGACCTGATCATCTACAAGATGGATTAAAATGCTGATAAAGTCAAGAAAAGATGAGACAAACACATGACAGAATGATTGAAATGTTAAAATGTAGGGAAAAATTATAATAATAAAATAAAACACTTTTATCCTGCGGCACCTAAAAAAATAATTTGGCGCCTAAGTTTTTTTCTTATAGGAGCCAATGGCTCCTTACTCGATTTTTTTGTCTGGAGCCCTGATATGATTCTTAAAGTTCATGTGGCCATACATGTATTGTGTACTTGGGTTGAAATAAATATATATATATATATATATATATATATATATATATAAAATCTGATTTAAGACATAACTAGGGTCAGATGCACTATTCCCTAAATAGCCTACTTAAGATGTGGAGCCCAAATATAACACTATAACTCTATAATGAATTTATCATATTTGTGATAACATCACTACATTATATTCTATGGGTTTAATGCATTTGCAGACAGTGTTATTAACTGTCATATAACTGTATATTCACTGTTTTAGAGGAGAGTGCCATTGAATGTGTTGCTAAAATGAAGTGAGTTTTCATGAAAAATAAAAAAATCTGACTAAAATCAGAACTGAAAACAAACACTGGATTTAAAAAAATAGATAAATAAAAAAAACTCCCAATAAATTTCCAAACAGCGATTCTATCAGAGCATTTAGTGTGTTATGATATCATCATTTACAACTATTTTTGCATTTGATGTTTGATAGGAATTGTTGTTGCAAACAACTGAGAATTTATTGCAATGATTTTAAATTCAGTTGAGATTTCTGACATATGACATAACATTGACCTTTTCTATGAAGTCTTTAGAGCCATGGGCTGTTTTTAGATAAATCGAGGGGTTTGATCAATCATAGTTGGACAGAGGTTATTTATGTACAAATCATCCATGCACCTAATTTCTAGCCATTTCAAATATACATTTGATTAACATTACTAAATATTATTAAACTGGAAAGAAATGAAAGATCCTTCTTTGATTGTCAAAATATTTCACAGAAAATAACAAAATACAAACATAAAATATATAAAGTAAAACAAAGTAGCCTACAATAACCAGTGTGTTAAAACAAAAATACAACAACAACAAAAAAAAAAAAAAAAGAAGGAAAGGCCCTAATGAAGAAATCTGTTTCAAGATATTTTTAAAAGTGCATAATGATAACTTTTGACAACGTTTAATTCAGGTGTGAAAATAATTAATCTTCATATATATATATATATATATTTATTTATTTATTTCAACCCAAGTACACAATACATGTATGGCCACATGAACTTTAAGAATCATATACTTTTTTGTTTGTTTGTTTAGATAAATCGCTCAGAGGGGTTTTACCAAACAATTAGACAAACTAGTTTTTATTTTTATTTTTAATAAATCATCCAAGCACCCGATTCCTAGCCATTTCTAATATACATTTGATATGACTAGATATTATTAAATTGTAGAGAAATTCCAGGATCAGTTCCCTCTTCACGTAGGCCTAGTATTTTCATCTGGTCAGTCATAGACAAATCTGATTGGTTGATAACTTTTGACGTTTAATCCAGGTGTGAAAATAATTAATATCTAGGCAAGAGCACGAAGAGATGTGCGAGTGCACAGGACAAAGTTTGAGCGCGCACACACACACTTGAGCAAGAGGAGAGACGTTTTAAGTGCGTACACTCTCTCTGCACGAGAGCAGCGTATATCCGAGCGCGCGCGTCCGGTTTTGTGCGAGAGCAAAGGAAGTCCGCGCGCGAGCAGGGAGATTCGCGCTCGCGCATTATATTAATCTACTTTCGCGCTACCAAAATGCGCTCTCGACATTTGGCAGTAAAATAACGCCATAGTTTCACTAATTACCTCAGGCATAAAACAAAAGAATATCATTAGCAAAAATGTAACTGGTCTGAATGGCTTTACTGCAGGGCAATTACTATACGCAATGAAATATAAATGCCATTGCCGTTTGATGGTGGATGTGGTGAATAAGCTGCCAGTGATCAAATTATTTAATATGAAGTCATTGAAAACGATAGTTTTGAGAATATAGTTGAGATCGTGAATAAGAGCCAGATGCTGAATGTACTGTGGAAGTGCGCTCTGACGATGACAGCGATGGTAAAATCATCTGCTCAAATTGAACCTTTTTAAGTTTCAAAAGGTAACGAAATATGCTTTATTTTATTCTTCTGTAATTGTTCTTAAAATATCAAGAGAGTTTTTTAGAGCAGTTAGAGATCCATCCGTGCAGGATATATACCGGGTCGCTAAAGACCCGACTATGTAATAATGATTGGTGAAACATTCATTTAAGGGTTAAACTTAATTTTTTGACAATTACTAACCGGCGGCAAATAAAATTTAACAGTACTTAAAACACATTTCTTGCTGTATTAGTTGTAAACTTACGTGCTTTTTGTTCAGAGATCTCCCTTTTATGTGTCAAAGCTACACATAGAGAAATAAGATTAGAAGTGAGTGATCAGATGAACATGTCAAACACACTGAGAAGACGCTGCATGATTCTTCATGTGCTTCTAATAATCACATCATCATCTGCATGACTTAAAAATAATATCCAACATCCACAGCACTTATTGGTTAATGTTAATTTATATAAATTTTAACATCAGTTAAGTGATGTGTCACGTCCATGACATTTTTTATATTAACTCTATACTGTAGCATTTTTTCTCTGGCTTCATCAGCTGTAATACTTACACATTTGCTTTAGTCGTTCAGAGATCTTGCCTTCATGTCACAGCACCACATTGAAACAGAAATGAAATGATTATGAGTAAATGAACAGAATAAGTTATTTAAATGACTATGCATTTTCATACATTGTTGCCATGGTTTAGTTCTATTTAAGTTCCATTATAAAAATACTTGATTGACTAATATTTCTTACTTTTTTTTTTCTTATTTAAGTCGCATTACACTTACATTTTATTACAAGTCTGGTGAGTAAAATATAAAGTTTGCAAGCCAATGGTGAATATGTCCAATGTGCAAATAGAGGTTAATTTGTAAAAAGAATTTAACACTATACAGGGACAGCAAGACTATAATATAGTTATATATAGTTCCTCCTCGGGAACTCGAGCTGCATCCGGAGACGCTTTGGGAACGCCCCCAGCATGACCGCGCTCTGAACACATGTGTAATCTGTCCAACGGATGGGCGAGACGTCACAGGCGGGTGACGTAATCGGCCAGGCAGCATAAAAGCACGTGCGGTGGAACCGGCGTCAGCTTTTGTCATTCAGCAACCGCTACTCTGTGTGTGTCTAACGATCTATGTTGTGAGTCTTATTTGGTGTTGTCTGTCTTTCACAAGCACTCAGAATAAGCTCCACGATGGCTATAAGTGCAATAATAACACTTGGGTGAGAGCAGATCGCATTACAGGCTGTGTGTTCCTCCCTGCAAACGAACTTTCTCTGCTGGGGATGCACACAGTCTGTGTTGTCTGCTTGAGAGCAGAGCAAGCAGAGTCAGCTCTCGAGGGAGCTGACTGTCAGTTGTCACTGCGTATGCTCGCTCTCAGAGGCGTTCTTTGAGAAAGGAGCCTTCACCTGCGTTCCTCGCGGTGCCGGTCCCGCTTTCGCAGAAAGAAGGCGGAGCGGTGGCTGCGCTTGTGGGGATCGCAGATGGATCAGGTGGAGGGAACGAAGACGGGTGAGCCCCTATCTTCTTCCTTTCCCCATCAGATCCAACGCCCGCTCTCTGGGTCCGGAAGCCCGCCCTGCGGTTCTTCCCCCGGAGAGAGGGCTCGACGCTCCGCCTGCCTTCCTCCAAGGAGGTGGATGTGGAGGATGTCGATGAGCTTTGTAAAGCAGCAAGCATGGTTTCATAAGCATGTTATGAACGAGAGAACGGAGTTCGCGCTATCAGCCCATAGGGAAATACGAATGGGCTGATTGTGCTCCTCCCCGCCGTATGATCTCGCGGTTCTGGTCCCGCTGTTGCCGAGGCACGGTGGCGACTGAGATCGCGGGTCATTGCACATGGATCTGGCGGATGGGCTGGAGACGGGCTCGCCCTATCTCCACCTGCATTCCTCAGATCTAGCGCTCTCGCTCGGGGCTGGAAGCCCGCGTTGCGGTTCTTCCCCCTGGGTGAGAGTGCGCTGTTGCAGCGCACGTTGCCGAGGCGACGTGCGCATTCCGGTCATTCTCGGTTCATTATATGAAACTTTTGCGTGTGATCTCGCGGTCGAGGTCCCGCTGCTGCTGAGACATGGCGCCGATTTAGATCGCGGGGATCGCACATGGATCTGGCGAACGGGTTGGAGACGGGCTCGCCCTATCTCCACCTGCATTCCTCAGATCTAGCGCTCTCTCTTGAGGTTCAGAAGCCCGTGCTGCGGCCCTTCCCTCCCCTTCTTTGAGTAAGCAAAAGCTGAGGCAACGCATGCATTGAACTTTCTCTGTTTATAGATGAATCTTTCATATCAGACCGTGTTACTTGTCTGGTTGTTTGGCTGCATTTAATTTTGAGGAATTGAATGCTGTATTTCATCTAACTTGGGAAGGTTGATATATATATATATACACACAGGAAGTATTCCTGTGGCTCAGTGGTAGAGCATTGCGTTAGCAGCGCAAAAGGTTGTGGGTTCGATTCCCAGGGAGCACACATAGTCATAAAACATGTATAGCCTGAATGCACTGTAAGTCGCTTTGGATAAAAGCGTCTGCTAAATGCATAAATGTAAATGTAAAATGTAAATGTATAGGAGCACGATGTGTGACCTCTCTTCCTCCAAGGAGGTTGAGGTGGTCAGCAGGGGCTGCTGGGCGGAGCAGCCCCAACCATGTTCCGGCTCCTTTTTTTAATGAGGGCCGGCCCCTCTGGGGAAGAGCGGCGTACACCGCGGTACACGGTGTCCGTCTCTCCTCAGTGCCCTCAGGAGATCGGTCTGCCAACCCTGCCACGTACGATGTTCCAGGGTGCAGCAATCTCCAGTGAGCACACATCTCAGTTTCTTCCGCCCGAAAACGTAGCGGAGCTGAGATGCTCGCCACCCCTTCGGGAGTCTCTAGAGCAGCTAGTTCGGCTTTATCCTGCCGGAGTGCCATTCCAGGATACCAAACTAGCCGCTCTGATTACACCAGAGGCCAGTCTCCAGAGACTGGTTCCCTTAGTAGGCATCTGGCGGTGTGGGAGCCCCTGCCAAACGTGTCTCATGGGGTCCTGCCTTGCAAGCTTTGGTTTTACCAGTCTAGGAGATGACGCGGGTCTGAGGACCGTCACTTCAACAGGAGACTTCAGCTGAGGCAGTCCTGGTGCCCATTGCCCAGGACTTATGAGGGCAGGCCCCGCTGGAGAAAAGCAGCGTACACTGCGGTATATGGTGCCCGTCTCTCCTCAGTGCCCTCAGGAAATCGGTCTGCCAACCCTGCCACGTATGGTGTTCCAGGGCGCAGCGATCTCCAGCGAGGACACATCTCAGTTTCTTCCGCCCAGGAACGTAGCGGAGCTGAGATGCTCGCCACCCTTTCGGGGGTCTCTAGAGCAGCTAGTTCAGCTTTATCCTGCCGGTGTGCCGTTCCAGAATGCCGGACTAGCTGCTCTGATTACACCAGAGGCCAGTCTCGAGAGACTGGTTCCCTTAGTAGACTAGTTGGCAGCGTGGAAACTACTGCCAAATGTGTCTCGGTGGGTCCTGCACACTGTAGAGAGAGGCTACAGAATCCAGTTTGGTTCTCCTCTGCCTCTATTCAACGGGGTGAATCCCACTCTGGTGGGCCCCGATCAGGCTCTGGTAATGGAACGAGAGGTATATACTCTCTTAAGGAAGGGGCCCATCGAGATGGTTCCTCCTCACGAAAGAGAGTCCGGGTTCTACAGCCGGTACTTCATAGTTCCAAAGAAGGATGGAGGGTTGCGTCCCATTTTAGATCTGCATCAGTTTGAACCGCTCAGTCAGCAGACTGAAGTTCAAGATGCTCAAACAGGTCGTGTCTCAGATCAAGTCCGAGGACTGGTTTGTCACGATCGATCTAAAAGACGTATACATCCATATCTCCATCCTTCCCACTCACAGGGAGTTCCTGAGGTTTGCTTTCGGAGGCGAAGCTTACCAGTATCGGGTTCTTCCCTTCGGCCTAGCACTCTCACCCCGCACTTTTACAAAGTGTGTGGATGCTGCGTTAGCTCCAGTGCAGCTACAAGGCATCTGCATACTCAATTACATCGACGATTGGTTGATTCTCGTTCAATCAGACTGGGTGGCGGCTCAATATCAAGATGTTGTTCTCGCTCACTTGAAAGTGTTGGGGTTAAGACTGAACGCCAAGAAGAGTGTGCTTTCTCCATTACAGAGAACCACTTATCTTGGTGTGGTGTGGGATTCAACCACGATGTAGGCACGTATGTCCCCTGCTCAGATCGAGTTGATCCTCACAGAAATCTGGAGAGTGAAGGAAGGCCAGTCACTCACTGTCAAGCAGTTTCAGAGGCTGCTGGGTCTGATGGCAGCTGCGTCCAAGGTGCTACCTATTGGCCTGCTGTACATGACACCCTTACAGTGGTGGCTCAAGACCAATGGGTTCTCCCGAAACCCGGTTTGCATGATCAAGGTCACGCGGCGGTGCCTACGTGCCTTAGACATGTGGAGACACCCTTGGCTCTTGTCTCAGGGCGGCGTGGGAGCTCCATGGTTCTCGGACCTGATTTCTCTCCTCGACGGCTCTCCATGGGAGATTCCCGTCAGGAGGGATCTCCTCTCACAAGCAGGGGTCTTCACCCCCACCCGGAGATGTGGAAGTTGTGGGGGTGGCCCCTGAGGGGGCGCAACTCATAGCTTCCGGTCTCTCAACCGAGGTTGTTGAGACCATCCTCCAATCCAGAGCTCCCTCAACGAGGAAACTGTACGCCTTGAAGTGGAAACTTTCACTTCATGGTGCAGAGACTGCCAGCTCGACCCAGTCAACTGCCCGATTGGTACAGTTCTGGAGTTCGTGCAGGCCTGTTCCTCCACAGGGTTAACCCACTCCACCTTGAAGGTTACGTGACGGCAATTCGGCCTACCCACACCTCTCTTGGTGGGCAATCAGTGGGCATACACCCCCTGGGTACACATTTCCTCCACAGCAGAGCTGTGTATATGGTAGGTGAGCCTCCTCTCAAGACGAGGAAACTGTACGGCCTGAAGTGTAGCACTTCATGGTGCGGATGTCGCCAGCTCGACCCAGCCAACTGCCGATTGGTACAGTTCTGGAATTCGTGCAGGTCCGTTCCTCTGCAGAGTTAACCCACTCCACCCTGAAGGCTTACGTGGCGGCTTTACCGGCCTACCGCGCCCCTCTCGGTGGCCTATCTGTGGGTAGACACCCCCTAGTTACACGTTTCCTCCAGAGACTGAGGCCTCCGGCCAGACGGTTTATGCTATGTGGTGGATCAGGATGCTATTCCATAGCCTCGAGTCCTCTGCTCTCCCCTCTTGGGGATCAAGACTCACTTCTCAGAAGTTGCCTTCGGGACGCAGGCCCCGCCCTCTTAGCCACTCTGTCTTTCTCTTGCCCTAGCTGTGCTCCATTCACACTAGGCAGGGATTTGTCAATCTGGCGGCGTGGGGATCTCGTTCCCAAAGCATCTCCGGATGCAGCTCGAGTTCCTGAAGAGGAACGTCTCAGGTTAGGTATGTAACCCTAGTTCCTCGAGGAAACGAGACGCTGCGTCTCGGGGCCATACTTCCGGCATCCCTGTGAGAGGTTGCTTCATTCCTGAAGCTGACGCCAGTTCCACCGCACGTGCTTTTATGCTGCCTGGCCAATTACTTTACCCGCCTGTGACGTCTCGCCCATCCGTTGGACAGATTACACATGTGTTCAGAGCGGGGTCACGCTCCCAAAGCGTCTCCGGACGCAGCGTCTCATTCCCTCGAGGAACTAGGGTTACATACGTAACCTGAGACGTTTTGTAAGATTTAATAGAAGTACAACAAAACACATTTGTTTACAAAAATATAAACAGTGAATATGAAAAACTATATTGTACATTTAAACTCTACTGTAGCACAATAAAGCAAAATTTTCTCTCTGTATCAGTTATAATACTTACGCAAGTCTTTTTCACAGTCATTTGCTTCATGTCACAGCAGCACATAGAAAGAGAAATGAGGAGATTTGTTGAGATGAGAAGATACTGTGTGATTCTTCATGTGCTTCTAACAATCATTTTATCGTGTGAAGGACTTTATATGAATTATCAGTAACAATTACAGTATTGTTGTATGTGTGAACATTAGTTAAAGGGGTCGTGACGTGAGTAATAAAATTATCCTTGATCTTTTGACATATAAGAGGTCTTTATACCATTAAAGGAATAGTTCACCCCAAAATGAAAATGTAAAAAAATGTACTCGCCAAGATGCAGATGAGTTTGTTTCTTCATCAAAACATATTTGGAGAAATGTAACGTTACATCGAAATGCAATGAACCCTCTGCAGTGAAAGGGTGCCGTCAGAAGGAGAGCCCAAACAGCTGATAAAAACATCACAGTAATCCACACGTAATCCACACCACTCCAATTCATCAAATAACGTCTTGTGAAGCGAAAAGCTGTGTGTTTGTAAGAAACAGCAGTGCTCAATGAGACCATCATGAGTGATGACATGATGAGGATCCAGCACATCAGATTTCAAGGCAAAATCAGAAAGTGCTCTGTCCCAACTTTTAAGTTAAGGTGGCTAGAGATGGAACTAAACATGGAAACTGCAACAAGGACTCAAATCTAATTTCCCTGCATACTGTGCTCAGCTGTTTTGGGGACAAATTTAATGTGCTGATGTTTATTTGTTACATGTCTAAGGGCCAGATTTACTAACAGCTTTCGCCAGCACAAACTGTCTTTTGGCATTAAAATATTACCGTCAGGATTTGCTAAAGATGTGCAATGAAGAATTAGCGCTGGAAAGGCTGTGACAGTTATTTTAGCGCCTGACCTTACTGAATATGCATTTGTAGGAGTTTTCCTTTCAGATGCAGAATTTATAGGAGGAGAGTATTCAAATGAATCACGCAACGCGATTTACTAACGTTTGCGCTCGTCAAATTACTGCTATTTGCACCATTATTTAACATCAAAAAAAGCATTTCTTAAAGCTGGCGGTAATTTGCGCTGCTCTTGGTAGATTGCTCTGGTCATTATGGAAATGATCTGACTGCGTCTGTGTTTTTTAATGTGCGCATTGTCAGTAAATCACATGCAGAATTTTCCCCTCCCATCGGCACTTTTATGGAATTGTGCTCTAATGCTAATTTGCCCTTTTTAGTAAATCTGGCCCTTAAAGTTTAAAAAGGGCCTAATTAGAAATTGAAATTAAGATTTTACAGTTTTTGTGTTTATAAGAAGTAACTAAACATGAGAACAATTTAAGTGTAGCTTAAAGGGTAACTCTGCTAATGTGAAAACATGGCTTTCTGTATACAAGTCAAATCACTTGCCCCACCTGAAGTTACAGATTTCAAACATGTGGAAGTAGGAGGGCTGCAAAGCAAAAGAGTCAAAACTCTAATGGAAAAGGGAAGAGAACTTAAAAAAAGAGAAGTTAAAGGGTGTACAACTGCGGTACAGAATGATCTATGAGAGATGGAGGTATAATGCAAGACTAGGCAAGGAAATATTGTTGGATGAGGCTTCCCGAGATGAGCTGAATTAATTGACTGAGAACATAGAAAGCTGCTGCTCTGAGGTAAAGGCCATTTATGAAGAGCTACATCGAATGCAGACTCCTGAACAACACTTGTGATGCAGGATTGACAAAAGAGCATTGCTTTCAGAATTCAGCAATGCCAAAAAGCAAACAGAACTAATTATAATCACTTACAGTGTCTACACTGAACACAGAGTACAGATGCACTGTCATTTCTGACGTACTACACACACTTGAGTCTGCTGACAACAGAACAAATGAAGAGTAGAACAATGTTCATTTTGATGTGTCCAGTTTAAACAGCTTGTTTGTGTCTCTACACACTTCAGGAAGACCCAAGCATCAGAAACAAGTGGATGGTTTATTTTAATGGCATCCCGGATCACATTGAAGAATTATGTTTGTTCTGAGCATTTTGTTTTGTAAACGAGGCAGTGTAATGGAGAGCTTGCAAGAAGCTTTGTTAAAAGATGAAGCAGCAGCTGCATCACAAACCGTGAGTTAACAATTTCATACATTTTGTCAGTAAATTATGGTTTTATCACACTTATTCACAAGCAGTAGTGAGAAAGTGTTGACACTTTTTCCTACACCATGACATTAACCAATCATATCAGTGACCATTTACTGACAAGCCTTAAAAGGACCCATTTTTTTTACTTTTGTTTGTTCTAATCAAACAAAAGTTTGAAAGATTCTACTATAGCACAACAAAGCTAATTTTCTCCTGTTGCTGTAGCTTTAATACTTACACATTTGCTTTAGTTGTTCAGAGATCTCCGCTTCATGTCACAGCAGCACATAGAAAGATAAAAATGAGGAGATAAGTGAGTGATCAGATGAACATGACAGAAACACTGAGAAGATACTGTGTGATTATTCATGTGCTTTTAATAATCACTTCATCATCTGCATTAATTGATTTATCAGTAGCAATTGCAGTAATGTTATATATCACAATGTTTTATGTGATTCTATCATAAATATATTAATATCAGCTGGACAATCACACACTTCATTAATAGTTGCACTAAATCAAACACGCAGAACTAAGGGTAAAAACATACTCACAATGAATTATCATAGTATACATATATTAAACTCTACTGTTGCACAATAAAGCTAATTTTTCTCTCTGTAAGAGCTGTAAAACTTACACATTTCCTTTAGTTTTTCAGAGATCTTCACTTCATGTCGCAGCAGCACATACAAACAGAGAAATTGAGATTGTGAGTAAATGAACAGATGAACATGTCAGAAACACCTGCTTCTAATTCTCATTTCATCATCTGTACAGCTTTATATTTATGATCAGTAACAAATACAGCACGGTCTCTCAACTTTAGCTCCAACCCTGATCAAAATGACATGCCTGTAGCTTTCTAGTAATCCTGAAGACCTTGATTAGATTGTTCAGGTGTATTTGGTTGGATTTGGAGCAAAACTTGAGGAACAGAATTCAGAACTACTGAATTACAGTAATGTTCTATGTATTAAAGCCATCATTAATGTAAATTAATGTGAACAATATTTCCACAGCATTTACCGTGTCAGGTAAATGTATATTTAGAAACTTTATAATATATAACGACGATGAAAAATCATATTATAGATTTAAACTGCTGTAGCACAATAAAGCAATTTTTTCTCTGGCTGTATTAGCTGTAGTACTTACATGTTTGATGGTGTTCAGATATCTCAGCTACATGTGTCACAGCAGCACATAGAAACAGGGAAATAAGATAATGATAAATGATTTTGCAGATGAACATTTGGATACTGTGATTCTTTAGTGCTTTAATAATTACTTCATGTAAATAACTTCTTATTAACAATATGATACATCTTACAGTAATGTGTTAATTGGGCTAGTTTTATATATATATATATATATATATATATATATATATATATATATATATATATATATATATATATATATATATATACACACACACACACAGGTGCTGGTCATATAATTAGAATATCATCAAAAAGTTGATTTATTTCACTAATTCCATTCAAAAAGTTAAACTTGTATAATGTATACATTCATTCCACACAGACTGATATATTTCAAGTGTTTATTTCTTTTAATTTTGATGATTATATGTGACAACTAATGAAAACCCCAAATTCAATATCTCAGAAAATTAGAATATTGTGAAAAGGTTCAATATTGAAGACACCTGGTGCCACACTCTAATCAGCTAATTAACTCAAAACACCTGCAAAGGCCTTTAAATGGTCTCTCAGTCTAGTTCTGTAGGCTACACAATCATGGGGAAGACTGCTGACTTGACAGTTGTCCAAAAGATGACCATTGACACCTTGCACAAGGAGGGCAAGACACAAAAGGTCATTGCAAAAGAGGCTCACAGAGCTCTGTGTCCAAGCACATTAATAGAGAGGCGAAGGGAAGGAAAAGATGTGGTAGAAAAAAAGTGTACAAGCAATAGGGATAACCGCACCCTGGAGAGGATTGTGAAACAAAACCCATTCAAAAATGTGGGGGAGATTCACAAAGAGTGGACTGCAGCTGGAGTCAGTGCTTCAAGAACCACTACGCACAGACGTATGCAAGACATGGGTTTCAGGGTCCATGTCAAGCCACTCTTGAACAACAGACAGCGTCAGAAGCGTCTCGCCTGGGCTAAAGACAAAAAGGACTGGACTGTTGCTGAGTGGTCCAATGTAATGTTCTCTGATGAAAGTAAATTTAGCATTTCCTTTGGAAATCAGGGTCCCAGAGTCTGGAGGAAAAGAGGAGAGGCACAGAATCCACGTTGCTTGAGGTCCAGTGTAAAGTTTCCACAGTCAGTGATGGTTTGGGGTGCCATGTCATCTGCTGGTGTGTTCATACTTCATGTTCATACTTTTCAGTTGGCCAAGATTTCTAAAAATCCTTTCTTTGTATTGGTCTTAAGTAATATTCTAATTTTCTGAGATACTAAATTTGGGGTTTTCATTAGTTGTCAGTTATAATCATCAAAATTAAAAGAAATAAACACTTGAAATATATCAGTCTGTGTGGAATGAATGTATACATTATACAAGTTTCACTTTTTGAATGGAATTAGTGAAATAAATCAACTTTTTGATATTCTAATTATATGACCAGCACCTGTATGTATGTATGTATGTATGTATATATATATATATATATATATATATATATATATATATATATATGAGAATTAATTGAATAATTTAAAAAGTCCACTTTAAATACCCGGATGATGCACTTGAAATGTTGGACACAGTGTTGGGGGTAATGCATTACAGTAACACAAGTTACCTAATCAGATTACTTGTTTTAAGTGACTAGTAAAGTAAACCATTAGCTTTTAATTTACAAGAAAATATGAGAGGTACTTTTTTTGAAAAAAGCAACGTCAGTTTCTTTGTTTTCTACAGTGGCCGAGAGAGCTCAATACACTGCAAATTAAAAAAAAGAATACTAAAAACATGCAAATAAAAAGCGATTTTACATTTGCCAAAATAGAACTTTGTATCTAAAAAAAAATAAAAATAAAGAAGCCCAGCTCAGATGACAAAAGTAACGGAAAAGTAATGTAACGCATTACTTTCTATAAAAAGTAACTAAGTAATGTAATTAGTTACTTTTATAGGGAGTAACGCAATATTGTACTAAATTGCTTTTAAAAGTAACTTTCACTTTCACTGGGAACTTCATGCACTCATTCACAGCTTTAATTACATAGCAGAGGGGGAAAGCTATCAGACTCCGATTATGAAAAACAAAAATAACTATAAAATTGACATTACACGGTTGAGTATAGTGAATAAGTACATAGTGTATAGTGCCTCATTTGGCACTCCAATCTGTTCCATTTACCCACCCTAAACAAGACATTAAAAAAAAACATGTGAATGGTCAGAATAAAAATATACAATTTATCTTTAAAATGTAGTGAAGTTAAAGTCGACAAAATACACCGTAACCAACCTTGTTTTCATAGTACATTTATGAACTAATTTTGCACAATAAAACTCTTGCTGCATCAGTTTTAATACTTACTTAATTCTTTTTCACAGTCCTCCGCTTCATGTTACAGCAGTACAAAGAAACAAAAATTATAAAATTATAAGTGAATGATCAGACAGAAACACTGAGAAAATACTGTGTGATTCTTCATGAACTTCTGATAATCATTGTGTAAAATACTTTATATGAATTATCAGTAACAATTACAGTAATGTTGTATGAGTGAACATTAGTTAAATCAATGTGTATTTGCAACAAACAATACAGAAACACTTTACAATATGGATTCATCTGTTAACATTATTTAACTACTTTAGTTAATATGAACTAACAATGAAAAATACTTAATGTTACTTTGAACATTTACTCATATATTGTTAAAATCAAAAGTTATACCTGTAAATATTATTTAATGGATCTGATCTAACATGAACTAATAATGAACAGTTTCTTATTAATTAACATTGAAGATGTTAGGTATTAACCAACTAAAACAAATGGCTTGCTCAGTGTTAATGTTTGCAAATGCATTACCTATCATTAACTAATAGGACTTTATTGTTAAGTGTCACCAATAATACTTATCACATAATTTACTAGTAAATATTCATTTATATATTTTAAACAATAGTTAAATAATGTGTCACACCCATTACTTTTTATATTAAATTCAACTTACTCATTTGCTTTAGTTGTGCGGAGATCTTGGCTTCATGTCACAGCAGCACATAGAAACAGAAATAAAGAGATTATAAGTAAATGAACAGAAGAACATGACAGAAACACTGAGAAGATACTGTGTGATTCTTCATATGCTTCTAAATCACTTCATCATCTGCATGACTTTTTTATTAATAATCAGTAATGCTGCATCTGAGCTGCAATAATAGGTCTGTAAAAATATCTAAATACCAATTCAGATGCAGGTTATGAAAAAAAAAAACCCCGGCTGTTGTAGCCTAAAAGTTGCATCAAATCATGCTGTCTGAATAAAACTAAACTATAACAAGTCTCCTATCCAATTCTTTCAAATTTTGTCAATTTAATCACAAAATTCAAACTATACATTCAATTCTTAATGTGGCATGACAGATCGCCTCAGTAAATGCAGCAGTGAGGAACACAAGTGAACCTATCATCTCTTCCTCTACTACTAGTTATAGCATGAAATAAACATGAATGAACATCAGAAGGAAAGAACCATGGAAAGAAGTCAATAAAACAGCTTGTACAGCCAATTCCATGTAAAGTTTTAGTTTCAGTTTTAAGTCGATTAACTGAGGTCAAAGTTTAATACACAGTAGAGGTCTCTGTTAAAGTTTTAAAAGCATTTTATCCACCTTTTTCCTACGCCCTATGATATTTTGGGGACGTGAGGATTTGAGGAGAAAAACGAGATTCTTAGTACAATAATTATTCATGGGATATGTATTATATCAGGAGAGCAGACCACAAATGTGCAGTACATGTTGTCTTTTTTTCATATAGTTACAGTGGAATATGAAGGAAAAATGAATAAGGAGAAAAAGAATGCAGCGAAGTGAGAAGAGCTCTTGCCACAGATACTCTTGTTAAACCATGTCACATTAAAATAGTGTTACGTTATTCTCCTGACATCTGAAAATAGAACATAAATCAGCTCATTCAGTCAAACTGGCAGATAAGATTTATTTGTAGTGCAACCTTGAGTTGAAATTATTTGTTTCAGTCCTTTTAAATGGAACATCCCCAAACTGGAAGTGCATCCCATAAGATAAATTACAAAAGGCTTGCTAGGAAAAAAGGTGGATACACATTTCCATAGTCAGATAAATTCTGCTTTGAGAACAGTCATTTCCATAACAGTGTTTCTTCCTCTGAAATGTGAAAATATTTATTGTTCTGTGGAGAGCTAACCCTTCTCAATTTGGTGGATATTGTTGCTTCTGGTTTTGTGAATTGTAATTCACAGAAAGTAGACAACATATTTTGTCACCCAAAAACTCACCTTTTTGGCCACGTCTGTAATGCATGTATTTCCCTCATCTAAAATATACAACTCGTTTATAGGCTGACATTTCTCTGATATCTGGACTAGATTGCCAGAAAAATATAAATAGGGTTCAATTGACTGAAAATGTCACACCTATAATGCTGGAGTTGCTCAAATGTTGATGAAAAATCATATTAAACATTTAAATTCTACTGTAGCACAATAAAGCTCATTTTCTCCTGTTGTTTAAGCTGTAATACTTACACATTTGCTTTAGTTTTCCAGAGATTTCCGCTTCATGTCACAGCAGCACATAGAAACAGAAAACACTTCATTAATTACTGCATTAAATCAAACACAAGCAGAACTGACGATGAGAAAGCATATATACATTTACTGTAGCACAGTAAAGTTCACTTTTCTTTGGCTGTATTAGCTGTAATACTTACAAGTTTCATTTTGTTGTGCAGAGATCTTCGCTTCATGTCACAGCAGCACATGGAAAGAGAAATGAGATGATTATAAGTGAATGAACAGATGAACTTGACACTAAGGCATGACATACATCAAATTACTAAATAAATCTACTATTTACTCACCATGTTCTTCCAAACCTGTATGGCTAGATAATAAAAGTCTTAATGCAGCTCTTTTTCATGCAATGAGAGTTTATCATGACCATCGAAAAGATCAAAAATATAATTTGAAACACCAGAAAAGTACAATAAATCTCCAAATGACTTGTGAACTAGGTAAGTCTTGCTAATATGAAAGCTTTCTGTGCAGTTTAAGTGGTATTTTACATTTACATCTACTGTAATGCAACAACAATTTTTTTTTCCATTTCTGTCTGTATCATCTGTATTACTTACACTTTTGATTTTTTAGTTCAGAGGTCTTGTTACAATAAAGTACAACACCAGCAGCTGCAGCTGCAGCCATTAGCAGTAGAAGAACAACAATCCCTGCTACAGCACCTGGAGACAGTCCTGGTTCTAATGATAAAAGAGACAGTCATTAGTGTGAATATGTGTCTGATCTATAACAAACACTATTGAGTTCTGAAAGTTAGTGTGTAATATCTTTGTATACTGAAGTTTTACTATATTAAGGGAAGGTTTGATTCCTCATGATCAGATCCCTTTAAACTCACATCATCTGAATTATTCACAGACAGATGATAAACAATCGTTACAATCAGACTTGAGTTCCTCACCACTGACAGTAACAGTGAATCTCTTGTATGAAGTCTGTTTGTTGCTGCTGATCTTCACTGTATAAAGTCCAGAGTCTGTGGTTCTGGTGTTTGTGATGATCAGAGATCCGGTCTGATCATTCAGCTCCAGTCTGTCTCTGAATCTCTCTTCAGTATCATATAATGTTGAGCTCTTGGCCTCTTTCTCACTTTTAGCTATGAGTTTTCCTTCATCTCCAAACCTCCACACTATCAGTTCATCTCCTTGTAGTTGAGGAACACGAAGAGTGACAGGATCTCCCTCCATCACTGACATGATCTTCATTTCAGCTTCAGCCCCAGCAATAACAGATGGAGGCTCTACAAGAAACAGATTCACAGACAGAAAATAATATACTGTAATAACACTGTTACTGGCACTAGAATATTAATCCTTACAGATTAGTTCATTTTATGGTTACTACAAAAGGAATATGCAGATTAATAAAAGTAGTATCAAGTTGAACGTAGAACAATTACAGCTGGCTGACGAATTTGATTGGCCATGAGGCATCTTATTCCATATCACAACAAAGGGACATGTTTGACCCTGGACCACAAAACCAGTCTTAAGTAGCACGGGTATATTTGTAGCAATAGCCAACAATACATTGTACGGGTCAAAATTATCGATGTTTCTTTTATGCAAAAAATAATTAGGATATTAAGTAAAGATCATGTTCCATGAAGATATTTTGTAAATTTCCTACTGTAAATATATCTAAACTTAATTTTTGATTAGTAATATGCATCGCTAAGAACTTAATTTGGACAACTTTAAAGGCGATTTTCTCAATATTTTGATTTATTCAAATAGTTGTATCTTGGCCAAATATCGTCTACAACTATCCAAACAAACCATACATCAATGGAAAGCTTATTTATTCAGCTTTCAGATGATGTATAAATCACAATATCCAAATCACAATAACCCTTTTGACTGGTTTTGTGGTCCAGGGTCACATTTCACTGTTTGAATCACTGCACGTATCTGTGTTCAAAAGATAGAATAACAATTAATTTTGTTATACAACAAGCAATCCTGCTTTGAGTTGTTTCAATACTGTTACTGAAGGAATGAAACTAAAAAGAAAATTAAAAACATCTAATTATTCAAAAATATAAATATCCTCACCATAGACAGTAACACTAAACTTAATATATGAGGTTCCAGTGTTGTGGCTGATTTCTGCTTTATAAAGTCCAGAGTGATTGGTTCTGGTGTTTGTGATGGTGAGAGATCCAGTCTGATCCAGCTTCAGTCTGTCTCTAAATACCTCATAATCTTCATATGAGATTTCATTTCCATCAATTTGAGCAATGGTGGAACCTTTATCTCCAAACCTCCACTCTATCAGATAAAGTCTCTGTATTTTAGTAAGATCAGGGTTTAGTGTGACAGAATCTCCCTCCATCACTGACACAGACTTCACTTCATCTGTTTCAGCAGCAAACAAACCTGCAGAACAAACAGAAACAGTTTCTCAAAGATTACACTCATACAACACTGCTGGTAATGATGTTAAAGGTTTATTCATGATCATTTATTCTTGTCTCATTTACATTGTCTGATTTAATGATGTGATCTTTGTTTACGTTCTTTTGTGCCTGAGACACCAAATAGCACCTGGTTCCCTAAGTTTTAAGTTAATTTATTCGTACACAAAATCGGGGGTGGTTTATCTGTATAGCATAGTATGACACTCGTTCCCTTACGAAAATTAACCATGGCTTTATTATTTTAAAAAAAATTAACCATGTTTGGCGTATTGCCATTTATAACCACGGTTAACTGCAAATACCATGGTTAAACTATGGTTAGTGTAGCAAAGCCATGGCTAATTTGTGGTTACCATGGTTTATCTATGGTTTTATTTGCAGCAAAACTATGGTTAAGTTTGGTATCGTTGCCCCAAATGCGGTTTCCGGTTTAAGTGAAACCGAAAGTGTTGAAAGAACAAAGAGAATTGCGCACTTACCACACATTATTAGCAAAAACAGAACGATTTTTAAATTGGTCTTCATAACGTTGAAGCTTACATGATCTGATTTCGATGGATAGTATTAATATTATTAACATACGTTTTTATGTACATGATGGTTTATGTGCTGATAAAAAAAAATAAACTGTAACTTTTCCCAACACTGTAGCAGAATGGCCGCAGATGTCGTCTTCGTCTTCCTCCTCCTCTTCCTTTTCCTCTTTTTCTTCTTCTTATTTGAGGTTTAAAGGCGGCTTGCATCCATAAGCGTTGCATTACTGCCATCTTCCGGTTGATTTTTATGCATTCCAGTTTTTTTTTTTTTTTTTTTTTTCGTCATATTCCAGAAAGCAGGTTATATGACATACCCAGGAATGTTTAAGGATAAGCGGATAAACTCAGCTTTTCGTTCCAAAAACGGAGACTTTCAGGGTATGTAAGTAGCCATAGCAACTTATTTCTGAACATAACCTGCTCCGGAGTAGGTTCTGTTTCAGGGTTAGTTCACTTCAGAGCTATCAGCGCATGTGTGACCTACTGACGAGAGTCCAGTGGGCGTGACAGATTTAGCACAATATTACATGTAATTTACAATATTTATTATATATACAATGTATAGGCCTATATGACACATGTCCTCTCCAGGCAAATTTGTAACATCATTAATTGATTGGAACCTCTTAATAATTGCCCTGATGGTGAAATTTGGGATTTTCAATGCTTTAGCTCTTTTCTTTGGTTTTACTCCTTGTGATGGACGATTAAGGAAATTTGGCTTTTGTGTTCCTCATATTTATAATCCTGTGCGACAGAAAATCATGGCTGGACAATTTCATGTTCCTAGTCATGATGTGCTAAAAAATGTAAATATGAATGGGAATATACTTCAGAGATATTTTACTCATAAAAATTTCTAGGGTGCCGATAATTGTGGCCAATGTGAACTAGAGAATAATAATAATAATAATAATAATAATAATAATAATAATGAGATCCCCCCCACACTTTCCATTGTTTTACTTAAATGAATTGTTAGAATTTTGTGAATTTTGAATGAAAAACAATCCAGATTTATTTCTACAGCTGCCTTTGCTCATATTGCTCATTTCCACAGCTGCCTTTGCTTCTTAAAAGATTTTTCATTGGATACTTTTTTACTCTTACTCAAGTATCTATTAGGATTGTTACTTTTACTCTTACTTGAGTAATTATTTATGTAAGTACTTGTACTTTTACTTGAGTACAGTTTTTGGCTACTCTACCCAACTCTAATTACATTATGTATTTTTATTATATTGTATTATATCATTTCGTTATAATAATTCGTCTCCTCCAGAGAGACGTATGAAGACGCCATTTTAGAGAGTATAATGCATGCTTGCACTTTGAATTCAAGATCAAAGCGTGCGCATTCTTCAATATACTCTCCAAAATGGCATCCTAGGGTAACGTGGAGGAGACGAATTGTTGAATGAAATTGTTATTTTTGTTTTCTTTGCACACAAAAAGTATTCTCGCGAGGATCACGTGACCCTTCGACGGCGATGCAGGCTTAGTCTTTCGCTCTGCTCACTTTGCCACATATTGTATTATCCTGTCAGTAAATTTTAAACCACTCTGCATTGGACCCATCATGAGTGCTAAGGCTGACAAAGGCAATCAGAAAAGAGAGATTGAGCAATCGCCAATGAAGAAAAAATTCAGAGATTCCACCATCTCCAGAGAGGACCTCGACGATGCTATTGCTAACAGCATTAAATTAGCACTTAAAGAGCAGCAAAGCACTTTGAATTCGGTTGTGAATTCGGCAGTAAGAGATGCGATGGACTGATGCGGCCGCTGTCTCTCCGGCCCGGCGGGAGGGGCTTGATGGCCGGGATGGAGGCGGTCCTAGCTGCCCAGGAGGGGATGATGGCAGGATATGGCAAGCCGTGGTAGCATTTAATCTATAAGCCAAAGCCAGTCGAGATGGCGGTGTGAGTGCACGCTCGCTTCGGAGCTGTTCACCTTCAAACTTGCATATTAGTGATTCTTAGTTACTTTAAGTATATTCTTGGAGATACTTTAATGCAGAGTTGAGTGCACCGTGTCAACTTATTGTTAAGATTGTATCGTGTAGAATTCTCGCATATTAACGATAGGCTACACGTGGGGAAAAACCTCGGCTAACAGCATCGCTAGCATACCACAACTACGGCATCATGCAGGTAGAGGTACCGACGGATAATCCGCTTGTGAACAACCTACACGACTACCACATGGCGGATGCTCCTGTGATCTCCATCGGGGACCCAGATTTTCCCCCTTTCCCCATAACTCCTTCCACAACTCCCTCTAAACCTCCTGCACCAAAAAGATTGAAGCCGCAGCGCTCCGGTGATCTAGACAGCGATGGTATTGTACAGAGAATCTCAGTCATCTTCAACACGAGAATCGACTCTCTGGAAAAGAGTGTGGAGAAAATGATTTCTAACAATACACTGAAGATTGAGGGGCTAAAGAAGACTGTTGATTTTGCCTGCGCCGAGATCCGTGAAGTGAAAGGTAAAGTGACACACATTGATGACCGAGTCAACGCGGCGGAGAGAAAGACGAGCCTACTGGAACAACGAATTACTGAGCTGGAAAACTACTCGCGACGGTGGAACCTGCGACTCTACGGTATGGCTGAAAACAAAGACCAGAACGTACGCCAAGAGGTTATTCACATCTGTCAGTCTATCCTGCCGGAGCTCAAGGCCAAACTCCCTGATGTTATTGACTCAGTGCACCGTCTTGGCCAACTAAAGAAAGGTGCCACCAAGCCACGAGGGATAATTCTACAGTTTGGTGCTCGTATTTACCGCGACGCTGTCTGGAAGGCTGCAAAGAAGTCCACCTTCCTGCAAAACAACAAGTTACGGTTTGCCGAAGACCTGACCCCAGCTGTCAGAGAGCGAAGGATGCAGCTGCGGCCACTGGTGGCTAAAGCGCGAGAGCAAGGGAAGGTTGCTTACTTCATGGGAGGTCGAGCCTTTGCCAACGGGACTGAACTGTTTCCAGACTGAAAGTGGTAAACGTCACACATGTCAACATGTGCCTTAAGCCGAGTTAAGCTATAATATCCTTAATGCTTTCCATTTCACTGGGTGTATGTTTTTCTATCTGTTATGAGAAACACTATATTTTTTCACAAGGGAAGAAGGAAAAAAAAAAACAAAAAAAAAGGTTTTTTTTTTTTTAAGGGTTGTTGAGCACTCTAATGACACAAATGAATATGTTTACAAGACAACTAATATTACATCCTGTTCAATTTTGTGCAATGTCTATAGGCTAACATTTTGTCTATTTATTGCTAATAACTGGTATGTGTTAAGTTGTCGACTGAGAAC
Organism: Aspiorhynchus laticeps; assembly: GCA_023376895.1. NCBI lineage: Eukaryota > Metazoa > Chordata > Actinopteri > Cypriniformes > Cyprinidae > Aspiorhynchus > Aspiorhynchus laticeps. The sequence continues at coordinate 83,446,936 of CM041793.1, read as the reverse complement.
CTAGGTATCTCCTTAGTTTTCACTGTTTCACTAAGTTTCGCTATGCACCTATTTATTTATCTAGTTATTTGGTGCAGCTCTGTACAGTAAGGTTAAATTCTAATCTCATCCAAACTTTACTTCTTACATTGTTCTATCCGTTGTTGTTAATACGTCTTTATCTATCGTTACTCTCAATGCCAGGGGAATAAGAAATATTGTTAAGCGCAAGGCGTTATTTTTGTTTGTCAAGCAGCACAAATCCGATTTCTGTTTCATTCAAGAGTCCGGACGATGGTAGATTATGGAGATCCCAATGGGGAAATGATCTATGGCAGGCTCATGGGTCTGAACACTCTGCTGGTGTTGTGACTCTAAAATATAATTTTCCAGGGGCTATTCTTCTTTCTGTCAGTGATACATCAGGTCATTTTATTTTTCAAGTATTAACCATTGAAAATTTTACTTTGATAGTTATTAACATATATGGCTATAATTCTAACCATGAGAACGACATAATGCTTGAAATTTTAGAGAAGCATATACTAAATGCCCTTAATAATTTTCCAAATTCAGGTATAGTAATAGGGGGGGATTTTAACATGATTCTGGATCACAATATTGACTGTTGGCCTCCACGTGCTTCCACTGCAGTAAATAGTAACTTAACTTTATTTATGCAAAAATTTAACTTGATTGATGTATGGAGATTTAACAATCCTAACATAAGTGCTTTTACTTGGAGTAATAAAAATGCCACCAGACGTTCACGATTGGACTATTGGTTAGTTTCTGATCATTTGAATACTGATAAAATATCAGTCAATATCATCACAACCCCATTAACAGATCATAATGCAGTCTCCATCTTTATCCCCTTGCACTCTGCCCCCTCCACAAGCTGTAGGAATGCTTACTGGAAGCTAAACAGTTCACTTCTAAAACACGATGAGGTAAAATCTGACATTAAAAATCTAATATTGAAATTTTGGAATAAAGCAAAGTCAGAGGATGCTTTTGGTAGCAATTGGGAACTTCTGAAATTTAAAGCTGGACAATATTTGAGGAATTATGGTAGTATCTTATCCAAAAATCGTAAATTGGAGGAAGAAAGAGTGATCTCTAAAATTATCTCCTTGTACCAGAAGGACCCTGCAGATTTAGCAGAAGAGGAACGACTAACTTTATTTTCGGAACAACTTAAACTTAATGAGATGTACTCCAACAAAGCAAAAGGTGCCTTTATAAGGTCAAGAAAAAGATGGATTGAAGAAGGGGAGCAGAACTCTGCCTATTTTTTCGGATTAGAAAGATATCATGGGAAATCTAAATTAATCCAGCAATTTAATATTAACAATACTATAATTGATAATCCGAAGAGTATAGCTGTTTTCTGTGCGGATTTCTATAGAAATCTATACAAATCCAAATATTGCCATCAATCAACCACTGCTTTCTTAGACTCTCTTTTCGTCACTCCAATTTCTCAAGATGATAGGGAACTCTGCGATGACCCTATAACCTTGCAAGAAGTTACATTTGCAATTGATCATTGTAAAACTAACAAGTCTCCTGGAGTTGATGGCCTCTCTGCAGAGTTTTATCAGGCTTTTACACAAGATTTAGCTCCCTTTCTACTTGAAGTAATATTACAAAGTGTTGGTAATGGTTCTCTACCTCCTTTGCTGACACAAGGCTTAATTACGTTAATCCCCAAACCCAAAAAGGATCCACTGTTTATAGATAATTGGCGACCTATCTCATTACTTAACACTGACTACAAAATTTTTGCCTCAATTATTGCAAAACGTTTAAAGAATGTTTTAGACCCTATTATTGATGAAGTGCAATCAGGATTCATGAGAAAAAGACACATCTCAAACAATATTCGGCTTGTCTTAGATATAATTGATTATTCATTTTTATGTCCTGATGATAGTTTTATCTTATTTTTGGACTTCTATAAAGCCTTTGACACAGTAGAACACAACTTTATATTTCAAACTATTGAGAAATTTGGTTTTGGTGATTTTTTTTTTTGTAAAGCTTTTAGAACAATGTACTGTAAAGGCAATAGCTCTATTAGACTAAAAAATGGGACCTCGCCAAGATTTGAGCTGCAGAGAGGCATCCGTCAGGGCTGCCCTGCCTCCCCCTACCTATTCATTTTATGTACTCAACTTCTTTCCACTCACATTAAAAGTAGTGCTCTAAAAGGAATTTCAATTGCAGAAAGAGAAGTTATCCTCACCCAACTAGCAGATGATACTACATTATTTTTAAAAGATGCCAGCCAAGTGCCTATCGCTATCAAAACAATAGAATTATTTTCCGCAGCCTCTGGACTCTGCTTGAATCTGAAGAAATGTGAACTTTTTTCCCTTAAAGAAAGCGACACCTCCCAGGTCTGTAGCATACCAATCAAAGATAAGATCACTTATCTAGGGATTACTATAATGAAAAATGAGGAGGAGAGATGCACTGTAAACTTTAATGTGATTAGTGATAAGACAAAGAAAAAGCTAAATCAATGGCTGCAGAGGGATTTATCCTTGAAAGGACGAGTATTGTTGACAAAGGCAGAAGGTTTATCTCGTCTTACATATGCAGCTATCCCCCTGTTTGTCAACAAAAAGCTCTGTAATTACATTGATAAGTCTCTTTTCAATTTTATTTGGAAAAACAAGACGCATTATGTGAAAAAATCTGTTATTATGAACACCTTTGAACGCGGTGGTCTAAACTTTCTTGATTTTACAACCCTTAATAATACTTTTAAAATAAATTGGATAAAACATTTTCTAAAAAATCCCACTTCTACATGGAATTTTATACCTAATTATATTTTCTCTAAGGTTGGGGGTCTAGAGTTTTTACTTTTATGTGATTATAAAATAAAAAAAATTCCCTTAATTTTATCTAATTTCCATAAACAAATGCTTCTAGCATGGTCATTAATCTACAAACATAATTTCTCCCCACATAGGTGCTTCATCTGGAATAATCGTCTTATTAAATTCAAGAATAAATCCTTATTTTATAAAAATTGGTTCAATAATAACATATTACTTGTATCTCAACTATTGAATGATAAGGGTTCATTACTGAATTATTCTGAATTCCTTCACACTTTTGGCATTCCAATTACCCCAAGAGAGTTTGCAATCGTTATGGATGCCATCCCATCTGGTATTTTAACTCTCTTAAAGGGGGCTGGAAAACCAGATTGCCTACCAGCTTTGGACCCTAAGTTGACCTTAGTTGGTAATATATGTTTTGTAACCACAACGAGGAATAATAATCGTAATATTCGCTCTTTATTCCAGAGAGATGTCACCAGCATCCCTAATGTTGTTCCTTATTGGTCTAATTTTGTTGACAACCTGAATTGGGGGAATATATGGAACCTTCCTTACAAATACCTCCTTACGAATAAAGTAAGAGAAGTTTCTTTCAAAATTATACATAGGTATTATCCTGCTAAGCAATATCTCCTTAGGTTTCAGCTTGACATATGTGTTAACTGTTCTTTATGTGGAATATGTCCAGAAACAATGGTACACCTGTTCTGGCAATGTCCCTACACCATCACTTTCTGGAAAGATCTGTCCCGATACATTACGATTAAACTTATCGCTGATTTTTCTTTGTTTTGGAAGAATGTACTGTTCGGGTTCCATGATGACCAAAGTGAAAAGCAGAAAGAAATATACCTAATTAATCTTTTAATCATTTTAGGGAAATATCATATTCACAAAGCCAAATTTAGTAATTCTAAACCTTCTTTTATTGCTTTTGGTAAGGAGACGGAACAGTACATCAAATCCATCTATGATTCAAGAAATAAGAAAGCTGCTAAAACCATTCAGTTATGCTCTATCTTTAATGTATTTATTTGAAACTCCCCCTGGCTCTGCTCTTGTCTGCTATTTTTTTTTTGTTCTGTATTAATGACTTTATTTGTGTGTCTTACTGTTTGTATCATAAAGATCTAATAAAGATTATAAAAAAAAAAAAAAATTAATCTATAAGCCGTACTAGTATCTATTTTCACGCTACTAGTACTTATTTTTTAGATACTAGTATATTTTCCATTAAGTACTAGTACTTATTCATTAGGTACTAGTGCTTATTCTTTAGCTACTAGTATCTTTTGTAAAGTTACTAGTACTTATTCATTAGATACTAGTTCTTATTCATTAGATACTAGTTCTTATTTATTAGATACTAGTTCTTATTCATTAGATACTAGTTCTTATTTATTAGATACTAGTTCTTATTCATTAGATACTAGTTCTTATTCATTAGATACTAGTTCTTATTTATTAGATACTAGTACTTATTCATTAGATACTAGTTCTTATTCATTAGATACTAGTTCTTATTCATTAGATACTAGTTCTTATTTATTAGATACTAGTACTTATTCCAATAGTGACTAGTATTTAATTATACTTTTCTTGTTAAGAAAAAATAGAACTAATTTAATTTTTTAGTTACTAGTAACTTTTTAGACCAGAGATATACTGAACTTAATAGATACTAGTACTGTTTAAATTTGCATATCTGCCCAGTATGCTAATCGTATGTTGAATGTTAATGAACCAGCAACATACTGGAGAGAGATTAGACAAGAAACGGAAACAAGGAGATGGATGCACTTTTTTTGAGGAAACCACATAGAAAAGAAACAATCATTTGTACACAAGCACATAGAAAACCTATTTTGTCAGTTTTGTAAACACTGTAATTTCGTAAACATAGTAGGCTAATGTGTTTGTTTGTCATCGAGTGACCTCTAGTGGCAGGATGGAGATAAGACACAAATTGTTTTATCTGTAATTTTCCTCTTTTTCCTCCAGTAAATACAATAAATATCATATCAAGGCTGTACGTTAACTTTTTTGCATATAGCACTGGTGCTACAGACATTGAATGTTTTTTCATTAATGTTCTGTAGGGCACACAAAATCTGAACCTTATAGTTTTCAGACAAACATGTTCTTTATTTGGAAAAAAAAGGCTAAAAATTATTAATTAAAAAAAAAACAATAAAAAAACAGGTATGCTGTACTTGTAGGGCTCCAGAATTTGGTCAAAAATGTTGTTTATATACACTATATTGCCAAAAGTATTGGGTCACCCCCTTCTAATGAACAGGTTTGACTACTTTAGTAATTTCTATGAGTACAAATCTTAATGTTAAAGCATAAAATTATATTGTAGGAAATTGTGTGCTTCTAATATTATAGCAACAGTTTGGACAGGACCCTTTTCTATTCTAACATGACAATGCCTCTGTGTATAAGACAAGGTTCAAAAAGAAAATGATTGATTCAGTCAGTGTGGAAGATCTTGACTGGTCTGCAGAAAACCAAGTCCTAATCCCAGTTTAACACCTCTGGTGTGACTGTAAATGCAGACCTTGAGCCAAAAACTCATCACCAAACACCAATGAAGTCACATGAAGTGTTTTACTGATGTCCTTACTACATTTATGTGCCTTGATCGAAGGGTCAGAGAGCTCTCGGATCTCATCACAAATATCTTAATTTGTGTTCCGAAGATGAACGAAGGTCTTACGGGTTTGGAACGACATGAGGGTGAGTAATTCATTTTTAGGTGAACTATCCCTTTAAGGTAAGTTAACCTTGCTTTCTGGAATACAGACAATAAACATCACAAACACCAGAACCACAGACTCTGGACTTTATAAAGTAACCAGTAGCAGGAACAGAGACACCGCTTAAAACATTCAGTCTTACTGTCTATGGTGAGTAGTGATCTTTTGACAATAATTATGACAGTGATTCTGTAGTGATATGCACAGAATCATTTGTGCATTTAATGCATTTTTTAATGACATATTTTAATAAAATGTTATAGCGTTTCTTTAATACTTTATATTACTTATCAATGAACTGACAACTATCACAGCAGTGCTATTTTAATATCATTGATATACTGTAAGGTCCATGAATTTGGTCCAAGGACAGTATCCAATCGTGGCTGAAGGTTTCCTGCGTGTTCGGTCTTTTCAGCATGCAAAGCTCTTTAATTTAAGTTAAACTCTAATCTGACTCCATTTTATTATGACCTCGAATTTAGTTTGAAATGCAAACTGGTTGTTTGTCTATTTCTAATTCGTATTCTTCTGATATTTGATTATTCTAGTGAACTCTTCGGGTGCTCATGTCGCTAACAAGGAGTAAAACAGAATAAGATCAAATGTAACAATTTATTATCAGTCAGGTAAATATGTATTATGCCAATTACATAGCCAATTCAAAGGTATCAAATTATATAACCTGAGTAACATGCATACCTGACTTGAGAAAAATACATAGTATGAAGTGTGCGAACACACTTCATCCTATGGGCTCATTCCAGCTACAGAAGGCCCCGATCCTTTTGCAAGATTTCCTTAAGTACTTCAGACCAAGACCAACACCCCCCGAGATGGAGACAGGAGCTAACAATTGGAATTTGCATTGATCAAGTAGAGTTATCACTTCTTGGGACAGAAGGTAATTTGCATTAAAGACCCTGGGAACTGACCCGCCCTCTACAGTGTGCAACATATCTCTAAACTCTTAGGATCTGTATTACCTTTTAGTTTACTTTTTATAAGAATGAGACCATTGTACCAGTCGCCCTGAGACAATTCAAATGATACCAGACATGACTGTGAATATCACTAGCATTAATGTAGTAGGGCTGTAGTCAAGTCCACCTTTGTCGAGTCCAAGACAAGTCCAAGACCAGGACTATCGAGTCCGAGTCAAGACCGAGTCCAAAGAGGTTCGAGTCCAAGTCAAGTCCAAGTCCAAAGAGGTTCGAGTCCAAGTCAAGTCCAAGTCCAAATGAGACAGTCAAAACAGAGAAAGAAAAAAATAATCTTCTTCAAAACCACATACTGAACTATAATTTATGTGATACAAGAGACAGCATATTTTCTATTCTAAGATAATCATTCTAAAGCATGTGCAACAACACTGTAGGATCAAGTAAGGCTATTTTCTTTACTTTAGGTTTAGCAATTTCACTAAAGTCACATAAGCTGAAGTGCAACTTCACATTTTTAGTATTTTTATTATAGTGTAACAATCACATTCTGTGCTGCCAATGGAAAATATTACAAATAACAAGCAACATAAGTTCCCATTCTTGAACTTGTTACTTGTTCTAAAGCAGGGTGTCCAAACTCAGTCCTAGAAGGCCAGTGTCCTGCAGAGTTTAGCTCCAACTTGCCTCAAAACACCTGCCTGAAAGTTTCTAGTATGCTTAGATTAGCTATTTCAGGTGTGTTTGATAAGGGTTGAAGCTAAACTCTGCAGGACACCAGCTCTCCAGGACCAAGTTTCAAGACCCCTGTCCTAAAGAAACCATAGTACAATATAACCCTCCCAAGCAAGGCTGTATAACATATAAACACCTTCAGGTCTGTGTATCTGTGTGTGGCCGCGCATGCATTTGTTTGCTCTTTGCCTTAGGCCATATAATATAGGTGCTATATAATATATACATCCCCCGGGGATGGGGGATATAGACAGTGTTACAGGTGTTCATTTAGTTCAGTTATAGAGAACAGACAATTAAAGATTGAAAAAATAAAGAAATTAAAAATTGGAAGTTTTTTTTATTTGTTTCTATTGCTGGGCGATATGGCAAAACAATAAATCTTGATTGTCACAGAACATTTGACCAATTCTCGATTTTGTACGATTTTAACTAGTCAACTTGAAAATATAACTACAACATGATTCAAGCTACTTTTTCTTTATTAACCCTCTAGTTAAAGAAAACTCTATTTTAAGTGCACCACACATGAAGTTGTCAACATGATTTAAATGTTAAACAAATCGCTAAATAAATATATTTGCAGAAAAGATGCATCAACTACAACTACATCTTGTACAAACTTTTCTTATGCATGTTATATGTTCAGAAATAATACAAGAAAAATACTTAATTTTTTTTTAAGTAATTCAAATTCAAAATGACTGAACGTATAACACCTAGAGTGCTATTATTAACTATCAGGGGCGCCCCCAAGGGGTGGCCAGGGGTGGCCACGGCCACCCCTGTATAAACTCTGGCCACCCCTGTGGCCACCCCTAGGATGATTTTGCAGTGGGTACTATTAATTTAAATGCATAATGTAAATTCACAATAGTTTATGAGTGAAAAAAAAAAATTCAGCGCCCGCTGCAGCCACCAAAAAAGATTGTATATTGGCGCCACCAGAGCAGCTGCCCAGCTCACTCCCGCTGATGAGTCTCGGTCACGCCGCTCACGCGACCACTAAACAGCGCTGTGAGATCCGGTGCGAAGCGCGAATTCAGCAAAGAACACAAATGACTATGAAACAGCGCTGACAGACAGGAGAAACACTGTGTGCAACAACGATATAGTCAGAAGGCTTTTCAATCTACAAATCGCCATCATTTACCACGGATCTACTGTAGTAACACTAACGTTAACTGCACCATGGTATTGTGTCAGAAATGTCATGTGGGATATTCATATCGAATTTTATTTAATAGACATATTAAATGTATTAAAGGAGTAATGGAATATAATTTACAGTATTTTTTTGTGATTAAGTGTTTGTGCATTTATGTATAGACCACTGTTTTTCATATAAATAACCCTAACCCTAACCCTAACTATAAAGGCTCTGTAAAACAGAGAACAGCAGTTTTCAGCCTGTCACCCTGATGTAAACATGAAATATCAGACAGAGTAGTAGTTCTTCGCAGGTTTCCGACATTGCGTCTGTGGCCAAAATAAGAATGATTTATGCCTCCGCGCAGCGCGCATACTCGGAGCATATGACAGGCACGCAGCTGTGCATTTACCAGGCGACCAATGGCAATGCCCGTTCTAGATGGAACTAAACCAATTACATTACCCATTTTCCGAACAAGCGAGCCAGATTAATGGTTTTGTTTTGAAAGAAAAAAAGCATGTATAGCTGGACTCGGTCGAGACCAACTAGAACATTTGGCGAGTCCAATGACCAAGTCCGAGACAAGTCCGAGTCCAAATACCAACGAGTCCAAGACAAGTCCGAGACGATAGAAAAACGTCTCGAGTCCGGACTCGAGTCCGAGACCGGACTCGAGTACTACAGCCCTATAATGTAGAACATTACATTCTACTATTGACCATTTTGAGCTTACCGAGTAGAAGGAAGGATGGGTGAGGGGATTTAAGAAGAAACAAATGGACAGCAGGGAAGGAAGTTTCCTGCACCTCCACTCTGTGCGGTGTCTCGAAGATGCCGTGCATGTTTGTATTGTCTGTTTCTCAGGAGATCAAAGTATCTGAGGTTCTTTCATCCTTATACCATTATCGTTGTTAATATTTTGAAATATAATTTTTATATTTTCAGTTGTCATTTTGAGTTAAAGTTAGCCTTTTTGTCAATTTTTCAATAGGCATATTGTTTTTATTTAGTTTTACATTTTAGTTTTGGTTATTTTAGTACTTAAACTGTTGCTTAAAATGTTTTTTTGTTTTTTTTTTAGTTGCCCTGTATCACAGTTCTGGAACTTACATAGAATCAGACATATTCTCCAATATTTTTTTAACTCATCTACCCATTCCTGTAATCACCATTTACTGTTCTTCATCATCATCATCATCATCACAGCAGAATTGTTCATTGTTGTGTTCAGTGTTGAATGTGGGTCATGTGACTCTCTCCTGGTACAAAGGAAACAGTTTATTGTCCAGCATCAGTGTGTCTGATCTCAGCATCAGTCTCTCTCTACCTCTGGAGGTGGAATATCAGGATAAAAACACCTACAGCTGTGTGCTCAACAATCCCATCAGTGACCAGACGAGACATCTGAACACTGAACTCTGTCAGCCATGTTCAGGTACATCTGGCACTATATCAGTGTTTTCCATTAATTATCTAGACTATGGCGGCCTGCCGTAATCTGTCCATAATCAACTGACAAATATTGTTTAACTTTTCATAATGACATAACACATTGGGTTTATCTCAAAGTGTATCAAACAAGTGCATTTAACTCTAAAATGCACAAACATTTATTTCAGGGGACCATATTTCTATGTTAATGTCATTCATTTCTTCTCTCAGAAGTCTGTATCCTCTGCTGTGCTTCTACTGAAGCTGTGATCCGATTGGCTCTCTCTGCTCTGGTGGGCGTGGCTACTGTTGCTGTGCTGGTTTATGACATCAGAGCCAGAAGTCTTCAAATGAAAGCAAACATCAACATCACAAACTGATTAATCAAATATTCAGGGAAGTGGAGATGTTCTTGAACAAGTGGAGACATTACATATAAAAAATAATTTAAGTAATTATTGATAAAAATCTTAATTTTCAGTTTTTCATTTCAATTGTATTTGTAGCACTTTTCACAATGCAAATCTTTCTAAAGCAGCTTTACAAAGAGTAGTGCCTTACAAACAGTCTGATTAATCAGACAGTCAATAAATATGTTGGTTTGATAGTATTTTTTGTTTATTTGTTGGTCTTTTTTGTATTCTGTTGTATTTTTGTAAAATAAGTTAAAACAGAAAATGATGTCTACGCCTGTAGTTAAAATAATAATGTGACTGTTGAAGGAGTTTGCTTTCTGTTTTCTTCTCACTGTAAGAAGAACATCCATGAGAACATGCAAACTCCACAAAGAAAAGACTCCTTGCTCACCCGAGACCCAAAACAGGGACCTTCTTGCTGTGAGGCGACAATGCAGCTCTTTGTTCATTTTAACAAGCACTGCTATATCAGCTCTGAACTGAATGCCAGTAAAGTCAATGATTTAATATGAAATGTTCAGAAACCTTCACAAGCAACCTCTTAAAATACTGAACTGGAGCAAATGGGAACATGCACCAGTAGAAATTGTTCTTAAACTTAATTACTAAGGTCTTTTGTATGTGAAAACCATGTGAGAAGACATACAGACTGTGTGGGAGGTGTTTCTGGAGCAGGTTATTCACACTTACTGCAGAGCTTCACTAAACCACTACAGACCAACAGCACACTGCTCTCCAGCTCTTCTGTTGCTTTCTTGCTTTCAAAAACAAAAACCTATTACAACATTTCTGCTGTGTTTTGTTTTAAATGTCACCTTTTCAGAATTCAGGTCTGCTGTTATTTGAAGAAAATGTTTGAGAATTGTATTTTCATCTGTTTGTCATGGAGTCTGGCAGGTAAGCAGTTTTATATTATCACTCATGTACATCAACATAATTTTGATATTTATTAATTCCAACGTTCCAACATTTGTGTTCATGATGTTAATTTCAAAAAAATAAAGAGTAAATATTTGTTCTTCAGGTGTATTTGGTGATGAAGTGAAGTCAGTGTCAGTAATGGAGGGAGATTCTGTCACTCTGCACATCAATGATACTGATTTACAGAAAGATGATCAGATAATGTGGAAATTTGGGCACAACAACATTCTCATCGCTAAAATCAACAGACAGAACAATTACAGCATGTTTTATAATGATAGTGCTGATGGGAGATTCAGAGACAGACTGAAGCTGGATCAGACTGGATCTCTGACAATCATAAACACCACAACCACAGACTCTGGACTTTATAAAGTCACCAGAAAAAGCTCAGAGAGCCCACTCAACATCTTCAATCTTACTGTCTATGGTGAGTAGAGAATTACCCCATTTGATCTGTGAGTGTTTCTTCAATGATAAATTTTGGCTGTGGACTATAAGACAAATAAGCATATTAATAATTTTAAACCTGAAATAATATTGCTGTCTACATTAAAATATTGCTGACTACATTAGAGCTTGTTTGGAAATGAAGCATAATGACAATATTCTGTGATATTTACATTAAAACTTCCATATTAATCTTATAATTATTGTACTTTTTTTGATTATGTAGTACAATACATTACAATATTCATAATTTGTTTATAAATTATATCTAAAATATAAATTAAATATTGAGAATACAATTATAGAGTACAGAAATAATTTTCAGACAATAGATTTTTGAAAAATCTGTTAAATCATCTTATAGTCTTAGACACGTTTGTTAGTATTTTTTATGATGGATTTTCATATTTGAAGATCTGAGACAAGAGTAAAACTATATAAATCAATGCATAAAACTAATTTGGTTTCGACCCAATTACACATTAACACACATAAATAAGTTTATTTTAATTTTAGAAAGAAGTTTTATTAAAATTATGTTATAATGTAATAAAGTTCATCAGCTAATTCAATACTTTGATACTGATACTTCAGTTTCATTTTAAATATGAATTTGTTTGAGAGAGGGGTTAAGACTATCGGTGTCATCTCTGATATATGTGTGATAAACACAGCTGTGTCTGACACAATGAACTTCAACTCAACACATCAAATGCTGAAAAATAAAATTTAATAGATGTATTCTCTAATATCTTATTTCAGCTCATCTGCCCGTTCCTGTCATCAGCAGTAACTCTTCACACTGTTCTTCATCATCATCATCATCATCATCATCATCTCAGCAGAATTGTTCATTGTTGTGTTCAGTGCTGAATGTGGGTCATGTGACTCTCTCCTGGTACAAAGGAAACAGTTTATTGTCCAGCATCAGTGTGTCTGATCTCAGCATCAGTCTCTCTCTACCTCTGGAGGTGGAATATCAGGATAGAAACACCTACAGCTGTGTGCTCAACAACCCCATCAGCAACCAGACTCAACATCTGGACATCAGTCAACTCTGTCAGACATGTGCAGGTAGATCAGTTGTGATATTAGCATTTACTTACTGAGCTGATCTCATCGTGCTGATACTTCATGTAGAGTTTGTTGTAGATCAGACAGATTAATGCACACTAACAGCTCATTTTGTCTGTTAAAGAACACGCCGTAACCATATTGCACGGAGTGCTGGTCTCTGCTGCTGGATTTCTGTTGATTGTTGCTGCAGTTATGATCTTATGCACCTGCAGGAAACATAAAAAAGTAAACAAAGAAGGCAAGTATGACCTAATGCTATATATATATATATATATATATATATATATATAATTAACATTAGAATGTTGTGAAAGAGTGTTCTATTCAGAGTTTTATTTTAACATGTCTATCATTATTGTTGCAACAGATCAGACATGTACAGAAGAGATCACTTACTCTGAAACAACATTCTACAAAAGAAAAGCACAGAAATCGGTAGGAGCATTTATTTCAGTGCAAGGCTTTTTCTTGTGATATGTGGATAAAATATTTATGCGGAGAAGAAAGTTTAGGCATTCATTAAGTCAGTGTGTTGTGTCATTATCCCTGAACAGAAATGATAGTGACACTCAATATAAATAAGCAGTGCAACAGTTCTTCAGCCATATTTTTACCAGTACAAAGCAATGTTTTTCAGTTATTAGTGCAAACGTCCGATTGCAGTTTTCACACTTGTATTGCATCTGCTAAGCCAGCTTTTGGCACGTTGCATCCTATGTGTGAATATTGCATGTTGTGTAGTCATGGTCTATGTAAGATCATTTCCTTTCTTTTGTTCCTCTCTTCCTACTCTACTCTGCTTATACTCTCTTTTTATTTAAGTCCTATGTTGTATAAATTAGGGAATCTTCTAATTTTGTGGTAAAATTTAGTGTAAGTAATTACCGTTTTTTTTTTTGTTTTTTTTTTAACTTGGCAGCAAAGGTCCCTAAAAGACGTAAAAAAAAATGGTCTGACTTGAAATTAAAGTCCAAAAAACGCGTTGTCTTCTCATTGCACGGTCCATTCTGCTTCTTGCAAACTACTACTTCATAAGCCATTTTATAGGCCATAGATGCATAGGAATTATTAACATGCGTGGATACAAATTATTTCATAATGTGTAATTATTCTTTGGACAAACAATGTGTGTGTGGTTAGATTTTTTTTATTGACTATCAAAATTACTACTAAGCCCCATTCACACTGCACGTTGGTCCCGGAAAATTGCCATAAAATTGCCGGAATGCCTTCTGTGTGAACGCAAACACGTCCCGGGATTAATTCCGGTATTCTAGTGTATTTTATACAAATATAACTGATGTAAATGACAAAAACAAAGTTTAAGGCTGATGTCTCTATTCATTTTCACAGAAGCAGAGCAGCAGATGTTATAAATAAAAACAGTTAACAATGTTATTGAATAGAATATATTAAAACCGTTATTGAACGACATATTCTTATAGGCTACACAGACAAAACGGTTGGAGATGTGTTTATGCATTTTATTTAAATTTTTTTTATTTTATTTTACGCAATAGTCGTAAAACAAGACGTCGCTAGTTCTCTTGTAAAATAAAATAATAAAAACAACAACAAGGAATAAACTGTGAGTAAAGAACTCTCAACATTAGGCTACTAAAAAGGTCAGTTTAATTTCGCAAAAACTCCCGTTAATAAAAAATCTGACTACACTGCACAATTAATCTCTCACACTGCATCTTTGTTGTTTATGATGAATTCGGTGCTTGCACGTACACCGCTTTTATTAGATATTCAAATAGCTGCAGTACTCTGACTTTGCCACAAGGAAAAGTGCGTACGTCTGCTCAGACCTTGACGTGGCGGTGAGCACTTTTCCACGTCAAAGACCGTCTTTATAAATGAGCTTTGGCGTGGATTTAAGTGTACGCACACTCTAAGATCAAATCTGAGCGTACGCACGCTTTATAAATGAGGCCCCAGGTCCCACAAATTCTTTGGTTTTCCAGCATTTTTGTGTATTTGAACCCTTTCCAACAATGACTGTATGATTTTGAGATCCATCTTTTCACACTGAGGGACTCATTTGCAACTATTACAGAAGGTTTAAACGCTCACTGATGCTCCAGAAGGAAAAACCATGCATTAAGAGCCGGGGTTGAAAACTTTTGAACAGAATGAAGATGAGTACATTTTTCTTGTTTTGCCTAAATATCATATTTTTTCATTTAGTACTGCCCTTCAGAAGCTACAGAAGATACGTACATGTTTTCCAGAAGACAAATTAAGTTAAATTTACCTTGATCTTCAAATTCAAAAAGTTTTCACGCCCCGGCTCTTAATGCATGGTTTTTCCTTCTGGAGCTTCAGTGAGCATTTGAAACTTCTGTAATAGTTGCATAAGAGTCTCTCAGTCGTCCTCATTGTGAAAAGATGGATCTCAAAGTCATACAGTCATTGTTGGAAAGGGTTCAAATACACAAAAATGCTGGAAAACCAAAGAATCTGTGGGACTTGAAGGATTTTTCTGAAGAACAGCAGACAGTTTAACTGTTCAGGACAAACAAGGGACTCATGAACAACTATCACTAAACAAAAAAACAACAACACAGCTTTGGATCGTTCAAGTAACAACACAGTATTAAGAATTAAGCGTATGAAAACTTTTGAACGGGGTCATTTTTATAAATTCAACTATTTTCTCTTGTGGACTATATGTAAACATCTTTTATGTGAAATATCTTATTCAGGTCAGTACTAAATAAACAATAGCATGCATTTTGTATGATCCCTCTTATTTTGGTAAAATAATCAACATTTTGCAGATTCTTCAAGGTGTATGTAAACTTTTGACTTCAACTGTATGTCATAGTATCAATAACATAAAAATACTTTTTCCTAAGAAAAAACTATTATTACTAGCAATTGAGATAAAATGTATTAATATTATTCTGTACTGTAGTGTACTTTCATGGCAGAATTTGGACGAAGATAAATGCACAGTAATAATCTTGATAATTACCGTACATTAGTGATGTGAATGTGTGTTTGTGGTTTTTTACAGAGAAATCAAGAGGAGGAAGAGGTGGTGTATGCAGGAATCGCTGTGAGATGCTGATTGGACTGTGATTCTGAACTGTTATTCATGTGAAATTACCAATGCTGAGTGTCATCTCGTCCTTATGTTATGTTGCATAAAATAAAATAATTTACAGCAAAGCAATTGCTCTATAGAGTCATTTCATGTCAAATCAACCAAATTTTAGAAACCTCCCCGGCTCAGATTATTATTATTATTTTTTTTTTCTGATGAAAGATAAACGTATAGTGATGAAAACCAAAATATTAAATGTCACAGATGTATATTTATGGAGTAAAGCTCTATTTTGTAGACAATTTTCACCTGAGGTTGGAGTCAAATTACATGGAGGTAAAATGACTGTAGAAATGTCAGTCCTCTGTCACGCCTCTTGTGTCCATATTTTGTTTGTTTCCTTGTCCTTGTTTAATGTGATTATGAGTTAAGTCTGTTCCAGCTGTGTTTGTCTCATTAACGTGTGTATTTTAGTTCCTGCCTGTTCAGTTTCGTGTCAGCTGGTCTACTCGTTACTCCCCGGTGTTTCTGTGAGTCTGCCTTGCCTTGTCTTGCCCTGATGTCTACATTAAAGACTATTATTTTGAGTTTACTCCTCGTCTCCGTGTTCCTTGTTCCTCCCGTTGTGTGCACCGTGACAAGAAAGATGGCAGCATCAATATGTTATTTTTACACAGAGGTTGGCTGATCTGTTAATAATATCTGTTGGCTTCAGAAATCTTTGTTGCATTATATGCCAATGGTGACCATTCAAAAATGGGAAAAAAGCCCTTTTCAAGTTTTTTTATCCAAAGTTTGCATGCACTGAACATACCTATCTGAGTGCCATAAATATTCCTTTTCCAAAGTCTGCATGCCTGTAACTCAAGACATATTAAAGATTTCTCATTATGATTTTAGATTCTAGTTCTTAATAAACTTTTCTTTTGGAATCTTTATTTTTAAGGCCCTATATGGTTCAGTCCCAGAGATATGGGGATCCCAATGCAGCGCCATATTCAGATTCTACTGATAAATATCAGTGCTGCATTTGTTACTGTTGACCACAACATACTCTTCAACAGACTGGAAAAGTGGACTGCTTAGAAGGTTCCGGTCATATATAAAAGGCAGACGTTACTTTGAGACCGTAACCGTAATTTGTGTGAACATTACATTTAATAATGGTAGTGAGGAGCGAGCCATGGTTTTGTATTTACATTACATTTACATTTGCTGTGACATTTTGTAGAATAAAATTATTTAAAAGATAAATGCAAGATATTTCATTTGTATTGCTTTATGCTTTCTTTTGTACAATATTAGATGAAGATCCCTTATATATATTCCTTATATCTGCCTCATTTTGACCTTTAAAAAAAATAGACTCTAGTGGGTTGTTAACAGGCAGGAAAAACTTTGAAGGTGAGGAACCGATGTCAAAATGTCAGTAGACTGGGAAGATTCATTCATAAATTCATAAAATTTCTTGACCTTTCTTGAAAAATTTCCCTTCGTGCTGTGCAAATACAAACAGAAGACAGAAGACAACGTGCAGTGCTGAATCAGAGACCACACTGCATCCGGTGTAGACAGCACTGCTGATTATAATGGGCTCTGTTGTCTTTTGTCACGTTGCGCTGCTCGCATTTAGTGTAGGCATGGTGTAAATCACAGGTGTCAAACTCAGTTCCTGGAGGGCCACAGTTCCTGGAGAGTTTAGATTCAACCCCTAATAAAATGCAACTGATCCAGCTAATCAAATCCTTCAGGTTTATTTGAAAACTACATGGTTTGTGTGTTGGAGCAGGGTTGGAACTAAACTTTGCAGGACTGTGGCCCAACCGTGGAACCGTTTTAGTAAATCAGACAGCTATCCAATCAATAAAAATGCATTAAATGGATAGTTCACCCAAAAATTTTAATTCTGTCATTAATTACTCACCCTCATGTCATTCAAAACTCGTAAGCTTCGTTCATCTTCGGAACAGTCCATGTGACATCAGTGGTGCAACTTCAGTTTTGCGAAGCTACGAGAATACTTTTTGTGCACAAAGAAAACAAAAATAACATAATTTATTCAACAATTCTTCTCCCCCAAGTTGCGTCTTCCGCCATTTTGGAGAGTACCCAAGAACGTAATCAACATAATCAGTGCTGTTTACGTTCGGGGGAACGTGCGCATATGCGTCGTGATAGTCTCTAAAATGGTAGAAGACAGTAACTCGGGGGAGAAGAATTGTTGAATAAAGTTATTATTTTTGTTTTCTTTGCGCACAAAAAGTATTCTTGCAGCTTGTGAGTAATTAATGACAGAATTTTCATTTTGGGGTGAACTAACCCTTTAAGTCACCTGGTGTAAACAGACCCACAAATGACTTGAAAAACACTCAAGTGGTGTAATATTAGGCAGGTTTACATCTTAAAAGTGTTCTTATATCGTAAACATCTCATCATGGCTGTGGGTGTTTCCACTGAAAACAAGCCGTTAAACAGTTCAGGAAGATGTTGACCACAAGTGGAAAAAAACACTCAGTGTGAAATGAGAAGCTATGAAGAAAAAAGCAACCACACATAAATCTGTGAACTTTAGTCCCTTCAGTTTAAATTCCAAACTGCTCTTAATTCTATTTTTATTTCTCATCATTACTATTTTAACAAATTGTTGCATTTATGGCTGTTAAACTCTATACGTTTTCTAAAATACACTGATCCACAGCTTTTTGGTCTGATCAAGTATATTCATAGTGTTCAGCTGTTAAAATCATTGTTTGGATTAGTCAGTATTTTTATGCTTCCCACAAACCATAATCAAACTCCATACCAACTAAATCAGTGGATCCCCCCAGCCTCAACAGTGCAAGGAGACAAGCAGGAACATGGTTTTAAACCACCAACATCAGCTGCATCAGTCAACTGACTTACCACACGAAAATATTTTCAGCAAGACAGATGAGTTCAAAACAACAATCTAAATGATTTTACAGCAACAAAAGAGTTGTTTTAAAATATATTAACAAATGATTATGAGAGAAGAACTGTAACTGTAGACACACATTATCCTTTCAACATGAACTTCTGCTAAAATAAATGCTGATAAAAAGCTCTGCAGGAAACTGAAGCTTTCAGGAGCCACAAGTGACAAAAAGATTTATATTTTAAAAACACAATAGAAGTGAAAAATGTAAAGCTAAAATGTACTCTGTATTTTTTAAAGGGGCATTAAGATTGAATATAATGGATTCATAATCACTTAAATTATATTTATTCATAAATGATATTTAGCCTACTCATTGATAAATACTCAAAGCAGTTCAAGAGCATATCCACTGTCCTGAGTATCTTGATGTTGTCTTCTTTCTTCTCTTCTATTGAAGACTTCTGGCTCTGATGTCATAAACCAGCACAGCAACAGTAGCCACGCCCACCAGAACAGAAAGAGCCAATCGGATCATAGCTTCAGTAGAACCACAACAGAGGATACAGACGTCTGAGAGAACAAATTAACAATGTTGAAACAGAAATATGATTAATTTAGTTTTGTGGAAAAATATAGTATAATGCCATACCTGAACATGGCTGACAGAGTTGACTGATGTCCAGATGTTGAGTCTGTTTGCTGATGGGATTGTTGAGCACACAGCTGTAGGTGTTTCTATCCTGATATTCCACCTCCAGAGGTAGAGAGAGACTGATGCTGAGATCAGACACACTGATGCTGGACAATAAACTGTTTCCTTTGTACCAGGAGAGAGTCACATGACCCACATTCACCACTGAACACAACAATGAACAATTCTGGTACAGACTCAGAGCAGAACAGTCGCTGCTGATAAGAGGAACGGGCAGACGAGCTGGAGAATATTAGAGAATAAATCAAATTTGAACAAATAAGAGACCTGTGATATTTGTCATTTCATTAATATTTAAAACTGATGTGAAGTATTAAAGAAACAACGGTTATAAAATGTTGATTATTAAAATAATTAATTATAACAATGCTTGAAATGCATGAATGAGTTTTTACAATTAATCTTCTATTATTTCACAATACAGTACAAAAAGGTAAGTAATCCTCTACTCACCATAGACAGTAAGACTGAATGTGTTGAGCGGCGTCTCTGTTCTGCTGCTGGTTACTTTATAAAGTCCAGAGTCTGTGGTTCTGGTGTTTGTGATGCTCAGAGATCCAGTCTGATCCAGCTTCAGTCTGTCTCTGAATCTCCCATCAGCATTATCATCATAACACCTGATGCTGTTATTGTGTTTTCTGTTGATTTGAGCGATGAGAATGCTGTTGTTTCCAAATTTCCACATTATCTGATCATCTTTCTGTATATCCAGCCTGGTCTCATGTTCATACGTAGGTATTGATACGTAACATTTACAAGCACAAAACGTACATTTATGTACGTATTTATTGATGCTAAAACGTACAATGTAGACGTATTTCAACGTTTAAAACGTACAAATCGGTACGTATTTTTAGCTAAAAAACGTAAAAATATTTACGTATCTTTTATATCATTAAGATATTCGTATCAATGCATTTTTATCATTTTATCAATAAGCGATTTAGACTTTTAGACCCCTTAACCTACCCCCAAACCTAAACCTACCCATTTTACAGCGAATATAAAACGCAACTGACCGAAGCATGCAGGAAAATAACAATTTTAGTAAGAATAATAGCATTAAAAATGTTTTTATAGTCACTAATCCCACTCCTACCTCTAAACCTAAACATAGCTATTTCTGTACAGTATAAGAAAAACATGACAGACAGATAAATGCAATTACAATCATTTATTTATTGCAAAAATTTCAAAAGCACTACCAAAAGTAATCCAAATGACGATGCGCAGCCGCAGTCCTCTCTGGCGGAATACAGTAGGTTTGTGTGAGGTGCAGAGCAGAATTTATGTTATTAATCGCTGAAAATATTATCCAGATTATTTTCCTGATCCTCTCGTCTCCTGAAGGCGCGCGTATGCTCGCATCTTTCAAACACACACCTCACCAGAAACACGGCATGTTGCAATCTGTGACGAATGCAGGCGAGAGCCAATGAGCGTTCGATTATTCTGCCGTGAAACCTGTCGTTTGAAGCGGCAACATTTGAATTCGTAACGAACGCGTCAGTCAGCGCGGGCTTTACTGTTTACGGTCGCTGGACTTGCTGCTCGGGATGGAGATGAAGATCGCCGAATAAAGGCTTGGATTTGGGTCTGTTCCTCGCAGTCGTATGGATTCTGAAGATCTGGATTACAGCGCATGAATAAAATTGTTTCATTTCGTAATTATGTTGCGGTTTTGGTGTTTTATATAGTTCTATTGTCAGTCACAGTGTCGGAGAAAACGCCTTTTGTGGCCCATGGCAAACAAAGTAAACATTACATGACAAGTAAAGGTTAAACGATTGCAGAAATGTTATTTATTTTGAGGGTTTAAAGTGAAGTCTTGTTTAACATTATGTAGGCATATTCTTGGAAACGAGCTGGCAGAAATCACACAGAACAGAACGAAATGTTATCATTTCATATTAGGTAAACGGGTAAAGAACTGAAAACAAGGTAATTGATATGACAACTAATAATAAAATTAATGCCGCAATTTCAATATTCATAAGGATTCGTTTTTAGATGTAGTCAATACGTCAGTTTTCAACGTTTAAATGCAGAAAATACGTAAGTATTTATACGTTTAGATGCTGAAAATACGTCAGTATTGTACGTTTTAGTGCCTGTAAAAACGTAAGTAAATGTACGTTTTATAGAACCACATTTTACGTAAAATACATACGAATTATCATGAGATCACGTTGGTATATCAGGATCATCGGTGTGTAGAGTAACAGAATCTCCCTTCATCACAGACACTGACCTCACTTCATCATCAAACACACTTGATCAACAAACAAATATTTACTTAGATATGCAGTTTTTAACAATTTTCAAAGGTTATCCACAATTTTGTGATTGCAAAAAAACTCTTCATTTTACACCAAAGTATTTGGGCATATTAGTCTGATAAAACATAAAAATATGATCAATTATGAAATAAAAATATACTAAAATAAAATATGGAGAAAAAAATAATAAACGAAATAATGTGCAGGTGAACAAATGATAATATAAACAGAACTGAAGCCATAAAAATACTTACCAGCCAGACTCCATGAGAACAAACAGAAGAAAATAAAAGACATTTCTTTAGCAGTTCACCAAACAGCTTTGCGACTGAACTGTTACTATAATCAGGTCCTGACACTCTTGTAAATGTTGAATGTGTTGCCAGTCTGTATTAAAGTGGTTCAGTGAGTGTGAATAAACTCCTCCAGTAGCACCTCCACACAGACAGACCTATTTCAGTGATTATTTTTGTTTAATAACAGCTTATACTGACTGTTCTGCCAACATTTTATTTACATAATTTTGCAACGTATTCTTTCTCAAACCACAGATTAGTCTATTAGTCTATTGCAAAATTTATTTTGGATCTCAACATAAGGCAAAAATCCCCCAAATTTAAGTTATGGGGGGAAAATCCAGATTTTTATATTTACTGTATAGCATGCATTTGAGCAATATCAGGATTGCTACATTTCCATTATTATCAGCATGATTGTAAATGTGATACTACTATTATAACATTAAATAAATAAATAATGAACACAGATTAATTATTAGTTGAATAAGACAACAGCACCAATAAAATTGGGGCAATCATATACAATATTTTATTCATTACATCATAGATCAGAGTTTGTTTGCAACACAGTAGCGAACAATAAACGATAAAAAAAAACGGCAAAACAAAATTAATAATACTAAGTTTGAACATTTATGCGTAGGCTAAAACAGCTTCACTTGAACTTGCGTGTGACTGTTTACAGTAAGCCAACATATTGCTCAACCAAGACAGCGTGATTATAAGTGTGAATGTGACATTCACAGCATGAAGGAAGACATTATATGGTTAAATTTAACCCGATAGCGTTTATAGAGGTATAAATGCCCCGTTTTTAATCTGGTTTTCAAAACAATTTTTTTTTTTTTTAACAACAGGGTATTGAAATAACACAATTTTAGTAAAAGTCAGTGACTGGGAGACTTGGTTATTTTATTGAAAATCTGTTATACATTTGAAAAACAGCCATGGGTAAATTTGAGCCCGCGTTCTAGTGTCAGTGCGTTCAAAGTGTGACACAAATTAGTTTCAAGTGTCAGCTATTAAATGGTGTAGCTGTTATCAGGGCCGTTGCTAGTGGGGTGAAAGGTGGGGACAATTCTAGGGGCCCCAACTGCCCAGGGGGCCCCACAAAATCCAGGAATTTTACTATATAGGCCCATGTTCTGTGAATAATTCTAATATTTTATTAGTTGTATAACTGAGATATTATGAAAACCACAAAAAAAAGCATGCAATTTGGTTCCATGCTTCTATATTGTACAGTATATGATATGTGTTTGTGGGGGGGCCCACATCAATATTTTTTCAGGGGGCCCCCAATCCTCTAGCTACGGCCCTGGCTGTTATCATTGCAGCACAAACAGAAAACGCATGTTTTCGTTTCAAACACAAGGAGTGAAATGTTACAATTCACCCCATAGTACGGGTTAATTGTAACATACCCTGGGGTGATTATGATATCCACCCAGGTGAGATGCGGAATGCAAAATTATGCAATAAGGGTTATGACAAAAAGGGATTTTGAAAGCTTTTTATTCAACATAATTGGTGTGTGTGTGTGTGTGTGTGTGAGAGAGAGAGTGACAGAACTGAATGAAATGAGCATAAACATTAGAATAAACAACTTGATATGAAAAATATCTTCACAGACACACAATAAACATTATTTAACTTTGATTAGTTTAACTACAAAGCAGGGGCTGCCATCACAAAAAAAAAAAAAAAGTTTTCTCCACTAAAATTTGCTGTAGCCTATCTACTACAGAGCTGTACTTCACATGTGGAATAGGTGAAGTGAATAGGGTAATTTTAACTTGTCCCTTATTTGAGAAATTGGAAGTGTTAACTGACTCGTGTTACAACCATCCCCGGTCTCCCCTACATTAAGTGTGTTCTTAAAATGTTTTATTTTTAAGAACTGCCTCGCCCCTTTAATCGCTGAAGCGAAAGTGCCTTTTCGGTCCATTGTGTCTTGTTGTACCTATTGCCCTCGTAACGCACTTGCCCCTGCATCTGTGCACTACAGACGTTTCCAGCATGTGTCGACGGCGACTGATTCAGGTGGGACTGGAATACATTTTACAATGCACTTGTCGCAGCTGATGAAAGAATGAAACCAAAAAATTATTTCAACTTCTAAAACAAAAATCCACTTACCGCCCACGAGTAATAAGAAAAGAGACAGCATCTGCATGTTTTTATAGGGCTGTGTAGATTCCAAATGTAACAAAGACGATCAATAGAGGTTATGTTCTGCTGCATCCCCAACGGGATCCTCCTTCCTAAACCGCACCCTAACCGGCTACAAGTGCGAATATCTTCCAAATTCACTAACATCTAACAGAGACTTTACAGCAACTGAGAATCGCGCCTTTTCTTGAATATGTGAATGACGTTTAAGGAGGACCCAGTAAAATTATCCTTGAAAGATACTTAGAGACGAGCAGAACAACAGGTTGCTGTGAATAGAGAGACAACAGCTCCTAGTGCGCGTGCCCGCATATATGCACGTGTAGACAGAACTCCACCCATCATTAACATAAACAGAGCAGGCTCCACCCATTTGAACAATTTGGCTCTGCAGTGAGCGCCACTTGTTTTCAGACATTTACAGTGGTGGGCGAACGGCCAGGGAGGGGATATGATTTA
Source organism: Aspiorhynchus laticeps (assembly GCA_023376895.1). Lineage (NCBI taxonomy): Eukaryota > Metazoa > Chordata > Actinopteri > Cypriniformes > Cyprinidae > Aspiorhynchus > Aspiorhynchus laticeps. The sequence continues at coordinate 83,422,335 of CM041793.1, read as the reverse complement.
TGCTTTTGCTTTGTTGTCGATGTGCTTGTGGTGTCTGGTTGGTAAGTATAGGCCTATAATTTCCGGTTAGCACAGAGTAATATTAATATTAATATTAATAATAAGCTTCTGTTTGGACTCGGTAAGGATTTAAAAAAAAAAAAAAAAGTATTGAGCGTGCCTATAGAGTCATTTATTTAAAATAAAGTAATGTGTAAAACCAAAACTTCTTATTTTGTTTTTAAAACACATTGATCATGAATGACACAAATTCAAATCAGTGTTATTACACGTTTTCAACATGTATAAAACTGTATGAACAGTCTACGAGCCAATAAGTAACAGTTAGTTGAGTAAGATTAAAACTGATCCAGATCACGTTTTATGTTTCACTTCTGTTTGCTGGTGAAAGTTTGTGCAAAGAAACATCACCTGGAAGGAACAAATAAGTTCAGTAATGCTCATCAAGTGTTTTCAGTTTTGTTCAGCACAAGCTCACTTAATGGAGTTTTTTTTTTTAAGATATTTATTGTACACAATAATGTGTAATGGCTTGGGACCAAATCACGATTGTGGGTTAGAGAAATTTAGTTTGGTCATTAATAACCAGCATTATGTATTTGTGAGAAAACATGTTTGTGTTTGTTCTCTAGATGTGACAGATGAAGTGAAGACAATATCAGTGATGGAGGGAGACTCTGTCACTCTAAACACTGATGTAAATGAAACACAGAAATATCTGCTAATACAGTGGATGTTTGGTAGCACTCGAATAGCTGAAGTCAACAGACTCACACAAACTAACTCTACATATGATGCTGATGAGAGATTCAGAGACAGACTGAAGCTGGATCAAACCGGATCTCTGACCATCACAAACACCAGAACCACAGACTCTGGACTTTATCAACTAGCAATCGTCAACAGAGAAACCAGCTATATGAATTTCAATGTTACAGTCTGTGGTGAGTAAAAGAATTACAGTATAATTTGCCTTTTGTTTGAGTCATATCTTCGTCGTAGGTTCTTTACTACTATTATTATATTCTATTTTTATTATTCTTCACATTCAGCTTTTATATCAATGACTTTAATTCCATTTTTGACTTTTAATGACATTTTTGACTTTTTAAAATTACTTTTAATTCCATTTTCCAAATTTAACACCTATAAACGTTTAAGATATGATGCTACACCAAAATCTGTCATTATCAGCAGCACCACACAATTCATCATCAGAAAGATCGTCAAGCTCAAACTATGTGTCGTCCAGCTGTGCGGTCAACAATTCAATCGTCAACTCCAATGAGGATGCCAACATTACTGAGCTCTATCAGCCGAGTTCAGGTATGTCTGGTGATATAAGCAATTATTTACACAACAGAATGTGTTTAAGTAGGCCTATGTCAGTCTCGTTTTCTTTTTGTAAAGTTGACTCTGAAGTCGAAACTCAATAAGCCACACTGATCCAGTTGTGGCCAAACATGGGGTTATTGTTACTGGTGCCTCAAATAATCAATCACATAAACCAATTAATAAAAATTTGAACATTTACATGCTTATGGCAGATACTTTTATCCAAAGTGCTTTAGGTTGCATTAAAGACATGTGGGTGGGGTGCATTTGCTTCTTGCAAATTCTTTGTGATTTTACAGGAACAGAGAACTGATGAGCAGAGAAGTGAAGCCCGCATGTCAGACCTGTTTGTTTGTTTGGTGCACCAGGTTGCTCTAAAAAACATTAGCAGTCAGTGCAGAAAGAACTACATAATTGCACAAGTTTAAATGAGAGCTGGGTTAAAAGGACAAGCAACTATTTATATTAAACAATTCTAGCTAATGTTATTTGGCCAAACAAGCAAAATGTGCATGAGAACACACAGTTGTCACGATTCCAAGCCATGAACTTCCAGTCACTCACCCACCACATGGACTTTCACACCACACACACAGTTACAGATCACTCTTAGACTACATTTCCCATCATCCACTGCACCCACACAGCTGTTCACCATTATCTCGCTTGCACCTGTATACAATCTCACAATCACCATCACCCAATCACACACACACACACACCCTATATAAACCATGGACATTCTCTCACACTCTGCCGAGTATTGTTAGCCAGTCTGCATACCAAGCGTTCCCTAGTATCCTTAGTTTGTCTTCCCGTGTTTGATTCCTGCTCTTGTCGTCTGGTTTATTCTCTCTGCCTTGCCCTTTGGACTCTGATTACCTCGTGTTGGATTATTGCTCGTTACCTTGGACTATCTCTCTGCCTAGCTCTCTGGATACTGTACGCCGATCTCCGACCCACGCTTGCCTTGGATTATTCTTGTGTCTTGCCCATGCCATACCTGTTTGCTACTGTCTGACCCTGCCTGTATTGACCATGTTTAATAATAAAGCCTTGCGAATGGATCCACCTGTCTCTCGTCTCGTCAGCCCCGTAACAACAGTAAAGCTCATGGATGCTCTGCCTTCTCAATAAAAGCTTGAGCTGCTAATAATAACCCACAAAACTGGTACATATGAGTCTATTTGAAAGAGAGAAGAATGCATTATTCTGACTCAGTGTTTGTTTTTGTTTTACCAGACTGCATTTACTGTTGTGGTTTTACTGAAGCTGTGATCCGATTGGCTCTCTCTGCTCTGGTGGGCGTGGCTGCTGTTGCTGTGCTGGTTTATGACATCAGATCTACAAGAAGTGAGCTGAACAGAACAGAAGAGACCGAATATCTCTATCAGACCCATGGAGTAAAACCAGACCAAAATGAATTGAGCAGAAGGTGGAGATCAGATATGTTTGCTGAAGGTCACTAATAAAATCTCCAAAATAAAACATGTATTAATACTAATTTCCTGTTCTTGCACAGTTATTTATTAACATAATATGTTTAATGCATTGGCCATTTATTGATTGAATATGCACATAATATAATTTTGATTGAACTTTTAAATTAAACGCATGGCTGTAAACGTACCCTAAACAAAATAATATTTAGCAAAACAAATGATGGTATAGATTTATCTCATAAGCACTGGTTTCTGTTGGACTTTTGAAATGAAGTCACAGTGGAAATTCGTGTGCATTTTTAAAAAAAAATAAAGATTCGGTTTTACAACAGTTTAGAACTTTTTTCTGATCTACTGTCCACTTTAAAAAAAAAAATCGCCAAACATTGTAATTCTAATGTAGCAGTTATATATTATGTACTTCACTTAATTCACGCAAGCAGCTCAGTTTATAAGTGAAACCTGATGTGGTCTCACTTAATTACATCTGTATGACAATGTGGTTTGATCTGATGGGACAAACTGTTTGCGAAGAAGAAGAATTAAGGACACTGAAAATATATTTTTTTCACCTGTCCAAAGCAGTTTGAATTATTTAAAGGCAACAGACCTGATTAATAGGAATTACAATGCTCTTATGCAGAATTCGAAACCACGTACCACTATCTCTGCCAAATAAAAATATATTACCACTTACAGCCACTAGGTGGAGCTCCAGCAGTGTCATTTGTTGTATGAGACACTTTAACAGATGGCCAAAAAGTGAGAAACAAACAAAAAAGGAGACAAAATCACAAATATTTCAATAATTAGTGGCAGATGTATGATACTTATGGTTTTATAGTAGGCCTCCTCTCTTAAGTGACAGCTCTGCGTGGATGTGTTTCCATTTTCAGTCACAAGGGGAGCAAAATTATCATGCATTTGGAGCTTGGACATATTTTAATTTTATCAGACTACACATTTACGTTTGAATTGTCTTAATAAAAGAAAGATGCCTTGTGTTCCAACACAAGTGTAGTTACAAAATCTACCACAAGGAACAAACAATTTAACAAACAAGTTTGAAGATAAACAAATAAAACAAATAATTATACATCTATTTTTATGACAGGTACAGGGTAAAATACAAAAATAGTCTATGTAAACATAAAAATCTAGATAAGTATAGAAAAACAGGATAATTTACAGCCAAAAATAGTTAAATAAAAATGAAGATAGAACAACAACAAAATAACATTTAGGCTAATGATTAAAAATGCCTGTTTTCATGACAAGAACAGGTTAAAATGAATAAGAAATAGGTTTAGCTTTATATTTAAAGTGAGTTTAACAGCAGACAAACAAAATCATTCATGTACATATTGAAAAAAAAAATAGATAACAATAAAACAATTCTTAACTGAACATGTTATTTGTGTTCGGGAAAACCCGTTATCTTCGAAATTAGGCTATATCATGCTTTTTTCAATAATTTCAATCAATCTCATAAACTAGGGAGCTAAACCAGCAGTAGTAGGACTGACAGTGTCGTATAACATGGCTAAAGGCCAGAAAAGCGGAGGAACAGACAAACCGATTCAATGGAGCGAGTCATTTACACTGGAACCGCTCCGATTGATTCAAACACAAACTCGTGACTTCGATCATTCATTTCAAGCTGTTCCCGAACAAAAAAAACACTTCAAAAGAGCTATTCAGTTTCAAATTCTGACATCGCTTAAAGGCATAGGTGATTCGGTTCAAAAACATTTTTTTGTTATGCTGGTTGAAAGTGGTCTAAATTTAGCCTATTTATATGTATTTTTTTTATATATTTTCTGTGGAAGGCGTCTGACCTTAAAATGTTCATCCAATCAAAATGCTCCATCCGAACATTACCATAGGCTATCCTGCCAACCTGTCAAAATATGTATTTGTATACCTCTGTGCACCCTGTTTGTCTAACTGCATTTGAAGAGTTCATTTGCAAAAACAGATAACTTTATAGATAACTAATTTTAACAATTCTCAGAAATCATGTTTTTTCATTGTGCATTCCAATTAATCGCAATCAAACTACAGTTGTGGTTATTTTGACTAGGTTAAAAAATAACTAAAACACAACATATAACTAACACAATAAAAACATAACATAAAAAAACATGTTTTTTTCAAAATTAAAAAAAGTTATGTTTTTGCAAATAAATTCTACATTTATAAAGCTTTAAAATGTATTTGCATGTTACATATTGCTACTAGTATAGGAAATGTAAATTATATAATTGAATTTTCATTTTCATTTTGCACTGAACATTCAGAGGACCCCTGAGCAAAATGTTAACATGCGCCTTACCACACACAAACAAACCAAATGCATATAGTCTAGAGGGAATTGTGAAATCATGCCAACTATAAAACTATAATAAAACTATGTTTTGTTGTTTGAAAACAGTGTCTTTGTTCTTTCTTTAGAAATTCTTGGGGTCATGGATAGCAACTTAAATAAGACTGTTGAGGAGAGAATTTACTCTTTTGTTCATCTAAAACCAAAACAGTTTAAAAGCACATTGGTTAATTTGTTTTAACAGAAGTAGAAATATGTTGAGCTCAACTGCTGATGATGGCACAGTGATTGACACTGGTGGGTGTGTCTTATTAAACTGAAGTTGTCCCCTGCTGCTCTTCCAGTTCTTTCACATCATCTCCTTTCAACAGTGGCTTCACTACAGTTGATCCATTTGATTCATTCACTCCGTTTCCTGTGGAACAAAAAAATAATAATAATAATAATTTGTCCGTCGCTATAGAGTCAACCCTAACCCTAGTCAATACATGTACAATTAATTTGAGGAGGCCCATTCATATTCAAAATAATCTGTAACACCATGATGTATAGCCAATAGATGCTAATTAATCTAATTAATTTAACTCTAGATATAATTAATCTCAAATTAATCACACATCAATTTTAGCTGAGAATTTACCCCCCAAAAGATCATTTTAAGTCATTTTTGTGTTACATGAGTAAAGCATTGAATAGACATTACAAAATGTCTCCTGTTTAGATTTTTGTTTTTATGACCAGTAGATTTTTGCCTTATCGTACAGAACAGATACTGAAGATATATATATATATATATATATAATATATATATATATGTGTGTGTGTGTGTGTGTGTGTGTGTGTGTGTGTGTGTGTGAGAGACCCTGGACCACAAAATCATTCATAAGGATACATTTTTGAAATTGATACAACTATTTGAATATCTGGAATCTGAGGGTGCAAAAAAAATCTAAATATTGAGAAAATCACCTTTAAAGTTGTCTAAATGAAGTTCTTAGCAATGCATATTACTAATCAAAAATGAAGTTTTGATATATTTACAGTAGGGAATTTACAAAATATCTTCATGGACCATGATCTTTACTTAATATCCTAATGATTTTTGGCATAAAAGAAAAATCTATAATTTTGACCCATACAATGTATTTTTGGTTATTGCTACAAATATACCCGTGCTACTTAAGACTGGTTTTGTGGTCCAGGGTCACATATATACTGTATATCGCAACACTCCACTGACATGATCACTGGATACACAGTGGGATCCAAAAGACATTACCAAAATCACTGCCAAAAAAAAATCTATAAAACATGAATTAAATTGAAATAAATCCAAGATTTTCAATGTGCTGTGCACTGCTCACATAATCTGATACTTGCAATCACAAACAAGTGGAACACATCCTTGGAACGCCATTCGACCAATCAGATTCAAGGAACAGAACTGCTGTTTAATAAATATATGGTTATTATACTGTAATAAATGTTGTTCTACTCACCAGTGACGGTCACATTGAATCTCCTGAATCGGCTCTGTTTGCTGTTAATGATCTGCAGTTTAAAATGTCCAGAGTCTGCATTTGTGATGTCTCTGATGGTCAGAGATCCAGTCGTCTTGTCCAGCTGCAGTCTGTCTGTGAATCTCGCACCAATACTAATCATTCCTGAATCAGCTTTAACAACGAGATTGTTTTCAGCTCCAAACGTCCACAGTATCAGATCATCGCTTTGTGTTTCAGTCTCAGTATTTAAAGTGGCACATTCTCCCACCATCACTGACACCGTACTCACTGTATGTTAAAGCAACACAGAGAAACAGAAATACAGAAGACAAAAAGTTTGCATTTCCATTACCACATATATTTAGATGGCTTCCTTTCCATTTTGAATTATCCAGTTAGTTGACTGACAACTACCTTTAATGACACAAAGGCACTTAGTTAGCCATTAGCTAATCTCATCAATCTGCAAAGTTGTCATATTGCGATTTTCCTTCCCCTCTTTAACCATTTCTACTTTATTTATGCATCATTCCTGTATTTTAGTCAACTTTCACTTTCACAAATCAAAGCAGCAAGGTTTTAAAGCAGCTTCATAGAAATTCATGTCACATTTTATAATATATTAATGCCTCATAGTCCATATTTAGCAGTTTAGAGCTGGGCAAAAGGATAGTTCACATTTGGTGATGATATAAAGTTGAGATTTTCTTTTCTCATATCATGAATTTATTCTGGTAACGATTTTTTACGATTTCATTCTCAAAATCTTTTTTTATATATTTTTTTATTTTAACATGGCACTAATTCAAATCAAATAAAATCTAAAAGTAATTAAAATTACATTGCACTTTTACAATTTGTGTTAAGCTGAGATAATCTAAACTGTTGTTCTAAATCATTGATTTACTCACTTTTGACGGTAAGAATTAATCTCTTTTCGGTTCTTCTGTTTTTGCCGCTGATCTGTAGTTTATAGAGTCCAGAGTGATTAATCATGATGTTATTGATGGTGAGATTTCCAGTCTTCTCATCCAGCACCAGCTTGCTTCTGAATTTCCCATCGACACCATCATATGTTTTATTACTGGTCACTCCATCGATTTCAGCAATGAGATTGTAGTCTTCTTTATAGCACCACTGTATCTTATCATCTTTCTGTAGTTCAGTATCAGTCTTTAGAGTCACAGAATCTCCGTCTGCCACTGACTTCTCTTCAACTGTCACAGCATCACACAGAAATGTGTTCATCAGATCAAGCTACATTTTATATTACACTTCATTTTCACTTTGTGACAAATGTTTACTAATTTTAATGAAACAGTTTGTTGAATCTTTAGCAAAATATAAAAAAAACATAAAAAAGCACATTGCTAAGCACATTAAACAAGTGTGAGTATGCAGAAAAAGAGCAGTGTATAGGAAATAAACTTTTGGGTAAATGAGTAGTTTTGAATAAATAACTAAAAAGGCTATTATTTACTCAACAGTGTCAATTGTATTCAGGGAATTCAGCTAGACAATCTGCTAAAACATTTCACATCTAATTTCCATTTACAAATAAATAATGGACTCCTGTATTGATCTGGTGTGATCAAAGCCAGATCTTACTGTGTAAAACTGGCAATCTGTCCTCTAATACTATAATATGCAACATGATTAATAAAGCCAAAACATTTAAATATTGATTAGGAAACATGCATTTCAATTCTATAGTAGCTTAATAAAAGTCATTGTTTGCTTGTATCAGCTGTGATACTCACCCACTTGCTTTTTTAGCTCAGAGAACTTGTGGCGATAGTAAATCACAACAGTGGCTACAACTGCAGTCAGGAACAACAGAACAGCAGCAGCTATCCCAACTATAGCACCCGGAGACAGACCCGGATCAGGAACAGCTGAAGAGAGACAGTGAATGTGAGGATCTGAAAACACTTCAAATATATGCAGCTGTGCATAACAGTTTTACTTGTTGTGTCATAAAATTACGGTCGAACCACTAATGCCACATGAACCATTTTAACGATGTCCTTACTAAATTTCTGTGCCTTGATCGTGGAAGGACCTTTGCTGTCTATGGAGGTTCAGGGAGCTCTCGGATTTCATCAAAAAAATAGCTTAATTTGTGTTCCGAAGAAGAACGAAGGTCTTACGGGTTTGGAATGACATGAGGGTGAGTAATCAGTGACAGAATTTTCATTTTTGGGTGAACTATCCCTTTAAACGCGATCTGTGATTACATCATAATCGTGTTGCATTGTGGTCTATGGAGCGGCGTGAAGTGTAAATATGAAGTAGACTCACTCCCTCAGTCAAAATCAAGGGGTTGAGGGTCTGTCCATATAAACTTCCCTCATCCACTTCACAAAGGGAAACGCACCTCAAAATGGCAACATGGATTCCCCCGAGGGGAGGTGCTTAGAGAAGTTTTCGAGTGTGTATATAAAAAGTGAAGCATTTTTTATGCAACATGAAAAAGTTAGGTCTCAAATTGTACACTTCATATGCACTTGCGGTCTTAATTTTGGCCATGGCGTGCAATTGGCCGTTAAGTCCACTAGACTGTAAGGTTTTCCATTTGTCAATTTAGCATTCAGAAGGTTGAGCCCACACTGAGGGTACTTTTCATTTCTTATTTGTGCATTCTTGTTTCCTTTCCTCATGTCTTAGCTCCACCCCACTATACGAGGGAAGGATGCAAGGAAAGAAAATAAGGACAGAGCAAACAAAGGAATGGTTATTTTTACATCGGAATATTCTTCACTCAAGCGTCACTTCAAAGCCTCATCAGATGGGCTAAAGGGATCTGCCCATATGTTGGTAAAGCTTGGTTATTTAAGACATTCAAGCCAGGTGCCCTGTTGAAATATATGAGATGTAAGGTTTATTTAAACTGCAATGGTAAAATATAAATTAAAATTATTATGAAAGACTTCCACGTAGGATACACCTGTGTATCCTCGACCATAGCTTCTCTGGAAGCCTCCTCACTCGTTCCTCACGATGCAATTACAGAATTGAGATGTCCTTCAAGATGGCTAACTATCTGACCAGTTTCCAGGTCACAGGCTCAAAGACGAAGGATCAAGGAAACGAGGAAGCATCTGAGTATTGAGAAGCACCCTGAGGTGAGGTTCGCAGCAAACATTTACCCGACAGTCAAAGCAGCATTACGTCATGAAAGTGTGGACTCTGAGGAAGCCGCGAGAATTTGGGACAGGGCCAGAGTCACGGTCACTCACTGGAAACTATTAGGGCTGCAATAATGCGTTGACTAAATCGATTATATAGATTTGCGTGGAATGTGTTGACTGTTTATGTTAATCCCTAATCCTCTGACATGTTTCAGACAAAACAAGACTCACTGGAGCAGATGCTAATGACTAGTATGCTTGAAACGGTTGCATTCATACAGGATTTAGTTTTTTAACCTCATTCTATAACCAGACTACCACCTGTACAAGTGCACATTTTCAGGATTTGCGTTTTCAAAAAACATACCGCCTGTGCTACATAACGGAACCGCACTGGACAACACGTCGTTCTCCATCCGCCGAGATGGAGAAATGATTCGTGTTCATCCGAAGATCCACCTGAGCTGCCGTGGGTTCAAGTTGCCATGCGAATTGTCTATACATTACTCACAGTAACTTTTGAAGTCATTGGGGTCATTGGATGCAAAAATTCACTTTTACATGTTGTTTGAACTGAAATGTGTGTTGGCAGTGTGTGTACACAGCCACCCCAAAGACAAAAATACACCTAGTGTTTTTTTTTTTTTTTTTTAATCCCGATAAATCATAACCCCTTTCTCAGATCAAGTGTTCACAGATTCTTGGCAGAATGATGTAGTTCTGCAAAGGCCCCTCCCACGATTGTTGATTGACACTGGTGTTTTATCACAGACCTGCCCTGAGTGAGCTGTAAACAGTCCGCCATTGTTTCGACGCTGGAGCGGGTGCGTCTATGTTCTTGCAAATCATTCGCGATCCAGCTTCACCTACAGAAAAAATGAGTATATCATTTTTTTTAAATTAATTTTAGCAAATCGCCTTTCCTAATAATGTGCTAGTTAACAAGTACAGCGCTAAATGCGCTAAAGTTTACCATCTCAGATAACTGCACAGTTCACCCTGTGGAAGAGAGGGGCGGGGTGAGCAGAGCTCATTAGCATTTAAAGGGACATGCACTGAAACTGCTTGCTCTTAACAGAGTTGGTTTTTGACAAGGTAAATTAGGGTGTTGTTTATTGGTAAAATGGGCATCCGATGACCCCTTTAACATATATGATGGATAAACTTGCACACAGAGGTGCCTTTCAGACAGCGTGAACGCTCATTCCTTTTTCGCATCTCCTTTTTTAAAGATGGGCTTTTTTATGCCTTTATTCGGAGAGGACAGTATGGAGCAAACAGGAAAGCATTGGGTGGAGAGACAAAAACATATTTGTCACAATACCCGTCTCGACAGTCATTTTGGTAAACGCAGTCCGTTGTGAATGAAAACAGCTGAGAAAGAAACTATATACGCATAATTATATTGGATCAAAAACAGCTTTGACATAGATTGATCTATATTTAAATTATAAAGTGAACACTATGCAATGTTATTTTATACGTATTACATTTATGTACCTGAATACTACTATTAGACCTTATTTTATTTGTAACTTGTAATTTAAAACCAAGAAAAATCAAATGCTCTCATTCAAGCTGCACGCTCTGCCACTGAGGTGAATATGCTGTGTCAGTAATCTTTGCAAATAAATAATGTGTGTGAGTGTGAGTGCAGGGGGAAGGGGGCGTGGTCCATGGGAAATCCCCCTCCCCTGTGGAAATAGGTCTGCCACCACAGCTGGAACAACAACATTATAGGTGAAAGTCAAGGAACATATAAGAATAATAATAATAATAAAAAAAAAATGTCCCGAGCCCCTTAATATTTTTAATTAGCATTTATTTTTATATTTTGCTATTTTAATTTTAGCTATTTTTAAAAAAATATTTCTATACAACTTTTTTTATTTAGGTATTAGTATTTAGTATTATTTAATCTTTAATTTATTTCAATTTCTATACAACTTTTATTTTTATTTAGGTATTAGTATTTAGTATTATTTAATCTTTGATTTATTTCAGTTACACTTTTTTTTAAGTTGCAAATAAATCCAAGAGTATGTTTTACTTGAAAAAATAATATTTTAGATTAGACTTCAAAATTTAATTTTTAATTAAATATGTAACTTGCCATTTCTTTGTAACTGTTTGTGAAATTTACTAGCAATATCTGAATGAAAATTGTTTCTACAGTATATTTTTTTCAGTCAAAAACGTTTTTCCATCTAATATATACACTTTATTTTTATTTCAGCTTGATTTCAATTACCAAAGTATTTTTTTTTTTTGTTAACAATAACACCAAAATGGATTATTAGCTTTTGTGTGATTTAAACAATATATATAAAAAGTTATTTCTGTTAATCAAACACCAAGTATTCGTATAATTTGTCCAGGTATCTGTGCTGACCCTAAATTTATCATTGTTTTGAAAGACATGCTCTATAAAGACTCACCACTGACAGAAACCAAGAATTGCTGTGAGCTCTCTCGGCCTCTGATCTGTAGCTCATAAAGTCCAGCGTGCTCAGTTCTGGTGTTCTTGATGATCAGAGATCCAGTCTGATCCAGCTGCAGTCTGCCTTTGAATCTCTCATCAGCAATGTTTACTGAGGTCTCATTAGTTTCTCCATCGATTTTAGCCAGGAGAATGCCTTTATCCCCAAACCTCCACACTATCAGATCATCTCTCTGTACTTCAGTAACATAGTTCTGTAGAGTGACAGAATCTCCCTCCATCACTGACACTGACTTCACTCCACCCGTCTCAGCAACCACATCTGGAATACAAATCAGGTCAGAAAATTGGGGTAAAGTTTGCAGGCAACATCCAATCATTCCAATTTTCATGATCAGGAATTTTGGCCATATAAAGTTAATTCAAGTTGGTCTTGTGAATTTGCCGTTCTGATCAACAGAAAGCAGTGGAACCATTGCTTCGTAATTCTCAACGTTATTATTAAGAAATATCATTTTTCCATGTGCAACTTCCCTAAAATTTCCGCTAATGTGACCGCACCATTAAGGATGCGTAAAGTTTTAAAATGTGGTTTAAATCGTACTGTGTGAAACCATAATACCTGATACAAGATCGATATGAAAAAGATATTCTTGGAATACTCACCAATTACAGTAACATTAAATGTCTTAGTTGTAGTCTTTTCTCTAGAAATTCTCAGTTTATATTGTTCAGAGTGTCTGATTCTGGTGTTTCTGATGGTGAGAGATCCAGTGTTTTGGTCCACCTGCAATCTGCCTCTGAATCTCACATCATCAGTGACAAAAAATGAGGTCAGGTCGTTCTTTCTCATTATTTGAGAAATGACAAATTCGTTAGGTCCAAACAACCATAGTAAAGTATCATCGTTGAGTATTTCAGTAAGATTAGTGTGCAGAGTGACAGAATCTCCCTCCATCACTGACATTGCTTCATTTGTTTCTGCACCAAACACACCTGCAGAATATAAATGAACAATTAAAGATAGCTTACAGTGGGCATAATCTGCAATTTCAGCAATGTTTTTGCTACAGACTAACTTTCGCAGTACGAGTAAATCACATGCGATGCTCACACTGTACAGTCCAATCCTTGAGCTGCAACTTGACTGCTCACACTACACGTGTGAAATAAACAAATGAACAAATGCAGTCACTGTTCAAAACAGAGTTTTGGTCCAGTGCTGAGTTTTGCAAGCTTGCATATTCTCTCATAACAAAACTTCACGAGATCCCTATGAACTAAGACAAGGGACAGCTTTTTATATGCGATATTTACAGTATTATATGCAATACTTGCTTCACTCCTGAATGAATCAGCCATTTGAATGAAGCGGTCGACTGAATGACTGACACATTAAGTAGTGACCCCTACCGGTGCTTTTAATTTCATATTTACAGTGTCATTTCTTTTTTAATAATTTCATCTAAATGTTACTTTTAAAACATTAACACCCATATAAAACGCCTTAATCTAATATGATTATTTATGCAATTCAAACTGTATTCATGCCACTCCTGAGCTGCATTGAAAAAAAAGAAAATAGTTAAGCTAAAAAGCTAAATTAAGCCAAGTTAAAAAGATTAAACATTAATCACTTACCAGCAGTATAATTACAATAGCTTGTTAAAATACAATCAGTTTATTTGTTTGTGTTATATCGTGCACCTTTAGTCATTTTATTGTTGCTGAAACAAAAATAGTGACTGCCTTCAGAATTGGCCATTTATACAGTAAACGAACGAACGAACGGTGTGGGGTTTTTCTCTCTTATTTGTGGAAAAATTAAATGAACACAAGTATAGTATAGTATATATAGTATATAGTATAGCAGCGGTTTTCAACTCCAGTCCTCGCGCCCCCCCGCTCTGCACATTTTGTATGTTTCTCTCTTCACTTCAGACCTTTGTTCTATTCGACCGTAAGTGCCCTGCGAAGTGGACTTCACAGGATATTCCGCCATCATTCCAGTTCGAAGCGAGCGTATATGTTCCATCCAAAGGGCATTGAAGTGTGCGAGACGTGAATTTAAATTGGATTTATTTACAGAGGTATATTTTGTCACACTTCACTAGTAAGTTTCGTCTGTGTGTGATGACGCTGGCGTAGCGCAAATCCGTGAATAAATAAGTTCCGAAGTGAAGTAAACGTCAACGGATTTCTCATGCTTAGGGAGTAGGGAGCAATGAACACTGTGTAGGGAGCATGTCAATCGGAACACAGTTTATTCATGGAACTTTCTTCTAATGAGCTGATGATATGAATCAGGTGTGTTTAAACAACAGAGACATGCAAAATGTGCAGAGCGGGGGGGCGCGAGGACTGGAGTTGAAAACCGCTGTAGTATAGTATAGTATAGTAGCCCTTTATTGTCACTAGTCACAAGTACCAGCGAAATTAGCCATCAACCTGTCCATACACAACATACATATATGACAATGGGGTAGACAGGACAGGAAGACAGGGAATTTAAGAAAAATACAGCAAACAAGAGGAATGTAAGGAGAAAAAAAATAATGTGTTTGTATCTGTAATAGTTTTTGTGTATGTGTGTGTGTATGTGTAATCAGCAGCTGTCTTTAGAGTTGGGGGAGGAACGCAAGAGCGTCACACTACAGTGCTCTTTCCAGGGTTGATTTTCCAGCAGCGGCCTTGGCCGAGGCCAGTGCTGGTTCGGGGGAGCCGAAAAGATAAGATTGCGATTGTTTAGTCTTGGGGCGAGTAACCGCATTCCAATTCCACGGCTACTCTCTTTGTCCATTCTGGTCTCCGATGCAAAGCAGTGAGCTTCTCCATGATAGAATCCATATTGCGGTTAATAGTCTCAGTCTCAATGCTGACCGCTCTTCCCACTGCTTCAATCATGACGGGCAGCCTTGTGAGGCTTTGGACAGCTGTTCCCGTTTTCTGAATTCTTCGATAACCCAGGGCAAAGCCTAATTCGATCAGCAAAAGACCTGTTATCATGGTTCCGAATAGGTAGATATCTTCAGCTTCTCGTCGAGAAGATGGTGTCAATTGTGTTGAGAGACCAGTTGATCAAATCCATATTTTTTTCAGTTTGAAGAGCAATGCAGAGAGAGTCTCTCAATAGATGAGACGTGACAAGACAAGAGAGCAAGCAGGGAAAATAAGGGAGAGGACGGGGAGGAAAAAAATGCGACCGCCTCCGTTGAGTGCCAAAGAAGAAAGTGTTACATAAGTGTATGTAAGTGGACAACTGGCCTAAATAAATATTGGGTAAAAGTGTGTGTTTGTGTTAAATTGCTTAATGCCACTGTCACTAAACAGTTCTTACTCATACAAGCCACAATATGCCTTTTTATAATTTTGTGGTGAATGTTTTATGATCAACCATATCTTCTCATCCTTATCAGGCAAACCACTTATGTTTTTAATTTACATGAACTTTTACTGAAAGTACAGAAAACATACAATTGTATGCTTCAATCAGCTGTATAGAAAATGTTCTGCTTCTATAAGAAGTTTTTATTATCATGTACAAATTGCAATCGATAGACTACAATGGTAGGCCTAACGCATTATATAATTAATTTTCGACCGCAACTGCAAAGGCTAAAACAAAGAAGGTTAAAAAGGTTGGTAGTTTACCCTGTAAAAAAATTAATAGATAAAATACCAATAAAATGTGTTAACGTGTAGTCAGTGATGTCCAACCCACTAAATAATAAAGAAATTGAGTAGAAAGCTTTGCATTTATAAAACGCAACAATATATTATACACTGAATCAAGGCTCTGTAAAATAGAAGCAGAATGCATACAATATCGCACCCTCATCGAGGCAAAAAAAATAGCTAAATAAATAAAAAAAGGAATTACGCATGAAAACGCTGAATGGAAAGCCCAAGATAACAGGTAACAGGGACTTTCCTTTTTAGAGCTATCTGAAATGCCAAGTAAAACAGGTTGGATATGAGATTTTGGGGGGGCTTTTATTTTGTAATTCAACATCAGTTATTTTGATATCATTTTGTTTGAACCTTAATTATTAGGCTGTTACTTAACATTTTTAGACAATTTAATTTTATAAGGGCTATTTAAAAAATTTTTTTTAGAGATTATTATAATAATATTACAGACAGTTAATCTGATATTACTTTATTAATTAGTATAGATAATTTGCTTAATATATATTACCCTTACTCTTATTTCCCTGTTCTTGTTTGTATGTATAAGTTAAGCAGTAAAAAAAAAAAAATTGGCTTAGTGAACGCAGGCGAAAGATCGCTGTAATGCACTGTATATGCGCGCACAACAAAACAGCGCGGCGGCTAGATTGACCGTGCATTTCGGAGTGGCGGCTGGCTTGACCGCAGTCAAGTACAGAAAAAGGCGCAAGTAAAAAAAGACCCACAGTGGCTTGTCCTACTTCAGCAAGTTACCATTTTTTTAGTGATATCTGGCGCAAGTGTATCAGGAAGTGACGATTAATCTCGCTTTATTGTTTAAATGTTTCATGTGAAACATATAGCTAATGCTATGTGAATATATTACATACATTTCCAGCAGATGTCAACGGCCACTGATACAGGTGGGATTGCAATACCTAGTAAAATAGGATACAATGCATTTGAAAATCAGCTGATGAAATCAAAACATAATTTCAACTTCCAGGATTTCCACTTACCGTCCATGAGTAATAACAAAAGAGAGAGAAATAACATCCACTGCATATTTTTATAGAGATGTGTAGATTCCAAATGTAACAAAGATGATGAATTGAGAGTTATTCTGCTCTGCTGCCTCCTCCTCCGCAAGCCGCACCCAAACCTGCTACAAGTGCGAATATCTACCAACATACACCAAAATCTAACAGAGACTTTTGTAGCAACTGAGGATCGCGGCTTTTCTTGAATATGTGAATGACGTTTAAGGAGGATTATCCTTGAAAGATACTTAGAGCCGAACAGAACAACCACTGGCTGAAAACAGAGGGACAGCATCGTTTCAGTGGGCGTGCCCGCATATATCCACGTGTAGACCTCTTGCTTTCAGACATTTACAGGCCATGAACCCGTTTCATAAAACAAGTTTACCAAATAAGCCAGGTTCAGTTAGTCTGACTTGTCAATTGACTTCAAAATAAGTCAGACTAATTGAAATAAGCCTGGCTTGTTTGGTAAACTTGTTTTATGAAACAGTTCATGCTGTTTTGTTCTTGATGTGCTTGTGGTGTCTGGTTGGGAAGTTATCACTTCCTGTTAGTAGAGAATAATAAGCTTCTGTTTGAAATCAGTCAGGTTTTTTTTTTTTGAATATTTTCAGATATTAACACTTGAATAAATTTCTTGTTTAAAAACACTGATCATGACACAAATTCCTATAATACACAAATCAGAAACAGGTTAGCTGATTGAAATTAAAACTGATCCACGGATCACATTTTATGTTTCACTTTGATCCACGGATCCCATTTTATGTTTCACTTCTGTTTGCATGTGAAAATGGGTGCAGAAGAAACACCTGGGAGGAAAAACAGTTCAGTAATGTTCATCTTTTTAAATCATTGAATCAACAGTGGCACAGACATGGTTTAAATCAGATATTTATTGTACACAGGTGTATTATGGCTTGGGGCCAAAGCACAGAGGTCCTAGATGGGTGTACAGAAGTTATTTAGTTTGGTCATTAATAACCAGGATTATGTTTTTGTGGAGTCGAAGACTGTCGAAACATGGTTTGTTTGTTCTTTAGATGTGACAAATGAAGGAAAAACATCAATGATGAGAAATTCTGTCTCTAAACACCAATGTTTACTGAAGTACAGAACTACAAGTTAATACAGTGGATGTTCGGGAGCACTCGAATAGCTGAAATCAACAGACTCACACAAAACAACTCAACATGTGATGCTGATGGGAGATTCAGAGACCAACTGAAGCTGGATCAAACCGGATCTCTGACCATCACCAACGCCGGAACCACAGACTCTGGACTTTATCAACAAGCAATTGTCAACAGAGAAACCAGATACATAATTTTCCATGTTACAATCTATAGCGAGTAAGAGAATTACAGCATAATTTGCCCTTTTGAGTTATATCTTTGTCGTATAGGTTATTTGATATTTGCAATATTCCTCACATTCATCTTTCATGTCAATAACTTTAATGTCACATCTATTAACTTTTAAGTTATGATGCCAAAGCAAAATCTAGCTGTCCTAGGGGTTCCAGAGAGAAAAAAAAAAAAAAAAAATTGTCACCAAATATCTGGAGTCTTTAGGAGACATAATTATACAGGCTAAATACAGAACGGGTTTCAAAACTACATTAAACCAAGACTTGCACGAATACTACCATTTTCTCGCATTAGTTTTAACCGGTGTTCTCGGTTTCATTTCTGGTAGCCGTGTACTTCAGTTCAAGGCTTTCCCACTACTTTTGCTGCCAAGCTCCTGGAGAGAGAAAAAAAATATAATAATAATAATAATAATAATAATAATAATAATAATATTTTCATAACACAAGTTGATACACTATGACATTTATTTCATGAATGTAGAAGACCTCAAGTATGGTATGCAAAAAACTAATCAAGGACTTTTTTCCAATGGTTAAATCGGCATGGTTAGCTGCATGCATGGCCACAGGTGGTTGGGCAACACATCTGTCTGACAGGAGATTGATCATCATGGGAAGTCATCACCACACATTTGGTTTGAGACATACAGTGGGGAAAAATTATTTGATCCCCTGCTGATTTTGTACGTTTGCCCACTAACAAAGAAATGATCAGTCTATAATTTTAATGGTAGGTTTATTTGAACGGTGAGAGACAGAATAAAAAAAAAAAAAAAAATGATTTGCATTTTAATGAGTCAAATAAGTATTTAATCCCCTATCAATCAGGAAGATTTCTGTCTCCCAGGTGTCTTATACAGGTAAAGAGCTGAGATTAGGAGCACTCTCTTAAAGGGAGTGCCCCTAATCTCAGTTTGTTACCTGTATAAAAGACAACCTGTCCACAGAAGCAATCAATCAGGGGTGCGTTTCCCAAAAGCATCGTTAGCTAACTATGGTGGTAAGTCCCATTGAACTCCATTGGTAACGACGTAATTTGCAACCATAGTTGCTTTTGGGAAACGCACCCCAGATTGACTCGTGAAACTTGTGGAGTTTCAATGATCATGAGAACGGTGAGGAATCAGCCCAGAACTACACGGGAGGATCTTGTCAATGATCTCAAGGCAGCTGGGACCATAGTTAGCAAGAAAACAATTGGTAACACACTACGCCATGAAGGACTGAAATCCTGCAGCGCCCGCAAGGTCCCCCTGCTAAAGAAAGCACATGTACAGGCCTGTCTGAAGTTTGCCAATGATTCAGAGGAGAACTGGGTGAAAGTGTTGTGGTCAGATGAGACCAAAATCAAGCTCTTTGGCATCAACTCAACTTGCCATGTTTGGAGGAGGAATGCTGCCTATGACCCCAAGAACACCATCCCCACCATCAAACATGGAGGTGGAAACATTATGCTTTGGGGGTGTTTTTCTGCTAAGGGGACAGGACAACTGCACCGCATCAAAGGAACGATGGACGGGCCATGTACCGTCAGGTCCAGGGCATTGAAAATGGGTCATGGATGGCTATTCCAGCATGACAATGACCCAAAACAAGAGTCATGTTTTGCAAAGGGGTCAAATACTTATGACTCATTAAAAGGGAAATCAATTTATAACTTTTGTAAATGTGTTTCTGGATTTTTTTTTGTTATTCGGTCTCACGGTTCAAATAAACCTACCATTAAAATTATAGACTGATCATTACTTTGTCAGTGGGCAAACGTACAAAAATTTATTTTTTTTCCCCCCACTGTAGACCTGGGCCCGTATTTATCAAGCTTCTCAAAGTGCCATTTTAGTCTTAAGTGCTGAGAATTCATGAAATTTACTCCTACTTTCAAACTTAAGTATAAAAGCAAGTTATCAAATTTCTTAAAGCTAAGAATCACTCTTACTCTCCCAGTTATTTAAGACAGCTGGAGAGGTCTCTCAAGTGGTTAGGAGTTGCCAGTAGGGGCTTGTGATGGCGCTGAAGAGACGGAGACGTGCGCGAATCTTTCAGGAGAGGAGGAATGTCTTTGAAATGTTTGGCGACGAGCAGTTAATCAAACAAGTTACATTTCCCCAGTTATTCAAAACGAGCAAAGAACATTTACATTACCAAACAACATCATAACTGACTTCAGTCTAGCGCGAGTATTATGCGATCTACACTGTATGATGAATAAATCTCTTACCCCTTATTTACACTGCACACGTCTGCGGCGCGTTACAGCTCCTCGGCCACCGGAGCTGATCAGCTGCGCTGTGGCAAGTTTCTGAAGCCGCTCTCCGCGCTGCATCACTAAAGATTAAAGTCTATTTTTGACGGATAATAATAATAATAATAATCGTCTCGCTGTCGTCAAAGGCATCAGCAACAGTCGATACACTATACTATCATCACCCTAAATTAAGTTGTGATGATGCTTCGTTTCCTTGCCATAATGTGTTCTCTTGAAAAGTCTTTATTGTCAAATGTGTGTTGAATGTAAACTCCTATTAGGAATTTAACCAGTCAATGTGAATTTATCTGAGAATATTCTTAATTAAGGAAATCTATTCAGTGATTGGTCCAT
The DNA here is from genome assembly GCA_023376895.1 of Aspiorhynchus laticeps. Classification (NCBI taxonomy): domain Eukaryota; kingdom Metazoa; phylum Chordata; class Actinopteri; order Cypriniformes; family Cyprinidae; genus Aspiorhynchus; species Aspiorhynchus laticeps. Next base: position 83,401,476 of record CM041793.1, on the reverse strand, counting down.
GCGTATGTCGTCATCCAAAATCCCGTTTGTGGCACAGCAAAGTGTCGTGAATCATCTCTAAGACTGACACTTAAGATTTAGTCCTACACTTCGCTTAAATTACGACTGAGATGATTGATAACTAACTTTTAATCGCAGCTTTGAGCCAAGAATTTTTTTCCACTTAAGTCAATTCTTAGCAGTGTTCTTGAGAGTAATTCTTAAAGGCTTGATAAATACGGGCCCAGGCCTCACTGCATGGATACAGAGAGCCAGATTTAGCCGCATTCAAATCTCAGATACAGCACAAATCACTCAAAGCATGAACCACAAGTTTACTTTGAGCAAGTTATATTCCAAGTATTACTAATCTTTATTTTGAAAAGCCATGTGCTTGAAATGAAGCTATGGGCCAAATTCAGATACTTTACCATTGAGAATGATAAAATACATGAAAAACTGTGTGTGGGGTGGGGGGGGGGGCAGCATCAATATTCAGTCAGGCAGTCGTGGCCTAATGGATAGAGAATAGGACTTGTAACCCAAAGGTCACGGGTTCGAGTCTCGGGTCCAGCAGGGATTGTTGGTGGGGGAGTGACTAAACAGCACTCTCTTCCACTTTCAATACCACAACTGAAGTGAGACCCTTGAGCAAGGCACCAAACCCCCAACTGCTCCCCGGGCACCTCAGCAATATGGCTGCCCACTGCTCCGGGTGTGTCTTCATGGTGTGTTCACACTGCTGTGTGTGTGCACACTTGGAGGGGTTAAATGCAGAGCACAAATTCCATACTCGGCCACATGTCACTTCACTTTATTATTTTATTACAAATACCTTTATATGGAGCCATACACTGATGTCCACATCCATTGCTGCAGCATTTCTGATCATTCAGACAGTCAGTGTCGTGGGAACACTCCTCGAAACACAGTCCTTCTCCATGTTTTTTTGGACACGATCCGGGCTTTTCTGTTATACAAACACAACACAGAAACCAGATCACTGAATGCCGAATGACTCGCTGCGCGCATACATATACATGTATATATGTATATACAGGTGCTGGTCATATAATTAGAATATAATCAAAAAGTTGATTTATTAAACTAATTCCATTCAAAAAATGAAACTTGTATAATGTATACATTCATTCCACACAGACTGATATATTTCAAGTGTTTATTTCTTTTAATTTTGTGATTATAAGTGACAACTAATGAAAACCCCAAATTCAGTATCTCAGAAAATTAGAATATTGTGAAAAGGTTCAATATTCAAGACACCTCGTGCCACACTCTAATCAGCTAATTAACTCAAAACACCTGCAAAGGCCTTTAAATGGTCTCTCAGTCTAGTTCTGTAGGCTACACAATCATGGGGAAGACTGCTGACTTGACAGTTGTCCAAAAGACGACCATTGACACCTTGCACAAGGAGGGCAAGACAAAATGTCATTGCAAAAGAGGCTGGCTGTTCACAGAGCTCTGTGTCCAAGCACATTAATAGAGAGGTGAAGGGAAGGAAAAGATGTGGTAGAAAAAAAAGTGTACAAGCAATAGGGATAACCGCACCCTGGAGAGGATTGTGAAACAAAACCCACTCAAAAATGTGGGGGAGATTCACAAAGAGTGGACTGCAGCTGGAGTCAGTGCTTCAAGAACCACTACGCACAGACGTATGCAAGATATGGGTTTCAGCTGTCGCATTCCTTGTGTCAAGCCACTCTTGAACAACAGACAGCGTCAGAAGCGTCTTGACTGGACTGCTGCTGAGTGGTCCAAAGTTATGTTCTCTGATGAAAGTAAATTTTGCATTTCCTTTGGAAATCAGGGTCCCAGAGTCTGGAGGAAGAGAGGAGAGGCACAGAATCCACGTTGCTTGAGGTCCAGTGTAAAGTTTCCACAGTCAGTGATGGTTTGGGGTGCCATGTCATCTGCTGGTGTTGGTCCACTGTGTTTTCTGAGGTCCAAGGTCAACACAGCCGTATACCAGGAAGTTTTAGAGCACTTCATGCTTCCTGCTGCTGACCAACTTTATGGAGATGCAGATTTCTGCACACAGTGCCAAAGCCACCAGTACCTGGTTTAAGGACCATGGTATCCCTGTTCTTAATTGGCCAGCAAACTCGCCTGACCTTAACCCCATAGAAAATCTATGGGGTATTGTGAAGAGGAAGATGCGATATGCCAGACCCAACAATGCAGAAGAGCTGAAGGCTACTATCAGAGCAACCTGGGCTCTCATAACACCTGAGCAGTGCCACAGACTGATCGACTCCATGCCACGCCGCATTGCTGCAGTAATTCAGGCAAAAGGAGCCCCAACTAAGTATTGAGTGCTGTACATGCTCATACTTTTCATGTTCATACTTTTCAGTTGGCCAAGATTTCTAAAAATCCTTTCTTTGTATTGGTCTTAAGTAATATTCTAATTGTCTGAGATACTGAATTTGGGGTTTTCATTAGTTGTCAGTTATAATCAAAATTAAAAGAAATAAACACTTGAAATATATCAGTCTGTGTGGAATGAATGTATACATTATACAAGTTTCACTTTTTGAATGGAATTAGTGAAATAAATCAACTTTTTGATGATATTCTAATTATATGACCAGCACCTGTATGTATGTATGCATGCATGTATAAAAAAAAAAAAACACCCACACATAAATACCTGCATGTGGAGCCATACACTGATGTCCACATCCATTACTGCAGCATTTCTGATCATTTGGACAGTCACTGTCATGGGAACACATCTCAACACATGCTTCTGACACTGCTACTTCAAGACTGTGTTTTGGACACACTCCTGGCTTTTCTGGTTCTGCTGACATACAAAAATACATGACAGAAAAACCATAATGACTAAATTTAAGGCAAGGCATGGTATTTTTATTTCTAAAAGACATTAAAACAGCAGCTGCTGACCAAAGTGCTGTACAACCTAAAAACGTAAAACAGTCAATACAAGCTAAAAAAGAAGATACAATACAATAAAATGGATAAACTGACAAGAGAACACCCTGATTAATAAGATTACATTGATCAAAAAGCCAAAGAGAAAATATGTTTTCAGCGAAGATATAAAGTGGTTAACATTGGACGACAACAGAGAAGGCACAATCTCCTTTTAACTTCAAACGTGACCGTGGCACAGTCAGCATCAAACGGTTTGAGGGCCTTAAGGGCCTAGAACACTTCAGTTGGACCAGATGATCAGAAATGTATTGTGGAGCCTGGCCATTTAGCCCCTTATACACAATGAATAAATACAATAAAACTTTAAGTTTAACATGGTATTCAACTGGCAACCAGGGAAGTGAAGCCAGAACAAGCAAAAAGTGTTCCCTCTTTCTAGTTCCAGGAAGAAGCCTGGCGGCAGCATTTTGTACTGATTAAAGGTGGGATAGAGAGGACTTAGCCACACTGAGATACAGGGAGTTACAGTAGTCCAGCCTCGAGGAAATAAAAGCATGGATCACTGTCTGTAATACTCACTCCCAATTTCTTTTTTGTTTGTTTTGCATTTGTGTGAGAATTGCATTCAAGCGATGCCATAGAAGAACCATTTTTGGTTCCACAAAGATCCATTCAGTCAAACGTTCCTTAAAGAACCATCTCTTTCATACCTTTTTCTGATCTGAAGAACCATTTTCGCCACAAAGAACCTTGTGTGAAACAGAAGGTTCTTCTATGGCATCGTGAAGCACCTTTATTTTTAAGAGTGGAGTGCCATTACAACATGGAACCTACCCCACTATTGATGGTGTGTACTAGTGCATAGTAAAGCTAATATAAACATTACATTAGTTCATTTAAATACAATATAATAATAATAATTTTATATAATATACCATGGCCACCTCAGTAACATTTTTAAGCAACTTAATACACACAAAAGAATGAAAATATAGTAATACGTTTGTAGCAAAAACTGAAAACAACCCATGCAATCAGACTTCAAGTAGCTTGTAAGGTAACATTAGTTCTTCATTATCAACTTGCAAGTTACAATTATTCCCCCAATGCTAAATTGCAAGTTAAATACAAAACTTTTGGAAAAAAGACAAAAAAAAAAAAAGGTTCAGGAGTGATGGCATGCATACCTGGTAACCACCCTGTAACCAAATGAATGGGTCCATTTAGGCCTACTGTAAAAACACAAAATAAATACATGACTAAATTAAACGCCCATCTTCATCTTTGTGTCGTCTCTAATGGAAGAAATAAACAAAACAACAAACACTTATTTAAACTACACCAATATACAAAGTTTATCTTTCACTGGACATCTGGTACTGTATACTTATAAGTTCTGAGACGTTCCCAAGTCCTTTTTCGTAAGTTCTTATGGATTTCTTCACGCTGTGTGATGAAGTTGAAAGATCTCACCTGTGGCTGCTCCTTCAGCATCTGTTGTGCTCAATACAGAGAGACACAACAGAGCAGCAATCAACAAACAACACAATCGAGCTGTCATCCTCGACCTGCGACCTCACAATACACTCTGCTGAAAAATGCGCTGAATTAGTGGGTCAGGAGGCTTTTAAACGCGTTTTGAAAATGCGTTTTTAAAGATCAAATGAGGCCTAGCGCAACTCAAACTCTGATGAATCTCACCTGCCTGTTAGCTGCCTAATTCTGAAGACCCTGATTAGGTTGTTCAGGTGTGTTTGATTAGGGATGCTGCGCCCGGTCTCATGAAAATGCGTATTTAAATAGCACGCCAAAATAAAAACGAAAACTCGTGGTATTGATACGCAAAAATGTACTTTGGCGTATAAATGACACGCGCGTGTTTGGCGTGCATAATAATACGCAGTTTTCGCGTGCACATGATACGCAGTTTTCGCGTACATATGATACGCATCTGATCTACCCCACAACCCCAACCCTACCCATCGCGTAGCAAATATACGCCAAAGTCCATTTTTTGCGTATCAATAGCACGAGTTTTCGTTTTTATGTGGCGTACTATTTATTCGCGCATTCATGAGATCGGGTTGGAGGTTCACATACAGCGTCTGCAGTCCGTGTGCGGTGCAGGAGCAGCACTTAAACCGTTACAGATAAAATCGTACATAACTTACTTTAGAATAAATGATAGATTTAAATTAATGTCAGCCTCAGATAAAACACTCTTCTTGTTTCCCAGCTCTTTAGAAAGTGCTCCCACTAAAACCAACAAATAAACCAGTTTAGGATGTTTTTACAGAAAAATGTACATTAAATAATTAGCCTAGGCCTACTTATTATTTTATTTTATAAGAGTATTTGTTTATTTTACTTTTTCAATTTTATTTGAAATATGTACATTAAATCGTTAGAGATTATTTGACTGATTATGCATAACAGGAAAGTCAGTAGGCTACATATCGAGACCTTTTATTAGAAAACGAGTGCACTGTTCACACACATATTCGTGTACACAAGCATGTAAATTGAGGACAGCTCAGCACTTTTTAGCCTTCAAAATAAATAAATAATACCTCATTTAGTCAGGGTTTCTCTGCTTCCCACAAACCATAATCAAACTCCAGTCCAACTAAACCAACACCAGCTGCCTCAGTCACTGAATCACCACATGAAAAGAGTTCAGCAAGCGATGAGTTTAATACAGCAATCTGGATTTTACATGAATAAAAGCATGTATTTTGTGCAAATGTTTATTGTGAATGTTACTGTATGAACTCGTCGACAACGCTCCTGCATCTGCCATTGTATCTGCATCTGGCACTGAATGAATGACAGCTTTCTGTTGTAACATGCAAGGTAAATACGAGGTTGACATCTAGTGGAGAAGTTAAGTCACGTTAATCTGATTTTATGTTAGAATTTTAGCAGAAATAAATATGGAAAAAGATCAATTCAACGGCTTTAGAGAATCAATAGCGAATTGACCTCATAAAAAAAAATATATATATATACCTTCAAAGCTCCACTGTACCTGCTCACCGTCTTCTATAACAACATCAGTGACTAGAGTAACGTATTGTCCCTCCATCACTGACACTGTCTTGGGACCGAACCTACCTGGAGATCAAGAGATAAAACTGATATTACACTGTAGCACAATAAAACTCTACTTTCTTTCTGTATCAGCTGTACTACTTACGCATTTGCCTTCCTTGGACAAAAACCATGCAGTGATGGGAAATCACAGCAGCAGCTATAGTCACCAGCAGAACAGCAACAATTATCCCTACAGCAGACAGACCTACATCTGGAGGTGGTTTTTTTTTTAACTATTTTTGTTTGTTCTAAAGTCTTGAGCAGTGTTGGGGAAATTGTTGCATTACAATTTTCTGTTGCTCCATGAAAAAGTAACTAGTTGCATTACTTAGTTACTTTTCGAGAAAAGTAATGCATTATATTACTTCTGTGTTACTTTTTGCTATCTGGGCCGGGCTTGCTTATTTGTTTTTTTTTTAGTAACAAAAATCCCAAAAGTTATTTTTTGGCAGCTGTAAAGGCCATTTCACATCAAAAGTGAAATTAATAAGCCTCGGGCAGAAGGAAATGCCTCTGCCTCTCAGTTTCTCTCAACACGGAGACAGGAGAGGTGTTGCTGAATAAATGAGAAAAAGTAACTTGCATTGCTTATTTGAAAAAGCAACTATGATATTTCATTGTAAATTTAACTCTCAAGCAACCTTGTGGACAATTTTGGGCACGAAGGTCTCAGCTGTGATCTCTTTTTTTAAATTTCATAACAGTTTAGAACTTTTTCTGATCTACTGTCCACTTTATAAAAAAATCGCTAAACATTATAATTCTAATGTAGCAGTTATATATTATGTACTTCACTTAATTAATAAATAACACTAGCAGCTCAGTTTATAAGTGAAACCTGATGTGGTCTCACTTAATTACATCTGTATGGCAATGTTTTCGATAAAACAAAAACTATCAATTTATGGTGATTTTTTGTGTATTTACTTACCTCTAAAAGTACCATGTTTTATGTAAAATATGCTTATTTTTATATTTAATATTTCTTATACTTCAGTAAAAAAAAAATAATAATAATAATTCCAGTAAGTTCAGACAGCCAAAACCTATCAATAGCCACTATGGCTGTAGTACTCAATGGCTGCATATAGGCTGGAATCTATAAACCATTGTTGTAACAAACTTAACCTCTTAAGTTTTAGATTTTATCACAAGTTAAAATTGTAGAATATTTTAAAAAAATGTGTTGGGTGAGACTATACAAAGATGCCAAAATATGATTACAGACAAATCTGACCATGCTTTAAGGAAAAGACAAATTAGGAGACAGAGCAATCATTGATTTCTAACAAAAAAAAACTTTTTCAATAACTCAAAACAAATTTCAATAACTCAAAAAAAGTTAAATGGAACCGAATGGTGCCAAACAGGTTAGAATAAACAATAAACCTAACAAGTAGCATGTTCCAGACATTATTTTTTTTTTTACATTTTTGTCAACAAACCTTGCAGTAGGACTTTGGTCTGACTTTGAAGTGTGTGTATGTGTGTCTGTGTGTGTGTGTTTGTTTTTATATACCGGTGGGGACTTAAACCTGAATACACACAGACTCATGGGGACTTGTGTCATGGTGGGGATCTAAATTGAGGTCCCCATGGGTAAACAAGCTTATAAATCACACAGAATGAAGTTTTTTGAAAATCCAAAAATGCAAAAAGTCTCCTGTGAGGGCTAAGTTTAGGTGTAGGGTTGGTGTAGGGCAATAGAATATACGGTCTGTACAGAAAAACCATTACGCCTATGGAAGTCCCCACAAGGATAGCGAAACAAGTGTGTGTGTGAGAGAGTGTTTGCCACATTAAGAATGTTGTATAGACTCACCCTAGGCTGGTTGTATCACTAGAACAGGAACAATTAAAATCACCTATTTTTCCTCATACCCTTATTTTTAGGGTTATTCTGTATGTATAATTTATTGGATTTATTGATTTTTATTGGACAAATAAAATAATAATAAAAAAAAATGCTCTCAATTTTAGTATTTCCCATTCATTTCCTATGGGTGCCCGTTTTTGTCCACAAAGGACAAATTAAGGAGTTTGTTTGCCAAACTTTGTCCTAAAGGATGCTTGAGGGTTAAACGTAGTGTGTTTCTTTACTAGTTACTTGAAAAAGGTAATATCTGATTACGAAACTCATGTTACTTGTAATGCGTTACCCCAACACTGCTCTTGAGTTACTGACAGTAACACTGAATTTCTTGTATGAGGTATGTCCACTCATGCTGATGATTTTCAGTTGATAAAGTCCAGAGTCTGTGGTTCTGGTGTTTCTGATGATCAGTGCCCCAGTCTGATGCAGGTGCAGTCTGCCTCTGAATTTCCCATCAACACCATCATATAATGAGGCCATTTTGGCCTCTGTATCATATTGGCTATGATAACTCCTTCATCTCCGGACCCCCACAGCATTAGTTCATTACCAAATACTTCAGGAAAAGTCTCAAGAGTGACAGGATTTCCCTTCCTCACTGACATGCTCTTAATTTCAGCCTCACCAGCATCAATAACTGATGGAGACTCTACAAGAAACAAATTCATAATTGGTTAGTTCTGCCTGTGGTTACTATAAGTCACATGGAGTTCGAGATCGGGCTGTAAAATTAAATGACGCAGTCAAGAGTTAGTTCTGCTTGACTAATTTATAATTGGCCAAGAAAGCATAATATTTTATACCAATAAAACAAACAAAAAAAAAAAAAAATATATATATATATATATATATATATATATATATATATATATATATATATATATATATACAGGTGCATCTCAATAAATTAGAATGTCGTGAAAAAGTTTTTCTTGTAAGTTATTTCAAAAAGTGAAACTCTCATATATTTTAGATTCATTACATGTAAAGTAAAACATTTCAAAAGTTTTTTGTTTTTATTTTGATGATTAGAGCTTACAGCTCATGAAAGTCAAAAATCAGTTTCTCAAAATATTAGAATATTTACATTTGAGTTTCAATAAATAACCATCCCTACAGTATAAATTCTGGGTATCTCTTGTTCTTTGAAGCCACAATAATGGAGAAGACTGCTGACTTGGCAGTGATCCAGAAGACGAACATTGATGCCCTCCACAAAGAGGGTAAGTCACAGAGGGTCATTACTGAAAGGTGTGGCTGTTTACAGAGTGCTGTATCAAAGCTCTAGGGGTCAAACAACTAAAAATCAAGTCAGAAATCTTGTGGTGATTCTGGAGACAGAACTTAAGTTTCAGTAGTCATGTCAAAGCAGTAACTAAATCAGCATACTATCATCTCAAAAACATTGCAAGAATTAGATGTTTTGTTTCCAGTCAAGACTTGGAGAAACTTCATGCCTTTATCACCAGCAGGGTGGATTATTGTAATGGTCTCCTCACCGGCCTTCCAAAGAAGACCATTAGACAGCTGCAGCTCATCCAGAACGCTGCTGCCAGGATTCTGACTAGAACCAGAAAATCTGAGCATATCACACCAGTCCTCAGGTCCTTACACTGGCTTCCAGTTACATTTAGGATTGATTTTAAAGTACTTTTACTCGTTTATAAGTCACTCAATGGTCTAGGACCTAAATACATTGCAGATATGCTCACTGAATATAAACCTAAGACCACTCAGATCATTAGGATCGAGTCAGTTAGAAATACCAAGGGTTCACACAAAACAAGGGGAGTCCGCTTTTAGCTATTATGCCGCCCGCAGCTGGAACCAGCTTCCAGAAGAGATGAGATGTGCTAAAACATTAGCCACATTTAAATCCAGTCTCAAAACTCATCTGTTTAGCTGTGCATTTGTTGAATGAGCACTGTGCTACATCCGAACTGACTGCACTGTATTTTATGTATAATCCTTTTCTATTTAACTGTTTTATATTTCATTTTAAATCAATTTCTATATAATTTTAAAATTCCTTGTTTTATTATTTTTAATTCCTTGTTTTTATTGCCGTGAATGACTATTTCACTTTCTTTTATGTAAAGCACTTTGAATTACCACTGTGTATGAAATGTGCTATATAAATAAACTTGCCTTGCCTTGCCTTATAATGACTGTACGTTGATACTAAAGAAATAATGACACTTTTTTATGAACGTACATTTAGAAGAAACACAAATCACAATGTAAACAACAAAGATTTTTATCTGACCAATTTATTGCAGAGAAACCACAGCAAAACTCCACTAACGTGATCCAAAAGACATATTGCAATTGGAAAAAGCTTATTTGATAAAATGTAATAAACAATTTAATAAAAATTATTTTCATTACAGAGCTTTTTCAAAATATTAGAACTTGAATTAAATATTTTTTTAAACTCACACAATCACACAAACAGACAAAACATTCTTGGAACGCTGCTTGACCCTTGAGGTTTCACTCACCAGTGACATCCAGTTTGAATCTCCTGAAGTCTTTTTTGCTGTTGATGATCTGTAGTTTAAAATGTCCACAGTCTGTGGTTTTGATGTCTGTGATTGTCAGAGATGAAGTCCAGTCATTCTGTCCAGCTCCAGTCTGCCTCTGAAACTCTCATCAATATCAGTTGTCCTTGAATCCTTTTTCAGCAATGAGACCGTTTTCAGCTCCAAACATCCACAGTATTAGACCATCTCTCTGTATTGCAGCATGAACCAGCAGAGAGGTTTTTATAGTAATTAATGTAGGCTACTTACATGATTATATGCTTCAAAAGAGGAAGCCGCAAGTTTATTTCTCCAAAATCTGAAATACTGTAGAGAAGTTTCTATGGCGGCAAATTATGACGCGTGGTCGCAAACTATTTAACAGTGCATTAGCGTCATCTCCTGTTTACATGGACCAAAGTCTTCAGAGTCAGTTATCAAAACTTTATTGATATGAGACAAAGACAGAAATACAGATAATGAAAACCAACACACAACAAAAGGTTAACAAAAATAAAACAGAAAATAAGTTGACAAGTGTGAATTGAAATCCATAGAAATGCGTATAACGCAATTTTTGTAATTTTATTTACTCAATAATTGTTTTCCTTTTTGGATGACTTGATAAAGCTTTGTTTAAAATATTTTACAAGTTTCCAGTTAAATTTCTTAAATTCTGAATTATCGAATTTTCAAATCAGTTATTTTGACATTCTTTCCATACAAAAATAAATATATAAAATAAATAAATCAAACTGAACATTAATAAAGGTGTACAACAAATAGATCACCACTTATCAACATAAAATATAACAATGCAAAAACATGAATGGTATTTAAAATATTTAATCGGAGGGTCTTTGTGCTTATTATTAACATTAAAGGTCACACACACACAAAGAGTTGATCATTATGGGATATGAAATGTATTTTTATTAGCTGTTATTATACAGAAACACATGCAATAGAAATTATGTTATGTTGAAATCTGTTATGTTGTCTTGATCTTTAAAACTTAATTTCCTCCCTCTACTGTATCAGATGTAAAAACTTTTGATCATTACCGAAAACTTATCTTGAAAAGCTCTGCTGATCAGTCTGTACTCTTCATTTCTACACATCTCTTAAATCGACAGTTCTTTTCCATATATCAGCCTCAGTTAATGATGAATTTGCAGTAAGATTGGTGTCTGTAGGAGTACCTCTCTGACGAGTTATTCTGGCAGTCTATGTTTTCACTGTTATATGGTAGGTGGCACTGTTACAGATCTTCTGAAATACTACAGCACTATCTGATTCAAAAACATGCAAAAGGGGTTTGCGTAAACCAGAAGGAGTTGACAGAAGTAGTTTACATACAAGCTAACATGATCACTAAACATTCAGCAGCATATAAATCAAAACTGCCTAATATTACAGTGAAAAATATTGTTGCCCACAAGGAGGTATATGACTGCACAAGCTTTTACATGCGAGTTTAACAGCTCAACTGCACATAGGTTAATTTCTTTCTTTTCATAAAAGCATAAATATGTTGTTGAGCTCAACTGTTGATCATATCACAGATTGACACTGGTGGACGTGTCTTATCGGACTCATCATGTCCCCTGCTGCACTTCCACTTCATTCACATCATCTGTATTCAGTTGCGGCTTCACTCCAGTCGATTTGTTTGATTCCTTCACTCTGTTTCCTGGGGAATCAGACAGAAATTAGAGAAAATAACAAAAATTAAAAAAGAAAAATTTTTGCAAAATATACATCTACATATAGATGATGTTATTACAAGTAGGGATGTCCCGAGCCAGTCTCAAGGATTGGGGCCGATCAAGCATTTTTTAACTGATATATTAATAATGGAATTATATTGTACATTGGAAACTAAAAGCACTAGTAGGTGAGTGAGTCATTCAGTCATTCATTAAAACGATTCATTCGAAAGGCTGATTCATTCAGAAACAAAGCAAGTGACTTAATGAATCTGTGCTCCTGGACAGTGACCATTTTCTGTTTCCAGAGTTTTTAATGCTCCCTTCAGGATCCCGTTATAGACTACCAAAGATGAAAATTAAAGGATACAAATACTTGTTTGTTCCCATGTGCAATTCGGTTGTTAAATAGTCTTTAAGGAATCTGTAAGGGAAATTTTATTTACTGTATTTTATTTATATATTTTTATGTATTTATGTTTTGGAATGTATTGAATGGGTCTGTGTTTCTGATTCGTGCTGCATCTATATTGCCCATAAGGGATCTTAATAAATTTGACTTGACTCTTTCGATTTGTTCAACAACATGGATCCATTCAGTAACAAAACAATGCTGAGCAAAACAGACACAATATTGTCTCTAAAAATGTATTTAAAACAACATTAACTTCTTGTTTATTGAACTATTGTATAAAATCACTATCACATTGCAATCATGCAGATATTTGGGTGAAAAAAGCAGCACTCTTGCTTGTGTGATACTTATCATATGAGTATCATTTTTCACACTCTTCTTACATTTCTGAGTTTGTGAATAGATATATGTCATCGTTAGATTCATTTTTAGATAGACTATTTGCAGTCTCAAGGCTATCGGTAGGTTTGCAAGGTTTTCACAACAGAACCCGCCCAATTGCTACTCAAAACTAGCCAAATCGCATTTTGGGGGGTAAATATCACATTATTGGGGTCACTTTAACCCGCGGATAACCCACTGCAACAGTGTTAAAGTAGCCCGATTCCACGGGAAAACCGCAGACTTGGCAACACTGGCTATCAATCATCAGTTGTGAAGCAAAAGCAGAAGCAGGATCCTTAGAAGCGGAAGACGCACACATTCACAGAAAACAGGTTACTTCCTTACATTGAAAAATAAGATGGATACAAACAATATTAATCATAGCACACAAAAGTAAAACGTGGCAAGATGTGCATGCGCGTGTTCTGGATTGGTGGATTCTGGATTCTTCCTATTGGCTTCAGAAGATACATGGAGGGAAAGATTATTGATGAATAAAAAATATAAACTAATAAATAATCTTCAGGTCTACTAAACTGATACTTTTATATTGTTTGAGTTTCAACTATTTTAGTAATTGATAAACATGGTCACTGAACATATAACTGCACCTTTTTAATTACAGAACAGAGGGTAAATATGCTTTTGCACTGCTCACATAGCCTGATACTCTCAAACACAGACAGGTGGAACACCATTTGGCCAATCAGATTCAAGAAACAGAAGTGTTGTTTAAATAAATTTATAGTCATTATAATAAATAATGTTCTACTCACCAGTGACAGTCACATCAAATCTCTTGAATGTGGTCTGTTTGCTGTTGATGATTGTTGGTTTATAAACTCCAGAGTCTTTGGTTCTGATGTCTCTGATGGTCAGAGATCCAGTCGTCTTGTCCAGCTTCAGTCTGTCTTCGAATTCCTCACTAAAACTATTCATTCCTGGATCAGCTTTAGCAACAAAGCGGTTTTCTGCTCCTAACGTCCACAGTATCAGATCCTTTTGTATTTCAGTCTTAGTGGAACAATATTTCAGTCTATCTGGAACAATCTACCAAACACTGTTCGGGAGGCAGACACACTCTGTCAGTTTAAATCTAGATTAAAGACCCATCTCTTTAACCTGACATACACCTAACACACTAATACACTTCTATTATTCAAATCCGTTAAAGGATTGTTAGGCTGAATTAATTAGATCAACCGGAACCGGGAACACTTCCCATAACACATGATGTACTTGTTACATCATAAAAATATTGACATCTACGCTAATATTAGTCTGTTTCTTTCTTATTCTGTTTCTCAGTCCGTGTCCGGATCAGATGGTGGATCGGCGCCGGGAGATGATGTCTGCGGCCCTGATCGTTAGCGATGAGCCCCAGAGACATACCCCCAAGACCTCGACTAAAATACAATAAAACTAAAAATAAAACAAATAACTAAAAATTGAATAATAAAATACCTAACTACATAATACTATTATTGTTAGAAATTGCAACAATATAAAAATAGAAATATAATACATTTATACATTTAAAAAAATTATTAAAACAATAAGTAAACAATAAATAAACAATAACCTGGCCAGAGGAGAACTGGCCCCCCGACTGAGCCTGGTTTCTCCCGAGGTTTTTTTCTCCACTCTGTCACAGAGGGAGTTTTGGTTCCTTGCCGCTGTCGCCTCTGGCTTGCTCAGTTAGGGACACTTAATTTCTAGCGATTATCGTCAATTGGATTTCACAGATACTATTTAAACTATACTGAGCTAGACAATGACATCTCTGAATTCAATAATGAAATGCCTTTAACTGAAAATTGAGTGTTTAATCTTATTATACATTACTGACACTCTATCCTCCAACTTGATACTGTTAAGTGCTTTGACACAATCTGTATTGTTAAAAGCGCTATATAAATAAAGATGACTTGACTTAGTATCTAAAGGTACACTTTCCCCCTCCGTTGCTGACATTGTAATCACTATATGCCAATGCAACATGGAAAAAGACAGAAGACAAAAAATTGTGAATTAATTTAGTTTACATTTTCAGTATCACATACATTTCGATGACATTTTAACCTAGTTTGGCATGTTAGTAGACAACTTCCTTTACATTTTGAATTATCCAGTTAGTTATCCAGCTACCTTTAATGAGACAAATACTTAGCCATTAGTTAATCTCAACCTACAAATATTACGTAAATTCACAATCACAAATCATGAAGTAAGTGAAATATGTTGTAGTATTTGACATGCTGGATTTCTAGCAAAAACAAATCTGAATTTTAAACCACAAACTATATTTGACTACATATGATTCATAATCATGCATTATGTTGTCCGCCCTCCTCTCAAAAATACTTAAAAATTACAATACTAACGGAGTAATATTATATAGTCAACTTTATTTGTACAGCACTTTAACCATACACAGTTTCACAGAAATTAAATTTTACTTTTTATAATATATATATTACAGCTTCATGGTCCATATTTAGTGGTTCAGAGCTGGGCAAATTGATAGTTCAGATTTGGCAATGATAGAATGATATAAAAAAGCTGAGATTTTCCTTCCTCACAACATTACTAGAATAAATTCATAATGTTACAATTTTATTCTCAAAATCTAATATTTTTAATTTAACATGACATTAACTGATTTAGAAAAAAAACAAATGTAAAAGTAATTACATTGCACTTTGAGAATTTGTGTTAAGCTGAGATCATCTAAACTGTTGCTCTACATCATTGATCCAAATCATCTATATAATTGATCTACTCACTATTGACAGTAAGAAAGAATCTCTTGTATTCAGTTCTTCTGTTTTTGCTGGTGATCTGTAGTTTATATAGTCCAGAGTGATTAATCATGATGTTATTGATGGTGAGATCTCCAGTCTTCTTATCCGCCACCAGTTTGCTTCTGAATCTCCCATCAACACCAGCATATGTTTCTTTACTGGTCAATCCACTGATTTCAGCAATGGGATCGTTGTCTTCTTCATACCACCACTGTATCTTATCTTTCTGTAGTTTAGTATCAGTGTTTAGAATGACACAATCTCCGTCTGCCGCTGACTTCTTTTTAACTGCCACAGCTGGACATGAAAATGTGAAATGCGTTCATGAGATCAAGTTAAATTTTACATTATACTTCATTTTCACTTTTTGACCAAAGGTGCATTTATACTCTTTAAGCCTGTAAAATCTCATGTGAAGTAATAGTCAGAAAAAAAAAAAAAATTTAAATGAAAGTTTATCGAATCTTTAGCATTTTAGCTTTTTTTTTTTTTTTTTTTTTTTTAAATAAGAAATATTACATTTACATTTACATTTAATCATTTAGCAGACACTTTTATCCAAAGCGACGTACAAATGAGGAGAACAATAGAAGCAATCAGACAATCGAGAGAGCAACAGTATGCAAGTGCCATGACAAGTCTCAGTTAGTCTAGCACAGTACACGTAGCTAGGATTTTTTTTTTTTTTTTTTTTTTTTTTTTTAAATAGAATAGGTAAGTGTTAGTATTAGTTAGTCAGGTGCTGGCGAAAAAGATGCGTCTTTAGATGTTTTTTGAAAATGGCTAAAGACTCAGCTGTTCGAATTGAGATCGGAAGGTCATTCCACCAGCTGGGCACAGTCCAGGAAAAGGTCCGTGAGAGTGATTTGGTACCTCTTTGGGATGGCACCACAAGACGTTGTTCACTTGCAGAACGCAAGCTTCTGGAGGGCGCATAAGTTTGAACTAGCGAGTTTAGGTATATTGGTGCAGTGCCTGTTGTGGTCTTGTAGGCAAACATCAGTACCTTGAATTTGATGCGAGCGGCTATTGGTAGCCAGTGTAACCTGATGAAGAGAGGGGTAACGTGAGCTTTTTTCGGCTCATTAAAGGCCATTCTGGCTGCTGCATTCTGGATCAGTTGCAGAGGCTTGATAGTACATGCGGGAAGGCCCGCCAAGAGAGCATTACAATAGTCCAGTCTGGAGAGAACAAGAGCTTGGACAAGGAGTTGTGCAGCTTGCTCTGACAGGAAGGGCCTAATCTTCCTAATGTTGTATAAGGCAAACCTGCAGGACCGGGCCGTTGTAGCAATATGGTCTGTGAAGCTTAACTGATCATCGATCACAACTCCAAGGTTCCTGGCAGTCCTGGAAGGAGTTATGGTTGACTAACCCAGCTGTATAGAGAAGTTGTGGTGAAGTGATGGGTTAGCGGAGAACACGAGCAGTTCTGTCTTAGCAAGATTGAGCTGAAGGTGATGGTCCATCATCCAGCTAGAAATGTCACTCAGACAGGCTGCAATGCGATCAGTTACCGTCGGATCATCTGGTTGGAATGAGAAGTAGAGTTGAGTGTCATCAGCATAGCAGTGGTAGGAAAAGCCATGCTTCTGAATAACCGATCCTAATGACGACATGTAGATGGAGAAGAGAAGTGGTCCAAGCACTGAGCCTTGAGGAACTCCAGTAGCAAGAAGTTGTGACTTTGAAATCTCACCCCTCCAAGACACCCTGAAGGACCTATCTGAGAGGTAAGACTCGAACCACAGGAGGGCGGTTCCTGAGATGCCCATCTTTCTGAGGATGGACATGAGGATCTGGTGGTTAACTGTGTCAAAGGCAGCAGACAGATCCAGCAAGATGAGTACAGAGGATTTGGAAGCTGCCCTTGCCAGTCTCAGGGCCTCTGTAACCGAGAGTAGGGCAGTCTCAGTTGAGTGGCCACTTCTGAAGCCAGATTGGTTGTTGTCCAGAATGTTGTTCTGTGCAAGAAACAGAGAGAGTTGGTTGAACACAACTCGCTCAAGTGACTTTGCAATGAATGGAAGAAGGGATACCGGTCTGTAGTTTTCTAAAAGTGCTGGATTTAGAGCAGGTTTTTTAAGCAGTGGGCTTACCCGAGCCTGCTTAAATGCTGTGGGAAATGTACCAGTGTGAAGCGAGGTGTTGATAATGTGAGTAAGCGCAGGTATGACCGAAGAAGAAATGGCTTGAAGGAGGTGAGTGGGGATAGGATCTAGCGGACAAGTAGTGGGATGATTGGAAAGGATGAGTTTGGAAACCTCCGTCTCCGAGAGAGGAGAAAAGGAGGTGAGAGATTGTGTATTTGTCGTTATGAAGTTATTATTAGTTTGCGGTGTGAGGAATTGGTCACTGATGGTTTTTGTTTTATTTGTGAAGAAAGTTGCAAAGTCATCAGCTGTAAGAGTTGATGAAGGAGGAGGGGGAGGAGGACAGAGAAGAGAAGAGAACGTTTTGAAGAGTGCGCGAGAGTCGGAACAATTGTTAATTTTGTTGTGGTAGTATGTCATTTTAGCAGTGGAGACATTTGCAGAGAAGGAAGAAAGGTGTGACTGATACACACTAAGGTCGGTAGAGTTTTTAGATTTGTGCCATTTCCTCTCTGCAGCCCTTAGTTTAGTACGATGTTCACGGAGAACATCGGACAACCAGGGGGCAGAGGGGGTAGCGCGTGCTGGTCTGGATGAAAGGGGGCAAAAGTTGTCTAAGCAAGATGTTAGAGTGGAGCAAAGAGTGTCAGTAGCACTGTTTGTGTCGAGTGCTGAAAACTGAGAGGGTGAAGGTAGTGCGGATGAAACCATTGAGGATAGGCGAGAGGGAGAGAGCGAGCGTAGGTTACGTCGAAAGGTGACCTGCGAAGGAGCGTGTGCTATGTCAGGAGTTAGTGTGAGGTTAGAAGTGATGAGGAAGTGGTCTGAGGTGTGCAGCGGCGTTACTAATGTGTTGTCAGTGGAGCAGTAGCGTGTGTAGATGAGGTCCAGTCGGTTACCTGATTTGTGAGTAGCCGTAGTAGACGCTCGTTTGAGGTCAAATGAAGTGAGAAGAGTGTTGAAGTCAGTAGCCTGGGGTTTTTCTAGGTGGATGTTGAAGTCACCGAGCAGTACCAGAGGAGTACCATCTTCAGGAAAGTTTGAGAGTAACACATCCAACTCCTCCAGGAAGTCACCCAGTTGACCTGGGGGACGATACACAACTACAACGTGGATTTTAGCAGGGTAGGTAATAGTAATTGCATGAGATTCAAATGAACTGTTGCCTGTAGGAGATGGTAGAAGATCAAATTTCCATTCATTTGAAATAAGGAGACCAGTGCCTCCACCCCTCCCAATCGTGCGGGGGGGGTGGGAAAAAGTGAAATTAGTGGAGAGAGCTGCAGGAGTGGCAGTGTCCTCAGGTTTGATCCAAGTCTCAGTTAGGGCCATGAGGTTGAGACCGGAATGGGTAGCAATAGAAGGAATAAAATCTGCTTTGTTTACAGCAGACTGGCAGTTCCAAAGACCAATTGGAACAGAGAGTAAAGTAGTAGAGGACAGAGGGACCGTTCGTAGATTATTAGGATTGGCCTGCCTCCAACGTACAGCGCGTGCTCTCCGAGTGTTAGTAGTAATAGTACAGATTTGAAAGCACATAGTGACTACAATCGATTAAACAATTAGATGAGTACAAGTTAGACAAAAAGTAAAGAAAGGGGAGAAAGCAATACTCAAGTGCCTTGTCGGTGTCCTTGCTCGGTGGAGTCGTGCAAGGTAGAGTCGATCGTCTTTACACTCGTCGGTCTTCACACGAGGAGGGCTGCACACGAGAGCTGCCGCGGTGTACAAACCAGTTTTATGCTTGCCTAATTACTAGTCCCTGAAGTCAGCTGACCACGCCTTTCTATTTAGCAAACCGAAACTGGGAACTCCCGCGATAAGCACGAGAACAAACGCGACTTGCGAACGCGTTTACCAGGTAAAACACAGTATGCAAAAACAATGTTTCCTAGCAACGACAACTGAGCTGAAATCTAATGAGAAAACAAGACAAAACACTTACAGACTGCTGTTCACTTCTGCTGTTCGACTGCTTCAGAATTAATATTAATTAATAATATTAAAATTAATATTAATGAATTAATATTAATATTAATATTAATAAGCATATGCAAAAATGATGTAACCCCTCCAGTCCTATAACTGCCCCACTCCGAGTGTGACCCAAACCCAGGTTTTCCAGCATGGGAGACAGGCACGCTAACAAGGATGCTAAAGACCACAGCCTCTAGTGTTAGTCACTGGTGTGCCTTTTGAGATGAGGGGAGTCAGGTTTAACCCCCCCCCAGAATTGTGCTTGTATTTACACATATTCCTACATATAAATATAAAGTTCAAACAAAATATTATAATAATAATAATAATGATAATGATGATGATGATAATGATAATAATAAATTGAGCAAAAAAAAAAAAAAAAAAAAAAGGCTAATATTTACACAAGTGTCAAATGTCTTCAGGGAATTCAACTAAATATTTATATATAACTTAATTTTAGTATGAGCAATTTTAGTACTTAAGATTAAACTTATTTCATGTTTAATTCAATGTGTTACTTTCCATTTATTTGTAAGTGTAAAATTTACTAATAATCTCTGAATAAAAAAAAATTGTCTCTATACCATTTGTTTCAGTCAAAAACATTTTTCATCTAGTATTTATACTATTTTATTTCAGCTTTATTTCAATTACCAAAATAGTTTAATCATTTTAGTTTAAGTTAACAATAACATCAAAATGTATCGATTTAAACAATATAATAAAAAGGCATGTCTATTAATCAAACACCAGATATTCTTATAATTTGTCCAATTATCTGTTCTAAATACTGATCTAGCTTTATTCCTTGTCATTACTTTGAAAGACTTGCTCTATAAAGACTCACAAGTGACAGAAACAAGGAATCGCTGTGAGCTCTCACGGCCTCTGATCTGTAGCTCATAAAGTCCAGCATGTTCGGTTCTTGTGTTCTTGATGGTCAGTGATCCGGTCTGATCCAGCTTCAGTCTGTTTATGAATCTCTCATCAGCATCATTTAATGAGGTCTCAGTTTCCACCTCGATTTTAGCCAGGATGACGCCTTTATCTCCAAACCGCCACACTATCAGATCGTCTCTATGTACTTGAGGCACATAATGACAGTGACAGAATCTCCCTCCATCACTGATACTGACTTCACTTCATCCGTCTCACCAACCACACCTGGAAAACAAATCAGGTCCGAGCTGAAATATTTTAATATTGCTTTTACGCAGCATCACATCTTTTTGTAGAAATTGGGGCAGAGTTGTGTAAAGGTGTGGTCACATTTAGCATTGCTTAGTCCTTCCCATTCTTGTTATTCCCCCTCTCAATGCTATTGAAAACTGACCTTTTTTCTTCATGTGAAATTTTCCTAAAATTCTGCTTATGTGACCACACCTTAAAGAGGTGTAAAGTTTTACAGCGTCAAATCGTACAGTGTGAAATCGTGAAACCTGCAAGATCATCAATATTGCATTGAGTGAAAAATATATTCTTGAGATACTCACCAATTACAGTAACATTAAATGTCTCAGATGTAGTCTTTTCTCTTGAGATTGTTAGTTTATATTGTCCAGAGTGTCTGATTCTGGTGTTTCTGATGGTGAGAGAACCTGTGTCTTGATCCACCTGCAATCTGCCTCTGAATCCCACATCATCGGTGACAAAAAATGAGGTCAAATCATTCTCTCTCGTTATCTGATAAATGACAAAACCTTTAGGTCCAAACATCCACAGTATGGTATCATCGTTCAGTAAGATCAGTGTATAAAGTAACAGAATCCCCTTCCATCACTGACATTCTCATCCGTTTCTGCTCTAAACACCTGCAAAATATAAATGAACAATTAAAGATATAGGCTAGCTTAATCTGATACCACATTGGTAACCTCAGTAAACAGATTTGACTGAAAACACTGTGCGAGACATATGGCATTATTCAGATTTGAAAATAAATAATAGTGAAAATTAGAATGCATGTGCATAAATTCTAAAAATGCACAAAAACAGTCATATCTGATTTTTCCATGCGCTTAAACTATGATGGAAACGCTTCACCAAATAAATTCCTCTATGCACGTCAAAAAAAAATAGTCTAAATAAATCATGTGACTTCATGCACGGCATAACTGGATTAATCAGCGGACAGATTTTGTTGACGGCGGTTAAGTTAGTTTTACGTTTGACATTCAGTTTCATACCAATTAAACTCTTAAAGGCCTGTTATGTTTTGAGCTGTAACTAACTCAGATAGACATAAATATGCCCTTTACGTTGCACAAAAAAAAAAATATTAAAAAAAATTAACAATTTAACAACATTACATTATACTAAAACCGACACTAAAATGTTCAGAAAAAAATCAGTTATTGCACAAGGCTCTGTTTTTGGAATTAGCATTTTATGTGCTTTATAATAATTTTACAACTTTTAATGTATACAATAATACAAATCCATTAAACACCACCATTTGATTTAAAGGTATCTAACCAACTGTAAAAACATCTAAATATTTTTACCTATAATGCACAAGGTTTATATGATTATGCCTTTATATACACAGTACTGAAACTGTATTTTTGAGATGTTTTATAAACTGTACCTACTTAATTCATTAAATTCTGACACCATTTGTGTCAGGGTGGTAAAGGACGAGGAATCAGTTGCAGGGATAACAGATTTGAGTTTCAAACAAAACAGGAACTAGCCACTGTCCGAGAGGGTAACCAGGAGAGATTCCAGCCAGGTCCTTGGAAGTGAATATCAGCTCAGCAGGAGGCATCTAGGAAAGGGGTTTCAGAGTGAACGGCAGAGAGCAACAGTCCAAATGCAACGAGACAGACAAGCTCTCCAGTGAACACCAGGGCACAGGGAATGGTGACGGTAGGAGAGAGAGGGAGAGTGGTTCCAGGAGGGTGAAGGCAGAGCCTGGCTGACTTAACTGGAATCTTCTGAGGCTGGTGGACAAAACTGATAATAGCAGAGCAGCTGGATGGAGAGAACCGCAAGGGCAGGGAAGCAGGTAGAGCTGGGCAGCGAAGGATGGGAAGGAGGTGGCAGGCAGTAGGGAGTCCAGCAGCCAGCGCCGATGGGGGAGCAAAAGGGGGAAAGGGAAAAACAAAACTAAAAGGCAGGAACTCAAAAAACAAGGAACTAGATAGCACAGAACTAAATCAAAAAGAAAAAACCCAGATATCAAAAAGTATTTAATAAATACAAAGGAAACTACGCAAGACTAGGCAGACGCACAGTCAACAGAGACAAGAGCCAGGTTACCTCAGCAGAGCAGAGATTGGATCTGGCACAGGATAGAAAACAAGAGGGGAATATAAAGGTTGACTAATGATCTAAAACAGGTGTTAACCCTAACAAGATAATCAGGTAACAAGAGGGGCGGGGTAACAATAGACAACAGAGCACATGGCAAACACAAATACCAACTGACAGCCATGTGCTCCAGACATACCTGGGGCCTGTACCATGAAGCCGGATTAGCTGGCTAGCCAGGTAAATTTCAGTTTAGTTTGCACCAATCCTGGGTGTTAGGTACCATGAAAGTGGCTTGGCTTTTAGCGTTCATTGCCATAGTATCTTTCACTCCACAGCTAACCAGGGGCCTGTACCATGATGGTAGATTAACAAATTCAGAGTTATAGGATAAGTTTTGAGTTGACAAAACCAAACCACTCCAATCTGGCTTTGTTGGTACCATGAAGCTGATCATCAACTTTCTCTGTCAACTCAGGCTTGATCCTGAGTTAATGGAGCGCGTGCACATGAATGTGTGACATCAGTGGCGAACAGCCAATCACAACACAGAGCAAGTGTGACTCACTTCTCGCGAGAGAGCCAGCGAGATTCAAAACTATTTTGTTAAAGGTTAAGAGATTAAAGAATATGAGGAATTTAAACACATTTCCACTGAAGTACTTGGCCATGAAAGAGGACAAATAAAGGAAATTATCTTGCTCTATCAGTGCAGTCACAAGTGAAACTTGTGAAGTTTGTTTATATAGTTGATAATACAACCCCAAATCAGAAAAAGTTGGGACAGTATGGAAAACGCAAATAAAAAAAGAAAGTAGTGATTTCTAAATTTACTTTGACTTGTATTTCATTGCAGACAATATGAACACAAAATATTTCATGTTTTGTCTGGTCAACTTCATGTCATTTGTAAATATACATCCTTTTCTGTCATTCAGACCTGCAACACATTCCAAAAAAAGTTGGGACAGGAGCAATTTAGGGCTAGTAATGAGGTAAATTGGTTAAATAATGATGTGATTTGAAACAGTTGATGTCAACAGGTGATTGTAATTATGATTTGGTACAAAAGCAGCATCCAAGAAAGGTCTAGTCCTTTAGGAGCAAAGATGGGCCGAGGATCGCCAGTTTGCCAACAAATACGTGAGAAAATTATTGAAATGTTTAAAAACAATGTTCCTCAAAGAAAGATAGGAAGATATTTGGATATTTCACCTTCAACAGTGCATAACATAATTAAGAGATTCAAGGAATCTGGAGGAATTTCAGTGCATAAAGGACAAGGGCGCAAGCCTAAGCTGAACAACCGTGATCTCCGATCCCTCAGGCGGCACTGCATCAAGAATCGTCATTCATCTATAAGCGATATCACCACATGGGCTCAGGACTACTTTGGCAAACCTTTGTCAAGTACCACAATACGTAGTTACATCCACAAATGCCAGTTAAAACTGTACTGTGCCAAAAGGAAGCCCTATGTTAACAGTGTCCAGAAGCGCCGTCGACTTCTCTGGGCTCGGAGGCATCTGGGATGGACCATCACACAGTGGAAACGTGTACTGTGGTCAGATGAATCAGTATTTCAGGTATTTTTTGGGAGGAATGGACGCCGTGTGCTCCGGACCAAAGAAGAAAAGGATCATCCAGACTGTTACCAGCAACTAGTCCAAAAGCCAGGGTCTGTCATGGTATGGGGTTGTGTCAGTGCCCTTGGCAAAGGTAACTTGCACTTCTGTGATGGCACCATTAATGCTGAAAAGTACATAGAGATTTTGGAGCACAATATGCTGCCTTCAAGAAGACATCTTTTCCAGGGACGTCCATGCATATTTCAACAAGACAATGCAAAACCACATTCTGCACACATTACAAAGTCCTGGCTGCGGAGGAAGATGGTACGGGTACTTGACTGGCCTGCCTGCAGTCCCGACCTGTCTCCAATAGAGAATGTGTGTCGCATTTTGAAGCGCAAAATGCGACAACGAAGACCCCGTACTGTTGCCCACCTTAAGACTTGTTTGCAGGAAGAATGGGACAAAATTACACCTGAAACACTTCATCACTTGGTGTCTTCAGTCCCTAAACGTCTTTTAAGTGTTGTGAAAAGGAATGGCAACATTACAAAGTGGTAAATGCTTTACTGTCCCAACTTTTTTTGGAATGTGTTGCAGGTCTGAATGACAGGAAAGGATGTATATTTACAAATAACATGAAGTTGACCAGACAAAACATGAAATATTTTGTGTTCATATTGTCTGCAATGAAATACAAGTCAAAGTAAATTTAGAAATCACTACTTTCTTTTTTTTATTTGCATTTTCCATACTGTCCCAACTTTTTCTGATTTGGGGTTGTATATAGTGATAGAGACTCAAACATGTAAGGTCACATGTAGCCATTTTTAAAGTGTTATCTATTGATTCTACCACTTATTTATATTACATATGATCTGTATATATTAATATTAATTTAAAACAAATGCTTTATATTAATTGTTAAACTAAAAGTGCTTGTGTGTAATGGAGTAATAATAATATAAATCATATTATAATTATATAAATCATATGCAAATTGTAATTATCATTAAAGCCAGACAATTTTGTTTGAATTTTTTTTTTAAAGGTACTTCATAGTGATCTTTCATTTGTAGGAAGAGAGACTACAAGTCTTTTTTGTGTCAGACATGTGTCACTTTGCTCACATCTGATTGGTCCAATTTCAGTTTGAGATCTCTAACTCAGAACATAACCTGCCCCGGAGCAGGTTAGCTGTGCAGTGTAAGTAACTATAGAAATGAACGCAGCTAAAAGCCAAGCCACATTCTTGGTACCTAAAACCCAGGATTGATGCAAACTAAACTGAAACTTACCTGGCTAGCCAGCTAAACCGGCTTCATAGTACAGGCCCCTGCTCTGGGGCAGGTTATGTTCTGAGTTAGAGATCTCAAACTGAAATTGGACCAATCAGATGTGAGCAAAGTGACACATGTCTGACACACAAAAAAAGTTACTCCCCCAGTTTCTCTTGCTCCAAATTAAACGTCACTATAAAGTACCTTAAAAAAAATGACAACAACATTGTCTGGCTTTAATGACAATTACAATTTACATATGATTTATATAATTATAATATGATTTATATTATTATTACTCCATTACACACAAGCACTTTTAGTTTAACAATTATTATAAAGTATTTATTTTAAATGAATATTGATACTGTATATAGTCAAGTCAAGTCAAGTCACCTTTATTTATATAGCGCTTTTAACAATACAGATTGTGTCAAAGCACTTAACAGTATCAAGTTGGGAGGATAGAGTGTCAGTAATGTATAATAATAAGATTAAACACTAAATTTTCAGTTAAGGGCATTTCATTTCATTATGAAATGAAATGCATCATATACAGATCATATGTAATATAAGTAAGTGGTAGAATCAATAGATAACACTTTAAAAATGGCTACATGTGACCTTACATGTTTGAGTCTCTATCACTATGTTATGTTATCAACTATATAAACTAACTTCACAAGTTTCACTTGTAACTGCACTGATCTGACTGCACTGCAAGACAATTTCCTTTATTTTTCCTCTTTCATGGACAAGTACTTCAGTTGAAATGTGTTTAAATTCCTCATATTCTTTAATCTCTTAACCTTTAACAAAAGAGTTTTGAATCTCGCTGGCTGTCTCGCGAGAAGAGAGTCACACTTGCTCTGTGTTGTGATTGGCTGTTTGCCGCTGATGTCTCACATTCATGTGCACATGCTCCATTAACTCAGGATCAAGCCTGAGTTGACAGAGAAAGTTGATGATCAGCTTCATGGTACCAACAAAGACAGATTGGAGTGGTTTGGTTTTGTCAACTCAAAACTAATCCTATAACTCTGAATTTGTCCATCTACCATCATGGTACAGGCCCCAGGAAACAACATAAACAAACCCAGATCAGACTGGCGCCTTGACAGTTTGATCTAAAGGTATAAAACCAATTGTAAAATATTCAGAATATTATTCCCTATAAGGCACAAGGCTAGTGTTTCATGATTATTCATTTATTGTTTTTATATACAGTACTGAAACCATATTTTTGATATGTTTTATATACTAACACAGTTTGAGATAAAGGTATCAATCCTTAAATTCATGGCATTCAGCTTTTAATGTTGTGTCTTCTTTTCTAAAATCTTATTATTTTATTATTATTTGTTTATCTATTAATATTAATTAATATATGTTTATAATTATTATTATTATTATTATTTTATTTTTTTTAAGTCTACCAGGGGGTGGGATGGGTTGGGGTGGGTTTTAAATTTGTACAGTTGCTTTTTGTTTTGTACAACTGTTCCACAGAATAAAATTCAATAAACAGTTGTTAACAAAAAAAAGGTATCAAACCAACTGTAAAAATCTATAAATATTATTCCCCATAATGCAAAAGGCTTGTTTTTATGATTATGCCTTTATTGTTTTTATATACAGTACTGAAACCATTTTTTATATATGTTTTATATACTGTACCTACTTAACCTCTTAAGATCCTGCGACCTCATGTGAGGACATTATATTTTAGTGTATTTCTCTGAGACTATACATGCCACAGTTTTAAGTCTGGATGTCCTGTACAGAACACATTCAGGGCTTTTCAGAGATACTAAATTATTGGATGTTTCACCATGTTTCTCCCTCTCCTTGGTCTCCAAAAATGTCTGAAATTAATTTAGTGACACTCTTATGGAAATATGATAATATTTTGTAATTATCATTTAAATCTGTCTAATTTTTAAATTGTGTGTCATAAATAAACATCTCAGGAAAATGTTATGGGGTTTCAAATCCAAATATGACTTTCTGTTATGAAACAGGACGTTGATTTCATACATGTCCTCATATGAGGACACCGGGACTAAAAGCATGTTTAGTACGGGTTTTGGGAGACATAACAAATGTATAGGGAAATAAATTATATTTCAATATTCTATTAAATATTATATATTATTATGAAAATTCATCTTTATACAAAGTTTCCTAAAAAAAAATCCTAAAAATGGAGTGGTGATTTATGCATAACTTATGAATGAAACATCTTTTTTTTTTTTTATATAAATTATTTTTAATGCTCTAAACAATGTAAAGATATGAAAAAAAACTTTTTTCTAGGGTCTTAAGAGGTTAAATTCATTAAACGCTAACACAGTTCAAGATAAAGGTATCAAACCAATTGTAAAAATCTCCAAATATTATTCCATATAATGTACAAGGCTTGTTTTTTATGATTATGTTTTTATTGTTTTTATATACAGTACTGAAGCCACATTTGTTATATGTTTAATATTGTACAAAGCTAACAAAGTTTGAGATAAAGGTATTAAGCCAACTGTAAAACTCTCTAAATATTATTTCCTATAATGCACAAGGCTTGTTTATCAGATTATTAATCATATATATATATATATATATATATATATATATATATATATATGTATATGTATATGTATATATGTATATGTATATGTATAGTACTGAACCCATTTAAATCCATTAAACTTGTACACCACTTCAGCTAAAGAAATCAAACCAGCTGTAAATTACTCAGTATTATTCTGGCTGATGCAAAAGGCTTATTTGTCCTGATTATTAATCTGATATATATACACACACACACACAGGTGCATCTCCAAAAATTAGAATATCGTAAAAATGTTAATTGTTTGTAACTTTTTTCAAAAAGTCAAACTTTAATATATTCTAGATTTATGTAAAGTAAAACATTTCAAATGTTTTTTTTATTTATTATTATTTGGATAATTAGAGTTTACAGCTCACAAAAGTCAAAAATCCAGTATCTCAAAATATTTAAATTTCCTAAAATCAATTAAAATAAGGATTTATAAAACAGAAAAGTTCTAGTTCTTTAAAGCAGCGGTTTTCAACACATTCTGCATGTCTCTGTTGTTTAACACACCTGATTCAGATCATCAGCTCATTAGAAGAGAGTTCCATGAATGAACTGTGTTCCGATTGACATGCTCCCTACACAGTGTTCATTGCTCCCTACTCCCTAAGCATGAGAAATCCATTGACTTCACTTCGGAACTTATTTATTCACTGATTTATTCACGGATTTGCGCTACGCCCCCGCCAGCGCCATCACACACAGACGAAACTTACTCGTGAAGTGTGACAAAATATACCTCTGTAAATAAATACAATTTAAATTCACGTCTCGCACACTTCAATGCCCTCTGAATGGAACATATACGCTCGCTTCGAACTAGAATCATGGCGGAATATCCTGTGAAGTCCACTTCGCAGGGCACTTACGGTCGAATAGAACAAAGGTCTGAAGTGAAGGGAGAAACATACAAAATGTGCAGAGCGGGGGGGGGGGGGGGGGGGGGGGGGGGGGGGGGGGGGGGGGACTGGAGTTGAAAACCGCTGCTTTAAAGTATGTCCATTTATGCACTCAATACTTGGTCGGGGAATGGCATGGAAGCGATCAGCCTGTGGCACTGCTGAGGCACTATTGAGCGACTGTTTCTCATCTTTCTCTTGAAAATATCCCATAGATTCCATATGGGGTTCAGGTCAGGCATGTTGGCTGGCCTATCAAGCACAGTAATATCACGGTCAGCAAAGCACTTGGAAGTGGTTTTGGCACTGTGGGTAGGTGCTAAAGTCCTGCTGGAAAAGGAAATCAGCATCTCCATAAAGCTCGTCAGCAGATGGAAGCATAAAGTGCTCCAAAATCTCCTGGTACACAGCTGCTCTGACTTGATAAAACCCAATGGATCAACACCAGCAGACGTCACGGCACCCCAAATCATCGCTGACTTCGGAAACTTCACACTGGACTTCAAGCAGCTTGGATTCTGTGCCTCTCCAGTCTTCCTCCAGACCGCATAAATGCAAAATTTACTTTCATCTGAAAAGAGGACTTTGGACCACTGATCAACAGTCCAGTTCTTTTTCTACTTAGCCCAGTTAAGATGCTTCTGACATTGTTTCTGTTTCAGAAGTAGCTTGTTAGCCCTTTTCCTGAAGATGTCTGAGCGTGGTGACTCTTGATTCACTGACTCCAGCTTCAATCCACTCCTTGTGAAGCTCTCTCAAGTGTTTGAATCAGCTTTGCTTGACAGTATTCTCAAGCTTGCGGTCATCCCTGTTGCTTGTGCACCTTTATACCCAATGTCTTCCTTCCAGTCAACTTTGCATTTAATATGTTTTGATACAGCACTCTGTGAATAGCCACCCTTTCAGTAATGACCTTCTGTGACTTACCCTCTTTGTGGAGGGTGTCAATGATTGTCTTCTGGACCATTGCCAAGTCAGCAGTCTTCCCCATTATTGTGGTTTCAAAGAACAAGAGATACCCGGAATTTATACTGTAGGGATGGCCATTTAATGAAACTCAAATTTAAATATTCGAATATTTTGGATTTTTGACTTTCATGACCTGTAAGCTCTAATCATCAAAATTAAAACAAAAAACTTGAAAGAACCATATGGCTCAAGAGCCTAGGTTTCCGAACAGACTGTGGAATATCAGTCAGTCAAGCAAAATGCACAAAACCCATAGCAACGCCTCAGATTGACAGATATGGAAAAATAAATATATGTAAAAAAAAAATCCGACCTTTGAGCGATTGGTTACTGTTTTGTACACATTGTCATGTTAATTATACTTGAAATGCATTTTGTTTTATTGAACAAAATATCATTGCTATTTGTCTGAGAGAGGGGCACTTTTGAATAATTTGTTTACATGGACCAAACTCTTCCCTTTTCAATTTATCAGAGTCAGTCAACAAAAGTTTATTGGTATGAGACAAAGACAGAAATAAAAAAGACAAAAAAAGACAAGAAAACAAGCAAACACAAAAATACGTTAACAATATTAAAAGAAAAATTAAGTTGTGAAAAATGTTAAGTGAAACTCATAATAATAAATATAGCTAAATTTGAACTAAAAATATTTTCACCCCAAGGTGGTATATAATTGTGCAAGCTTTCGGGGGTGTTGATGGCTTCAGTCTCTGCTAATTAATGTTTTGATCATCATTCTGAATCTGATCTGGATGAAGTTTTTAACAAAAGCTTTTTGAGGTCTTTGATTTCTCAGATGTTGGTTTTGTTTGAAAACAGTGTCTTATCAAACTGAACTTGTCCCCTGCTGCTCTTCCACTTCATTCACCTCCTCTCCTCTCAGCGGCTTCAGTACAATCGATCCATGTGATTCATTAACTCTGTTTACTGTGGAATCTGATAGAAAATAGAGAAGATAACAGAAATAAAAAAAGAAAAAACAGTTTTGCTAAATCTGCATCTATATATGGATGATGTTACAGTTGCTCACATAAGCAAGTGCAGAGGCGTCATGCCCATTCAAAGTGACACGTGCCCCCCTCAGATTTATGAGCCAAGTGGATTTTGAATGCAGCTTCCAAAAGACAAAAAAATAGCCGAATAATATTTTTAATATTTGATACGATCACACCAGTGTGATTAGATCGTTCAGTGCGGCACAGCATCAGCTGCTAAATTCAAATCTGCATTTGCTGGCTGGCGCTGAGCCAGAGACAGACGTGTTTGTACAATGCTGCATTATAACCAATCACACATGATTCTTTTGAGAATCGGCCCCTTGTACAAGGGGCGCGAACGCAGACCTCCCTGGTGGTTGATATAAGAGACCACCGATGTGTTGTCGGTGCGCACCAACACATGGCGATCTCTCAGGTCTGGGAGAAAGAACTTCAGTGCTTGAAATACGGCCAGCATCTCCAGGCAGTTGATGTGCTACATGAGATGGTGGCCGCTCCACAGACCGCAGGCAGTGTGGGCACTCATGACCGCACCCCAACCGGTGAGGGGCGCATCTGTCGTTAGCGTTACGCGATGACAAGGAACTCCCTACACCACCTCGGGGAAAACCCCTTGGTCTTGAGCCACCACTGTAGGGGTCTCATGTACAGCAGGCCAAAAGGTATTACATTGGACACAGCTGCCATCAGACCCAGCGGTCTCTGAAACTGCTTTACAATGAGTGACCGGCCTTCTTGCAGTGAGGATCGACTCGACCCCAGCAGGAGACAACTGTGCCTGCATCGTGGTCGAATCCCACACCACGCCCAGATAAGTGGTCCTCTGTAATGGAGAAAGCACACTTTTCTTCACTAGTCTTAACCCCAACTCTTTCATATTGGTGAGAAGGACATCTCGATGTCGAACCACCGTCTGCTCTGATTGAGCTAGAATCAACCAATCATCGATATAATTTAATATGCGGATGCCCTGGAGCCAGAGAAGCATCCACACACTTTGTGAAAGTTCGGGGTGAGAGTGCAAGACCGAATGGAAGAACCCGATATTGGTAAGATTCGCCCCCGAAAGCAAACCTCAGGAACTTTCTGTTCTGAGGAAGGATGCATATTTTAGATCTATCGTGACAAACCAGTCCTCGGACCTGAACTGAGACACGACCTGTTTGATCGTGAGCATCTTGAACTTCAGTCGCATGACTGAGCGGTTCAGCTGACGCAGATCTAAAATTGGACGCAACCACCCATCCTTCTTCGGAACAATGAAGTACCGGCTGTAGAACCCGGATTCTCTTTCGAGAAGAGGGACCACCTCGATGGCCTCCTTCCTCACTGAGTACTTACTTCTTGTTCTAACACCGGAGTTTGCTCGGGACCCGCCACAGTAGAAACGATCCCATTGAAACGATGCGGAGGAGAACCAAACTGAACCACCTGCCTCTTTCTACAGTCTGCAGGACCCATTTTGAGATATTTGGCAGAAGCTTCCACGCTGCCAGAAAATCTACTAAGGGAATCAGTCTCTCGAGACTGACCTCCGGTGTAACAGGAGACCTCCTCAGAGGTAGCGAGCCCCCCAGAGCCGCTACGTTTCCAGGCAGACACTGGGATGTGCACTCGCTGGAGACCGCTGTGCCCTGAAGCACCGGCAGTGGCAGGGTTAACAGCATGGTCTCCCGAGGGCACTGGGGAGAGAAGGGCACCGTATAATGAGGTGTACCCCGCTCTTCCCCAGCGGGGGCTACCCTCAGAAGCCCTGGGACACAGACAGCAGGGCTTCTTTGTCGAAGTATTCTTAGCCAGAAGGACGGTCCTCAGATCGAACTTCAGCTTCGAAGCCTTCGATCGTGAGCATCGCTCCTTTCACGAACCCCATTCGCTTTTGCGTGGGGTCGTGCGAGTCGCGACGCTCACTTTCTGCGCCTCTCTGTATGAGGAGTGGGCACACGGTTGGGGCTGGGGCTGCTCCCATCCAGCAGCCCCCTGAGCTAGAGAGCGGCGAGGCAAGAAAAGCTGAAATGGCGCCGCTTGTTTACGAGCCTCCTGAAACCTGTTGACGATGGAGTTGATGGTGTTGCCGAACTGGCCAGAAGGCGCAAGCGGGGCTTCTTTCTCTTTTATATCTGACAGGGTCAACCAGAGATGCCTCCCCGCGGCCACTAGGGCTGCCATAGACTGCCTGATTGCTTTGGCAGTCTCCTTTGTGGCACGGAGAGACAAATCAGTGGTTATTCTGAGTTCTACAATATCTTCAGATTTAACTTCCTCGCCCTCATCCAGCTCTTTCAGCAGGTCTGCTTGGTAAGCTTGCAAAACTGCCATAGTATTTAAGCAAGAACCAGCCTGACCTGCTGCTGATGTAGTACGAAGCGGCTTGGTGGGCAGCGCCGGGGCCTTAAGAGACGATGCCACACTGGGAGACAGATAGCTCGCGAGCATCTGTTCAACCCGGGGCATCGCTCTATAACCGTGCTCATTTAGTCCCGAGACATTACTATAATCAATGAGAGAGGGACTAAAGAGGCGGGCCGAAAACGGTCTTCCCCACGATCTCGAAACCTCAGAATGGAGATCAGGGAAAAACGGCAAGCCCCGGCGTCGAGGGAGCGGCTTAGACCTCAAAAAACGCTTGTCTCCTCATTTATCCCTATTAAGAATTTTTTCATCTATTTGGGCATTACCATATATAAAAACATTCATAAGATTGCCAGAGACAATTTTAATAACATTTTAGTTAAGGTCAAAAATGACATTCAAAGATGGAAGAATCTTAAAGTCTCTCTCCAAGGAAGAATCTCCACTGTTAAGATGAATTTGTTACCTCGATTTAATTTTTTTTTCTCTATGCTACCACTTTCTCCCCCTCCAGGTTACTTTAAGGAGATCAACTCCATAATTTCTAAGTTTATCTGGAATGATAAATGTCCCAGAATTAAACTTACCACATTACAACATCCTAATAGCGCAGGAGGACTGGCTGTACCAAATTTTGAATTATATTATTGGTCGTTCCAGCTTAAGGCCCTTCATAATTGGGTTGATCCTCAATCTACAGTTTCATGGAGGGTGATTGAAGCTGACAAGGTTAAACCAAATAGACTTCAAGATATTTTATTTATTGGCACAGGAAAAAAAGGGGATAATTATAAATTTGGTCCGGTTGTGGCTAACTCTATTAAAATCTGGAAAACGGTTGAACGTCGGATAGGTGGACCCTTCAAATTCTGTAACAGTATACCTTTATGGCACAATTTTAACTTTGTATGTGGAAATCGTCCATTTGTCCAACCCTCTTGGTCCTCTTTAGGTGTGAACACGTGCGGTGATATGTATGATAACCAGGGCCTCTGTTCATTTCAGGCATTGAGAGCCAAATTTTGTCTACCAGCATCTGCATATTTTGTTTTTCTTCAGTTACGTTCTGCTCTCAAAGCGTATGGCGTTCCTTGGTCTTCTTCCATTTCCTCTCATCCTATGCGGGACTGGATTGCACCATCTGCTGGTCGGCCATCTGTTTCCTTAATATATAATAAAATTATTGATTGTATTACAAAACCTCTTTCTATTAAAACTGTTTGGAATAGGGAATTATCTGATCTTAATTTATCTGTCGACTGGGAGAGAGTGTGGTCTAATCTCAGCTTAACATCTAAAAATCTGGCTCATCGTCTTATTCACTTCAAAGTCATTCATAGAGCATACATAACTCCTTACAAAAGATTTAAAATGAAACTGCAGTCAAATTTGAACTGCCATATATGTAACACTACATCATCGGGCACTTTTCTGCATATGTTTTGGGAATGTCCTGTCGTCATCAGTCTATGGACACATGTAAACCTGGTTTTGTCATCATTACTGAGAATTGATTGGTCTGTTAACCCAAGTTTATGTCTTCTTAATGATGATTCTGGTCTCTGTATTAGTTCAATGCAAAAGAGAATGTTGTTTGCTGGTTTTACAGCTGTGAAGAAGACAATAATTCAGAACTGGTTTACACCACACATGTGTAGAGAGGCATATTGGATCCGTAGCCTCCTGCAAATTGTCTCATGTGAATGTACAACGGTGCGAGTCGGTGGGGCCAGGCCTTCAACCATTGAGGCTTGGCAGTGTTTTTTACTGAATATACGTGATTATTTAAAGGAGTAACTTTTGTGTTCTTGTTGTCCTTCCCTCTCTCCCTCCCTTTTGATTGAACCTTGAGATGTTGAGTATATGTCTGCTGTTTTGTTTTGTTTTATTTTGGATATTATGTTGTGTTGTTTGTGAAAAAAATGAAAATAAAAAATTGTTGATAACAAAAAAAAACGCTTGTCTAACTTGCTCTTTGAGGGTTCAGCCTGCTTCTCGGTGGGCCATTCAAGATTTAACTTGACCACAGCGCAAGTAATAACCTCCACAAGCTCCTCATACTGTGCAGACTGCACATCATCTACGCTCTCGCCATCGCCCTCCTCAGAGGACAACACTCTGAGTGCCGAGCGCTCTCCTGGGGGGAAGAGACCGCTCCGTCAGAGCGTGCTTCCAAGCCCTGAGAGGTGGCTTTGGATCCCACGCCAGAGGAAGGAGAAAGGGGCTCGCTCGG
Organism: Aspiorhynchus laticeps; assembly: GCA_023376895.1. Classification (NCBI taxonomy): domain Eukaryota; kingdom Metazoa; phylum Chordata; class Actinopteri; order Cypriniformes; family Cyprinidae; genus Aspiorhynchus; species Aspiorhynchus laticeps. The sequence continues at coordinate 83,365,535 of CM041793.1, read as the reverse complement.
CTCCATTCCCTCCACGAGATCCACCTGCGAGGAACGCTGGCGAGGGCTCCCTCCTCAAAGTGAGCCCTCCGGGAGCAAAGCGTCCGCAGCGAGAGGCACTCCCTCGAGAGCTGACTCAGTGTGCTTCGCTCCCAAGCAAATAACACAAAAGGCTGTGTGTATCCCCGCCCGTGATATAACAAGGGCAGGGATGAACACACAGCCTAAACTGCTGTTTACTTTTATCACCACCCTGACTAGCTCTTAGTCTTTGGCATGGCGTTATTTTTCGTGAACATGACAGACAATGGTAAGTAAGACATACACACACAGAGTGCTTCGCTGAATGACAGAAGCTGCCATTGACATACTTCTGGCATCCATGTGAGCGCTTCCCTCATTCTCCAGAAGCTGCCGGTGTATCCACCTCACATGCTTTTATAGCTTCCTGGTCACACGTCACCCCGTCCGTGACGTCGCGCCCATCCATTGGCTTGATTACACACATGTTGCAGAGCATGGTCTCGCTGAAGGCGTTCCCAAAGCATTCGACGCAGCGTCTCGTTCCTTCTGGGAACTAGGGTTACATACGTAACCTTGAGAGGTTTTCTTCACTCGCTCAGTGACTGAATACCTCTGTCTGGCAAATTCTCTCGTTAGAAACAATAAAGTGCAAATGTGTGTACAAATTTGTAAGTAAGATACTCATTTCACTGTGTAAACAGCTTCAGTGATTTTAATGGGAGTTTTTGAGAGTGCTTGAACTGACTGAAGTCAGTGATAATGAAATGTTTTTTGATAATGTAAATGTTCTTTGCTCTCTTTCTGTACAATGAAAGTGCTAAGATTTTAGCCTAACTTACAATGTTTTTATTAAATTCACATTAAATACAAAGTTAGTCGTATTAAACATATTTTATGGCATGACGCCCATATCTGTTACTTATGTAAATAGACAGGTTTGTATACATAGTTAATAGACTACATTATTCGGCTACTTTGACCATCGCCCATTATAGATCAACATAATCTATAAAAAGGTGGAAAATGCTATTTACACATATTTAAGAATCAAGATGTGCCCTATTTCAAAATTTAGTTAACACGTGTGGGATTCTTTTGAATAAAAAGGAAAGAATAAATAAAACATAAGTGATATTGTGGTTGCTGTGTGTCAAATGACGTGCCTGACCCCCCGCAACCCCCCCCCCCATCACTCATGCCCCCTCAAAAATAATGAAAGCATGACACACCTGAGCAAGTGGCAAGTGTATGGCCTTCCACGCATTCTTGGAACGCCATTCGACCAATTGGATATTCAAGAGACGGAACTCCTATTTAAATATATAGTTAGTATAATAAATGTTGTTCTACTCACCAGTGACAGTCACATTGAATCTCTTGAATTGGCTCTGTTCGCTGTTGATGATTTGTAGTTTAAAATGTCCTGAGTCTGCAATTGTGATGTTTCTGATGATTAGAGATCCAGTCGTCTTATCCAGCTCCAGTCTGTCTCTGAATCTTGCACCAATACTAGTTGTTCCTGAATCAGCTTTAACAACAAGATTGTTTTCAGCTCCGAACGTCCACAGTATCAGATCATCGCTTTGTACTTCAATCTCTGTATTTAAAGGGACAAACTCTCCCACCATCACTGACACTGTCCTCACTATATGTTAAAGCAACACAGAGAAACATTAGGCTCACAGTCCATTTTTAGCAGTTCAGAGCTTGGTTCACATTTTCACATCAGAGGATGGTTCACATTTTCTGATGATATAACAAAGATTTTCTTTTCTCATAACATTATGAATTTATTCTTAAATTACATTGCAGTTTTACAATTTGTGTTAAGCTGAGATCATCTAAACTGTTTTTCTAAATCATTGATCTAAATTATCTAAGTCATTGATCTACTCACTTTTGACGGTAAGAATTAATCTCTTTTCAGTTCTTTTGTTTTTGCTGGTGATCTGTAGTTTATATAGTCCAGAGTGATTAAGCATGATGTTATTGATGGTGAGATCTCCAGTCTTCTTATCCAGCACCAGTTTGCTTCTGAATCTCCCATCAACACCATCACATGTTCTTTTACTGGTCGCTCCACTAATTTCAGCAATGAGATTGTTCTCTTCTATATAGCACCACTGTATCTTATCATCTTTCTGTAGTTCAGTATCAGTATTTAGAGTAACAGAATCTCCATCTGCCACTGACTTCTCTTCAACTGTCACAGCGTCACATAGAAATGGGTTCATGAGAGCAAGCAAAATTTTACATTATACTTCATTGTTGTAAAACTGACAAACTTTCTTCTAATGGTCAATCAAGCAAAAAACTTTAAATATTGATTATGAAACATGCATTTCAATTCTGCTGTAGCTTAATAAAACTCATTGTTTTTGCATTGCTTGTATCAGCTGTTATACTCACCCACATGCATTTGTAGTTCAGAGATCTTGCGGCGATAGTAAATCACAACAGCAGCTACAACTACAGCCAGAAATGACAGAACAGCAGCAGCTATCCCAACTATAGCACCCGGAGACAGACCCGGATCAGGAACAGCTGAAGAGAGACAGTGTATGTGAGGATCTGAGAACACTTCAGATAAATGCTGCTGTGAATTAAAGGATACAATAGTGATCATGATTCAGGTGACAGCTGGTTGACATGTACAGGTATGTTTTAGTGTTGTCACACAGGCCAGAACATAGTTTTACTCAGTTAAAGGTAGTTGACCAACGCAGAAATTCATAAATACTAATAAAAAAAGGTTATTTAATCACTACAATGAAATGGACCAGTGTGATTGTATTATTTATATACTATTATAGTGTTTATTGAAGGAGTGGAATCCTGGAATCCATCATGGCCTTCATAAAAATATTAATTATAATATTAGTCGCTGAGGCCTGCATGATTTAGGAGTTTGTTCCTGTGTCTGAATTGTTTCACAGTTCACTTTGCATTCCTCTGCGATTCCTTTCAGTTCCTCATTTGAACTTGGCTCTTGAGCACATTTCATGTCACGATTCACTGTTGGTGTTTCCATTGAATGGAACTTCTTGACAAATGTTGTGTTCCGAGCATATTTCGCTCCAGTGGGTGACTGAACAATAACACTGTTACCTTCTCTATGTATGACTTTGAGAGGTGTACTGTGAAATGTGGTTGTGAACTTGTCTGTTTTGTCTTGCCTCACAAGCACTTGATCTCCAACCTCTATGTCAGATGTCTTAGCATTCCGTCTGTTGTCTGTGTATATTTTGGCTTTTCCTTTTTGCTCTGCGTCCCTGTCCCGAGCTTCCAGGTCACTGTGGGGTGTTGCAATGTCTGGTAACTTTCCTCTTATCTTCCTCTGGAAAAGAAGTTCTGCTGGGCTTTTGCCCGTTGTGGAGTGTTGTATGGATCTGTAGACAGTCACATACCTGCGTAGCTCTCTTTTCCAGTCCTGGCCTTCAGCTTGGGCAATCTGTACTCGTTTCATCAGTGATGCATTTTGTCTTTCCACTTCCCCATTTGCTTGCGCCCACTTTGGGGTTGTTTTAATGTGGTGGATTCCATTTTCCTGACAAAACATTTGAGACTGACTGGACTTGAATTGCGGCCCACAATCTGACCTGATTGTTAAGGGAAGTCCATGCCGACTGAAAATGTCCTCCAAACTGTCAATCACTTTTTCTGCAATTGTGGATTTGAGGATCGCATATTCGTAGTACCTACTGTAATAGTCAACAACGACCAGGATCGAATGTCCATCGGGTAAAGGACCAAGCAAGTCTGTGGCTAAGTTTTGCCATGGCCCTTCAGGCATCACTGTGGGTGACAGTGGTTCTGGAACATCTGGTCTCGCTACCAGCTGACAACCATGACACGCCCTCACAAACCTTTCTGCGGCCCTGTCCATTCCGGGCCACCAAACCTTTGTTCTCAGGTGTTGTTTTGTTCCTATTACACCAAGATGACCCTCATGAGCCAACTGTAACGCTCTTCCACACAGCGATTGTGGCAAAACAATTCTTGTCCCTCTGAGTATTATTTGGCCAATGACACATAGCTCGCCTGCAATATGTCTGTATGCAGGGCAGTCATCGAAACAACCTGTTTGAATGGCAGTTTTCAGTCTCTGTAATTCCACATCATTTGCTGAGATCTGCTCAACTTCTTTGGTGGTCAGGGCGCTGGGTGTCGCGCAAACAGCTATGAATCTCACATATTCCTCTGCTTTATGTGCATGGGTCGCCCCTTTGGCTGATGGCCCCAGCAGGCGTGACAAAGGATCTGCAATGTTGTGCGTTCCGGGTATATGAATCACCCGAAAATCATAGGGCTGTAATCTCAAGACCCACCTTTCGATTCGTGCACATGGTTTTGAACGAGGGCTGTAAATTGCCTCTAATGCCTTGTGGTCTGTGACCAGATCAAACTTCCGACCATACACGTATGGGTGCAGTCGTTCACATGCCCACACCAGCGCAAGTGCTTCACGCTCTGTTTGCGAATATCTCTGTTCACATTCTGTCAAGCTCCTACTCACATAGCAGACAGGAACCATTCCTCCTCTTTGGTCCTGCACTAGTACTGCTCCGATGCCCTTTGGTCCAGCATCAGCAATGACTTTCGTTGGAGCATCCTTGTCAAAATAAGCCAGTGTTGTGGCTTCAGCCAACTTATCTTTGAGAATGTTGAACGCTTTCTTTTGCTCAGTCCCAAAATTAAATTTGGCATCCTTCTTCGTGAGTCTGCGCAGAGGTTCCGAGATACTTGCGAATTGAGGTATGAAACGGCTGCTATAACCAGCTAAACCGAGAAAACTTCTCACCTCTGAAGCATTTTCAGGTTCCCTTGCCTCCACGACTGCTCTCACTCTTTCTGCTGTAGGGCCAATGCCTTTCTCTGACAACAGCATGCCCATAAAAACTAACTTGTCCATGTTAAACTGGCACTTCTCTGCATTCAGAGTCAAGTCGCAGCTTTCCAGTCTCCTTAGTACTGCATGCAATCTTTCATCATGAGACTCTTTGTCAGGTGCATGGATGATTATGTCATCGGATATGTTCTCTACACCTTCAATGCCAGCCAGAACCGCAGCTATTTCGTGTTGGTACTGCTCACTTGCAGAGGAAACTCCAAATACCAATCTTTTGAACCTATATATGCCATTATGAACGGCAAAGGTCGTGATGTCTCTTGACTCAGGGGTCAACTCTAGCTGATGGTACCCCCACTTCAAGTCTAGTTTGCTGAATATGGCTGATCCATTCATTCCCTGCAACAGTTCATCCACCGTGGGAATCGGAAACCTCCCACGAATGATTGCAGCATTCGCCTGCCTCATGTCTAAGCACATCCTTATTTCTGCATTCGCTTTGGGCACAATGACAACTGGGTTTACCCAAGGAGTTGCTCCATCAACTTTCTCAATAATGTCCATGTTAAGCAGTTCATTTATTTTTTCCTCAACAGCCTCTCTGAGGTGGAATGGAACGTGCCTCATGGGCTGTGCAACTGGTGTCACTGTGCTGTCTATATGCAGGCTGATTTGTTTTGTGTTCAATTTGCCTACTCCGTTGAACAATTTGGGGTATTGCTGTCGTATCATGGACTTCAAATCACTCACTGCCACAACGTTGGCCCCAATCCTCAGCACTCCTAATTTAACTGCTGTGTCCTTTCCGAGCAGTGGCTCCCCATGCCCACAAATAACTGTAAACTCCACCGTTGTGCTGCGTTTTCCAATTCGTACCTCACACCAGAAAATTCCTTTAACTGGCAAGGGTTCACTTGACGAGTATGCATACAGTTTCTTGTCTGACCTGGCTGAACTGCATTTGATCTTCTTTTCTTTTAGCATTTCCCATGTTCTTTCATCTACTATGTTGCTTGTTGCTCCCGAGTCAACTAACATTGGTAGTTTGATGCCCCCCACTGAGAAAGTTATTCTGTCCATATTGCTCTCTTCCTTTACAACAAATGCAAATTCTTGATTCTTTTCTTCTGAGTCAACTCTTTTTATTGTCTGTTTTGAACTGTCTTTTGTTTTACACATTTTTGCAAAATGATCTTTCCCATTGCATCTCCTGCATGATTTTCCACGTGCGGGGCATTTATAATCTTTCGCAAAATGACCTGCCTGTCCGCATCTGTAACAAGTCTTATCCAAATATGTTCCTCCTTTACTGTATTGTATACGTTTTTTCTGATCTCTCGCTCCTTTTTTGGACACAAGGCTCACCGTCTCTTTTATCTCTGAGTCTGGAGAGACGTGCAACGCTGCCATCTGCTGTTCAACACGTCCACACAGCGCTGCAATTTCTAGGGTGCGAGCAAGCGTCAAATTAGTGCCCTCTTCCAGCAGCTTTCTACGCACATATTCAGAATCGCATCGGCTCAAAACAGCATCCCGTATTTGATTGTCTTTATCAGCTCCAAAGTCACAATCCTTGGCCACTTGCCTTAAACATGTGACAAACTGTTGCACGGTCTGTCCCTCTTTCTGCTTGAGTTGATAAAATGTCTGTCTTGCAAACGCCGTATTTACCTGAGGCACAAAGTATGCGTTTAGTGCTGTCACTGCTTGCTCATAGTCCGTTGGCCCTCCTGTGTCAGCGAGTGTGGAGAAAATATCCTGCACGTCTGTCCCAGCGTTATGTAAAAGCAGGGCTCTCCTTCTTTGTTTTGTAGCAACCGATGCATTGTCAGTCAGGATCAAACCTTTCCCATCGGCAAAGAGTTCAAAAGCATTTAACCATCTTGTCCACCGCGGACCTAACGTGGCTGGATCGCTGTAGCAGTCAAATTTGGGGATTGAAGCATCCATCTTTGACGTGTGCCGCCTATCTCGAAGCTAAACTTTTTTTTTTTAATTAGCTGAAATAAACTCCTCAAGAGTGGCGCACGCCTGACTCACATTCAGATTTAACTAATGAGACAGTCTTTGCTGTAACATCCTCGTCGCCATTGTTATAAACTCATTGTTTATATCGGATCAAACCACACAGACGCCTGATTGAACCTGCCATCATCTTTACTCTTCACATCCTACGTGATGACGTCACACCAATACACAACACCATCTACATGACATACAAGTGATTAGGACATTTATGTTATTGCTGTGTCTGAATGTTAATGAAGTTGAGTATGGTTTTAAGCCCCCGATTACACAGAACGCGCTGTTTACGTTTGAAAACGCGAGGCGCACCGCACTGCCTTTTTTGCCGAATTTTAAAAAAGAGCAGTGAGCTGATGGGTTTTTTATGTTGCTAGGCAACCACCAAAACAGCTGTCCTGTCAGTCTAATCACAGGATTATAGCGCGAGCGCTCTAAAATCTTTGTTTTTTGCTGTTAAAGCTGCAATCCGTAACTTTTTTTGGGTTAAAAAAAAGTTACCGCCTTACTTTAGCCCGATTCACAATGGTAAGCTTATAATAATGTTTTCTAATAGGTTGTTTGCACATGACGTCATTGCTGTGGCGCGAAATTCAGCTGGAGGGCAGGAAGTAATTTTTTCTCCATAGGAATCAGTAGCAGAAACTCAAGATGCCTGTGTTTTGTGTTGTTTATGAATGCTCAAATCGGTCAAACCGAGAAAACACAAGGAGCTTTTATCGTGTACGAAAATGTGTTGTTCATAAGGGGGAAAAAGTCAAGAAATTGACTGAAAAACGCAGGAAAAAGTGGCTAGTAAACCTGCGTCTGCGGTCGGGAGGAGCCGATCGGATAATGCTTGTGTGTGCAAATGGTTAATATAAGATATAATATTAAGATATTAATACAGATATAAATAGATAATCCAAGGTTGCCACCTCAAGCATTCAGCGTGAGACAGTCAGAAGTCACTCAATGCTAAACGCCACACGTAGACACGATGTAAATAAGATATTATTTGCAGTTCAGAGAGCTTAATCGATTATAACGGAACATTGTGAGATTATAATAAATTGAAGTGAGGAGTAACAAGTAGACCAGACGAAAAGGAGCTCAACAGACAGGAACTAAATACACAGGGTAATTAACACATAATCACAAACACACACCTGGAACAGAATTAACTAATAATCACATCAGACAAGGACAGGAAACAAACCAAATATGGAAACAAGAGGCGGGAACACAAGACACACACGACAGAGGTCTGACAGACAGCTTTTTAGTGATTATATAAAAGCGCTATTTACTTGCTATCTAGGCTGTAAACAATTCAGAATTTGAATAAAAGTTTTGCTTTACGTGCTGCTAGGACCAACGTACACAAACCCTGTATGCAGCAAAGTGTCAGGAGTGACTGAAAAAAAAGAGAACAGATGAGCTCTCCGTAGAAGTCCGTCCGTACCGTACTGGTTTAGTTGCTATAACCACTTGCATGCCATTAAAGCGGTGGATATAGGCTAAGCAACTTACCCTCACTGCAAACAAGCTATTTCGAAAGTGAATCCCGTATTTATATGAGGGATATGGGATATATGTCAACTCCTGAAACTTTGCTGCATGTACTGGGTTTGTGTCCATGGGTCCTGCTAGCAGCACTTAAAACAACTTTTATTTAAATTCTGAATTGATTATAGCCTAGAAAACGAGCAAATAGCGCTTCCATGTAATCACTAATGCTGTTTATCGCAATCTCACGTTTCCTTATTTGTCAACTGCAAATAATATATTATTTTCATCTACGTGTGGCGTTTAGCATTGAGTGAATTCGGACTGGGTCACCTTGAATCTATTTATATATGTCTTTATTGATATATTATTATATCTTATATTAACCATTTGCACACACAAGCATTATCCAATCGGTTCCTCCCGACCGCAGACGCAGGTTTACAAGACACTTTTTCCTGCGTTTTTCAGTCAATTTCTTGACTTTTCCTCCCTTATGAACAACACATTTTCGTACACGATAAAATCTCCTTGTGTTTTCTCCGTTTGACCTTTTTTCTGCTCAGAGTTGCTTTTTTTCTGCTTAAGGGACTCAGAGCGCTCCTGCAAAAACGCGAAGCGCAGCAGGCAGCGAAAACGTGAGGCTCCCGGGGCGCATAAACAGCGTGCAGAACGCTCACTGCCAACAGAAAACAGTTAAAAAAAAGGCGCCTCTTACTGCAAAAAGTCTGTCTTTTACTCCGAGAAGCTGCTTTCATTGTCTGTTTGTTATGAACCGTACCATATAAGGTTTAGGGCTGAGCCAGGCAACCTTGAAGTAAGATAAGCGTTTCTCTGCATATGTGTGTTAGTATCTGTCTGTGCAGACTAGGATTTTCGACTTTTGTGCAATTTAAACAATATAATAAAAAGTTCTGTTGATCAAACACCAAGAATTCCAATAATTTGTCCAAGTATGTGTTTTCAACGCTATCATTACTTTGAAAGACTTGCTCTATGAATATTACAGCAATCCTGTCACATTTTTGGCAAATAACATCACAAAACCCATGGTGACCCTGCTCACAAAAACAATAGAAACATCACAGAAATTCTAATGATTTTCACTACAAATACCATTAAAAACATTACAAACTATCAGCTTTTAACCATTAAAACAATTAAATAATGGTTTCCTATAGTGTGTTTTGGGACATATTACATTAGGATTTAGTGGTTCTTTTTTTAAACGACCAATTACCAGTAGAGACCAACAGGCACATTACAGTTTCCATTAAAACCAATACAATTCTCATTATAATCAGTAAAACCATTACAAATTATGTGCTGGTTTCTATTTTTTTTTCAGCATGGGATTGAAATAAATATATATTATTGTATGAACTAAAATACTTGAAATCTACATAGAGCAGAATGCAAAATTTATAATATGACAATGTTACTGTTGAAAAGGCTTATTATAATTTACTGGTTTTAATTGTTCTTATTCTTATTGGTGGACTGTGAATTATTGACAGCGTAGTTTAGTCCCACCCCCAGAGTTTGACGCAACATTTTCACGTTCCGCTTTAACGTGATGAAGGGCTCGCGTGTATTCAAGCAGGGGTTTCCGTACGGTGCCATCAGCCGAGTGCGCGGGGGAAGGAGCAACGAGTGGAGAAGGTGGATTGTAATCAAACTGTATCGTGAGTGTAGCAATGGAGTATGATTCAGATGATGATGATGACGGGTGGCCTTCAGATATGGAGGTTAGCCAAACTAAAAAGGCAAGGAAAAAAGCATGGTCTGAAGCGAGTAGTGGAGGAAAGAGTACTCCAAGACAAACTACCAAAAAGATCAGAGCTAAACCTAGTGGAAGCAGTAGGTTTGATGATGACAAACAGGAAGAGTGGAAAGTCATTATTATGCTTAGTAATGATAAAGGTCACTTTCATCCAGTTCAGGTAACCAAAGCAATTGAGAAGGAAATAGGGAAAATAAAATATGCTAAATTACTGAATAACAGAAGAATTCTAATTTCAGCAGTAAATAAGAAACAGCAGGAGATGATCCTGAAAATGGGTAGCCTTGGTGGTGGAAAGATTAAAGTGCATGTACCAGGAATGGCAGCAAATTTAAGAGGAGTGATTTCAAATGTGCCTCTTGAAATGTCCATGGAGGATGTGAAGAATGAGATACAAGGTGGGAATGTAACAGAAGCCAAAAGACTCCAAATGAATAAAGGTGGTGTTAAATCAGATAGCCTGTCTGTACTGCTTGTTTTTGAAAAGATAATGCCTACTGAAGTCCAAATGGGTTGGATCAAATACAAAGTGAGGGAATACATTCCACAGCGTTAAGGTGCTTCAAATGCCAGAGAATGGGACATACAGCACAACAGTGTAAATGGAAACAAAGATGTGCGAAGTGTGGAGGAGAACATGATTATGGCAAATGCAATAAGGATGCTAAGCTAAAATGCTGTAATTGTGGAGGTGAGCATAGTGCTGCTTATGCTGGGTGTGTGGTTCAGAAACAAGCTAAAGAAGTGCAAAGATACAAGGTTATGAATAAGGTGACATATGCAGAGGCATTAAAGGGTATTGGTATTTATGAAAATAAACAAAATAGACCAAAAGAATTCCAGGACAATTTGAATGACAATGCAAGGTATGCAGTACCCCAGAGGTCAGACATAAGGAGATATCAGCCAGGAAGGCCAACACTTCCACAGAAGCCATGCAATCATAAGTGTAAAGTTGAGGAGAACACCTTGATGGTGGAAAAGAAGAGTTTTATAGCTTTTATGTGCAAAGTTATTAATATTGCGACACGACAAGAAAGAAAAAGTAATAGTATCAAGACAGTGGTGGAAGCTGCAGAGGAGTTTCTAGGCATTAAAGATGTAAAAGCTGAAGATATACATAGTATGTTGAGTGCTAATAATGACGGAGGATCTCAGAGTGTTAATTAATCTTGTAATGGTAGTCCACCTCTTGCAATGGAATGCTAGAAGCCTAATTGCAAATGGTCAAGAATTTAAAAAGTTTGTATCAGAATCTGAAGTCAAATTTGATATTATTTGCATTCAAGAAACTTGGCTTCGACCTCACCTTGATTTTATTATACCTGGATATGAGTCTGTCAGGTTTGATAGAGATGGAAGTCAAGGTGGAGGCTGTGCAACTTTTGTAAGGGATGGGATATCATTTAAAAGAATAGCAGCTTCAACAGAAATAGAATGTGTGATTATTGAAGTATATAAATCAGATGGGAATCTGATAGTAATTAACTTTTATAATCCATGTAAATCATTAAGCCTAGACGTTTTAGAGGATATAATTAGGAGACAAGGAAAAAGGAAAGAAATATGGTGCGGAGACTTCAATGCACACAATAGTCTTTGGGGAAGTAAGCACACTGATAATAATGGGGAAGTAGTGGAAGAATTGATGGACAATAGGCAGCTAGTTTGTATAAATAATGGAAACGGTACAATAATTGACATACGTTCTAACATATTATCTTGTATTGATCTTACTTTAGTGTCTAATAATTTGGCAAGTTCTTGTGAGTGGAATATTAATGACAGTACAAGTATTGGGAGCGACCACTTTCCAATAATTTGTTCTATAAATGTTGAAATAGATATCCAAGAAAGGCCTAGACACAAGCAGTGGGATTTTACGAAAGCTGACTGGCAAAAATTTAAAGAAATATGTTGTGAATCAGCAGATTTAATTGTAATGGAGGGTGATATTGAGGAATGTGCATTTGTAGTTTCACAATTAATATTAAATGCAGCTTTGAATAGCATACCTCACAAGACAGTTGGAGGGAAAAGGAAGACGGTCCCATGGTGGAATGATAAATGTACAGAAATCATAAAAGAACGAAATAATGCTTTGAAATTATTAAGAAATAACTTGAATCAAGAAAATCGAATAAATTATCAGAGGAAAAAGGCTCAAGCTCGACGAAAAATTAAGAATAGTAAACGAAATGCATGGAGGAGTTACTGCTCAACTATTGGGAGAGAAGTTCAAATAGGAGAGATATGGTCAATGATGAAGAAAATGAGTGGGAATAAAGTGTATGCTAAAATACCAGTATTAGAGGATGATGGAATAATGGCAATAACAGATAAGGAAAAAGCAAATATATTAGGAAAGAAGTTTGCCAGTGTGCATAGTGGTGACCATTTAGATGATATTCACAGACAAAATAAAGAAAAGATTTTAAATGAAAATAGGGATGTGTTTTTAAAAAAAGATAATGTGGAAAGTACCATGGATGAAGAAATTAATATGAATGAATTAGTGATGGTATTAAATGGTATCAGAAATACTGCTACGGGAGAAGATCAATTGAGCTATGTAATGTTTCAGAATTTACCAGAAAAAATATTAGAGGTAGTATTGTATTTATTTAAAGGGGTGGTTGATTGCGATTTCACTTTTTTAACATTAGTTAGTGTGTAATGTTGCTGTTTGAGCATAAACAATATCTGCAGAGTTGCGGCGCTGAAAGTTCAATGCAAACGGAGATATTGTCTTTTAAAATTCTGGCAGTTTAATGCCTACAAAAACGACAGGTAAGGGACTACAAGGAGTTACTTCCCGGGTTTGATACGTCACAGACCCAGATAAACCCTGCCCCCCGGGAACACGCAGCAAAGGGGGCGAGGCCATGTTGTGCTGCTTTAGAGAAGAGGAAGAGAAAACTAGGGATGCATGTAACAATCTATTCATATGAATCGCGATTCTGTCTTCTAACGTTTCTAATGGATTCACAAGTTTCAAAATCATTAAAGCAGCAGTTCTTAATACTGTTACTCTGTCACCCTGCTCTGCATCTCTCTCTCTCTCTCTCTCTCTCTCTCTCTCTCGCTCTCATTCAGATCGTCAAATAAGCTCCAACAAACAGTTCCAATTATACACTTATTTTCACACAGCAATGAGAAGCATTATAAATGGACACGCGTGCGGTTGCTGTGCTGTATTAAAGCTTTAATCAGGATAAAACCGTATATTAAAAGCTAACAGAAGCAGTATCACTTACAAATAGCAGCGTATTTAAAAGTATGAGCCAACAACAACCAAACATACCATTAAGAGCCGTGCTTGCATAGGTTCTGCACGATCCTCTTCACTAATATCCTCTGGGTCTCAATCGGGCTCAAATTGATAAGCATTATAGACAACGCCACTGTTTACAATTCAACTGGAGCGCATGCCGCTGAGGAGAGGGGTGGGACGTTCAGACGTTGCTGTAGAGGCGGTTTAGCCAATCACAACACACTGAGCCAGCTAACCAATCTCAGCCCATCGAGGGAGGGGCTTCATAAACCAGGAAATAAATCGAGGCGTTTGTCAGAGAAGGGACAGAGAGGTGTGGAATAAAGGTAAATTATGTGAAAAATAATGCGTTTTTAAAAAAAACAAGCATGAACACATTCTAGACTGCACCCCATAAACACAATCAAGCCTAGAAAAAAAACAGTCAACCACCCCTTTAATAATATTTGGAAAGAAGGTAAAATGCCAAAAAGTTGGAAGAGTGCATTAATACTGCCTTTTAAAAAATTTGGAAAGGATCCTAACAATGCTGGCAACTATAGACCCATTGCCCTAACATCTCACCTATGTAAGTGGATGGAGAAGATCTTAGTCAGAAGACTTAATTATTTACTTGAATACAGATGTTTATTTGCACCATACCAAAGTGGTTTCAGAAAAGGACGTTCTACAATGGATGCTGTTGTGAAAGTAAGTAATGAGATAGAGAAAACATTTAAAATGAAACAATTAATGAATATTGTATTTTTTGATATTGAAAAGGCTTACGACTCTATGTGGAAGGAAGGTTTATTAATTAAACTAAATAAGATTGGAATAAGAGGTAGGTTATATAATTGGGTTTTAGATTTTTTATCAGAAAGAAGATTTAGAGTTAAAGTGGGATCAGAAGTGTCTGAGGAATTTGAAATTATTAATGGAATTCCACAAGGAATGTTTAATGTTATAAGTCCAGTGTTATTTAATGTTATGATTAATGATATTTTTATGAATTTGGAAAGAAGAGTTGGGTCAGCTTTATATGCAGATGATGGGGCTATATGGGTAAGAGGACGAGATCCCATAGGTGTGATACATAAAATCAAGGAAGCAATTAAAAAAGTAGAACAATGGTCACATAATTGGGGCTTTAAGCTTTCTTCAAGTAAATCTTGTCATATGTTATTTACCAGGAAGAAAGGGATAGACAAACAGAACTTGAAGTTATATGGTCACAATATGGAAACAGTAGATTGTTTTAAATATTTGGGTATGTGGTTAGATCAAAAGGGTACATGGAAAGTACATATGGAAAAGGTGGAATCAAAATGTAAGAAAGTTATAAACTTAATGAGAGCATTAGTTGGGAAAGACTGGGGAGCAAATAAACAATCACTGATGTATATATATAGGGCTCTAATGAGGTCAACAATAGATTATGGATGCTTTGTGTATGGAGCAGCAGCGAAAACACATTTAATGAAAATGGATAGAGTTATTAATAAAGCTTTGAGGATTTGTTCTGGTGCGATGAGATCAACACCAACTAAGGCAATCCAGGTAGAGTTAGGAGAAGTGCCCTTAGATCTTAGAAGAGATAACTTACATATTGGTGTCGTTTATGTGGATGTGGTAATGAAAATCCTACCAATAGTGTTATTAAAGAATGTTGGGAGTATAATTTGTTTCAAGGTAATGGTTTTGGATGGGTAACAAAGGCTAAAGCAGAGGAATATAGGTTAGACAGTATCTGTTTTAACACTCCTACTCCTGTTATTAATATCCCGATTTGGTTGTTTCCAAAAACTGAGGTAGATTTAAATATAATGGAACTAAAGGATAAATGGGAAGAAAGTGAGAAAGGATACATGGCAAGTCAATACATAAAAAGCAAATTTTACAGTTATCTAGATATTTATACAGATGGATCCAAAGATGAAGAAAATAGGGTAGGTATAGGAATATATATACCAACATCGAATGTAAGTATTGGGAAAAGATTACCTGATCAGTTGTCAGATTATACGGCAGAGATGATGGCGATTATTGTAGGGTTGCAGTGGGTGGAGGAAGTAAAACCAGATAGAGTGGTATGTTGTGTTGACTCTGTAGCAGCCCTATACAGTATTCAAAATATGAAATCTAATAGAGAAGATCTAATGCTAGAAATCCATCAAAATTGATTTAGATTGTGAAGGCTTCAGATAGATGTGAGATTCTGCTGGATACCTGCTCATGTAAATATAAAAGGGAATGAGAAAGCAGACAAAATAGCAAAGAAATCAACCAGGGTGAGCGAAATTATAAATATTCCCTTTGGTAAAGGAGAAGCTAAGGCAATAATTAAAAAAGAAATGATGAAGAAATGGCAGGACAGGTGGGACATGGATAATAGTGGAAGAAAATATTATAGTATACAGAAATGTATTAATGCACAGGGTGTGAATGGAAGGAATAGAAGGGAGGAGACAGTTTTAACCAGGCTGAGGTTTGACCACACAGGGTTAAATAAAACATTGTTTCTGTTAGGGAAAAGTAAATCAGATGAATGTATGGAGTGTAAAATCACAGAAAATGCAGAACATGTTCTGTTGTATTGTAGGAAGTATAGGGAAGAGAGGATTAGATTAAAACAAAAGATAAGTCAGACAGGAAGAAAATGGAACCTGGAGGGTGTTCTGGGAACAACAGGAGAAGGGGTAAAAGATGCACAGGATGCTGTTGTGAACTATCTGAAGAATACAGGGGTGTATTATAGGATGTAGATAGAAGTGGGTTAAAGGAAAAGATAGCAAGGGAAAAGAAGGAAAGGAAAAGAAGGGAAAAGGGAAGAAAGGGAGAAAGGAAAAAAGAAAAAAAGGAAGAAAGGGGAAAGAAGAAGGGAAAGAGAAGAAGAAAAGAAAAGGAAAAAGAGAAAAGGAAGAAATTATTATTATTATTATTATTTATCTTGAATTTTTTTTTTTTTTTTTTATTAAGTAGAATCATTGAGCTATAGGCTAATCCATGCTGCATACTCCGGTACAGTAGGTGGCGATATGCACCTGACAAATCATGATTGCAATACGCCATAAAACCAATAAGAAGAAGAAGTAGAAGTGCATTCAAGCCATAGATGAGTGTGCGTAACTTTGAAAGTAAGTTTATTTTCCTATATATTTATACATGTTCTTTAAGCTTGTTTATATTGCTGTATGCTGTATTTAACCGTTCTGATATATAGCATCCATATCTCCGTGAATCTGATGCTAGCGCTATAAATGTTTGCTGTCTCTGCACGTGCGCTCCGATGCGCCCTGTATAATTGTGATGACGAATAATATTTAGCGTTTTACTTTAATGTATACATTTTACTTATGTCAGTGAGACATATTTGTGTGGATTGATAAGATTATGTATAATTGAGAAGCAGTTATAAGACGATGATCGCGTATATCACTAGTCGATTATGTATACGTACTCGTGTGTAGTCACGTGTCTTCACGTGTTTGTACATTTGATAGGGGTGCGTTTGTCATTTATGGCTTTGAATTGATTATTGTATTTCTGTTCTTTATTATAGAAAACCACACACGTTTGTAAACCCATGCACAATCATAACTGCATTGTGTATGTCAGCTGGCTTGAAACTTTATTAAAAACAGTGATTGGACTTATGAACTTTTGTGCATTCTTACCGATGCCCCGTGACGATCCCATCTAAACCAAACCAGTTTAAAGAAACATACTTAACATTTATGGTCCTTCGAGCCGTATGGTGATTGTCATGGGAGAAGATGTCCAGAGCATATTCAGAGCATGAGCCTGATGTCCGCAGTAAGCGGTTGTCACGTCCTCCGTGCCATTTGGAGGATTATGAAGTGGAATACAGAGGCTTCCAGCACACATATCCACCTTCTTCCAGGGCACAGTCAGAGCCTCGCCACAGTGAGTCAGAAATTCAGAGTACTTCTTACCAGATGGAGGGAGCTGCCAAGATGACACCCCTCACCAGGTGGCATGAGACAGATAGTGGAGATGTTGCTGAAGATATAGGAGAACCATATATTGACAAAGATGCGCAAATGATGATTCGGAAGCTTCGAGAAGAGAATAGACGTCTGCATAAAACCATAGAGGACTTGAAACGCAGTTCTGAAAGGGATGAAACAGACTCATCTCAGTGTCCTTTGCCTCGCATTCATTCAGTACGCAGCATAGAAAAGAAACAGACGAGGGTCCCTCCTGTCCCAGCTCCACGTTCTAACAAGTCACTAATAGCTCAAATGAGTAATCAAACTTATAAAGAGGCTTTAGAACATTCAGTCGTGGATGATGGAATGGCAAGGTCAGCAGTTGAGGAGCTAAACCATGAAGCTAAGTTGTCAGATGATCTTTCCAAAATGAGATTGCAGTCCACACCAAGGAGCAGACATGTGCAATATCATCCAAGGCCTCCATGTGCATCAAAACCCCAGCACACGACAAGTGCACAACCTGCACATGGCCCAAGCTATTCGCATGACCAGAGATGCATCCCACCAAAGCCATATATACGCAACCTTTCCCCTTCACCTGACTCCCATATCAGAGAACGAACTGATGACTATCCAAGGCCTCATTATCAGCCAGAAGACCTTGTTCCTCACCCTCCACCACCTCCAACTAGAGAGAGTACCTATCGAGGTCCTATACCATCAATACCAGACTTCACGTCAGAGGATCCACGGCAGTTTGCTAGACTCAGAATATCTCTTGACAATTTGCTGCCACTTGATGCAACTGAACAGTTTAAATATCAAATTCTGCTCGAGCATCTGAAGTTCGAAGAGGCCTTATTAATAGCATACTCTTACAGCAACTCCCGTTATCCGTACACCCAGACAATGCAATCACTAACTGAGCATTATGGACATCCACATCAGTTGGCATTACAGAAAATTGCTGACTTAATGGATGGGCCAACTATTCGAAGTGGAGACACTCAGGCCTTTCGGAGGTTTGCCCTCAGAGTCCGAGCAATGGTGGGTATGCTTGATCAGTTGGATGAAAAGGGAGCTATTGAATTGCAATGTGGCTCGCATGTGGCAAGACTCATGTCCAAACTCCCTCACAATCTCAAGGCTAACTTCAAAAGATATGTTCACCCCCTCAAAAATCCCATTCCAAATCTCCTTGATTTTGCACACTGGCTTGAGTTCGAGTTGCAGGTGCAATCTACAGACAGTAAACTCAACACAATTGAGACAAGGGGATGTGCTGGTCAGCAGAAAGAGGCTCCACGACAGCGTAAGCACACCTTTCATACAACAGCCATTCTGCATAGTGTAGATCAGTCTACCAACACTCCAGATGCTAAACCCTCGGAATTTCAAAGCCCTGGCAAGAATGTTTACTGTCATTTAGGGATGGGCGATATATTGCATGCGATAGTCATGCGCATCTCGTCAGTAAAGCCGGTTCCTTGATTAGCGGTTAATCTCCATCACCTGTTTTCAAATGGAGCGGCATTTAATACACAGAGCCGTAGTTCACAGACAAGCTACGCATATATCGACTGATATATCGCCTTCGATATGAACGCGATATTGCGTAGCTTGTCAGTGATCTACGGCTCTGTGTATTAAATGCCGCTCCATTTGAAAACAGGTGATGGAGATTAACCGCTAATCAAGGAACCGGCTTTACTGACGAGATGCGCATGACTATCGCATGCAATATATCGCCCATCCCTACTGTCATTACTGTGACAATAATCACCACTATCTTAATCAGTGCACCAACTTCATTCAGTTAACCAGTGAGCTCAAAACTAACTGGATTAGGGTGAATAAGAGATGTTGGAGGTGTAGACAGAAACATCAGACGGCCCAATGCAGATTGAAAGCCACATGTAAAACTTGCAAGGGCAAACACCTAACTGTTTTGCATGACATCAACAACAGATCAATCGAGATGAAAGATTCTGAGGGACCTCAAGAAAGTCAAACACTATACCTAGATCGGCCAGTAGTTGGTAGCCAAGTCCTTCTGAAAATAAGTAAAGTCCTGTTGCATAATGGCAAGCATTCATTGATGGCTTATGTGATTTTGGATGATGGCTCAGAACGTACCATCCTGCTTCATGATGCGGAACAGCAACTTAAGCTTAAGGGGCAGACTGAGCACCTTTCTTTGAGAACAGTCCGACATGATGCTCGAGTCATTCATGGAGCAAGAGTATCCTTCACTCTGTCCCCTGCATTCCAGCCAAACAAGAAGTTCAAAATAAAAGGTGCCTTTACTGCAGAAAATTTGGGCTTGGCCGAGCACTTGCATCCAGTTACCCTTCTGCAAAGGAAATACCAACATCTCAGAGGACTACCCCTTCATGCCTTTTCTCAGGTCCAGCCATTGCTGCTTATAGGCTCTGATCATCACCACTTGATCACCCCCATGCAGCCAGTGCGTTTCTTCCCACCAGGCGGGCCAGCTGCTATCAGGACCAGATTAGGCTGGACACTCCAAGGGCCAGCTAATGTAGTCCAGCACCTAATCCCATAACAACAATGCCTTTTTACATCTGTGACCTCTGCTCCATCAGAGCTATTGCAGCACGTGGAAAGGCTCTGGCAGCTTGATGTATTACCATACCGCAATGAGAAATTGGTGACAGGCTCATGTTGCGATCAAGAGGCTATAATTCTTCTCGAGACCAAGACTGCAAGGGTTAATGTAGATGTAGTGCTCCGCTATGCTACACCCCTTTTGAGAAAACCAGACATGCCTCAACTGAAAGCGCCTAAAGAGTCGGTTCTCCCCCACCTCAGAGCATTGGAGAGACGTCTCAGTAAAAGTTCAGAACTCACAAAGGTGTATAACCAAGAAATTGAAAGGCTGGAGCAATGTGGGTACGTCGTCAAGCTGGCAGCTGAAGCAGTTGATCAAACTCCTGAATCATGGTACATACTACACCGCATGGTACACCATAATGGTAAGCATAGAGTAGTGTACAACTGTTCCTTTAAATACCAATGCCACAACCTTAATGATTACCTGTTGCCTGGGCCTACTCTTACTTCCACCTTACTAGGAGTGTTGCTTCGCTTTAGAGAGCATGCTATTGCGATCACAAGCGATATCAAAGGCATGTTTCATCAGATTTGTCTGCTTCCAGAGGACAAGCCACTTCTCAGATTTCTATGGCGAAACATGCAGCGTGATACTCCATTCAGTGTCTATGAGTGGCAGGTTTTGCCGTTTGGGACTACATGCAGTCCATGCTGCGCAACATTTGCTGTACTCAAACATGTCCAAGAGAACACTGATCCAGGAGAAGAGACACGTGTGGCTGTAGAGGAACATTTCTATGTGGACAATTATCTGCAGAGTGTGAGCTCTGATGACAAGGCGACTGAACTGGTGAACAAGCTGCAAGCTCTTCTAGCTTCTGGTGGGTTCGAGTTAAGACAATGGGCTAGCAACATTCCTTCTGTTGTTGCTCACCTTCCTGTGGAAGCCAGATCAGAGAAAAAATAGCTTTGGCTTTCAGAAAGGCAATGGGATGTCTCAGAGTCTACCTTGGGTCTCCGTTGGACTTGCCAAGCAGACACACTTGGCTACAAAAGTCGACCGAGGGAACCACAAGTGCCCACAATGAGGTATGTTTATCAGGTCTTAGCTAGTCAGTATGACCCACTGGGCTATATTATCCCCTACACAACAAGAGCTAAGGTGCTGATTCAAAGACTGTGGGATAAAAAACGTGAGTGGGACGACCCATTGCTACCAATTGAACACTCGCAAGCCTGGCACGAATGGGAAGAGGAACTGCAGTACATAAACAATCTTGCCATACCACGGTGCTACACGAGCGCAGAATTAGATTCTGAGGCCTGCATAAGAGACATCCACATATTTTGTGATGCTTCAAATCATGCTTATGGGTCGGTGGCATACCTGAGAACACAGAGTCTTCAAGGCCAAGTCGAGGTTGCATTTGTCACAGTAAGATCAAGGGTGGCACCAAAACGACAGTTATCTGTACCCAGGCTAGAACTTTGTGCAGCACTTAGCGGAGTTCAACTGGCTAGAGTTCTTGAAAAGGAACTCACCTTGAACATTCAAAGGGTGACTTTGTGGAGTGACTCAAAGACAGTCTTAGCTTGGATCCAGTCAGATTCATGCAGATATAAAGTGTTTGTGGGCACAAGGATTTCAGAAATTCAGGAATTGACCTCTCCTCATGCATGGCGTTATGTAAAGTCTGAGAACAATCCTGCAGATGACATTGCCCATGGCAAAAAACTACAGCAACTAGCAGCGCCAAGTCAGTGGAATGGAGGACCGCACTTTTTGTGGCAAGACCCAAGTACCTGGCCTGATGACCCTGAGGTATCAGGCCCAGAGAGTACAGATGAAGAGAAAAAGGTAACCTTCTGCAGTCTGACCACAGAAGACTTCTCAGACCTAACACAAGAATTCTCACCTTACCACAGTTTTAATCAATTGGTAGAACATGAAGCCCAAGAACTGTTAAAACAAGCAAATCAGACAAAAGATTTATCTGCCGAAGACTATGCAGCTGCTGAGATCTCACTCCTAAAGCAAGCCCAAGCTAAGTGTTTCCCAGTTGAGCTTAAATCATTAACAAGTGGTCAATCCTTGCATTCAAACAGCAGATTAATATCCCTTGCACCAGAGCTCGACCAGTCTACTGGGCTCATAAGAGTTGGTGGCCGTCTGCGACGTAGTGAGCTGCTTAAACCAGATACTGCCCATCCAATTGTACTTGATCCCAAACACCCACTCTATCAACTCCTGATCCAGCATTATGATGAGAAACTTCATCATCCTGGCCCAGAAAGGGTATTTGCTGAGTTACGTCGCAAATACTGGATCATTAGAGGCCGTGAGGCAGTACGACGGCACCAACATCAATGTCAGGAATGCAGAAAATGGAGAGGAAAGCCTGAAGTGCCAAAGATGGCAGATTTGCCACCAGCCCGACTTCGTCTCTACCGCCCAGCATTTTATTCAACTGGTGTTGATTGTTTTGGGCCATTCACAATCAAGGTTGGCCGACGCACTGAAAAACGGTGGGGAATTATATTTAAATGTATGACAACCAGAGGAGTCTACATTGATTTACTCCCCAAAATCGATACAGATTCATTCCTCATGGCCCTGCGTAGATTCGTAGCACACAGAGGAACTCCCCATGAACTCTATTCTGACCAGGGAACAAACTTCAAGGGAGGAGAAAGAGAACTATCAGAAGCATTTACTGCCATGCAACCCACTTTGCAAAATCAGCTGGCAAGGCAAAAAAATTCAGTTCAAATTTAATCCCCCTGGAGCTCCTCACTTTGGTGGACTATGGGAGAGGGAGATCAGGTCTCTAAAGTCTGCTCTCAATGTTACACTTGGAGCCCAACATGTGGCAGAGGAAGTGCTAAGCACAGTGCTTACAGAAATTGAAGGGATTCTAAACTCTAAACCCTTGGGCTACGTGTCATCGGACATAGCAGATGTGGATCCCATTACCCCGAACAGCCTTTTATTGGGACGGCCAGACCCTGATTTACCCCAAATTGTGTACCCCGAGTCAGAATTACTTAGCAGGAAACGCTGGAGACACAGCCAGATCCTTGCCGACCATTTTTGGGCACACTACGTCAAGAGATACTTACCCAAACTGCAAACTCGAAATAAGTGGATGACTGAAACTGGCAAAAACCTAAAGACTGGGACAGTAGTGATGATAGTGGATCACCGGTTGCCTCGAGCCCTCTGGCCAGTGGGTAAGGTCTCAGCCACAGTACCAGGGGCTGATGGGAAAATCCGAACTGCTGAAGTGCAAGTACAGGATCGGAAATACATTCGACCAGTGAGCAAACTTGTCTGTTTGCCACCACTACCTGATGATGACAAGGACGCTTAAGCCTTTTCTAAAGTAGAATTTACTATGTAAATTGGGGCGGCTGTTGAAAAGGCTTATTATAATTTACTGGTTTTAATTGTTCTTATTCTTATTGGTGGACTGTGAATTATTGACAGCGTAGTTTAGTCCTGCCCCCAGAGTTTGACGCAACATTTTCACGTTCCGCTTTAACGTGATGAAGGGCTCGCGTGTATTCAAGCCATAGATGAGTGTGCGTAACTTTGAAAGTAAGTTTGTTTTCCTATATATTTATACATGTTCTTTAAGCTTGTTTATATTGCTGTATGCTGTATTTAACCGTTCTGATATATAGCATCCATATCTCCGTGAATCTGATGCTAGCGCTATAAATGTTTGCTGTCTCTGCACGTGCGCTCCGATGCGCCCTGTATAATTGTGATGACGAATAATATTTAGCGTTTTACTTTAATGTATACATTTTACTTATGTCAGTGAGCCATATTTGTGTGGATTGATAAGATTATGTATAATTGAGAAGCAGTTATAAGACGACGATCGCGTATATCACTAGTCGATTATGTATACGTACTCGTGTGTAGTCACGTGTCTTCACGTGTTTGTACATTTGATAGGGGTGCGTTTGTCATTTATGGCTGTGAATTGATTATTGTATTTCTGTTCTTTATTATAGAAAACCACACACGTTTGTAAACCCATGCACAATCATAACTGCATTGTGTATGTCAGCTGGCTTGAAACTTTATTAAAAACAGTGATTGGACTTATGGACTTTTGTGCATTCTTACCGATGCCCCGTGACGATCCCATCTAAACCAAACCAGTTTAAAGAAACATACTTAACAGTTACACATAAACCTAGAATCTAGAAACCTGAAACAACTGAATTCTTGTTAATTCTTGTTAAGTGTCATGTTAATCAGACTAATCACCTTATAGGCGACTTCATTTACTGTATTTTCTAACTCAATATCTCTCATGTAACCTGTTGTAGAATCACTTAAGGCAGCGGCTATTTGCACTAAGTGAAAATAGCATTTTTTCTTAGCGATAGATGCTATTTACACTAAGTGCAAATAGCTATAGATTATATTTACACTGTGTTAAAATAGCAGGATTTTCTGCTATTTATACTACTTATTGCAAATAGCGGCAATTATCTGCACCTCAGTATTGCAATACATTATAAAACAGTATGCAATAATAACTTATTGAGTGAGTGTAAATTAAAATTTTAATTCAAATTATTAAATGGATGGCACCTTATTGGGACAATAAGGCCCTCCCTACACCTACCCTAACCTTACCCGATACTTTATTTTCAACTTTTTGATTATTTCCTTCATTTTTATTAAAAAATAAATGCTTTTCTGATGTGATTTGAAATTTGAAAAGGGAGAAAAAAAAGTTTGCCAAAAGGCAGATTCGAACCCGGGTCGATCGCATCAAAAGGAGTATGACACACGCTTTACCATCTGCACCCCTGGAGCTGACGATTATTGGCCGTCCTTTGTAATGTTGACTATCCCAATCACATGTTGGTGGGCGGAGTTAGTGTAAATAGACACTCCGCCGCACTTAATCTGACACTTTTTTTTTGATGATGAATCAGCCAGGCCGACGGCCGCTGGATGGACGGCCATTCTGGACTTCTCCAGAACATCCAGATGGCCAGTCCGCCCCTGATGAAGACTCACCATTGACAGAAACAAGGAATTGCTGTGAGCTCTCGCGGCCTCTGATCTGTACTTCATAAAGTCCAGTGTGTTCAATTCTTGTGTTCTTTATGGTCAGAGATCCAGTCTGATCCAGCTTAAGTCTGCCTTTGAATCTCTCATCAGCATCGTTTAATGAGGTCTCTTTGGTTTCCACATCGATCTTAGCCAGGAGGACGCCTTTATCTCCAAACCTCCACACTATCAGATCGTCTTTCTGTACTTCAGGAACATAATCCTGTAGCGTAACAGAATCTCCCTCCATCACTGATACTGACTTCACTCCATCCGTCTCACCAACCACACCTGGAATACAAATCAAATCAGAGCTGGAATGTTTTAATACTGCTTATATGCAGCATCAAATCTTATAGAAATTGGAGCAGAGTTGCGTAAAGGTGCGGTCACATTCACCATTGCTTAAAAATTGTACAGGAAAAACCCAGTCATTCCAATTTTTGTGATTATATTCTTGATACACTCACCAATTACAGTAACATTAAATTTCTTGGTTGTAGTCTTTTCACTAGAGATAGTTACTTTATATATTCCAGAGTGTCTGATTCTGGTGTTTCTGATGGTGAGAGATCCAGTGTTTTGATCCACCTGCAATCTGCCTCTGAATACCACATCATCAGTGACAAAAAATGAGGTCAAATCGTTCTTTCTTGTTATTTGAGATATAAGGTAGTCTTTAGGTCCAAACATCCACAGTATCGTATCATCGTTCTGTATTTCAGTATAATTAGTGTGTAGAGTGATGGAATCTCCTTCCATCACTGACATTGTCTCATCTGTTTCTGCACCAAACACACCTGCAGAACACACATTAACAATTAAAAAACTGAAAATATATGTAGATACGCCACTACTGTACACATCCTGAATGAAAAAAAAAAATGAATGTGAAAATTTAAATGTATAGGCTAATTAACACTTTATAATAGGTGTCTATCTACTACACTGTGTTAAAAAAATAAATAAAAAATTCTAGCACCAGGGGTTAGTTAGTTAGTTACAATAAAACCAAAGCAGAATTGTTTGTCTCTGATTAACACAGCAGTGTTTGATTCAAGTCACTGATTCAGTGACTTACTTGCTTCACTCCTAAATGAATCAGCCATTTGAACTCACACGTTAAAGCCACATTCACACTACCAGCGACAGGAAGCAACAAAGCACAACATCCTATTCATTCCAATGGGCTCGGTGCACAAGATGGCACCGGTGAGCTTCGGCGACTCGAGTGTGTGCATACTTACTTCCGGTCTAGTGACGTTCGCATTTACTGTAAGGGGAAACTTCATACGAAATTTGGCTAGATAGAAATAATTAATGTTTTTCAGATTAAAAAGCGGATAGTGGTATATCAAGGACAAGAGAAAACATCCTCGCTAAATTATTGCCTACCTCTGTGTGGAAATTCATCAAGATAATTATTTTTTTTAACCCAAATGCTGGGTAAAGCCTTTTGGGTCATTTTTGGGGGTTATTTTTTCAGTGTTTGGGTAGTTTTTGTGTTACCCAGCCCTTGGGTCAAATGTAACAACCCAATGTTTGGGTAGTTTTTTGGTGTTACCCAGCTCTTGGGTCAGACGTAACAACCCAATGTTTGGGTAGTTTTTTAGTGTTACTCAGATCCTGGGTCAGACGTAACCCAGCGGTTGGGTTATTTATCGCAGGGATTTTGCGTCGTCTTCTGGAGAGAGCAGTTCTAAGTGCCATTGAATTGAAGCATTTCTTCAGTAAATACAGGTTTGTGTACATTTTATTTTATTGATAAAATCGTTACTGTGCTGGATTTCGTTCAATTTTATGCAGAGCAACATACAGGCGCGCGGTGTGAATCACTAAACGAACGTCGCTCGCGTCGGTCTTATTGCCGGATGAAGAGTCATGCTTTGCATAAAATAAACGATTATATTTATAAAGATACTGAATACAAATACTTTGGATGTTAAAATATGTCCTCAGAGCTGTTTACTGTTTATTTTTGGGCAGGTTATGAAGGCAATTGCAGTACATTTCGGCTATGAGTGAAACGCAAGGCAGCGGTCTTTAACAGAATTACAAAAAGTGGTCGATTTACTCGTGAATTACTTCTGTTTAATATTAATTTTTTACTTCTAATGTTTGTTAAACGAGATTAAATAGGCAATATGTATAGCTTACATAAAAACGAGATAAACAATGCTGTAAATGAGAAATAAAGGAAAATAAAGGAAATTATCATGTAAACCAGTGGTTGTGGAGTATTTTACAAAAGTTTAGAGGATTTATGTTAATCTGTAAACATTATTTCATGCATAAAGTAAAAAAAAAAAAAAAAAAAAAAACTAGTATTATAATACAAATGAATCAACCCATTAGCTGTGTTAAATCAACCCAATTATGATGGGTTAAATAAACAACCCAATTTGCTGGGTAAAATTAACCCCAAATGTGTTCTGTCCTATATTTACCCAGCCCTTGGGTTAAAAACAACCCAAATTGGGTTGTTTTTAACCCAGACTTTTTTAGAGTGTAGTGTTTCTTTAGTTCTTTGTGAGTTGTTGAATGTAATGGTTGTCTGTTTCCCCATCATTCTGTTCTTTGTTCCCTTTGGTTTTGGGCTTATTCTAGTCTTTCCATGAAATACCTGCACATAGATCCTTACCTCTGCCTGTTTTCCCCAGCTTCTCCACAACGTTACAGTTTTTGACTGGCATATCTCTTTGACTTGTGCATCTTTGAGCCACATTTTTAGAGTTAAACTCCGTGCACGCCGAAGAGCTGTGGGACCTCGGTCTGCTCCGGAGGCCTACACCATCACCGACCCCCACTACTGCATCTCGCCCACAGCGGAGGCGCTACAAGCGGCGTGAGAGGAAGCAGAAGAGGGGTAAGCGCGGAGGTATCCGAGCTAGGCTAGCGGCTAACCCACACAAGCCAGCTATCCCCACCATCGTACTGGCGAACGTACGCTCTTTGGACAATAAACTGTACTACATCCGACTGCTTCACTCTGCTCATAGGACTGTAAGAGACTGTTGTGTTTTTGTGTTTACGGAAACATGGCTTAACAACAGCGTACCGGACTGCGCCATTCAGCTCGACCAGCTAACATGCTATCGAGCAGACAGAGCTCTCGTCGAGGGAGGTAAGAGATGTGGCGGCGGGCTTTGTGTTTACATCAATGATGCATGGTGCCGCGACGCTGTTGTGGTCTGCAAACACTGCTCACCCCTGGTGGAGTTTATGATTATTAAGTGCCGGCCGTTCTATCTACCGAGGGAATATACAGCCATACTGCTCGTTGCTGTATACATCCCTCCCAGCTCCAACAACAACAACAGGAGTGAGGCACTAAATGATCTGTACCAGCACATCAGTGAGCAGCAGACAGCCCACCCAGATGCTTTTCTAATCTTGGCTGGGGATTTCAAAGACGCAGACTTAAGGAGTGTGTTCCCAAAAATTCACCAACACATAGACTTTCCAACAAGGGGAAAAATACCCTGGACTTTGTTTACACCACCCAGAGAGGAGCTTACAAGGCCCTACCCCTCCCCCACCTCGGAGCCTCAGACCACATCACTGTCATGCTAATGCCCGCATACAGACCGCTCGTTAAAGCCATCAAACCAGTACACAAACAGATACAAGTGTGGCCTGAAGGGTCGTCAGAGGCACTTCAAGACTGTTTTGACACCACTGACTGGGATATGTTTAAGCAGGCTGCCACATACAACAATACTACAGACCTCCAAGGGTACTCAGAGTATATTGATGATGTAACGGTCACAAAGACTATCACTGTCCGGGCCAACCAGAAGCCGTGGCTGACAGGGGAGGTCTACAGACTTCTGAAGGCTCGGAACACTGCCTTTAGAGCTGGAGATGAGGAGGGCCTGAAGATAGCTAGGGCCAACCTATCCCGCGGAATCAGAGAGGCCAAGAGACAGTACTCCAGGAGGATAGCCCATCGTTTCAGTGACAGCAGAGACACTCTGAGCCTGTGGCAGGGGATTCAGATCATTACGGACTACAAGCCCCCACCACAGACCTGTGACAGCACCATCCCCCTGCTGAATGAGCTGAATGCCTTCTTTGCTCGCTTTGAGGCACAAAACAGCACCACTGCACAGAAGACTCCACCTCCTCCTGGCGACCAGGTGATGACGCTGTCCCCGAACAGTGTGAGGAGATCCCTCAGCAGGATCAATGCACGAAAAGCTCCGGGTCCTGACAACATTCCTGGGTGTGTACTGAGAGACTGTGCAGTGTAACTCACTGATGTCTTCACAGACATTTTCAACATCTCGCTAAGTCAGGCTGTTGTCCCCAGATGCTTCAAATCTACCACCATCATTCCAGTCCCGAAGAAGTCATCTCCATCCTGCTTCAATGACTACCGTCCAGTAGCACTCACTCCTATTCTCCTGAAGTGCTTTGAATGGCTAGTCATGCAACACATCAAGTCTGTCCTCCCCCCCTCCCTGGACCTCTTCCAGTTTGCATATAGGTCCAACCGCTCGACCGATGATGTCATCGCCACTGCCCTCCACCCAGCCCTCACACATCTGGACAAAAAAGACACGTATGTCAGATTGCTGTTCATAGACTTCAGTTCAGCATTCAACACAATCATCCCTCAACAGCTCATTCATAAATTGGTCCAGCTGGGGCTCAACACGTCCACTGGCTGTTGGACTTTCTAACCGGGAGACCTCAGGCAGTACGGGTCGGCAGTAACACATCCAGCACCATCACACTGAACACAGGGGCCCCCCCAAGGATGTGTGCTGACCCACGACTGCACACCGTCACACAACTTCAACCTCTTCATTAAATTTGCGGATGACACGACTGTGGTGGGTCTCATCAGCAACAGAGATGAGACAAACTACAGGAGCGAAGTGAGCCGCCTGGCCGGGTGGTGCAGTGCCAACAATCTCTCTCTGAATGTGGAGAAGACGAAGGAGATTGTTGTTGACTTCAGGAGAGTGCACTCTCTGCATGCTCCTCTGACCATCAATGGTGCGACCGTGGACAGAGTGAGCAGCACCAAGTTCCTGGGTGTACACATCACAGAGGACCTCTCCTGGACCAACAACACTGCAGCACTGGCCAAGAAAGCACAACAGCGTCTCTACTTCCTCCGCAAACTCAGAAGAGCCAGAGCCCCAGCCCCCATTATGTGCACCTTCTACAGAGGCACCATCGGGAGCATTCTGACTAGCTGCATCACTGTGTGGTATGGTGCCTGCAACGCGTCCTGCCGCAAATCCCTTCAACGGATAGTGAGAGCAGCTGAGAAGATCGTTGGTGTCTCTCTCCCCTCCCTCCAGGACATCTACAGCACCCGTCTCACACGCAAAGCCCTCTGCATTGCAGGTGATCCCACCCACCTGACACACAACTTCTTCAGTCTGCTACCATCAGGGAGGAGACTGCGGAGTCTCCAAGCCAGGACCAACAGACTGAAAGACAGCTTCATCCATCAGGCTGTCAGGAAGCTGAACTCCCTCCCGTCATTGCCCCCCTCCCGTCTCTTACCCCACGCACCACTGAACTCTGATTTTTTTCTACATGTCCTTATTTGTATATTTGTAATAGTTGCATTTTGTGTACGTATGCATATGTATGTATGTATCAGGGGCGTTTCCTCCGAGGAGGCAAGGGAGGCAGTGTCTCCTCAAAAAATTGGATGAGAAAATAATCGATATTACAAATATAAATCGCAAATATTACTAAATATGGCATTAAAAGTATAAAAGTCACTCGTTTTTAATAAAGTAACCTGTCAAACAGCGACACCCGCAGGTACAGTTACAGCGGAGGCTTGCCTTAGGTCTATTGACTTAAAACAGAGACCCTAAAGCGTGCCGTGACTTTTCTGGAGGCTCATTGAGATGAATGGGGGAAAGTCATGTGAGAGGAGGCAATGCCTCCGTGGCGCTATAATTGGATATGATCGGTTACGATTGGATGTGATTGGTTCGTGTGATAAATCCCGCCTCTTCTTTTTCGTGCGAGCTCTCGGCTGAATGAAGAAAATGATGGCGTTATTGACTAATTATAAAGTAAGTAAACAACTCTCCTGCTTAGATATCACTGCTTTGTGTCACGTCAAAATAAAACTTGAAATGGTCTGAAAACGTGATGACTGCGTCAGTTTTGAGTGAGCATTCAGCAATGAAATATATATCTTCATGTCTGTGACAGTGTTTACAGAGCTTTTATGACAATGACCAGAAAATAAGTTGACTTAAAACGAACAGCTGAACATCAGTTCACAAATAAAAAATATTGGTAACATTATACAATAAGGTGTCATTTAATCTAATGTGAACAAAAATGAACATTTATTACAGTATTTATTAATATTTGTTTACATTAGTTAATACAAATACAGTTGTTCATTGTTAGTTCATGTTAGTTCACAGTGCATAAACTAATGTTAACAAACACAAATTTTGATTTTAATAACGCATTAGTAAATGTTGAATTTAATATTAACTAAGATTAATAAATGCTGTAGAAGTAGGCTATTGTTTATTGTTAGTTCATGTTAAATAAAGTAGTTAACTAATGAAACCTTATTGTAAACTGTTTCCAGAATATTGTTCAAATTGTTACTGCCTTTAGTTATTATTTTGGAATAAATATAAAAATTCATAAAAACACTATGAAATGTATAATTAGTATTAACATTATTAAATAAAAAAAATATATATTAATAAAATACAAAATAGAATTATATTTGTTCTCTTTTTTTATGTAATATTTATTTACCCAGGAAAATGTGACAGCACTAAGTGTAACAGGGACACACATACACACATACATATATATAAAACTGCCTCCTCATTTTAAAACACCACTGCACGCCACTGGTATGTATGTATGCATGTATGTATATGTGTGTGTGTATATATATATATATATATATATATATATATATATATATATATATATACACAAACCCGATTCCAAAAAAGTTGGGACACTGTACAAATTGTGAATAAAAACAGAATGCAATGATGTGGAAGTTTCAAATTTCAATATTTTATTCAGAATACAACATAGATGACATATCAAATGTTTAAACTGAGAAAATGTATAATTTTAAGGGAAAAATAAGTTGATTTTAAATTTCATGGCATCGACACATCTCAAAAAAGTTGGGACAAGGCCATGTTTACCACTATGATGCGTCAAATGTTTTCTATGGGTGAAAGATCTGGACTGCAGGCTGGCCATTTCAGTACCCGGATCCTTCTTCTACGCAGCCATGATGTTGTAATTGATGCAGTATGTGGTCTGGCATTGTCATGTTGGAAAATGCAAGGTCTTCCCTGAAAGAGACGACATCTGGATGGGAGCATATGTTGTTCTAGAACTTGGATATACCTTTCAGCATTGATGGTGCCTTTCCAGATGTGTAAGCTGCCCATGCCACACGCACTCATGCAACCCCATACCATCAGAGATGCAGGCTTCTGAACTGAGTGCTGATAACAACTTGGGTTGTCCTTGTCCTCTTTAGTCCGGATGACATGGTGTCCCAGTTTTCCAAAAAGAACTTCAAATTTTGATTCGTCTGACCACAGAACAGTTTTCCACTTTGCCACAGTACATTTTAAATGAGCCTTGGCCCAGAGAAAACGCCTGCGCTTCTGGATCATGTTTAGATATGGCTTCTTTTTTGACCTATAGAGTTTTAGCCGGCAACGGCGAATGGCACGGTGGATTGTGTTCACCGACAATGTTTTCTGGAAGTATTCCTGAGCCCATGTTGTGATTTCCATTACAGTAGCATTCCTGTATGTGATGCAGTGCTGTCTAAGGGCCCAAAGATCACGGGCATCCAGTATGGTTTTCCGGCCTTGACCCTTACGCACAGAGATTGTTCCAGATTCTCTGAATCTTTGGATGATATTATGCACTGTAGATGATGATAACTTCAAACTCTTTGCAATTTTTCTCTGAGAAACTCCTTTCTGATATTGCTCCACTATTTTTCGCCGCAGCATTGGGGGAATTGGTGATCCTCTTCCCATCTTGACTTCTGAGAGACACTACCACTCTGAGAGGCTCTTTTTATACCCAATCATGTTGCCAATTGACCTAATAAGTTGCAAATTGGTCCTCCAGCTGTTCTTTACATGTACATTTAACTTTTCCGGCCTCTTATTGCTACCTGTCCCAACTTTTTTTGGAATGTGTAGCTCTCATGAAATCCAAAATGAGCCAATATTTGACATGACATTTCAAAATGTCTCACTTTCAACATTTGATATGTTATCTATATTCTATTGTGAATAAAATATAAGTTTATGAGATTTGTAAATTATTGCATTCCTTTTTTATTCACAATTTGTACAGTGTCCCAACTTTTTTGGAATCGGGTTTGTATATATATATATATATATATGATTTGTACTTATCTGTATTTTTGCGTTCTACTGTTAGTGTTTAGTGTTATCTGTATGCACCAGGGAGTAAGAGAGTAACGCAATTATCAATTATCTGTATGTATGTATGGTACATGTGGCAGAATTGACAATAAAGCAGACTTTGACTTTTGACTAGTACTTAAGTACAGTACTTACAGACTTAAGTACTGTTAAATTCAGATACTCTAATACTTTTACTCAAGTTGTTTTGGAATTTTTGGAATATGACTTGTAAATTGTAGTGGAGTAATTTTCACTGTAAGGTGTCTGTAGTTTTACTCAAGTATGGTTTTCAGGTACTCTTTAATCATCTGATCGCGGAGCAAATCAGCAAAGAGGAAACTGACAACAAGCTGACAGACAAGGCAGATCAGAATACTTCTGGTATGAAAGGTCACATCTTTAAAATGTATTTTTGTAAAAAATTAAAACAATACCGATCGTATTTTCTTCTTTGGGCTACTTAAAGCACGAAAAGAAAAACATGAATGAACATCAAACATATTTTATTTCAACCGTGGACAGACGTCAATACACACAATTTTTCAAGTTTAAGTACACTGGAGTTAATCTACTCTCCTGTCTGATTTGTTTGTTGGACAAAAAGGCAGATTGGGTGTTATGATTGGTCAGATCGCCTGTCAATCAGCTGTTTGCGAAGGGCCGGTACTGAGACTCGAACCGTGACCTTCAAGTTTAAAGTCCTACTTGCTACCATTAGGTTTATCCATTTCATATCAAAATATTAATAATAAATAAAAAACATTTACACTTTTTTAATATTCATTAATCTAATAGAAGTATTAATGCAGTTCTAACTGTATCCATGCCACCTCTGAGCTGCATTTAATGGTAAATGCCACTTGTTAAAAGGTTGTTAGCTTCTTAAAATACAATAAATTTATTGTTTCGTTTGTTATTATCTTGCAACTTTAGTCATTATGTTCTTACTTGTTCTACCTTTAGGGATATCTGGCACCATTTTATCATGAAGTGACGATTTTGCTCTCTTCGTCTCACTGGCTGGAAACAGTGTTCTATTGTGCAAATGTTTATGTGAAATTCCAAATTAAATTCCCAACTTTTAATGTGAAAATATTATTACAGAAATCTCCAGCAGACGTCAATGATGACTGATTTGATTGGAATACATATTGCAATGCAATTGTGACAGAGCTGAAGTCTAAAATGTAGAACCGAACCTAGCATTTTGGGGGCCCTAAGCAGATTTCCAAAAGCCCCCCCCCCCCCCCCCCCCCCACCTAGAGTTACAAAATGGTCTTACTCATATTTATCTTTCACAATATAATATGAAGATGTATTTACTTAAGCAAAATGTATTAATTTAAAATATTTAACCATTAGAGAAATATATCAACATTTAAGATTAATGCTTTAATAAAGTTAATTTAAGTTAAAAACTTTATTAATCCCACAAGGGCTAATTCATAGGGTAGTAGCAGCAAGTAGAAACAGAAAGTTGCCTTCTGCTAAAATGAAACCAAAAAAAAAAAGTAACTTCCATAACAGAAATCCACTTACCGTCCACGAATAATAAGAAAAGAGACAGCAATATCATCCTCTCTATGTTTTTATAGAGCTGTGTAGATTCCAAATGTAATGATAAATGGGGATTAGTTATAATATTCTGCTCTGCTGCATATCCAGTGGGTTCCTTATTCCTGAGCCGCACCCAAACCTGCTACAAGTGCGAATATCTCCAAAAAATACACTAAAATCTAACAGAGACTTTACAGCAACTGACAGTCGCGGCTTTTCTTATATATGAGAATGACATTTAAAGCTCAAAATATATTTCGGCCGTCCGCGTTCCGCGAAGGTTCACGCATTCAATTTTCGTCGTCCTAAATATCTGCGTACAACAACGCAGGCGCGAGGTGAATGTTGAAACTTGAGACAGAAGGAATCTGCATAGGTAAGCGGTTCTCAATTCCAGTCCCCGCGACCCTCCGAAGTGGACATCACAGGATATTCCGCCATGAGTTCGAAGGGATCGTAGACTATATGTTAAATTCAAAAGGTATTAAAGTGTGCGAGACGTAAATTTAAATTGTATTTATTTACAGAGGTATATTATGTCACACTTAACACTTCTCTAGTAAGTTTCGTCTGTGTCAATACGCTGCAGGCAGCGGCGTAGCGCAAATCCGTGAATGAATGTTCCGAAGTAAAGTAAACTTCAACGATTTCCTGTGCTCAAGTTTACTCCGAGTAGGGACTAGGGAGTAATGAACACTGCGGGACAATGTCAATCGGAACACAATTTATGCATGGAGCTCTCTTCTATACCCAGGTGAAAAAAGTGTACTTCCATAATGTAGAGGAGGGTCTTGCAGCCTGCGGTGGACATCCAATCCCGCCCACATCCACGCCCACAAGAGTTACGTTAGAAACCACGCCCCTATCATATATGTCACCTCTTGTGATTCCCCATCCCCGTGCTGGGGAAACCCGGAAGTAAAATTATGTCTAAGCAATTTACAAACGTTTCGGGGATCTAAATAAAATAATGTTGCCTTTCGTTTTAGTAATACACATTTTCTTATTTCTTTAAAGGATGTCTAGGCTAAAATGGTACAACTTAAATCTAATATATTTAATATGTCTAATGTATGGAGCTGTTTTTGTCATCAAAACAGCCTGTTAAACACTTGCATTGGTTGATTTAATTAGGCTAATTGTAATAAAAAACCTCTACACCTTACCTTATTCATGTATGTTATGAGATAAATTCTCATTTATTACGATTGATTTTATACTACCTTTTAGATTTATCAAATTTAAAGGGGACAATTAGATTGTGTTATTGTAAAAGTCACAACACATTTTTATAATTGTAATTTAATTTTCTAAAGATGTATTCCACTTATCATAAATTGTTAACATTTGAATGATAGAATTGACAGTTATCCATATGCAGTAGGCTGCATATACATATGCTAAATAGAGATTGCTTGCTTTGATAGATTATACAAGTAACATGGCATTGACATTCAGACCTTGTTCATCAACAAAACTTCATATGAAGTGTGTCCAGGTCCTCCACATATTTAAAGATGAATAAACAGACATCCCTTGCTTCATTATGCATTTTTATATTTATTATTTTACAAAAATAATGACATTTAAAATTTTACAAAAAAATATATGTTCTATAAGAGATATGTTCCAACTATCATAAATGAACAGCTGAATGATCAAATAAACGCAGTACACATACATACATACATACATACATAAGCTACATAGAGAGATTCCTTGCCTTGTTAGATTATTCACAGAAACATGGCATGGACTTTCAAGCCTTGTTCAGCAAGACAATATGATATGAATGTGTCCAGCTCCTCCGGGTACTCAAACAATCAGAATATTGTATTGTACAGATGTGCTATATGCAAATGAAGGTGGATAGATGTATCATATATTAAATCAAAAACATATGTATAATAAATATAGGTATGGATAGTTGGGTATTGCACATGTTTTATTGCACAGTGGGGAGAACATTTAACTGTTTGTGAGGTAGATGGCCTGAGGGAAGAAACTGTTTCTGTGTCTGGTCGTTCTGGTGCTCAGAGCTCTGTAGCGTCGACCAGACGGAACAGTTCAAAGAGGGAGTGTGCTGGATGTGAGGGGTCCAGAGTGATTTTACCAGCCCTTTTGGTCGCTCTGGATGAGTACAGTTCTTGGAAACTGGGGAGGGTTGTACCAATGATTCGCTCAGCAGTCCGGACTACCCTCCGTAGTCTTCTGGGGTCAGATTTGGTAGCTGAGCTGAACCAGACAGTTATTGAAGTGCAGAGGACGGATTGATGGCGGAGTAGAACTGTTTCAGCAGCTCCTGTGGCAGGTTGATCTTACTCAGCTGGCGAAGGAAGTATAACCTCTGCTGGGCCTTTTTAACAATGTCAATATGAGTGTCCCACTTCGGGTCCTGGGAGATGGATAAAAAGACATCTCTTGCTTCATCCGATTCGACCCCAGTTAGTCTTTGATGGCATTCTGTTGATTCTTACTGTCCATCTGGAGAAAGGCAGGCCCTTTCACCTCCCCACAGAATAACTCACAGTGACTCTGTATCCAGCTGGGACAATGTCTCTTACAAACTTCCACTTCATGTCCTCTTGGCACTCCTGTTAAAACTACAGAATACGTGTGTGTTGGTCCACTAAATATTTGTCATACTAAATATTATTTACCTCATCATTCTGCATACAAGAACATTTATGATTTTAAACCACAAAAATCCATCACTACAGTATCTAGAGAAATGCTCTCACCATACCTCCATGCACCACTGCATGGCTTATGTGGTCCTCCAAGTGAACTGTAACGAGTCATTTTCTTTACTGGTGAAACTGCAGCAGGAACTCCTCATCCCAGCAAAACTGCTCTACATCAGGCTAGGAACAAAAATGCGTAGAATGCTGTAAAACATGACAAACAAACATTGACAATCATTATGTGATCTTTCCATTAATATAGAATAATACAAAGATAATGTCACAAACACAGAGTTATCCAGCAATTCAGTGAAATGATGTGGTTGCTCAACCAAGTTACTGTTCAAGGGTACTGTGATCATTGTATATCATTAAAATATCATATGTATGTGAGTTTTGTGTGTGGGGGGGGAGGTAAGTACATATGTGTGAGAGGGAAGAAATGTGTGTATGAGTCGGTGAGATGAGTGTTATAAAAAAAATGCACATTCAGTCAGCATTAATTTTATGTTGTAATAATGAGTGCACTAGTAAATATATAGTACACTGATTTTTATGACATAAAATTAACTCTGACTGAATGTGTAATTTTTTTTAATAACCCTTTTTTATAATACATAACACTCTTACCTACTCATATACACACTTTATCCCTCTCACATATGTATTTACCTCTCCCCACACACATAATATTTTTAATGACAGAACCCTTGCACAGTATCTTGCAAGGCAAGTAGTCTTGTCTTGCTGGATCACACACGCACACACACACACACACACATTACTGATATCTAAGTAAGTCAAGTCAAGTCTACTTTATTGTCAATTCTTCCACATGTACAGTAATGTTACATACATACAGAGAATTGAAATTGCGTTACTCTCTGACCCTTGGTGCATACAGATAACATTAAACACTGACAGTAGACGTTCAAATACAGATAAATACAGTTTAACCATATGTACATACAAACTATACAGATATAAGTAATAACGTGCCTGTGTGCAGTTCAAAACACATACTAAGCATGCCGAACTGTTGTTTATGCACATCCACACACTAAAGTTGTCAAAGTTTTAAGTCTTCGTAAAGACCAAATATTATTTATTTATTTTTTTACTTACCAACACAGCAAACTTCTTCTTTTTTAGCGGTTTGCAAACAATTCGATTTATCTTCTTATCGATGCTTCTTCCTGTTTCAAAATAATAAGAATGTGACGTATCCTTCTTCTTCTTCTGTGGATTTATTGGCGGGTCGCATACCAACTTTTTAGGTGCATACCGCCACCTCCTGTGCTGGAGTGTGAAGTGAGTTCAGACTAGGTGTATATTATGATATCTAGCTATATTCTATTCTTAAGTCCACTATTCTTAATGAATTTTAAAATTGTCTTTATTATTTTACCAGATCCTTGTTTTGTGTTTAATATGTTGCAGATTGAAAACTCAGTGCATCCTAAATTCTGTAATTCTCTTTGTAGTTCATTCCTTTCCTGTTCATAACTAGGACAGAGTAACAACACATGATCAACTGTTTCCTTTACGTGACATATTTCACATAATCCAGTACTGTGTTTTCCTATTATATGAACTGTAGAATTAAGTTTTGTATGACCCATATCTTAGTCTTGTTAAAATGACCTGGTCTTCTCTACTTAAATTTAGTATAATTTTGCTTTGACTTACCCTGTTTTGTATATTATAAAATTGTCTTCCTGTTTTACAGTCATTCCAATTCCCTTGCCACTTCCAATTGCAAGCTTCTTTAATTATACTTTTCCCCTCCATCCTGCTTAGTGAAACTGAAATAGTAGGATTATTCAGATTAAGTGACTCTTTAGCCATTTTATCAGATTTTCCATTTCCTGGTATATCAACATGCGCTGGAACCCAAACGAAATTAACTATTATTCCCACATGTCTTAATCTATACAATATATTCATAATTTCTATGAAGATATCATTTCTAACGGTTTGAAAAGTTTGAAGACTGATAAGTGAAGCCATTGAATCTGAACAAATCACCACCTTATTTGGCATCACTTCTTCTACCCAACTAAGTGCCATCTGAATTGCCACCATTTCGGCAGTGTATACTGAAGTCCCATCCGTTAACCTCCTATATTTTCCAATTTTAAATTCTGGAACATAAAATGCAGATCCAGTGCGACCTATCTCTGGGTTTCTTGAGCCATCTGTGTATATTGGAAGAAATGCATAATAAACGGTTCTGATATATTCTGTTGAATAGCTTTTGATATTAATGTCAATCTATCCTTTTTGAATACATTCATGAATTTGTAAATCAACTTCAGGTTGACTGAAAAACCAAGGAGGTATTGGGGATATTGTAATTGTTGTTGAAAATGTGATATTATTTAGTGACATTTCTGCAGCACAATCCTTAACTTCCCATGCAAACCCTGTTCCTGTTAAGTTCGTTGTCTCCCAACTCCCCTCTAATATTGATTTTGTAGGATGATCTGAATTATGCCCTTGTAAATTGATCCAGTAAGCAACAGATAATTTTTTACGTCTAATATCTAATGGGGAATGTGACGTATTTCTTCTTCTTCTTCTTTTTATCTTGGCTTTTGCACCTTGTTAATATTGCATATCGCCACCTACTGTACAGGAGTGTGTAGAGGAACTTGACAGATATGTCACGTATTTGGACACGGGCGTGGCTTGTGACGTCACGCTTGGATGTGGGCGGGGTTGGATGTCCACCGCAGGCTGCAGCGAGCCCTACTTTGAGGATGTAGGCTACTTAAAGTGCTCTATTTTCACGCACTAATTTTGTACTTAATATAGCCTACTACTAATTGTTATTTAGTACTCCTTAAGATAAACTTAAGATCATTTAAGTGTACTCACAGATCGATTGCTTCAGTCTGTTGTGCAGCTGTGAGGTTTGTGATTGTTTTTTATTGAATCTTTACCTTACTTTCACTCTCTGTTGTTTAAAGTGATAATACATAACTTAATTCCCACCATATTTCTGGTATTATCTATCAAACTAATTTGATCGCTCGCTTCTAAAACCGCGAGTGAAGCGCGTCAGCATTCATTAGCCGGTTAGCTTGTCACTCGTGGTTCCATTCGCGTTGCTATTCGCGCCTATTATTGTTTTCTTTTTTCTTGCTCCGTTTTCATTCCTCTCTCACTCCGTTTTTCACGAGTTCATCAAACAACAGTGGTAAGTGGTAAGTGGAGTGGTAAGTGGTAAGTTAAGTTGGTATCATTCATCAATCACGGTGAGTAATGGCTTCTTCTCCTGCTATTGTTATTTGCACAGTTTGCCACATGTACAGTTTATCTATCTCTGTCGGTGATGAGGGATTCACATGTGATAAATGCAGGGAAATAGTTAGGCTGACAGAGAAGGTTTTAGAACTAGAGACACGCATCCAAACTTTAGTTGAGGACAGTAAGAATGTGAGGGCTGTAGATACTGCTTTGGATGTGATTAGCTCAGGGACTCCTGAACATTGTTCGGTTCCGGCATTAGCGCCCGTGCAGCAGGGCAACTGGGTGACAGTGAGGCGGCATAGTCGCGGGTCAAAACACCGCTCTTCCGTTCCGATCAAAACATCAAACAGGTTCTCCCCACTCAGTGACGCACCCACTGAGAAACCTGGTGAAAGTGCTCTAGTTATTGGCGATTCTATTGTACGGAATGTGAAAATAGAGACACCAGCCACCATAGTCCATTGCTTACCAGGAGCCAGAGCGCCTGACATCTTGGCAAATTTAAAAGTGCTGGCTAATGCTAAACGTAAATTCAGTAAGATTGTTATCCACGCCGGCGTTAATGATGTTCGACTTCGCCAGTCGGAGATCACTAAAAGTAATGTTAAAGAGGTGTGTGAACTTGCAAGTACGATGTCAGACACTGTAATATGCTCTGGCCCCCTCCCTGCTTACCGGGGTGATGAGATTCATAGCAGACTGTCGTCACTCAATGGCTGGATGTCTAAGTGGTGCCCACAAAACAATATAGGTTTTATAGACAATTGGATGAGTTTTAGGGGCAGACCTGACCTGTTGAAAAGAGATGGTGTTCATCCCTCCTGGGGTGGTGCCACTCTTCTCTCTAGAAATATGGCACATAGTCTTAGAGTTCATACTTGACTAACTGGAGCCCAGGTCAGGAAGCAGACAGACTGGCTAAACCGACCGTCTGCTAGCCGCCTCAGGTCACAGAAGTCAGTTAATTCTCAGCACATAGAGACTCCTTAACCTACATATCACACTATAGAGACTGTGTCTGTTCCCCGACCTAGAAAATACAGAAAACGTCAAAACCAATTTATGAGTAACCATTTAATTGATGTTCAACAAATAAAAACTGTTTACAATACACAGAAACAATTGATAAAACTTGGCTTACTGAATATCAGGTCCCTTTCTACAAAAGCACTTTTTGTAAATGATTTGATTAATGATCATAACCTAGATTTGCTCTGTTTGACAGAAACATGGCTAAAACCAGATGAATACATTATTTTAAACGAATCTACACCCCAAGATTACTGTTACAAAAATGAACCGCGTCCAAAAGGCAAAGGGGGAGGTGTTGGTAGTTTAGATGGAATAGGGTCTAACATACATGTTGTTGGTTTAGATGATTTAACAAGTTTATACAATTCTTCCTCTCCTATAGTAGAGAATGAGTGGAATTGTTCCTCAGGGGATCTATAATGCATCTGATGCGATCTAATCTGATGCGATACTGTAGCTGACGGCTGCATGGTTACAATTTTATCTCTGATAGTATCGATCTTGGAAGTAAAGTAGCTCATAAAATCATTACTGCTGTGCTCTTGGGAAATGCCAACACCTGTTGATGCTTTATTTTTTTACTTAAAGCCGGTCTTCTGAGAAATACTGAGAATATTGTTATAAATTGTAGCAACACCTCCCCCTTTGCCTTTTGGACGCGGCTCATTTTTGTAACAGTAATCTTGGGGAGTAGATAATGTATTAAAATAATGTATTCATCTGGTTTTAGCCATGTTTCTGTCAAACAGAGCAAATCTAGGTTATGATCATTAATCAAAATATTTTAAAAAAGTGCTTTTGTAGAAAGGGACCTGATATTCAGTAAGCCAAGTTTTATCAATTGTTTCTGTGTATTGTAAACATTTTTTATTTGTTGAACATCAATTAAATGGTTACTCATAAATTGGTTTTGACGTTTTCTGTATTTTCTAGTTCGGGGAACAGACACAGTCTCTATAGTGTGATATCTAGGTGAAGGAGTCTCTATGTGCTGAGAATTAACTGACTTCTGTGACGTGAGGCGGCTAGCAGACGGTCGGTTTAGCCAGTCTGTCTGCTTCCTGACCTGGGCTCCAGTTAGTCAAGTATGAACTCTAAGACTATGTGCCATATTTCTAGAGAGAAGAGTGGCACCAACCCAGGAGGGATGAACACCATCTCTTTTCAACAGGTCAGGTCTGCCCCAAAAACTCGTCCAATTGTCTATAAAACCTATGTTGTTTTGCGGGCACCACTTAGACATCCAGCCATTGAGTGACGACAGTCTGCTATGAATCTCATCACCCCGGTAAGCAGGGAGGGGGCCAGAGCATATTACAGTGTCTGACATCGTACTTGCAAGTTCATACACCTCTTTAACATTATTTTTAGTGATCTCCGACTGGCGAAGTCATACATCATTAGCGCCGGCGTGGATAACAATCTTATTGAATTTACGTTTAGCATTAGCCAGCACTTTTAAATTTGCTAAGATGTCAGGCGCTCTGGCTCCAGGTAAACAATGGACTATGGTGGCTGGTGTCTCTATTTTCACGTTCAGTACAATAGAATCGCCAATAACTAGAGCACTTTCACCAGGTTTCTCAGTGGGTGCGTCACTGAGTGGGGAGAACCTGTTTGATGTTCTGATCGGAACGGAAGAGCGGTGTTTTGACCCACGACTATGCCTCACTGTCACCCAGTTGCCCTGCTGCACGGGCGCTAATGCCGGAACCGAACAATGTACAGGAGTCCCTGAGCTAAGACGAACATTGACACCCTCCACAAAGAGGGTAAGTCACAGAGGGTCATTACTGAAAGGTGTGGCTGTTTACAGAGTGCTGTATCAAAGCATATTAAATGCAAAGTTGACTGGAAGGAAGAATTTGGGTAGGAATAGGTGTACAAGCAACAGGGATGACCGCAAGCTTGAGAATACTGTCAAGCAAAGCTGATTAAACACTTGTGAGAGCTTCACAAGGAGTGGACTGAAGCTGGAGTCAGTGCATCAAGAGTCACCATGCTCAGACGTCTTCAGGAAAAGGGTTACCAAGCCACTTCTGAACCAGAGACAACGTCAGAGGCGTCTTACCTGGGCTAAGGAGAAAAGAACTGGACTGTTGCTCAGTGGTCCAAAGTCCTCTTTTCAGATGAAAGTAAATTTTGCATTTCATTTGGAAATCAAGGTCCCAGAGTCTGGAGGAAGTGTGGAGAGGCACAGAATCCATGTTGCTTGAAATCCAGTGTGAAGTTTCCACAGTCAGTGACGATTTGGGCTGCCATGTCATCTGCTGGTGTTGGTCCACTGTGTTTTCTGAAGTCCACAGTCAACGCAGCCATCTACCAGGAAATTTTAGAGCACTTCATGCTTCCTTCTAAAAAAATAAGAAATAAACAACAATTTGACCAAAAAGCTGAGAAAAAGACAATGAAATGGATAAATGATAATCAAAACATAGATGGAGTCAATCAACACCCCAAAGCTTGACAGTCATTATTACCTCTTCATTGGTCAACATTTAAACAGTTTTGATGCTGGTTTATGTCTTTTGATCCTGTGGAGGCATCTGTTGTTTCGGTTT
The DNA here is from genome assembly GCA_023376895.1 of Aspiorhynchus laticeps. Taxonomy (NCBI): domain Eukaryota; kingdom Metazoa; phylum Chordata; class Actinopteri; order Cypriniformes; family Cyprinidae; genus Aspiorhynchus; species Aspiorhynchus laticeps. The sequence goes on along the minus strand of CM041793.1, from coordinate 83,321,009 downwards.
CTTCTTTGCTTGTGTTTTGGAAATTCCGTACAGAAGGTGTGCACTAGCGCCTCCTACCATATAACAATGAAAACACGGATTCTAGGAGCACAAGTATAGATCAGATTTAGACTTTATATACAGACTTTTTCTAAGTATCAGTCAAGTATACTTAAATGTCATTTTAAGTATATTTCTGAGAAGTACATAAAGCCCATTTCTGAGAAGTACATAAAAAGTAGACTAAAAGTATACTTTCCTATTTTTAGTTTAAAAGAAGTATACTATTAGCACACTTGAATAAACTTCTTTTTCGTAAGGGATATCAGAAGTTATTCCTCCACCACATGCGTGTGACGTCATTAACAATGGCCCTATGTTGTTGCAATAATGTGGTTCAAACGACGGAGATGCAACCGTGTTTGGGAAACAGTCGTGACTAGCTAGTTCGTTTCCAAAACAATGCATCGTACTATGGTGGTTAATCAGCGAGTTACGTCCTTGTTCGGGAAACGCAACCCAGTTCAGTTCTCTTCAAATAGGGTCTCTGCAATCAAGTCGTTAATATTTCCAAAAATTAAGTATCCCCAAATAATAGGGGTGGGAACCAAGATACGATATTTTCACAATACTTGTGTCATGATACAATATTATTGCGATTTTAAATATATTGCGATATTCTGCGATATCTGCAATTTATTACCTTTTTCCAACTTCAAATTATGTCCCCAAATCTGTTAAAACATCTGTTTTAACAAAAAAAATATATTTCTCAGTTTATCTCACTTTAATTTTATTGCTGTAGTGCAGACAAACTGCCATCGGGACAAGACCACAGGAACCAGATGAGTCCTTTGCACAATCTAACTCTGATTTAGCCTAGATTTAAACTGCTGAATTTGTCTGGCCAGAGGAGAATGACACTATTTCAATACACTATTTCCCCGTCTAAATACTGTAAAGCTGATATAAAGCCACCCAGCTTTATATCAAGCTGATGTAAAGCTGCTTTGACACAATTTGCATTGTTAAAAGCGCTATATAAATAATAGTGACTTGACTTGACAAACTGACTAGCACTTTCATGAAAAGCTGTCAAATGTTGTATGCACCTGGCAAACTCAACTATTTGTATTACAGTCTAGTCTAGTCCACCTTAATTAAATGTAAACAGGTATGCACCGTTGTGCTACTACAGGTATTTTGAACAGTGCAACTTTAACTTGTACAAAAAAAGTTTTGCAGACCCTTCAGCAATTGGGATTTGAAAGTAAATTACTGTAAATTTTAAAATAATTTAAAGTCTTACGTAAAAAAAAAAATGTTACATTTAAATTAAACATAACATGTACTCTTAAAGTAAACAATGTGCTACAACAGGTATACAGGTGCATCTCAATAAACTAGAATGTTGGGGAAAAGTTCATTTATTTCAGTCATTCAACTCAAATTGTGAAATTTGTGTATTAAATAAATTCAATGCACACAGACCTAAGTAGTTTAAGTCTTTGGTTCTTTTAATTGTGATGATTTAGGCTCACATTTAACACAAACCCACCAATTCACTATCTCAACAAATTAGAATACTTCATAAGACCAATAAAAAAAAAAATTTTAGTGAATTGTTGGCCTTCTGGAAAGTATGTTAATTTACTGTATATGTACTCAATACTTGGTAGGGGCTCCTTTTGCTTTAATTACTGCCTCAATTCGGCATGGCATGGAGGTGATCAGTTTGTGGCACTGCTGAGGTGGTATGGAAGCCCAGGTTTCTTTGAAAGTGGCCTTCAGCTCATCTGCATTTGTGGCAAGTAGTGGTCAGGTAGGAGAAATTACCAGTAAAAACAAAAATCCTATAAATCGACTACGCCACCTGGAATACAGCAGGACAGAACAGCCCTATATAAGGGCACAGGTTCGTTGCCAAAGGCAGGGTGAGCATAAAAATAGACAATAAATATCAACGAGAATTACTTTATTCAAACACACAATTAATAAAAACAATCAGTCTATACAATGTGTCACACAAGGTCTCAAAATCACAAACAATACCAGTAACATACAAAATTAAATAAAAAGAAAACAAAATCAAGAGATAAAGAGGGAGGTGGCCAACAGAGACCCTCCAATTTCTACCCCACACTCAATACCCATAACACACTCACTCTTGTGAAAACCAAAGAAAAATGTTAAGCACAGCACTCCATGTGGACACACCAGTACAGGGTACCATGGCCAACCCCTCCCACTTTAAAGACCTATATCCACACAAAAACAATACAAAAGACATTAATCAAGTCAATTCAATAACAATTTACACAAAAACACCAAAACAGCCACTGGCACGAGGGGGAAATAAAATGGCCAAAAGCCAGATTACAGAAACTTAGCCTCCCAGCTAACTCATGCGCAAACTAGCGCAATCCTGTGCCAGTGCTTTAAACACAAATAAAACAAACAATAACAGAATGGACCCAGGTGATTTCCAGACAAAATGATTAAAACTAACAAGGACAACACAGAGCAGCAGTGCGGTCAGTCACTTGATGATCGTTAGACTTCAATTAAGATCATTGGGCTTCAATTAAGATCATTGGAAACCCCTGGACGTGCAATCAAGCCAAGGAAACTGTAAAATGCTGCAATACACATGGTCGCTCACCACGCAGGATTACAGCTACTTGCAGGCCCATGACTGAGAACAGGGCAACAGCCAGCACGCATGACACACAGGAGGATAACCCAACTGCTAGCACTCATTGAACGCGCCGCATGTCACAAAGGAGCGGTACCAAGGATGATGCATCCCAAGCAACCAAACACTTTCCTCTTTTATATAGTCACAACACAGGCACTAATAGGCTCATGAAACCAATCATAATGAACTACAGACACTGATTGGTTCACCTGTTTGGATGATGCCAGCCAATCATACTGAGGCTATACCTTACTCTGCTACACATTGTTGGGTCTGGTGTCTCTCATCTTCCTCTTGACAATACCCGATAGATTCTCTATGGGGTTCAGGTCAGGCGAGTTTGCTGGCCAATCAAGCACAGTAACACCATGGTCATTGAACCAGCTTTTGGTACCTTTGGCAGTGTGGGCAGGTGCCAAGTCCTGCTGGAAAATGAAATAAGCATCTCCATAAAGCTTGTCAGCAGAAGGAAGCATGGAAGTGCTCTAAAATTTCCTGGTAGATGGCTGCGTTGACTGTGGACTCAGAAAACACAGTGGACCAACACCAGCAGATGACATGGCAGCCCAAATCATCACTGACTGTGGAAACTTCACACTGGACTTCAAGCAACATGGATTCTGTGCCTCTCCACTCTTCCTCCAGACTCTGGGACCTTGATTTCCAAATGAAATGCAAAATTTATTTTCATCTGAAAAGAGGACTTTGGACCACTGAGTTATTTTTCTCCACAGCCCAGGTAAGACGCTTCTGACGTTGTCTCTGGTTCAGAAGTGGCTTGGTAGCCCTTTTCCTGAAGACGTCTGAGCGTGGTGACTCTTGATGTACTGACTCCAGCTTCAGTCCACTCCTTGTGAAGCTCTCACAAGTGTTTGAATCAGCTTTGCTTGACAGTATTCTCAAGCTTGCAGTCATCCCTGTTGCTTGTGCACCTTTTCCTACACAAATTCTTCCTTCCAGTCAACTTTGCATTCAATATGCTTTGATACAGCACTCTGTAAACAGCCACACCTTTCAGTAATGACCCTCTGTGACTTACTCTCTTTGTGGAGGGCATCAATGTTAATCTTCTGGATCATTGCCAACTCAGCTGTCTTCTCCATTATTGTGGTTTTAAAGAACAAGAGATACCCAGAATTTATATTGTAGGGATGGTCATTAATTGAAACTCAAATGTAAATATTTTAATATTTTGAGATACTGATTTTTGACTTTCATGAACTGTAAGCTCTATTCATCAAAATTAAAACAAAAACTTTTTTCACGGCATTCTAATTCATTGAGATGCACCTGTACAATATACTGCTGTGCTACTACAGGTATTTGGAACAGTGCAACTAAAAAAAAGTTGTGCAGACCCTTCAGCAATTGGGGCATTTGAAAGTAAATTACTGTCAAATTTAAATAAAATTAAATAAAACATGTAGTCTTGCATTTAAAAAAAAGTTAAATTTAAATGTACTTAAAGTAAAATGTACTTAAAGTAAACAATGTGCTACAACAGGTATATTAGTATGCACTGCTGTGTACTACGGGTATTCTGAACAATGCAACTTGAACTTGTAAAAAAAGGTTGTGCAATTGAGGCATTTGAAAGTAAATAAAATGTGAATTAAGTTAAATTAAACATGTAGTCTTTACATTAAAATAAAAATGTTCAATATAAATTTAAAAAAACATGTACTCTTAAAGTAAACAAAATATGCTACTGTGTAGCAAACAGTCTTGAGACAATGACATTTCTTATGTAGGTTAGACTATATTCTGCTTCTATTATTTAAATGTTTGATTATCTGAAGGGTTATTGCCTCAGCAACCACACTGGCATAGGTTTCCTGTCTCTCCTGGTGTCAGAAAAGGCAGGGTTTTGAAAGCGGGGGTTCAGGGTTGATGCTGTGTGGAGGGTGTTCTTCTCTGCCTGTACTTCAATGCCCATACTATTTCTTCAACGTTTCCCAATATCAGTCTCATTCAATGTGAAGACGTGTGTTATTCTTTCTCACTTCAGGAGATAACAGCGCTGTACAAACGGCAGGCTGTTGTTCAAGGAACCGTTTGAGCATTTCATAAAAACTGTTCCATCTCATGCTGACATCAGTCTCGAGTTTATGGGTCGGAAGCTGAGGAAACTTTCCTCAACTTTATGCTTCACTTCACTATAGAGACGGGGTACGGCTATGTCAGTGAAAAAACATAGGGACGGAGTCACAAATCTCGGTTCCAGTGTCTTAAGCAAGTAACAAAAGCCCTCATTCTCCACAATGTTGTATGGACACAGGTCTTTGCACAGGTCTTTGCATATGCTACTTTGCACAGTAGGCGATGGCTTGTGTTATTTTCTTTGCTTGTTCTGATTTGGGAGGTAGCTTTCACGAGATAAGTGTGTCCAGTGTTGTCTGGTCTTTCGGTGGAGTATACAGAACCAGAAACAGTGAATAAGATCTCCTTCCTCTGTTTTACATTTCGGGTACACTGGTGAGCATTTACTTTACTTTATTTTTAACTAGACATACATTTTTATATATATATATATATATATACACACACACAGTGCCCTCCATAAGTATTGGAACAGTAAAGACAAAATTGCTCTGTTGGCTGTGGAGTCAAGACATTTGCAAATATGATTAAAAGATGAATATGAGACAAAACTACAGAATGTCACATTTTATTATTAGCCGTTTCTACACATACATGTTTTACCAAATTAAAAGGACAGCACTTTTAGAGTCCACCCCACTCATTGATGTGAGCATAAGTATTGGGACAGTTGAACATAAGGCAGATATAAAAGATTAAAAGCTATTATTTAGTAGCAGATCCCTTGCACACAATCACAGCAGTGTGTCTGTGACCCATAGACATCACCAGACTCTTGGTCTCATCCTTTGAAATACTTTTCCCAGCCTTTAATGCAGCCAATTTCAATTGTTGCTTGTTTTGGGGAGTTTCTGCCTTTACTCTCCTCTTCAGCTGGTGAAATTCATGTTCAATCGGATTTAAATCTGGAGATTGACTTGGGCAATCTAAGACTTTCCATTTCTTTGCCCTTATAAATTCCTTGACTGAACTGGCAGGGTGTTTTGGGTCATTGTCCTGATGCAATATGAAAAACTTCCCAATGAATCCGGTGGCATTTTCTTGAATATTGGTAGACAAGATGGTTTTGTACCCTTCCAAATTCATTCTGCTACTGTCACCATACACTAAGTCATCAGCAAAGTTGAGAGGACCTGTTCCAGAGACAGCCATGCATGCCCATGCCATGACACCACCTTGTAAGAAATTATAGTCTGCCTCGACCCAGCTTCCACCCATATTGTGTAAACTATACTCCTTTCCCTACAAAGAGATTAATTATCATAGAGGTAGTTATTTCTGTTTAAATAATATGTAAATAGTATCTCCGGAGTGATAATTCATCACTTATAGCATGGGAACGACAGTGGGCCATTGAGAACCATCTGCTGACCAAAAGGGTACAGGAAATAACTGATAGGGATTCTATTTGATCTTATTACCTTAACATTTGGTCGTTCCCACCTGAAAGTCTACCAAAGATGTGGGAACGGAAGGCTATCGCTTTCATGGTTATCCGCAATTTACATTTAAAACGAAACTTCATTTACATGTTGAGCGGGAAGATGAACGTAATACTGTATAAAAGGTTTGAACTTAGGATGTTCGTGGTTAATTTCAACTCTGTTGGACCCAAAGTACTACATGTGCTTTGTCACTGCTATGCTGCAATAAACATCTTCAAGATCTTCAAAGTCCTTATATTTTTTCTTACATTGGCGAGCCACCCAGTGCGGGGATTTGAAAAAAGCAGGGAAAGGTAAGAAAAGCGGTTTCTTTCTTTTTGCTGGTTTTGTCAGGGAACCCCCCTCGTTTAAAAAAAATCTAGAAAAGAAATGGTAAGGATATAAGAGAATTTAGTTTATTCAGTATTAACAGGAGGAGTTCTTAAGCCTATTCTGTACAAATTCTGTTTAAGATTCTAACGGAACTGAATCAGCCCGAAGCAGTGTGGTGGCAGAGTTGTATGGATATTGTTGTTTCTAAAGTAACTGAAGCAAAGTGCTTAAGTCAAGGTTTCTAAAGTAACTGAAACTTGGTGTTGGTCTGTTTTAATTCTGTTAAGATTCTAAAGTAATTGAATCAGCCCGACGTAGTGTGGTAGCAGAACTGTATTAGACCTATTGTTTCTAAAGTAACTGAAACAGAGTTGTAAGTTTCTAATGTAATTGAAACTGACTGTGAAGTTGTGATAGTTCTGATGAAATTCTAAAGTAACTGAATTGACTCGATGCAGTGTGGTCACAGAATTATTTCATAACTGTTGTGTTATAGTGTAGTGAGTCCGACGCACCGTGACTCTGTGAAGTTTAAAACAGTAACCCGAAACAGTGTGGTTTTTGCCCAACGCACGGTGGCACTGTTTTTAATCTGATAAATATCAGTTTGAGGAACTGTGACTAGAAAAAGGCTGTTTGAGAAAGTGTATATATATATATTAAAAAGATATATAAAAAATAAAAAGAGACCCGACATATTGTGGTTTTGTCTGATGTACTGTGACAAACATTTGTATATATATATTTTTTTTTTTTTTTCAAACAGTTGCAGAAATTGAAGCTGTAAATGCTTGGTTTGTCTGAAGCATGAGACATTGAGAGTTTAAAGGCACAAAGAGTGTGGCTATCTTGTTCATATGGTACGAAGTACTGGAACTATGAATAAATAGACTAACAGATATCTTAAAGATAAAGTGTAGTCATTTAAAAAAAAAAAGAGAGAGAACAAAGTTTTGAATTGCCATACGTAGTTAAATAAGATTTTGAAAATGGAAGAAATAATTGTTAAATACATCGCTAAACACGGCACTCAGGGAATGTTTGATGGAATAGAGAAGATTATTGATAAACCATATGAATGGGCCATCTCTAAATTTGAAAACTATCCAAAAATGCCTAGGAACAAAAAAGGAAAAATTGCCAATGCGCTTCAAGATGTTCTTGCATCATACAAAATAACTAAGAGGAGAGTAGATGAGCAAGAGGCTGAAAATGAGCGACTCTGTTTAGGAGTAATATCTACAAAAAATGACCATGCAAGTGAAACAATATGGAAAGAAGAAAAGATTAGGATGCATAATGAGATCACACGTCTTACAACTAACAATAATATACTTAGATCCTCTGTAGAAGCATTGTCCAACGATTTGGAGGAAGCAAAGATTGCTTGTCAGTTTATGATAAAGAATGGTACAACTAAGAAAAACAGCAGTAAGACACCGTTAGTGGTCACGCTGTTTAACCCAATTCCAGAATTGCTAGATTTGCAGGAAGATGAGAATTGGGAAAGAGATTCTGAGTCATTCAGGTCTATGTATTCTGACTGCACAGCTAGATTCCCTATGGCACCAGTTCATGCAACCACAACTATGCGTAATAGTGAGGAAGGAGAAGAACCAATGACCTCTACCATGGTCAGAGGGTTTAATCCAAATGAACTGGAAGCTGTGATCAACAACATTCAAAAATTTGACCCTGCCAAGCGAGATCCATTAGATTTTCTGAAAAAATTGGAAGAATATGCTGAGGTTTACAAATTTACAGATGGCGATGCATGCGTTTTGTTAAGAATGTGCTTACCTGACACTTTGTCTGGGGCCTTAACTCAGAACGTAAAGGACAGAACTGCAAATAAGTCAGAGAGGAAACAGGCATTGCTTGAAGTCTTAGGTGTGATGTCAGTTAACTGGGATAAAATATATGAAATTCAAATGAGGAGGATCACGTGACCCCTCAACGGTGATGCAGGCTTAGTTTTTCGCTCCGCTCACTTTGCCAAATATTTTGCGATCCTGTCAGTGAAATTTGAACCACTCTGCATTAGACCCATCATGAGTACTAAGGCAGACAAAGGAGATCGGAAAAGGGAGATTGAACAATCGCCAATGAAGAAAAAATTCAGAGATTCAGCCATCTCCAGTGAAGAGCTGGACAGTGCTATTGCTAGCCGCATTGAACTAGCATTTAAAGAACACCAAATCACTTTGAATTCGGTTGTGAACTCGGCAGTAAGAGATGCGATGGACTCTGTGCTGATTCCAGCATTGCGCGAACTGCGTGAGGTCATACTAGCGACCAATAAGTCTGTTAAAGAGCTAAGAGAGGAGTTTGAGGCCATAGTTACCAAGACGAAGCAGACACGTGACCGCGTTGATTCTGTTCAGGCAGCGGCACGGGAAGATAAGAGAACAGTCACAGACTTAAAGTATCAGCTGGAGCGACTCACCGAGAAGATGACAGATATGAAGGACAGGTGTAGGCGGAACAATGTTAGATTGGTGGGACTCCCAGAAGGGATTGAAGGTCCAGATGCAGCTAGTTTCCTCCGAGCTAATCTTTCCAAGTGGATTCCTTCCTTGAGGGGCCGTGACATTGAGATTGATCGGGCGCATCGCGTGTATGACGGAGGGAGGGGCTCCGTTCGGCCGCGCACTCTCATCTTCCGTGTACTGAGATGGCATGACAGATCAGATATCCTGAAAGGTGCTCGGCAGGCGTATCCGGTGAAGTGCGCACAGAACAATGTCACACTGCTGTTTTTTCCTGACTTTAGTCCAGCTACAGCGATCAGGAGAAAGGCATTTGGTCCGGTTTTGAAGAAGATGACTGCACTTGGTCTCCAGCCCTTCCTCATCTATCCAGCGGTGATTAAGCTATGGCACAAAGGAGAACAGAGAAGCTTCGATTCCCCTCAGAAAGCGGAGGATTTTATCAGTTCCATGTCTCAGCAGAAGTCCTATGCCGCCGCTCTTCGGGGGGACGACGGGGGAGCAGCGGCCGCTGTTTCTCCATTTCCACGGGAGGGGCGTGACGGCCGGGATGGACTTGGCCCTAGATGCCCAGAAGGGGATGATAGCAGGATGGCCATGGATGCTTGCTAAACCTATTGTTTGCGTTTTCTTCTCTTATACTGGGATATTGTCCTTATTTATCCGGTACAACGATCTCTTTGCTGGTAGGACTGACACTCCATTTTTCTGTTTTGGAGGGGACTAATGGAGAGTAGGTTTAATTACTAAAAAATATTTTTTTTTTGGCTGTGTGAGCCTTTCGGGAGGCATGTCTTGCGTTAGGGTGGATCGGTCACAACCTATCACTGTTTTTTGTTGCTCAGTCAGACCTATGTTCTCGGTAATGTGCGGTCTGAGTTGTTCTTTGTTTATGGTTGTCGGTTGTTCACATTTTTATGTTGTTTTTGTTTTTTACAGCAGACATTTATACTTTTATCTATTTTACATTATTTCTAAAGGGATTTGTCATATAGGAGGTTTGGTATCTAAAATGCACATCAGTGTTTACGGGTTATTTACGGAATGGAAGTGCTTCTGTTTTTTGTTTTTTTTTTGTTTTTTTTGCATTTATTGTGTACAATCTTGGGATTATGAATATTCAATGCATACTTTAAATATTGTATCACTGAATGTGAATGGTTTAAATTCTGCTGTTAAAAGAACCCGTGTATTAGAATATTTACACCGTAAATCTATCTCCTGTGCCTTAATACAAGAGACACATTTAAAACAATCTGACGTGGCACGTTTCCAGAATAAGTATTACAAATTAATAGCTTTTTCCTGCGCTCAAAATAAAACTAAGGGGGTGCTTATCCTTGTTAACAGGAAGTTAAATTTAACAATTGAACACCTTGGTAGTGATGAGAAGGGTAGATTTGTTTTTATCCGATGCAAAATATATAATAATAGGTTAGCATTGGTCTCTATTTATGGTCCGAACGAGACAGACAGTGCATTCCTTACACAGATTTCCAAAACTTTACTTGAGGAGATTGATTGCCCTCTAGTGGTGGGTGGTGATTTTAATGCTGTCATAAATCCTGCTTTAGATAAGTCTCAATCTGATACAACAGCCAATCCATCCTCTAAATTATTGAATAAATTTATCACTGAGCTCAACTTAATCGATTTATGGAGAATTCAGAACACTAAAGCTAAGGACTTCACTTTTTTGTCTAATAGACACAAGACTTTCTCTAGGATAGACTACATATTTCTCAGCCCATCTTTAATTTCATCTAATTCCTCTATATCTATATTACCAATTTTATTATCTGATCATTCTGCTATGTTGTGCAGTGTTCCTCTTTCCGATGTCAAAGCCAAGTCCCCTAGATGGCGCTTTAACATATCATTATTAAGTAATCAGACTTGTATTACCTTTCTAAAAGAATATATTAAGGACTTTCTTGAAATTAATATGCCCTCTGATGTGGATCCTCAAATACTGTGGGAAACGACTAAGTGTGCTATATGAGGTTTCTGTATATCTTTCTCTTCCACTCTTGCCAAAGCGAGAACTCACCAGTTTACACAATTAGAAAATAAAATCCAATCATTACAAAACCTACAAAAACAACATTTTACTGAGCAACAGGCTGCACAGCTGTCCTCTTTAAAAGAAGAATATGATTTACTTTCACACTCAAAGGCAGAATTTATTTTACATAGGACTAGACAAAAATATTATTTTGAATCAGAGAGACCTAGTCATTTATTGGCCCTTAGGTTGAAAGAATGTGAGTCTAAGGCATATATTAGCGCAATAAAATCATCGGATGATCAGGTCACTACGAACCCTGTGGCAATTAATGACATATTTAAAGGTTTTTACACAAATCTATATAAAGCCGAAACAGATTTTGATGAACCAATTTGTAAGCAGTATTTAGATAAATTGGAACTGCCTCGGATCCCACAGATGGATAAAGAATCTTTGGAGGCCCCATTAAGTTTGGAGGAACTTCACGTCTCTCTAAAAAGCCTTCAAAAGGGCAAATCGCCGGGTCTAGATGGTCTCCCCCCTGAATTATATTTGGGATTTGGTAGGGATACTTATGCTTAACTCATTTAATTTTGCAGTTGAACATGGGGCATTTCATAGAGATCAAAAAACATCACTGATTTCATTACTTCTTAAAAAAAGGGAAAGATCCATTAGATTGTTCCAGCTACAGACCGATTTCGCTTATCCCATGTGATCTAAAAATCTATGCTAAAGTTTTTGCTTCTCGTTTGGAGAAGGTAATTCACAGTCTGATCAAGGAGGACCAAACTGGTTTCATCAAGGGGCGCAATGCATCTGACAATATGCGTCGACTCCTTCATATTCTTGACTTTGCGGACTCCCACCCAACACCTTGTGCGGTCTTTTCACTTGATGCAGAAAAAGCCTTTGACAGACTAGAGTGGAATTATATGTGGGTGGTTCTGCAATGTTTCGGCTTCGGTGAACACTTTGTTTCTATGATTAAGACATTATACCACTCACCTGCAGCATCAGTCATAACTGGTAATATTGTTTCCCCCTCATTCCCTTTGCAGCGGGGAACGAGGCAGGGGTGTCCACTTTCCCCCTTATTGTTTTGTCTATCTCTCGAACCCTTAGCACAAGCCATCAGGAAATCTGAAGTATCGATTAAGATTCATGACCATAATCATTGTATTTCATTATACGCTGATGATATTATTCTATATTTAGACCACTTTGATGTTTCAGTCTCTAGTGTAATTAAGGAATTTGATAATTTTAGTAGCCTATCAGGATATAAAATAAATTGGAGCAAATCTGCTCTAATGCCAATTAACAATGTTAAGGTTAATTTTTCTATTCCCTCATTTATCCCTATTAAGAAATCTTTCATCTATTTGGGCATTACCATATATAAAAACATTCATAAGATTGCCAGAGACAATTTTAATAACATTTTAGTTAAGGTCAAAAATGACATTCAAAGATGGAAGAATCTTAAAGTCTCTCTCCAAGGAAGAATCTCCACTGTTAAGATGAATTTGTTACCTCGATTTAATTTTCTCTCTCTATGCTACCACTTTCTCCCCCTCCAGGTTACTTTAAGGAGATCAACTCCATAATTTCTAAGTTTATCTGGAATGATAAATGTCCCAGAATTAAACTTACCACATTACAACATCCTAATAGCGCAGGAGGACTGGCTGTACCAAATTTTGAATTATATTATTGGTCGTTCCAGCTTAAGGCCCTTCATAATTGGGTTGATCCTCAATCTACAGTTTCATGGAGGGTGATTGAAGCTGACAAGGTTAAACCAAATAGACTTCAAGATATTTTATTTACTGGCACAGGAAAAAAAGGGGATAATTATAAATTTGGTCCGGTTGTGGCTAACTCTATTAAAATCTGGAAAACGGTTGAACGTAGGATAGGTGGACCCTTCAAATTCTGTAACAGTACACCTTTATGGCACAATTTGAACTTTGTATGTGGAAATCGTCCATTTGTCCAACCCTCTTGGTCCTCTTTAGGTGTGAACACGTGCGGTGATATGTATGATAACCAGGGCCTCTGTTCATTTCAGGCATTGAGAGCCAAATTTTGTCTACCAGCATCTGCATATTTTGTTTTTCTTCAATTACGTTCTGCTCTCAAAGCGTATGGCGTTCCTTGGTCTTCTTCCATTTCCTCTCATCCTATGCGGGACTGGATTGCACCATCTGCTGGTCGGCCATCTGTTTCCTTAATATATAATAAAATTATTGATTGTATTACAAAACCTCTTTCTATTAAAACTGTTTGGAATAGGGAATTATCTGATCTTAATTTATCTGTCGACTGGGAGAGAGTGTGGTCTAATCTCAGCTTAACATCTAAAAATCTGTCTCATCGTCTTATTCACTTCAAAGTCATTCATAGAGCATACATAACTCCTTACAAAAGATTTAAAATGAAACTGCAGTCAAATTTGAACTGCCATATATGTAACTACATCATCGGGCACTTTTCTGCATATGTTTTGGGAATTCAATTCAATTCAAGTTTATTTGTATAGCGCTTTTTACGATACAATCGTTGCAAAGCGCTTTACAGGAAATTAAGTTTCTACAATATATTTATACATTGTAGAAACTTAATATATTAACTTATGGCAAAATTTGTTAATTCTGCATGTTGTTGGGGGATCAGAGGTTGGCATCATCTGAGGTCCTCCGAGGGGTTGGCATCATCTCTTCTCAGGTGTTTGGTCATCTCAGATCATTTAAGGGCTGGATCCAGACTGAAGCTTGTGTAATTCCTAGTTACCAAGGGATGTTAATCCCGTGGCAGAAACAGAGAAACAAAGAGACATAATTAGCGTAGCTGTTGTTCCATTCAAGCAAAAATTATTTGTTCAACCCAAGCTAAAGAATAATAATGTGCGTTTGATCAGATATAACTGCAGTACAAGATTATGAGATGCATTATATGAATGCTTGGCTAAAGAGATGTGTCTTTAATCTAGATTTAAACAGAGAGAGTGTGTCTGAACCCCGAACGTTATCAGGAAGGCTATTCCAGAGTTTGGGAGCCAAATATGAAAAAGCTCTACCTCCTTTAGTGGACTTTGCTATTCTAGGTACTACCAAGAGTCCAGAGTTTTGTGACCTTAGGGAGCGTGATGGATTGTAGCGAGATAGAAGACTAGTTAGGTACGCAGGAGCTAAACCATTTAGGGCCTTATAGGTAAGTAATAATATTTTGTAACTGATACGGTACTTAATAGGTAGCCAGTGCAGAGACTGTAAAATTGGGGTAATATGATCATATCTTCTTGACCTGGTAAGGACTCTAGCCGCTGCATTTTGGACTACCTGTAGCTTGTTTATTGAAGATGCAGGACAACCACCTAGCAGTGCATTACAATAGTCCAGTCTAGAGGTCATGAATGCATGAACTAGCTTTTCTGCATCAGAAACAGGTAACATGTTCCTTAGCTTGGCAATGTTTCTAAGATGGAAGAATGCTGTTTTTGTAACATTGGAAATATGTTTTTCAAAAGACAAGTTGCTGTCTAATATAACACCCAGATTTTTGACTGTAGAGGAAGTAACAGGACATCCGTCTAGTTGCAAATTGTAATCCAAGAGATTCTGTGTACTGTTATTTGGTCCAATAAGTAATATCTCTGTCTTATCTGAATTTAATAGGAGAAAATTATTGGTCATCCAATCTTTTACATTTTTAACACACTCAGTTAACTTAGATAATTTAGAAGTTTCGTCTGGTCTTGTTGAGATATATAGTTGAGTATCATCAGCATAGCAATGGAAACTAATCCCGTATTTTCTAATAATATTACCAAGGGGCAGCATGTATATTGAAAACAGCAAAGGACCTAGGACAGATCCTTGTGGTACTCCATACTTTACTGGTGATAATTGAGATGACTCCCCGTTTAAATAAACAAAGTGGTAGCGATCGGACAGGTAGGATCTAAACCATCTTAAAGCCTGCCCTTGAATACCTGTATAGTTTTGTAATCGATCTACGAGTATTTCATGATCTATAGTGTCGAACGCAGCACTAAGATCAAGTAAAACTAGCAATGAGATGCAGCCTTGGTCTGATGCAAGAAGCAAGTCATTTGTAATTTTAACAAGTGCAGTTTCTGTGCTATGGCGGGGCCTGAAACCTGACTGAAATTCTTCACAGAGATACTTTTTTTGCAAGAATGAGCACAATTGAGCAGACACAACTTTTTCTAAAATTTTAGACATAAACGGAAGATTTGAGATGGGTCTGTAATTTGCCAGATCACTAGGATCTAGTTGTGGCTTCTTAATAAGAGGCTTAATAACTGCCAGCTTGAATGGTTTAGGGACGCAACCTAAAGATAACGATGTGGTAATAATATTGAGAAGCGGTTCTTCTGCTACAGGTAACTCTTTCAGTAATTTAGTGGGTACAGGATCTAATAGACATGTTGTTGGTTTAGATGTGTTGATAAGTTTATTTAGCTCTTCCTGTCCTATAGTTGAAAAGCACTGCAGTTTTTCTTTGGGTGCGGTGAATGAGGCTGAAGTACTAGATGCCGTAGAATCTACATTAGTTATTGTATTTCTGATGTTATCTATTTTATCAGTGAAGAATTTCATAAAGTCATTACTATTAAACTGTGAGGGAATATTTAGATCGGGTGACGTCTGGTTATTTGTTAGTCTAGCCACTGTGCTAAATAAAAACCTTGGATTATTTTGGTTATTATCTATGAGTTTGCGGATATGCTCGGTCCTGGCAGCTTTTAGAGCCTGTCTATAGCTGGACATACTGTTTTTCCATGCAATTCTAAAAACTTCCAAGTTAGTTTTTCTCCATTTGCGCTCAAGATTACGAGTTTCTTTCTTGAGAGAATGGGTATAACTGTTGTACCATGGCGCAGCACGTTTTCCTCTAACCTTTTTTAATTTGATGGGAGCAACAGTTTCTAACGTATTAGAGAGGATAGTGCCCATGTTGCTAGTCATTTTGTCAAGTTCATTTGTATTTATGGGTACAGAGAGCAGCTGAGATAAATCAGGCAGGTTATTTGTGAATCTGTCTTTAGTGGCTGGAACAATAGTTCTGCCCGGACGATAACGTGGGGCCCTACAGTTAATATCAGTAATATGCAGCATGCACGATACAAGGAAATGGTCAGTAACAGCATCACTTTGAGGTACGATATCTATATCAGTAAGATCAATTCCATGCGATATAATTAAATCTAGAGTGTGATTATAACGATGAGTGGGCCCAGTGACGTTTTGCTTGACTCCAAAAGAGTTTATTAGGTCAGTAAACGCAAGTCCTAATGCATCATTTGGATTATCAACATGAATGTTAAAATCTCCGACAATTAGCGCTTTATCAGCATTAACCAATAGGTCTGAGAGGAAATCTGCAAATTCTTTTAGGAAATCTGTATATGGCCCTGGCGGTCTATACAGAGTAGCCAGAGCAAGAGATAAGACAGATTTATTTTGCATATCTGACAGTGTAACATTAAGCATAAGTATTTTGAATGAGTTAAACCTGTATCCTGTTTTCTGAGTAACATTGAGAATATCACTATATATTGTTGCGACACCGCCGCTACGACCAGTCTGACGGGGCTCATGCTTATAACAGTAGCTTGGTGGAGTAGATTCATTTAGACCAATATAATCATTTGGTTTAAGCCAGGTTTCAGTCAAACAGAGTACATCAAAACTATTATCTGTGATCATTTAATTTACAATTACTGCTTTAGGTGTGAGTGATCTAATGTTTAGGAGCCCAAGCTTTAAAAATAGTTTTTGTTCATTTATTTTGCATTTTTCTGGTTTAATCACGATCAGATTTTTTCTAGATCCTGTGTTAAATTTATATTTTGACCTCACTATTCGGGGAACAGACACAGTATGTATAGATTGGACAACGCAATTACTTCTATCATTTAAGTGGGTAGAACAAAAGTCATCATAGCAGTTATTTGAGAATTGGCTTACTAGTCAGATGGAGCGTAGTGTCTTGGAGATGTTGTCCGACAGGAGTTCCGCTCCGACTCTGCTGGGGTGCAGGCCATCAGCACGGAAAAGCCTAGGACACTCCCAGAAAAGATTCCAATTATTAACAAAGAGCAGTTTCTGTTCTTTACACCATGACAATAACCATTCGTTTAAAGCAAACAGTCTACTGAACCTTTCGTGTCCTCGTCGGTACGTGGGAAGCGGTCCTGACACGATGATCGTCGTCGCGGGCGATGTGCTGCGTACCGTCTCAATCAGGCTCATGAAGTCCCTCTTCAGTGTCTCTGTCTGCCGCAGCTTGGTGTCGTTCACGCCCGCGTGCAGCACGACCGCTCCGACGCTCTCGTCATCCTTCAGGATCGTGGGTATCTGCGCAGAAACATCGAGAACACGAGCACCAGCGAAACAGTGTGTGTGCACTTTACCTTCAGCTAACGTAGCACGGACGTGCCGGACGATGGAGTCTCCGACGATCACAGTGTCACGTTCCGTCTCGTGGAGGGGGGCGAAGCGGTTTCGGGTGGAGATCTCGAAGACCGGAAGCGGCGGAGGGGGAGATGATGTAGCCCGATGCCTCGCTCGCGTCTTCCGCTGCTGCCGCACCCAGGGTCCGTGGTGTCCCGGCGCCGGAGTGAAGGACATCTGAGAAAATCGCGTCCTGGGTGCACGGGGCCTGTGCAGAGAAACACACGGAGTAGAGGTGGTGGGAGTGTTAGCAGCGCATTGTATACTTACCCCGGACCTGTGAGCGTCAGCCCAGGATGTTTCCAGCGCAGTTTGCCGCTCTCTCAGCTGGGCCTGTCTCTCCAGCAGCTCGTTGATCTGCTTCTCCACGGCCTCCAGCTCCAGCTGCACCGAATGCAGCTCGAACGCGTCCTCACCTGCACTCAAAGGTAGACACAAATCCACCATTAAAGTAAGTAGCAGTGGAACAATGGTTATGTGTGTGAATAGGGTATTAGCTGTGTTAGCGCGCCAAGCGGCCGCCGCGTTGGCGGTGCTAACGGGCTATAAGCTAATAGCAGACTCAGGAAATCAAAATAGAACTAGTGATAACAAGGCACCCTGATTGTTTTTGTTTTAGAATGCGATAGGGGATATATTCACACGTTATATAAACGAAAAATTATGGTGTATAAAATTGATTTTAAGAGATAAAATATACGATAAAGAAATAACTTGACGGAGCTCAAACTCAAAACACGCGTCAGCAACAAACAGGAAGTGACATTTCTAATATGTCCTGTCGTCATCAGTCTATGGACACATGTAAACCTGGTTTTGTCATCATTACTGAGAATTGATTGGTCTGTTAACCCAAGTTTATGTCTTCTTAATGATGATTCTGATCTCTGTATTAGTTCAATGCAAAAGAGAATGTTGTTTGCTGGTTTTACAGCTGTGAAGAAGACAATAATTCAGAACTGGTTTACACCACACTTGTGTAGAGAGGCATATTGTATCCGTAGCCTCCTGCAAATTGTCTCATGTGAGTGTACAACGGCGCACGTTGGTGGGGCCAGGCCTTCAACCATTGAGGCTTGGCAGTGTTTTTTACTGAATGTACGTGATTATTTAAAGGAGTGACTTTTGTGTTCTTGTTGTCCTTCCCTCTCTCCCTCCCTTTTGATTGAACTTTTAGATGTTGAGTATGTGTCTGCTGTTTTGTTTTGTTTTGTTTTGTTTTGGATATTATGTTGTGTTGTTTGTAAAAAAGTGAAAATAAAAAATTGTTGATAACAAAAAAAAAATTCAAATGAGGAAAGGGGAGCATCCAGCTACATTTTCAGAACGATTACTGGAGACGTTTAAAACATTCAGTGGCGATTCTGGTATTACTCAGAATGATGTCCGTTTCAAGTCTGCCTTGATTAGCAAATGTGACCCACTCACCCATTCTGCTGTGACAATGCTTGTGACACCTCAATCTGATTGTAGTGACATTATTGCTAAGATGACACAGTTTTACAATAATAATGCTAATACAAAGAAAACACATCCTGTGTCTGTAATAAGTGCTAAAAAGCCATATCAGAGCAGTGGTCGTAAGGTCTCTTGGAAAAGAGAAGATCATGTCAGTGGAAAAAGAGAGGAGAGACCACCTCCTTATAACTCTGACAATCTCCCAGTATGCTATTCATGTAGCAAAGAGGGGCATATTTCTAGGGAATGTAAATTTTACCTCAAGAAAACAGGTCCAAAAATTGATTTACATCAACTACAGGCCAAAGTAGACAGGCTGAGTAAGGAGAACGAGGAACTGCGTTCTCATATGGAGAAGCAGAGCTCTCACGGCAAGTCTTTGTCAGCATAGGGATCTCAGGCCTCCATAACACATGTAGCGCCACTGTCACGAGACAACCATGGTAGACCAATCGTAAATATTGCTTTTGGAGGCCGATGCAATGATTGGTTAGTGGATTCTGGTACTTCCTTAACAATTCTTCATTCAGATAATCCCTCACAGAAAAGTAAAAATACAATAATGTTGGAGGGTTTTGATGGCACAATTTCTCTAGCATCACAAACAGATAACATGGCATTTCAGATTGGCAAAGATGAGTTTAAAGAAAAAGCCTGGCTCAGCAGAACTGGTGATGGTCGCAGTATCCTAGGTTCAGACATTATGACCAAGCGTGGTTATGTTATTGACTATGGCAACAATTGTATCTGGCGTAATCCTCAGACTGGAGACAAAGTGGTGGAGATTTCTCATGTACATGCTGTACATGCAATCAAGAAGTCGGAGGATTATGATTTAGATGCAATTGTTACCAGTGGACGATTCCGAACTATCTGAACTCTTGAGTAAAAACAGAGGTGTTTTTGCTATTTCGAAACATGATTGTGGCCGAGTTGATACTAGTGTGATGGAAGTGAAGATTCAGGGGCGTGACCCACCCTCTCTCAGACAGTAGAATTATCCAGATGAAGCAAATTCATATATACAGCGAACTGTGGATTCTTTATTAGGACAGGGTGTCATCAGACCATGCTTTTCTCCATCATTAGCCCCAATTTGGCCTGTGCGCAAACCAGATGATTCTTGGAGATTATGCATAGTCTACAGGGAACTTAACAAATGTACACAGACGTGTGCACCTGTAGTGGCTTCCACCCCCGATGTGTTAGCATCTCTTTTACCAGAAGCTAGTTATTACTCTGCCCTTGATGTGTCCAATGGATTCTGGTCAATTCCATTACATCCAGAATGTCAGTATAAATTTGCTTTTAAGTTCAGAAACACGCAGTACACATGAATGTTCTTCCACAAGGTTTTGTGAACTCACCTTCACTGTTCCACCAGTGTTTAGCTAAAATACTGGAACGATTTTCTAAGCCTGAATGTCTGATTCAGTATGTGGATGATTTGTTGTTACAGACAGCTACTAGGGAAGAACATCTCACTTTACTGGCAGAATTGCTTCAGTTACTAAAAGAGGCTGGACTAAAATTGAATCCAAAAAAAGCTCAGTTGCTCAAGTCGGAGGTTACTTATCTAGGCATCAAGATAAGTAAAGGGGGGCGTACACCTGATCCACACAAGGTGGAAATTATTCAGAGACTCCCAGTTCCAGTATCAGTAACAGCTTTGAGGTCATTTTTAGGCATAGTGGGATTTTGTAGAGAATTCATTGAAGGCTTCGCAGATATTGCAAAACCTCTGAACACTCTTCTTTCAGGAAAAAAAGAAGAAAAACAATTCTTTAGATTGGGGTCCCGATCATCAGACAGCCTTTGAAAAATTGAAAGTGGCACTGATTGAAGTTCCAGCCTTGCGCAATCCAGACAGAACACAGCCATTTATTTTGCAGACAGCTGCAACGGAGGAAGCTCTTTCAGCTGCCCTCCTTCAAGAAGTTCAGGGAAATCTGCGTCCTATTGCGTATGCTTCTCGAGTACTTTCCCCAGTTGAAAAAGCTTTTGACTCCTGTACAAGACACCTTCTGTCCGTACACTGGGCAATGTCACATTTTGAATACATTTATGGTTTCAATGAAGTAACATTACATACTCCGCACACACCTTTGCAGCTTCTTTTAAACGGGAAGGTGAAGGGAGTGTCCAGTGCCAGACTAGGCAGGTGGACATTAGAATTAGGGTCTAAAAATTTGAAAACTGTATACAAGCCCAACTCGATGCTTCCCCGAACACTCCTATATGAAGGTACACCACACACTTGTGAAGAGGAACACACCCGCCCCCCTGAAAGTGTATTTGAGGTAAAAACAATTGAAGGAGCTGTGGATGTGTATGTTGATGGTTCTAGATATTGGCAAGATGGGCAATATCATACAGGATTCGCCATCCATTCTGACAAAGAAAATTTTCTGTATAAATGTCCACCCCATTTTTCAGCTCAGAAAGCAGAGGTGACAGCCGTACTACAAACGCTAGAGGTAATTTCAGATTCAGATTTGAATATCTATTCGGATTCTGCCTTCGTAGTTAATTCTCTTACAGAATATCTTCCGATTTGGCAAAAAAAGGGGGTTTTACCAGTGCAGATGGTCAACCTTTGATTCATTGTGGTCCAATTCAGGCTTTGTGGTCAGCTGCGAAGAATAACATCCATAAGATTGCTTTGTTGAAAGTCAAAGCACACCAGAAGAAAGGGGCAGACAAGCATGGAGATGGAAATTTAATTGTTGATGAGTTAGCAAAGAAAGCTGCTGTGGAAGGAGTACCATTTTCAGGTAGCACAGAACAAGAATCAATTGCTGCTATCAACATTAGAGAACCAGTAGACCTGAAAAGTGCTCAACAGAGTGACCCCTTAATAACAGAAGCAATCAGACTGAAGAGAATTGAACAAAAGATTGTTGACGGTCCATTTGCCCAACATGATGCACAGCTAATTGTACATGATAACATATTACTGTACAGAAATGGGGAAACTGCAGTATGGGTTCCACCTACTAAATTGCGGAATGATATTTTATATCATATCCACAATCAGGGGGGACACTTAGGTGTAACCAAGGTGAAAGACAGAATAATCAATATGTTTTGGTGGCCAAGTATGGATAAGGATGTGAAAGACTACTGTGCAAATTGTTTAACGTGTGCTCAAATGAATCCATCAGGGGTTAAAAAGAAGGGCTCCTTAAGACCTACGTGTCTTGCTGAAGGCCCCTGGACAAACCTTCAGATCGATTATATTGGTCCTTTACCTGCAGCAAAAGGTGGATACAGGTATATATTAGTGGTTGTTGACACATTCAGCAAATGGACTGAGGCATTCCCAATCAAAGCTGATACAGCTTCTGCCACAGCATGAGTACTTTGGGAACAAATTTTCTGTAGATTTGGACTTCCGCTGAGTTTGGAAAGTGATAGAGGCACCCATATCACAGGAAAAGTTCATACAGACCTTGCAAAAATGCTGGGAATAAAGCATCGGCTTCACATAGCACCACTCCAGAATGCAGCAGCCAGAGTGGTCTTTAATGAGCCAAAAAAAGCTCACGTTACCCCTCTCTTCATCAGGTTACACTGGCTACCAATAGCCGCTCGCATCAAATTCAAGGTACTGATGTTTGCCTACAAGACCACAACTGCCACTGCACCAATATACCTAAACTCGCTGGTTCAAACTTATGTGCCCTCCAGAAGCTTGCGTTCTGAAAGTGAACGACGTCTTGTGGTGCCATCCCAAAGAGGTACCAAATCACTCTCACGGACCTTTTCCTGGACTGTGCCCAGCTGGTGGAATGACCTCCCGATCTCAATTCGAACAGCTGAGTCTTTAGCCATTTTCAAAAAACATCTAAAGACACATCTTTTTCGCCAGCACCTGACTAACTAATACTAACTTACCTATTCTATTTAAAAAAAAAAAAAAAAAAAAAAAAATCCTAGCTACGTGTACTGTGCTAGACTAACTGAGACTTGTCATGACACTTGTATACTGTTGCTCTCTCGATGGTCTGATTGCTTCTATTGTTCTCCTCATTTGTACGTCGCTTTGGATAAAAGTGTCTGCTAAATGATTAAATGTAAATGTAACACCCACAATCATCAGGAGGGGTCGAAAGATTTAACAGAACATTGAAGATAGCTTTGAAAAAAATGGTGTTAGAGAATGGTTCCAATTGGGCTCAAAACCTTCCAAGTATATTAATGTCAGTTAGGGGAATTGTTCACAAAAGCACAGGTTACAGCCCCCATGAATTAATGACAGGAAGGAAAATGAGATTACCTGAACACACTTCTTTTTGAAGTCCCCAAGCCTATGATTGAAGGGTGGACGACTGAAACATATCTCAAGAATCTGTGTAGTTCTTTACCTGCCATTTATTACCAAGCGGCTCAACAAATTGGACTCAGTCAAAAATACAACAAGATGTATTATGATCAGGATGTGCATGATCATAAATTCGAGCTTGGTGATGAGGTCATGGTAAAGAACTACCACCATGAGGGTCCATGGACAGCTAACTGGGTGGGACCATACACAGTGATTGATAAATGTGGAGATGCAGTCTACAAGATCTGTCATAAATCTAAAAACAGAAAACAGGTGAAGAAATGGTTCCACATTGATCAAATGAAATCCTACAAACATTCAGAAGGCAATCCTACAGAGCAGTGTGTATAGAAAAAATAATAGTGTGTAAATAAAAGTGTGTATGTGTGCTTTCATTTTATCAGTATATTGTTTGCTGTGCTATGTGAAAAGAAAAAAAAAAGGGGGGGGGGGGGCAATTCTTTCTGTTTGCATGTGTTTTTCAGAATTTCTTAACCAAGAGATATAAAGATGTGGCGATGGGTCCTGACAGTGGTCCGGCCAATGATGGTGACGATGCAAGAGTGCCCAGAACTGCAACCAGCACTCCCTTCTGGCGTGATGACGAAACCATATCAAGGGGTGCTGATCAACAACATCCAATGGATTCACGTTCCAGTTCTAGTAAATCTGACAGCATGGTCTCCAGATCTGGATGAGCGATGCCAAGAGGAGAGTGTGACAGAGATGTACAAGGATCTTTTGACAACGGCGTTCCTGAGATACCATGGATCAGTTGCTACCAGCTCACCCACAGATCAGCTGTCAGGAAAACACTCAAAGGATCACTCCGAGATAACCTCTTCCGGATGGAAGCTGTTAGGATTTGTTGACAGCATGCTTGGAGCCACCGGAACGTGTTTAGGCATATCCAACTGGATCAGTGCTAAGGAACTTAAACAGAAGGAACTTAAACTCAAAGCTCTTGTCGGGCAACAGGATCTGCAAACAGATGCATATTTGCAAGAGGGACTACGTGAAGAAAGAGAGACTGTACAGGATGTCCACACGATTGCATCTGCCCTCTCCATTATAGCTCGACAAACTAAAAAAGCTTTCGATACTATGCAGAAACAAGTACTGTGCACATTTCGCCTCCATTAAATATCAGGAAATAACCCGTATTTTGGAGGAAGTGTTGGCTGGTAAGGTTCCGTCAACACTTTTCACAGAGGAAGTCATTATGAAGTGGTTTGGATTGAAAGACTGCTTTAATCCATCATCAGACAATTTACAACATTTTATGGATAGACTGGGAAAATGCAAATTACCCATCCCTTACAGCTACATCATACAAATGGCTAAAATTTCTTCACACCCTATTCCTGCTGGATTTTACAGCCCTCTGGACTACGGTCCTTTAATGGAAGGTATACACTTACCTTTCTCTCGTAATGGGGGACAACCATCAAAATCCACCAACAGAATCCCGCCCATTCAGATTTTGAGGTGGTGAAATGAGACTGTGATCAATAAACCTAAGGACACTTCTTGGGCCTGTTCTGCTGGGAATAGTTTTGATAGATTTGGTTGTTTTATGAGACAGATGTATGCTATGCTGTTAACTGTGTCAGTACCAGTTTTTCAAAAGGAACAGGTGTTTGAAAAGATTCTAAGTGTGGAAAATCTGGGGGTATTACAAGAGAATGTGTTGAAGGAAAGGAAGGACCAACCCAGATTTGTCACTCAGTTGCCATCAGGAGAATGGCGGGGAATAGATGCTGAATGCTGTGACAAAACTCCATTTCGGTTTATCTGTAAGTGTGATGTTTTGCAAAAACAACCATTGTGTGGAGCACCCCAGACAGACTATGAATCATGTGAAATCAACCTAACCCATCTTCACAATAATTTCACTAGGGTAATAGTTTCAGACAAGAAAACATGTATTACCACGACTTTATATCACTTCTCCATCTTTGTCGATAATAACCAGACATTATGTCCAATTAATGATACTTCATTTTGTATAACTCCCGAGTCAACCTGGTCTATAGGAAATTATCATTTTCCATATGTAAACACCACCCAGCAGGCAACGTCAGTAAAGCCGGAGGAGCAATTGGGCTTTGTAGAAGAGATCCCTGAATTTGATTTTGAGTTACCAAATCTGGATGATATGCTAATGTCTTTAATGCAAAGGAAAGATAACCATATTGTTAAAGCTCAACAAGGTCTTGATGAAAAGTATAAAGCTTTAACTAAACAAATGCATGAAGGAGATTTAGTTATTGCATACTCTGGTTTGATTTGGGATGTAACTTTTAAAACTGCTGTTTGTGTGTGTATCTTCCTAATTATGTGTCAATGTATTATGTTATGCTGTATGTGTTCTATGGTGAAACGTCAAATTGCAGATAGTTCAATGATCAATGTTGGACGTTCCCGTTGGTTGTGATGGTTCTCGATTACCTCTTCCATACCCTAGAAATATTTTTCAAATTTAAACAAACTTGTTTATAAAAAATAAATGTGATAATTTTGCTCAGATGAAACGGAGTTGTAACCAGTGTGCATGAGGTGTCGACCCAATGACGGGTAAGATTTTCCTTTGACCAGAGGGGAACAACCTAAGGCAGGGCTTCGCCGCCACTGGGCACCTGTCCAGGAATGGAGGTGTAATCTGTGTAGAGTGGATGTGATGCTTCTTTTAGGCCAAGAGCATCAAAGAGGGGACTGTAAGAAATTATAGTCTGCCTCGACCCAGCTTCCACCCATATTGTGTAAACTATACTCCTTTCCCTACAAAGAGATTCATTATCATAGAGGTAGTTATTTCCATTTAAATAATATGTAAATAGTATCTCCGGAGTGATAATTCATCACTTATAGCATGGGAACGACAGTGGGCCATCGAGAACCATCTGCTGACCAAAAGGGTACAGGAAACAACTGATAGGGATTCTATTTGATCTTATTACCTTAACATTTGGTCGTTCCCACCTGAAAGTCTACCAAAGATGTGGGAACGGAAGGCTATCGCTTTCATGGTTATCCGCAATTTACATTTAAAACGAAACTTCATTTACATGTTGAGCGGGAAGATGAACGTAATACTGTATAAAAGGTTTGAACTTAGGATGTTCGTGGTTCATTTCAACTCCGTTGGACCCAAAGTACTACATGTGCTTTGTCACTGCTATGCTGCAATAAACATCTTCAAGATCTTCAAAGTCCTTATATTTTTTCTTACAACCTCCACCATGCTTTACAGATGAGGCTGTATGCTTGGGATCATTTGCAGTTCCCTTTTTTTTTCTCCACATTTTTGCTTTCCCATCATTTAGATAAAGGTTAATCTTTGTCTCATCAGTCCATAAACAGTTCCAAAACGCTTCTGGCTCACCTTTGTGCTTTTTTGCAAACTCTAATCTTGCCTATCTATTTTTGGTGCTGTTCAGAGGTTTGTATCTTGCTGTGTAGCATCTGTAATTCTGTGTCAAAGTCCTCTGAGGACAGTAGATTGTCAGAGCATCACCCCAGCTTTCTGAAAGTTGTTGGTGAGTTTACAGACACGTCTTTTATGGTTCATTTTCACAGCTTTTATGATTTGTCTGTCATCAACTACTGTTGTTTTCTCAGCTGATCAGGTAGTTGTTGGTTGCTGGTGTCGCTGGTGGGTTCCAAACTCTTGCTTTCTCCATGCCCTTTGTTTTTGCTATAGCTCTAATTGACTTCCTCTTTTCTTTTAGCATCCAAATTGCTTACTTTTCTCTCAAAGTCAGCTCCCTCATCTTCATCCTGGTTTGTGTGTGTCATCATCGAATGCAAGATTCAGAATGCAGAAATAATGGATATAACTGATACAACACATTCCCTTCTTTTAATATCTGAAGAATTAATGCAACAGGACACAGCTGATCACTTAGAAAGACCTGTGAGGCAACTGTTCCAATACTTATGCTCACATCAGATAGGGGGATGAAACTCTAAAAGTGCTGAACTTCTTAGCTTGTAAAACATCTATGTGTTGAATCACCCAATAATAAAATGTGACATTCTGTAGTTTTGTCTCATATTCATCTTTTAATCATATTTGTAAATGTCTTGACTCCATAGCCAACAGAGCAATTTTGTCTTTACTGTTCTTGGAGGGCACTGTATGTATGTATATAAACATTTTTTTCATACTAAAAATACATTTTAATGTAAAGTAAACATTCAAGTAAACATTAATCATCACTTAAAGCAAATATCTCACCACTTTTTTAAACATAAAATAACAATACAGAAAAGCTATTTTAGAAATATTTAACTGGAATAACATGTCTTTTACTGATTATCATAAATATTCACACACAGAGAGTACGTCATCAGAGATACTAAATATATTATTATCAAGTAATACAACAACAAATACAACACAGCAGAGAACTACAGTAACAGAAAAAAGTAGTAAGTAATACATACATGTGTATATACAGATATAAAGCAGTGTTAGTAATATGAAAGAGAGAAATAAAATACTGTAAGGTCCACGAGTTGGCCCAAGGATGGTATCCAATGGTGGATGAAGGTTTCCTGCGTATTCAGTCTTTTCAGCATGCAAAGTTATTAAATTTAGGTGAAATTATAATCTGACTCCATTTTATTATGATCTCAAATTTAGGTTGAAATGCCCATTGGTTGTTTGTTCATTTCTAATTATTATGATCTGCTCTAGACTTTTCCATACACCATAAGTTTCATTGATCTTCAACTTATTTTCTAGCGTTCACTTATAATTTCCTTTTGCCTTTTTAACAGCTTTTTCAAAGTCACCTTTGGTGACTTTATAAAGCTCTTTATCCTCACTCTTAAATGCCTTGTGCTTCGCCCTCCATAATATTTTAATTTGCTTATTAAACCATGGCTTATTGTTGTTGTATATGGTACACACACCATCTCACAAAAAAACTTATATATGAGGTAACCCAAATCATTACATGACTCTTTAAAAACAGACCAGGTAGTATCCCCTAAACAGTCCATTAGCATGTCTATTTCCTCCACAGACCAATCCTTGACCGCTCTCTTAATTGGTGTAATACGTTTAGATTTACATCGATAAACAGGAATGAGAAAAATCTAATTATGGTCTGATTGCCCTAATGAAGCCCAAGACACAGAGTGAAAGGCATTAGGAAACACACAATAACATTGGTCCAACATCTTATCCAACCTAGTCATTACTTTAATCTGCTGTTTGAATCTGGGTATGATCTTCCTCATATCAACATGATTGAAGTCCCCAAGAAACAATATTGTTGAATCTGGATATGAGTTTTCCAACTGCATTATATGGGCAGACAAATGTTGAGCTGCCTCATTAGCTGCAGCTTGAGGTGGAATATACACAGCAACCAAAATAACAGAAGTAAAGTCTCTAGGCAGATGAAAAGGTCTGCACTTGATGGTTAATAGTTCCAGGTTGGTAGAACACACCGTTGAAATTACCTTTGTATCGGTGCACCACCGCTGATTCACATAAAAACACACGCCTCCTCCTTTACTCTTCAATGAACTTGCAGTATGATCCGCTCGGAGTAAGCAGAATCCCAGCTGATGTAATGCGGAGTCTGGGATACTCTCATTCAACCAGGTCTCGGTGAAGCATAACATGGAACAATTAGCCATGTCTCTCCTGTTGCTTAGCAAAATAGTCAGTTCATCCTGTTTGTTAGCAAGCGAGCGGACATTAGAGAGTAAAATACTCAGTAGCGGTGTTCGATGTTTCTGTTTCCTATCGAAATCGAACCAAAGCGCCGGCTCTTCTGCCTCTTTTCCTCCCACGTGGAGCTCCATAGCAGGGAGCGCTAGCTTCTGCGCTAACAGTATCCACGGGCCTGATGACAAAATCCTCTGAGTAGAAATGTAATTTGGGCTGACATTCAATCATACTGTCCCTTATACGCAAAAGCTCCACTCTACTGTATGACATCATGCCCCCAGCACAGTCCAGCCAAAAACAACACACAATTACACATAACAGAGAAGAGAGCAACACCATGTCGCCATAGACTGGCGCCATCTTCAACATCTGATACCAGCTTAATGATGAGTAATTTTCTACTGCTTAATTCAGGGAGAAAAAAAAAACAGATTATTGGACCAAAAGCCACCAAATGTGAGATCTTGGAGTACAATCTGTCTCTTGATGTATGTAGTCATGATCTCATCCTTTGTTAAGGAACTGGCTACATCTGTTTTGCAGCTATAAATACTTCATCAGTGAAATGAGTATCTGTAGGAGTTTCAAAGACCGGTTCAGAGAGCTAATTTTTCCATTCCACTTTAATGCTTTTCCATAGTTTTTCTATGTAAGCACTAACTAGACGGACATGTTTGACCATTGCGTTCAATTCTTGAAATCAAGAATGCCCATTCCATTGCCCACTTCTTGCATTTTTCAAAGCAATAACACATTCTGTGATACCCTCATTTTATATGAAATATCCAACACTCGCTGTTTACGATTACACAATATCAAAAATGTGAGTCAAACAAGTATTTTGAGCAACAGGTATGAAGTGTAACATTAGTAAAATGGTATATGAAAGGGTTTCAACCAACCAAAGAAGCTTTTTACTTGGCAGTTTAACACCTCAACAGAAATGGGTTTCTCACTTTCACAAGACTGATAGAAATATGTTTTTTGTTGTTGTATATGGTGCTCACATGTAGATGATGTCATAATGATTGACACTTGTGGGTGTGTCTTATTTTAAACTGAAGTTGTTTCCTCCTAATTATTCTCGTCATCATTTTCTTCTTGTACAGTCATTTCTATCCCTGGGCTTCCTGTAGAATCTAAAATAAAAAAAAGTGAAAGTGACGTGACGTGACGTGGCCAAGTATGGTTACCCATACTCAGAATTTGTGCTCTGCATTTAACCCATCCTAAGTGCAAACACACACACCGTGAACACACTGAGGTGCTCAAGGGCACCTCAATCCTGGTATTGAGGGTGGAGAGAGTGGACATTCAGAAAACAATGAGACGCAGGACACAGTTTATGAATGATAACATGAGAACAATTGAGTTTTGAGTAGAGATTTAAATTCAGAGATATTATTGACACAGCAGAGTGACTGAGGATAGCAAGGGACACTGAGAAGGCCAGAATCAGAAGACCATAATGAGTGAGTCGGGGTGCAGAGATAATGGGAAAGCCAGAGTAAGCCCTCCTAGTCCTAACCACTCCACTCCGAGTGGGACTCAAACCCGGGTTGCCAGCATGGGAGGTGGACACTCACCCCCCTAAACCTCACTCCCATCCTGGTCATGGCACCAATGTAACCCCTCCACAGCCTCTAACATAAGTCACTAGTGCACCTCTTGAGATCATGGAGTGAGTTTTACCCGCATAGCTCTCTACCAGCTGGCCTCTGTTACACCAGGTTGTGCAAAGATTTAAAAGTGAACAGGTGAATTTTTTATTTAATACAATATATAACTAGAAGCCAGTGGAGATAATAATAATAAATACAAATAAGATTGGGATGAAAGCTTGGTGTGGGTGAGTATTCTAGTAGCAAAGTTTTGAATATATTGTAATCTGTCAATGGAGCTGGCAGGTAAACCAATGAAAAGGGCATTACAGTAATCAAGGCAGGATGAGACAAAAGCATGGATAACTGTCAGTGTGGGTGGAAGGACTTTTCTGGTCTTAATATGAGCATGCTCCTGCAAAATCTCAGAAATGGTAGAATGATATTAAGATAATACCAATGAGGGAGAAGAGATTCAAAGACCTCAGAAAGTTTAGAGGAAACAACAGAGGTTCAAAATGATGCAATATCAGCAGTTTTAAGATTGCAATAGCATATTATCAATAAGTTTATGATCAGCAATACCAGTGTCAGAAGAAGAGATGGAGGAGATATTAACCTCTGATGTACATATCAAATCAAGCAGCATGCTTATGAGAAGTAAAATGAACATGCTAAATCAAATTCAGAAACAATCAAAAACTGACAATAATTGATAAAAATCATAATATTAAATTCATCAAGCAGAAGAACAGAAGATGACAAGGAACAGGTGAGGGTCAACAGTTTACTGCGCTCAGAAAAAAAAAAAAAAAAAAAAAAACAATAAAGTACACTCTACAAAACACAATTTTTTTGTTTGTTTGTTTTTCTTCTCTACACAAATTAGTTGAGTCTGTTGGGTAATATTGTTGGGTTGTTTTTCCATTGTTGGGTAGTTTCTGTGTTACCCAGCCACTGGGTTAAGTGTGATGACAGCTGAAACAATACACCCCCCCCCCCACAACCCACCTTCCCTTTGAGTGACGCAACATCCAGCTGGTGGGTTACACCCATCAGTACTCACGTAATTAATCTCATTAAACAAACACTTACAAGTGTGGACTTTGCCAGAATTCAATTCATATATTCATCAGCAGCAGCCATTAGTTTGGTAAAATTAAGCATCAGAATGGACAGATTTGTTATTAAGGGAGAAAAACTAAATGTGGAAAATGCCAACGAAGGAACACATACAAACAAGAATAGTCACAGCATCAGCAGTGAAGGTAGGAGAGTGCTGGACTTTCGGCATCAACTTTCGGTTTGCCCCGCCTCTCCGAGGTTAGCACTGGGTGAATGAATGATTGAATGATGCATTTATATAGTGGGTGGGGTTACATTGTTGCCATAACTTAGATGGGAGTGAGGTTTAGGGGGGTGAGTGTAATGGTGGTGTGTGGGTAAACCTCACTCCCCAACCTCAAGAGGCATGCTAGAGACTGCAGTCTTTAGCCTCCTTGTTAGTGCACCCACCTCCCATGCCAGAGACCAGAGTGCGAGTCCTGCTCGAAGCAGGGCAGTTAAGACCAGGTGGGTTTATATTAGCCAGACCCTGTACGTCACATGACCAAAACAGCAACCTAAATAGGAGACAATACACCCAGATAGCAAACAGTAGACAAACAGCACAACTGATAGAGGGAGCAGTAACTCACCTATCTCATGAGTCGAAGGCACATCTATAAAAGACATAATAAAAGACAGAAATCAGGCACTTGGGAGCTCCAGATAATATTTTTTACAACATGAATTGCTACGGTTTTTCCTTTGAAAACTTTCAACAAAAACATAATAGAGTAGGATACTAATACTTTATTGACCATTATTTAACGCCCCCTTACACCCCCCCCCCCCTCTCCCCTCCCCCTCCAAAAAAAAAATCTTCAAGCTTTATTTCCAAGATGAAATGAGTCACTCCCTTATTGAAGCTCACTGTATTATGCAGAGTATAATGAGAGATAGATCAGCTAAGCGAGGCTATTACCTGCATATTACATTCTTGAGCTCAATCTTATATCCATAATCACAAAATATCAAATACGGCATATTAGTTATATAAAATATTATTTATTGAAAAATAATATTTAAATTAACAACAATAGCCAATAGCATATGAAGTTTGTACAATAGGAAATAAACACAAGCAAACAATTCAGTCAAAACTACAAAAGCGGAGCTACAGGATTATAATAAAATAAAAAGGTATAAAACTTAACTTTGCCCTATAAAGCCAACTTGATTTGTTCAGGAACAAGTAATAGATTAATAAGACCAAACATTGCGCATTTGATAAAAGCAAAATAAATAATACCTCGTGTTTAACCACTAAAAGAGTCAGTGGCAAATTCCTGAAGCACTGACCAAGATGAAGCTGTTCTCAGTGGGTACATGAGCACTGAATAGCCGCTAATGTTCAAAAAAGTATAAACAAATTGTCTAATAGGCACTATGTTTAGAAATATTTCACATATTTGAGGACTAAACAACTACACTCTCATCTTAAAAAGTCTTAAAACTAAATTCTGTGACACAATAACAGTAATAATATTGTAAAATTATAGAGAGTTTGCTCCTCCGGAATTGACGGCCATTGAGACAAATGCTTCCAGCATAGATCCAAAAACAAGTGGAGTGATATATACAGAGAAACACTTCTAGTGCTGATACTGGGGGGGATATTGCATGGCTGGAAAAGGCTCTCGTCAATCAGATTTGAGAACCAGAATGTACTATAATAGAAGTGGTTCTACTCACCAGTGAAAGTAACATTGAATCTCCTGCACATGGTCTGTTTGCTGTTGATGATCTGTAGTTTATAAAGCCCAGTGTCTTTGGTCGTGATGTTCCCGATAGACAGAATTCCAGTCTCTTCCAGATGCACATTGCGTCTTAAGTTCTTATCAGTTTTATCTGGCCATGTAGCATTTGTAGCAACAAGTCTCTTTTCTTCTCCAAACATCCACAGCAACAGATCACCGTTCTGTATTTTAGCAGAAGTCTTTAGATGCACAGAATCTCCTTCTTTCACTAACTTTCTCTTTACTTCATGTCACAGCAGCATATAAAAAAAGATAATGCAGAATTTAGTTTGCCGTTTCAAAATACATTTAGATTCATTTTTAAAGCTTGTCTGACATGTCTTAAAACTTAATTTTCATTTTGCATCATATGATACAAAGCTAATGTAATGGGATAGATCTTCAATGTCCTCTCAGACTTTTAGAACCAACTGTATGTGACATTTAATATCTGTTATGTAAAATTATGCTGTTATATCCAAAATGCAGATATGGTGCCAACACACTAATACAAACAGTCAGAAAAGGTTTAATTGAGTGGAAACTTGTGTTAATTTCAGCTTACTTATACTGCACACAGAACACTTACAAAAAAGATATTGTGAGTTAATGTTGTAGCATATCAGACCGAATCAGACAATTTAAGATTCAATCAGAACACCGTTGAAACATGAGAAGCCAAATTCCACAAACAGGCCCAAGACAACAGGATGTTCATAAATCAGATCCTAGCACCAGCCAGCCTGAAGTAAGCCTAACCAACCAACTCCACAGTTTGAACAGCTTGCAACATTAAAGGTGCCATAGAATGCATTGATACAATATTTTAAATTGTTCTCTGATATCTACGTTGAAGGTATGTGGCTTAAGTAAGGGCAAAAAAAATTCCATTTACAACCCTAGGATTTGTCTCTACAATGAAATGGTCTTTTATTGGCTTATTTGGAATGGTCATGAATAATAATGAGCTCTGGTCTGATTGGCTGTTTCACAGTGCAGCTCATTTCAGTAGCTCACAGCAAGAAGGATATACAGGGAGGAAAATCTATATTTCAAAACTTTCTCTCGCAGTTATATCGTTGGGTAATTATACTGTATATAAAATGCGGGCATCAGGGAGCCGCTATTAATACGCGGGGCATTGAAACTGCTTTTGTACGATCGGTCAATCGCGTTATAGTTTCACTTTCGCTTTCGAGATTCATGATCGCACGTTCTCTGTTTATACTATGGAGCGGCAGTACTTGCCACACATTTTACAAGATTAGATGCTTGTCAGTGGTGCTCAAGATCTGTAAATCATTCGCCATCATCCTCATCTCTCCTTACTCTGTTTATGTGGTAAGTGAAATCTTATGTACTGTAATGTAACAGGCCGCTAGCAAGGAGCTAACCGTGTCCCTTTAGTGGCTCCTGTTATTTTATTAGAACGCGTTATTTGCTTTCCGTGCTTTTCTGAATACAGACACCAACCCATCCCTGCACTTCACATCCACTGCACAGCCCGGAACATAACATTTATTTCCATGATCTGCCATTTTCGCTGTTGTCCTCGCTTGTTTCTTTACAATACCTGCAGAGCTTCTGATGATTCGGGTGTGTAGGTTCGGCTGGCAGCTGGCCTAGAACATGGGCGGGTAGACGTTATGCAAATGTTGGGGGCGTCACAGTCGTGTTATGTTCTGATTCCTCTGTTTTTCAGTGGTCTTTTTTATTCACGAGA
Organism: Aspiorhynchus laticeps; assembly: GCA_023376895.1. Classification (NCBI taxonomy): domain Eukaryota; kingdom Metazoa; phylum Chordata; class Actinopteri; order Cypriniformes; family Cyprinidae; genus Aspiorhynchus; species Aspiorhynchus laticeps. The sequence continues at coordinate 83,285,855 of CM041793.1, read as the reverse complement.
TTTACATAAGAAGGTGGAATCTATGGTGTTTGAGGATCACAGCATGTCATTTCCATGTACAGAACTGTTATTATTTAACTATGCCAAGGTAAATACAGTTTTCCACTCTATGGCACCTTTAAAACAAAAGAACACTTATTGATAATCCCAACTCAGGAAGGAGTTTGTCAAATTTGGGGCAAGTAACCAAGATTGATGGTTAAAGACACAGCACATCATGACCATCACATGAGGGAAATCATTAGTAGGGACTTCGTTGGGTGGGTTCCAGAACCAGACTGAAATTCCTTATGAGACCTTTTAACCGTTTTGGTCTTCACAGAACACACTCTCACTTCAAAGAATGGCACAGACACTGCCTTTCCATGTATATACCCATCTAAATGATTTTAAAAGGACTTATAAATGAATATCGGTCCATTGCATAACTTCATCGCATTTATGTAACCCACACATTTGTCTATAATGTTCTAATCTCTCATTGTGTATGTATTTTGAATAACTATTGAATAGTTTATAGGATTGTATTCATGTTGCGTATGTATGAGTTTGAAAATTCTTGCCTGAAACGTTCCTTCCACTCAATTCTTTGTCAAATGTATCATATTCTTGTTATAGAAATCATGTCCAAAATTATACTCTGCTAGAGCGGGAAGATTCGGACCATGTGACTGATGAGATAGCATGTTGCTTTATGTATTGGGAGGAGAAACAGAGCAACACCCCGAGCTAAGACAATATCTAATTGGTTAAGACACCATTTGGGATGTGTCCAAAAGCTAAGTTTAAATACTCAGGACACCATCAAACTATGTTTTTTAGTCATCGCTTCTGCTTTGTGCTTTTAGCCATGCTTTTTGGCATTCTTTGAGCGCCGTTCCAACATGCTTCGGCCTGCATGCCCGCTTCTACTTAGCCATGATGAGAAGAAAGACCATCTAGTCTCGTTACTTCTATTCCTTTACTTTAGTTTATTTAAGTGTTAAGTGTTCTAAGTTTTTCCTCAAAGCCATGTCTCGGACATCTGTGCCCGCCTCAAAACTTCAACCAGCGTAAACGACTCCGCACCATCCTTCAGTCAACATCCAAGACTTCACTACATACGATCACTGAACTTCCAGCCAATCAGCAACCTCGGGACACCCCTTTCTGCAAGGACCACAACAAAATGGAATCCCTTGACACAAACGCAATGCAAGTACAACCTCCAGATTCAAGCTGAGCTGAACTGGTGCATTTAATAGAAATTTTAACATCATTGAGGAACACAATGTGAGGGTTAATTAAGTGATTGATGGTTGTTCAGGTCTTTGCAAGTGAACATATTGCTGTAAACTTGGGAATTCACATTTTCATTCTCTTAAACTCATTCTTTCCTCACTTTCTCTCTTCCTTCAACTTGTATGAATGTGTGAGTGCGAGTGTTTATGTGTTAGATTAGTTTATATGTCTTAGATTTATCCAAAAAAGTCTTAATTATATTGAAATTATATTGGTTGATGTCCACAAGATGGCGGCACTTGCACACGAAGCAGCTTCTCTCTCTCCCGACAGAACGGTGTTTTGGTGTTTTTTGTCTTGTAAGTCGCAATGTTTTTGTACATATTCGTCTCGTCTACCTGTCTTTAAGTGCGCATACAGTCGTGAGTTTCTGCTCGATGTCGGCAGAACCACATTTTTAGAGTTAAACTCCACGCACGCCGAAGAGCTGCGGGACTTCGGTATGCTCCGGAGGCCTACACCATCACCGACCCCCACTACTGCATCTCGCCCACAGCGGAGGCGCTACAAGCGGCGTGAGAGGAAGCAGAAGAGGGGTAAGCGCGGAGGTATCCGAGCTAGGCTAGCGGCTAACCCACACAAGCCATCTATCCCCACCATCGTACTGGCGAACGTACGCTCTTTAGACCAGGGGTTTTCAACCTTTTAGGACATGCGCCCCCCCAAGTTTGTCTAATTTCACTCGCGCCCCCCCCCCCCCTTCTGCCCTTGTGAAAGGAGAAACAAAATATCAAAATATTTTTCTTTTGCTCTTTTTGATTAACATTATTTACACAAGAAATGCACGGATCCGTTATACTGATGTGCATTTGACATTTACTTTACTGTTTACGTTCACTTGAAACAACCGACTGTGCTTACGAGGATACTCCTCAGGACAGCCACTGGTATTCACCTGCTGTCTGGGGCTGTTCACATGTCGCGCCTAAAAACGCGTGGAAAACGCTAGACGCGTCGCTTTCTCCTTCTTTTCAAAGCGCTCTGTAGCTTGCGCTCCCCTGGCGTCTGCCATTGCTAAGCAACCATGAACTGCGCTCTCCTTGAAGACGTGGAAGTTTCAGCAAAGAATAAAATGGATTTCCAGCACTAAAAATCGATTGCAGTAGCTCTGCTACTATATATATTTAAAAATGACTATCCACGTACAGCTATGATCAGCTGTTCCTTCATCTTGGCTGAGCTTTCAATGTTGTTACGTGAAAGGATGAAGCTGATTGGTTGGTTCTTGTCACATGACCTGCTGTGCGCTTGCAGCATTCTGAAAAGTTGAGATGTTTTTATCTCGATGCGGCGCGGACGCGCCTGGAAAAAACGAGTGCGTCGCTTCCATTATGAGCGCGCATACCGCGCGTCTACATTTGAAATAACGAACTTGAGCGCGCAAAAGACGCGATATGTGAAGGCTATCTGTTTGTGCGTGCAGGCGCGCAGAAACGCTCTGTCACAGCACGTGAGTACGTTACCGCGTTGAGATGTCTTGGGCTTAAAATTACTTTGTTTAAATTGACGAGACTTAAAACACGTGAGAATTAAAAACTTTCTTGAGGAAGCAGCACTGGCCTGATCGTTAGGATAGTTTTGGGGGGCTGAAACCCACCTAAAAAGGGTTTAGAACCACCCCTGTCTGGTATAGCGTGCGTAATTATACTGAAACATAAATATATAACCAGTTTACCTGATTCAATGTGATGGCTGAGCCTGTTTCTGAGATAACAACATGCCAATCCGTGGTTGGATTTCCGACACGACTAACCGTAAATCATTTTACACCATTCTCACTGTCGCCTAACAGCGGGAGTCAGATTGCCCCCTAGCGGATGGCTTAAGATTAAAGCTCGTATTCATAAATCTTCAAGGCAATGTCTCTGAATTAATTGATGCTCGCGCCCCCCTTGACAGGTGCTGGCGCCCCCCCGGGGGGGCGCGCCCCACAGGTTGAAAACCCCTGCTTTAGACAATAAACTGGACTACATCCGACTACTTCGCTCTACTCAGAGGACTGTAAGAGACTGTTGTGTTTTTGTGTTTACGGAAACATGGCTTAACAACTCAGCGTTCCGGACTGCGCCATTCAGCTCGACCAGCTAACATGCTATCGAGCAGACAGAGCTCTCGTCGAGGGAGGTAAGAGACGCGGCGGCAGGCTTTGTATTTACATCAATGATGCATGGTGCTGCGACGCTGTTGTGGTCTGCAAACACTGCTCACCCCTGGTGGAGTTTATGATTATTAAGTGCCAGCCATTCTATCTACCGAGGGAATATACAGCCATTCTGCTCGTTGCTGTATACATCCCTCCCAGCTCCAACAACAACAACAGGAGTGAGGCACTAAATGATCTGTACCAGCACATCAGTGAGCAGCAGGCAGACCACCCAGATGCTTTTCTCATCTTGGCTGGGGATTTCAACCACGCAGACTTAAGGAGTGTGTTCCCAAAAATTCACCAACACATAGACTTTCCAACAAGGGGAAAAAATACCCTGGACTTTGTTTACACCACACAGAGAGGAGCTTACAAGGCCCTACCCCTCCCCCACCTTGGAGCCTCAGAACACATCACTGTCATGCTAATGCCTGCATACAGACCGCTCGTTAAAGTCATCAAACCAGTACACAAACAGATACAAGTGTGGCCGGAAGGGTCGTCAGAGGCACTTCAAGACTGTTTTGACACCACTGACTGGGATATGTTTAAGCAGGCTGCCACATACAACAATACTACAGACCTCCAAGAGTACTCAGAGACTGTCAATGCCTACATCACCAAGTGCATTGATGATGTAACAGTCACAAAGACTATCACTGTCCGGGCCAACCAGAAGCCGTGGCTGACAGGGGAGGTCTACAGACTTCTGAAGGCTCGGAATGCTGCCTTTAGAGCTGGAGATGAGGAGGGCCTGAAGACAGCTAGGGCCAACCTATCCCGCGGCATCAGAGAGGCCAAGAGACAGTACTCCAGGAGGATAGACCATCGTTTCAGTGACAGCAGAGACACTCGGAGCCTGTGGCAGGTAGGGGTGTAACGATACGCGTATCGTGTATCGAACGGTTCACGGGCAGTTCCAAATGGAAGTGATCATCCCTATCCCCTTGGAGTGGGGACTTTGGAGTGAACAGGGCACGTGCGTGTCGTTATTTAGTCGTTTGGAATGCACTTGGTGAAGGAAGCGATCTAATTTCCTCATTATCTTCAGCTGGGATGTTCCCATGACAACGCAGCATGGTGTCAGTCAGCAGATTTGCTGTTTAAATGTCAAATGTCTTTTTATTTTTGTTATCATAACTGTTGCAAATAAACATACATTTTATATTTTTAAAAGTTGTTAAAATATGCTATATAATATATAAAAAATAATATATATAAAACTTTTTAAAATGTATATACATGTATTTTTTTATGCTGGTGTCCGTCAGCGAATCTGAAGACTGACACCGTGCTGCGTTGTCACGGGAACATCCCAGCTGAAGATAATGAGGAAATTAGATCGCTCCCTTCACCAAGTGCATTCCAAACGACTAAATAGCGACACGCACATGCCCTGTTCACTCCAAAGTCCCCACTCCAAGGTGATAGGGATGATCACTTCCATTTGGAACTGCCCGTGAACCGTTCGATACAAGATACGCGTATCGTTACACCCCTAGTGGCAGGTGATTCAGACCATCACGGACTACAAGCCCCAACCACAGACATTGTGACAGCACCATCCCCCTGCTGAACAAGCTGAATGTCTTCTTTGCTCGCTTTGAGGCACAAAACAGCACCACTGCACAGAAGACTCCACCTCCTCCCGGTGAACAGGTGATGACGCTGTCCCCAGACAGCGTGAGGAGATCCCTCGGCAGGATCAATGCACGCAAAGCTCCGGGTCCTGACAACATTCCTGGGCGTGTACTGAGAGACTGTGCAGTGGAACTCACTGATGTCTTCACAGACATTTTCAACATCTCACTAAGCCAGGCTGTTGTCCCCACATGCTTCAAAGCTACCACCATCATTCCAGTCCCGAAGAAGTCATCTCCATCCTGCTTCAATGACTACCGTCCAGTAGCACTCACTCCTATTCTCATGAAGTGCTTTGAACGCCAAGTCATGCAACACATCAAATCTGTCCTCCCCCCCCCCCTCCCTGGCCCCCTTCCAGTTTGCATATAGGTCCAATCGCTCGACCGATGATGCCATCGCCACTGCCCTCCACCCAGCCCTCACACATCTGGACAAAACGGACACCTATGTCAGATTGCTGTTCATAGACTTCAGTTCAGCATTCAACACAATCATCCCTCAACAGCTCATTCATAAACTGGTCCAGCTGGGGCTCAATACGTCGCTGTGCAACTGGCTGTTGGACTTTCTGACCAGGAGACCTCAGGCAGTACGGGTCGGCAGTAACACATCCAGCACCATCACACTGAACACAGGGGCCCCCCAAGGATGTGTGCTGAGCCCCCGACACACAGCCTCTTCAGTCTGCTACCATCAGGGAGGAGACTGCGGAGTCTCCAGGCCAGGACCAACAGACTGAAGGACAGCTTCATCCATCAGGCTGTCAGGAAGCTGAACTCCCTCCTGTCCTTGCCATATTTGTCTATTCAAAGAAAACTAATGATTTTACAACAAAACATTCAATTCAAGCTTAATCAAAATAAAATGCTTTCACTAACTTAAATGTTTACTAGTTAGGTTGAATTAGCTTTAGTTTGTCAACAGGTTCCACACAAATTACTTCAGTAAACTCAACTCAACATTTGTTAGTTCCTTTATTCACTAACAGTTTATCAACAACACAACTGTTTATCAAACTCTGTTTTACAAAAGAGAAAAAAAAAAAACAGTTAAACATACCCATGAGTGGCAGCATTTAAATTTGGTTATCTTTACCTTAAAAAAATAAAAAACATTATTCCAACATCAACTGGAGTGGTGGTGGCATCACCTCCCTCTGCATTAATGCTGTAGATGTCAAAGACAACTTGTTCAAGGTCCCTCTGGGCAGCACTGCCATCTGAATCCTTTCCACACACAAAAAAGGACAACAATGAAATCACCAGCCAATTACATAATTCCAAAGAGCTCATTTGCATTGCAGTTTTCTCCGTAAATGTTTTAAAATAGTGCTTGATTACTAACTTTTGGTCCAAACTGATTCCTCACAATTTGTACACTTGCTGGCCACTTTATTAAGTACACCTGTATGATCTGATGCCATCTAATATAGCAGCTCTGCTATAAATTCTACTTTTATAAGATTATAATTTTAAATTTTTAAGATTAAATTATCAGAAACGTGATTTTGGTCTAGACCAAAATTGCCATTCCTACAAGCCATATCCCACAATGTTAAATGGATATTGTGATATTCTTAAAAGCCCTAAGAGCTGATAAAATGTAAAACTGTAACTTGAATGCAATGTAAGTCGCTTTGGATAAAAGCGTCTGCTAAATGCATAAATGTAAATGTAGGATACCGTTACTGCTGCAGTAATTGTTAGTATTACCTACCAGATACTCTTTGAAGTGACTGCTCGGATCTTCATTTAGATAGATACAAAGTGCCCTGAGGAGGCACTCCCTCTTCTTTTCAACAGTTTCATTCTAAATAGAAAAAAAGCAGCATCAACATACATACTACAAACCTATTACACTTCTATAATTATGTGAAATGGATGAAACTTTAACTATAAAAGTAGGCACCTGCACAATAACCATTTACTTATACAAACATTACCAATGATTATGCAATTAGTCAATTACAGAGTAGCCCCGTCCCCACCTCCGCCAGAGAGCAGAGGAGATGACAGAGGCAGCACAATGGCATTGATTATGTAAAAATTTTAATAATCTATTTATGATTATAGAAAATTATCAGTGGCAATATCGCAGCACCAAAAATTATCGCGCTCATTTACATATATCGTGCGATAAGTCGATATATTGACCATCACGACAGGCCTACTCTCAAGTAGAGAAAAAGAGTGAAAAGGGAAGTGTGATGGAGAGACTTTATTTGCCTTCCATCACCGCTTTACTGTGTTCGAGTTGGCTTTACTTGACTGTATTTCTGATCCAGCCGGCGTGGCAGTAAGTGTACTCTAGAGTGCTAATTTTAGCGTGTGTATTGCAAATGTTTGTGTAAATGTTTTGATTTACTAGTTTTTGATTTGCATTATTATTTGTATTTATTTATTTATTTATTTATTTATTTAGACTCTTGTTTCTAAATCTCATGTATAAATCATATAGTAAGTCAAGAGTTTATTTTATATTATAGAAATGGTATGTTCCAATTTGGGAGAGCGGGAAACTGTGTATTTAAGATGGCCGTCACTACTACTAGGGGGACGGATAAAGAGCTTGTGAATGAGATTGCGCTGTGAAGCATGTAAAACTCTAGCCTCAGTGAATTGGAGGGGAGTTAGTGCTGTTCTTAGTACTTAGTTTATACTGTTTTTATATCAATCTGTGTTTTAAGCTCTCAAACCTATTTATTTGCACGTTTTGCACATCTGCTCTAAATAATCATATTTTTGGACGCCAACTTTGCTCCAGTGTTTGTGCACCTCCTTGTGACTGCTCGGGTCATTATCACAGGAAGCTTTTTGGGAAACTGCAGAGTGAATGATCAGTGTGTTGGTGGTACAATGCAATAAGAGTAGTTCTGTTCTTTCTGTTGCTTGTAACTTTGATTGGTCCTTTTGAACATCAGTACATCAGTTTCCTCAAAATTCTGGTTATTTATCCATAGTGTGTAGTGTAAATATGAAATAGCAATTTGTTTAAAGGGAAAAAAATTGCTGTTAATCTCAGAAGCTTTGTGAAATACAATCAAATAAATGTTATATTCATATGGGGTGCATTTGCAGATATTATTGGTTTCTGACAAATGGCAAGCCAGACTAGACAAAATTTACTTATTCCTAAATGTGTTCTACAAAGTAGTAAACTATACCTGTGCAGTTGGGGCAAAGGTGAGGTTAATTTTCTTTCCTTAAGATCCACCTGTCTTCTTCAGCACTCTGATGAGCTGATCAGCGTGGTGGTCAAGTTGTGCAAAAAACGTTTGACGAGGGGAACAGTGGAAATCCTCAGAAATTCTGCTTCCACCTTTAAATAATGCCCACAAACAACCTGCTATTGGAGTATACTAAATTTTTTAGTAAAAAGACCATCTTACTGTATTCTATAATTCTTTCACACTGTCATTTGATGCATTATATAACATTGATTATGGATGTTTTAAGAAGCAGTTTATACCTCAGGCACAGTGAACAGTCCTGGCAATCATGGGTTTGTTTCTGACAGGATACTCAGGACTAACAAATGAAATGGTCATGCAAGAAACAGTATTTACATTAGTAGATGTTGCAGATCTTACCTATTGTGAGTAAAGCACCTTGGCAGGAACACAAAACACACCTTTCATTAAGGACCTGAAAAATAGCAAAGGATAAAAACATAAACAAAACAATTTGATAAAGATTTTGTGAAATTGAATTAATCTGAACTGAAAAACTACAAACCAATAAAATAATCACACTTTGTAATTTTTATTGAAAGTATCACAACAACAACAAAAAGTTTCAAACCAAGTATTGAAACGGTTAATTTTGACAGCAGATTTTAGTTTAGTTTTAGTCGAATGGACATGGACATCTAGTGGTTGAACTTAGTATTGCAGTTTAAACGGAGAATGACTGTAGCATTGTTTTTCAAATTAACAAGAATGTTAACTTAGAACGTTTCTTAAATATATCTGCAAGCATATTGTATTTTTATGCTTTAGTAGAGTCAAAAACCTACAACAACTTAAGCGCTACAGTCAGAAAAATAAAGGGGAAGTTACACATTTCAGGTATACGTTTAGACATTGTGTAATTCTATTTATTAAACGTGTAGAATAATTTCCAAGACATTACAAATATAGCATTATAAATGTTGCGTTCAGGATATAAAAAATAAACATACTAGTATAACTTTTAAAATGGAGTGAACACGGAGCAGTTTTTCCGTGAGCGGGAATGGAAAACCCGGAGTGGATCCGGAGCGGAGTGATTAACAGAACCCTTAGAGTAGAGAGAAGAACGTGCTTTCAATCCACTCCAGGCTTTGATCACATCCCCCTCAGCAGGCTGAATACACCTCGTCTTTTCAAATTACAATTAAGACATTTATTACACTATTTATATTATATTACCTTTCTTTTCGCCCAAATAATGGAAATAAGCAGCGGACCAACCTGCGCCACGTGGCTAAGCTAGCATGCTAACTTCAGCATGTCTAAAATACTAGAACTCTCTAAAACTAAAGCAGACCAAAAATAAAGAACATATCTCTTATTACAAATAAAAAAGATCGATACTGGTGGAAAAACAAATATCCTCCTACCTTTACCAGCCGTTGAAAAGATAAGACGTCCATCTGTCAAAACGAATCAAAAAAACTTTGCAGGTGTGCAGATTCAAATATCTTTGTGCATGTGTAGTCTGACGTGTCTTGCTCTTCTTCTTCTTCTTTGGGGTTTCATGGCAGTTGGCGTCGCACTATACTGCCACCCTCTGGATGTAAGAATTTTTTACTTAACATAAATGGTTTGTGTTGAGACTACATAAGGATTTTGTACAGTTAAAGGGATAGTTCACTTTGAAATTAAAATTTGGTATCTATCAGCTTACCCCAAGGGCATCCAAGATGTAGGTGTCTTTTTTTCTTCAGTAGATCCAATTTTGATGTTTTTAGGTCAAACCGTTCTAGTCTGTCAGTCATATAATGGCAGGTATAGGTTACTGCCTCTATAAGAGGGAAAAAGAACATGCACAGAGAAATCCAAATTAAACAATTCCCCATCGTAACTACACATTCTTCTTCTTCTTAGCGTTTGCATTGCGTGCCCAGCCACAGAACAGCATCTTGTTCAGCCAGATGAAGAGCCTTGAGTCCGCCGTTGAAATGAGTCAGCGGACACTCGTTGACAATGTGCTGCATGGTTTCTGGTTCCCCACAGCTACAGTTCGGATTGGTGGCTTGGCCCCACCGGACAAGGTTGACTGCACATCGACCTTGTCCCGTCCGGAATCGGTTCAGCATTGACCAGTGTCGTCGAGGAAGGTAAAGCCAGGAGGATAGACCGATGGCTCAGCTACGAGGGAGTGGTTCACAACATCAGTTGCTGCCCACTCATCCCTCCATGCCGAATTGGCTGTCATATCCTCTGGCGGCGAGTCCAGCCAGACAGGTTTTCTCGATGGCAGGCGGGCTGCTGGATGCAGTGTGATGTCCAAGTTGAGTGGCAACTTGTCATTCGCATAGACTTTAGTCAGCAGCTTGGCAGTGGCCTCCTGTCGTCGGAGATGTGGTGGTGGTATGTTACTGAGAACTGGCAGCCATGGTAGAGGAGTAGAACGTAGGGTTCCAGTGATTATGCGCATAGACGTATTTAACTGAACATCTACTAGCTTGGTGTGGGACGATCTAGACCAAACTGGTGCACAGTACTCTGCTGCTGAGTAACACAGCGCAAGTGCAGTGGTCTTGAGTGTCTGGGCCCTTGCACCCCAACTTGTGCCGGCCAGTTTACTGAGTAGATTATTTCGAGAGCTGACTTTGGCTGCTGTCTTCTTCAGATGATCATGATATGTTAATGATCGGTCCAGGGTAACACCGAGGTACGTTGGATTTGGGTCATGTTCAATCCGTTGGCCCTTGAGGAAGATATTGAGCTCCCGTTTGGCTTGTGCATTGTGGAGGTGGAAAATACTAGATACAGTCTTAGTTGCACTGGGTTGAAGTCGCCACCTACTGAGGAAGTCCACCATCAAATCCATGTCCATGTTCAGTACATTCTCGACCTCGTCAAATGTCCGATGTTGGGTCCCAATGCAGATGTCATCGGCGTAGATGAATTTGCGGGACTGTGTTGCTGGAAGATCATTAATATAGATGTTGAAGAGACTTGGAGACAGGACAGACCCCTGCGGGAGTCCGTTTGCTTGTTTTCTCCAAGAGCTGTTTTTGTCTGCCATGTGTACTCGAAAACGTCTGTCATGGAGGAAGAGTTGTATGGCCTCTACTCCCCAACGCGGTAAAACTTTAGATAGTTTCAACAGGAGACCAGCATGCCAGACTGTGTCATAAGCCGCAGTTAGGTCAAGGAAGACGGTCCCAGTTTTCTGATTTTGCTGGAATCCGTTTTCAATGTATGTTGTCAGGGCAAGAACTTGGTCACCAGTACTACGTCCTTGTCTGAACCCTGCCTGCTCATCTGTGATGGTTTTCTCCAAGACTGGGCTGATTCGGTAAAGGATCAAGCGTTCAAGTAGCTTGAAACACACGGATAGCAAAGATATTGGGCGGTAGCTGGCCGCAAGGTTTAAGTCCTTGCCAGGTTTCAGGATGGCGATGACTTTTGCCTGACGCCAGGCTCGTGGCATCTTTTTTTCTCGAGTTATCCGCGTGTAGAACGAAGCGAGCCATGCTTTAGCCTTGGGTCCAAGATGTTTAAGAAATTCTGGCAGGATGTTATCATATCCTGCGGCAGAGCCGTCCTTCACTGTACGGATCGCCGCATCCAGTTCTAACTCTGTGAATTCCTCGGGGCAGTCACCCTCCAGTCCAACTGTCTTTAAGCGACAATACTGCCGCCACTCGTTGCGCACTGTTTGTCGGTGCGGTTTCAACAGTGGAGCTTTTGCCACCTGGAGAAGGTGGCTGGCAATAGCGTTTGGACTGACAGCTGGTCTGGACTGTCCTGGTGGTCGTTGGGAGGCACCCAATCGACGAATCAGGCTCCAACTCTTCCGACTGGAGTGGGTGAAGTTGAGTTTTTCCACTGATTCTTCCCATCGGCTTCGTCTAGCAGCATCCAGGGATTCAATTAGGTGGTCAGCAATGTCGAGGTTTCCAGACCCTTCGTACTCCTCAAGGAGAGCTTGGCATTCGACATCCAAACACGGTGTGTAGACTGGCCTACAGCCACGGGGGATGGCAGTAGTAGCAGCACTGAAAATTGCTCCTTGGAAGCGTTGGTAAGCCTCCTCGATTGGGATGCAGCGAGAAGGAATGGTTACAACACTTCTCTCCAGCTTGCTACTGAACAAGTCCCAGTCGGCTTTACGGAAGTTCCAGCGCTTCTTGGATGAGCCGTAGATAATCGGCAGTTGGAGTCCTATGTGGATGAGCAATGGTCTGTGCTGACTATGAGGGAAGTCTCCCAACACCGTCTGGCTAGCTGGCTGGGGGTGGTCACCGATCGATGTTACCCAACACAAGTCCGGTGAGTAGTCCTTTTGCCATCTTGCCGAATAGAATGTACCACGTTGCTTGGCATCATGGGTCAGAGTGAGATCACTGTTGGATGCCCATTCCACCAAAGCCTCTCCATCCTCGTCAGGTTCTGAGTAGCCCCACTCAGGGTGATGGCTATTCAGGATGGCGATGACTTTTGCCTGACGCCAGGCTCGTGGCATCTTTTTTTCTCGAGTTATCCGCGTGTAGAACGAAGCGAGCCATGCTTTAGCCTTGGGTCCAAGATGTTTAAGAAATTCTGGCAGGATGTTATCATATCCTGCGGCAGAGCCGTCCTTCACATATCGCCCACATATGCTGCGGGATGCACAAGAGCTGGAAGCACACGTTGGTCCCAGTGCTGACTGGGAGATTTGTAAACATTGGCAACTCTGAATCCTCCAACCTGAATGATGTCACAGAAGTGTGATGAAGAGACTGGGGAGGCATCAGCGACATCACAGCGAACATATGTTGCACGGCCGAATCTGGCATCTGGTGTTGACGAGATAAGGTCAAATCCTCCAATGGTGTAGCGCCCCGCTGACTGGTCTGCTACATGTGTCTCCTGCAGACAGATGACATCAGCGCTATGACGGTGGGCTATGGTGCTGATTAGTGTTCGTTTGGCTGCAGACAGACCCTCAATGTTAAGTTGTAGAACTCTAAGTGCCGGTCCAATGGCTTGAAAGGGAACTGCTGATGGCTGTGGCACGTGACCGGGATTCAATGCTAGAATTCGGTCTGCTGGTTGGATCATTGCAACTTCGGATCCTGGCTAGAAACCAGGTCGGAGTTGACAGGGAGCGCGATGAGAACGCTGATCCAATGCTCCCCAACAATTCCCCATCGTAACTACACATTGATGGCCTAAGACACGAAATGAGCGGTTTGTGTGAGAAAACGAACAGTATTTATATTGTTTTTTACCTCTTGTACACAACCATGTCCAAGTGATCTGAGTGCACACACATCCGGTGTGTGAGCGCGCGTTCTGGCTTGTCGGCGTCAACGCTTGACGGAGGGCGTGTCTGGAGCGTGGTGCTGACACGCCGTCATAGTTACAACAACCAATCACATACTTCTCTGGTGTTGCATGAACGGGATTGGGTATTTGCATGAGGCGATCTGATTGGCTGATGCCTCCGTTGGCGCTTGAAAAGTTGCGTCAGCACCACGCTTCAGACACGCCCTCCGTCAAGCGTTGACGCCGACGAGCCAGAGCGCGCACGCACACACCGGATGTGTATGCACTCAGATCACTTGGACATGGTTGTGTACAAGAGGTAAAAAACTATATAAATACTGTTCGTTTTCTCACACAAACCGCTCATTTCGTGTCTTAGGCCATCAATGTGTAGTTACGATGGGGAATTGTTTAATTTTAATTTCTCTGTGCATGTTCTTTTTCCCTCTTATAGAGGCAGTAACCTATACCTGCCATTATATGACTGACAGACTAGAACGGTTTGACCTAAAAACATCAAAATTGGATCTACTGAAGAAAAAAGACACCTACATCTTGGATGCCCTTGGGGTAAGCTGATAGATACCAAATTTTAATTTCAAAGTGAACTATCCCTTTAAGTTGCGACAATTACGTGGACCTACATAGAAAAAAAACATTTCAAGTCAACAAAGACAATAATTATACGTAAACTGAATATAAATATATTATGTAAAGTGCACAACCTTCCTTGTTAATTTTTTTGAGTGTGTGTATATATACAGGTGCTGGTCATATAATTAGAATATCATCAAAAAGTTGATTTATTTCACTAATTCCATTCAAAAAGTGAAACTTGTATAATGTATACATTCATTCCACACAGACTGGTATATTTCAAGTGTTTATTTCTTTTAATTTTGATGATTATAACTGACAACTAATGAAAACCCCAAATTCAGTATCTCAGAAAATTAGAATATTACTTAAGACCAATACAAAGAAAGGATTTTTAGAAATCTTGGCCAACTGAAAAGTATGAACATGAAAAGTATGAGCATGTACAGCACTCAATACTTAGTTGGGGCTCCTTTTGCCTGAATTAATGCAGCAATGCGGCGTGGCATGGAGTCGATCAGTCTGTGGCACTGCTCAGGTGTTATGAGAGCCCAGGTTGCTCTGATAGTGGCCTTCAGCTCTTCTGCATTGTTGGGTCTGGCATATCACATCTTCCTCTTCACAATACCCCATAGATTTTCTATGGGTTAAGGTCAGGCGAGTTTACTGGCCAATTAAGAACAGGGATACCATAGTCCTTAAACCAGGTACTGGTAGCTTTGGCACTGTGTGCAGGTGCCAAGTCCTGTTGGAAAATGAAATCTGCATCTCCATAAAGTTGGTCAGCAGCAGGAAACATGAAGTGCTCTAAAACTTCCTGGTATACAGCTGTGTTGACCTTGGACCTCAGAAAACACAGTGGACCAACACCAGCAGATGACATGGCACCCCAAACCATCACTGACTGTGGAAACTTTACACTGGACCTCAAGCAACGTGGATTCTGTGCCTCTCCTCTCTTCCTCCAGACTCTGGGACCCTGATTTCAAAAGGAAATGCAAAATTTACTTTCATCAGAGAACATAACTTTGGACCACTCAGCAGCAGTCTAGTCGAGACGCTTCTGACGCTGTCTGTTGTTCAAGAGTGGCTTGACACAAGGAGTGCGACAGCTGAAACCCATGTCTTGCATACGTCTGTGCGTAGTGGTTCTTGAAGCACTGACTCCAGCTGCAGTCCACTCTTTGTGAATCTCCCCCACATTTTTGAATGGGTTTTGTTTCACAATCCTCTCCAGGGTGCGGTTATCCCTATTGCTAGTACACTTTTTTCTACCACATCTTTTCCTTCCCTTCGCCTCTCTATTAATGTGCTTGGACACAGAGCTCTGTGAACAGCCAGCCTCTTTTGCAATGACCTTTTGTGTCTTGCCCTCCTTGTGCAAGGTGTCAATGGTCGTCTTTTGGACAACTGTCAAGTCAGCAGTCTTCCCCATGATTGTGTAGCCTACAGAACTAAACTGAGAGACCATTTAAAGGCCTTTGCAGGTGTTTTGAGTTAATTAGCTGATTAGAGTGTGGCACCAGGTGTCTTCAATATTGAACCTTTTCACAATATTCTAATTTTCTGAGATACTGAATTTGGGGTTTTCATTAGTTGTCACTTATAATCATCAAAATTAAAAGAAATAAACACTTGAAATATATCAGTCTGTGTGGAATGAATGTATACATTATACAAGTTTCACTTTTTGAATGGAATTAGTGAAATAAATCAACTTTTTGATGATATTCTAATTATATGACCAGCACCTGTATATATATATATATTTGATTTGTACTTATCTGTATTTTTGCGTTCTACTGTTAGTGTTTAGTGTTATCTGTATGCACCAGGGAGTAAGAGAGTAACGCAATTTCAATTCTCTGTATGTATGTACGGTACATGTGGCAGAATTGACAATAAAGCAGACTTTGACTTTTGACTTTGAAAGAAGAGAAGTATCTTGTGTTTTGTGCTTACAAGTTAATGTCTTAAACTGCCGATCTTGTTACTGTGCTAATTAATAGTGTTTTCACTATATTTTGGATTTTAATATCCAGTGCAGAGTTGATGTTATACGACTCATTCATTGAATCGCTGGCCGACTCAGTGATTCTGTTCAAATTCCCTATAAAATCATAAATGATTCCCTTTTGACCTAATTTGCCACAATGTGTATGTGTAACAAGGGAGGCGACAACGGAGTTGGGGGATCCAAATGTAGGATTTATCATTAAGATCAAAACAGTCAAAACAGGCAGGGTCCAGAAACAGCTGTAGAACCTTGTCAAAACAAGAACACACACACACAACTATTAACAGGACAGCACATTCCTGAGGAACTCCCCCCTTTCATTATCTGTGGTCGTAAAATTAATAAATGACCAGCACCTCGCTCAATCGTCGGAACAGCATCCTGTTCTGCTCTGTCTAACGTCTCACGAGACCCTTAAAACAAGGATAGGTTTGTGGAGAAAATCTGAAATGTATTTAAAACAGGACTTCACGGTTGGTTCTTATCACTTATCACCATAATTCAACCGAAACAGGACAAAATAACTCCCTATCTGGACATGGTCTAGGATGACCGTTTAAAGCATAATTCAATAACGGGAGACCGTTTTACGAGAAGATATCCGAGTGTTGAAGCTCTGCAGATGCACAACCAAAGTGACTTCCTGACCCCAGACACCTCCCGTTTCTCTGATGCATTCCAAGGGAATGCACATTCTTTCTCTTCTTTAACAGAACAAAGACTCAAACTTCCATAAAGTATTTCAAAAGGACAATTAATAATCGCAGCTGCTATTAAAGCAATATACTCAGGAGACAAAATATATATTCAGGTTGTATTTTATGAAATGAAAGGAAGCTTGCTGTGTTATTGGAACTGATGGTCTTTTTGTAATCTTTGGAACTTATGATTTTCCCCTGTAAAGGAATCACTAGACTTTTAGTATCATATGCATGATGTGTTATTTCTAATCTTTAATTTGAACCCTTTTTGGTGTTTTAGCAGGAAAAGATATCAACGTGGGTGAAATATGTTGAGTTTGATTTTGGATGAATTGTCATGATAAATGCGATAATTTGGTGTGAATGAAAGTCGACTTTTCTCATCATAATGTATGATTGCAACACTTATAGGAATCGGCTAGGATATGTTCTTCATTTGATGAAATAACTCAGCAAAGGATTTACGCATGGAAAACTGAGCCGTGCGGGGCGGGGCTCCGCCCTACAGAAACACTTTGATTGGATCAAACAGCAAAAGGGGCGGACTGAAATCAGCCCGATAAAGATAGACACCCAGCTTTTGCTGCTGCTGCTTGCTTGTGCGCTGCTTGAAAACTTTGGCTTCGTCTCATTGAGTCGCTCCAAAGCGCTCCCAGCCGTTAACATCTGGCCGAGCATTGAACAACTACCAATACTTAGTCAAACTTCTGAAGAAACCCTTGAAAGTCTGAAGCTACGCGAAAGGAACTCAAGGAAGAACTTTGAGCGTCGTCACGTCACAAAGAAGCCAACCAACCACCGAAGGGCATTCCTTGAAACGCGTCAGACGACGACACATCAGCAGCCAATCAGCCGGAGGTTCCCTCCGACCATGCAGAGACCACGAGGGAAACACCAGATCAGCTGTCAAACTCAACTTAAAGCAAGTAAACAAACAATTCTCCATAATTCTGCTGGAAACTGGTTGAATTAATTTTAAGAGTAAAGATAAAGTTCTCTGTTCATGGCTTGCACCTAGCCCCATTTAAATAGCAAATAGTGCTATCCTTTAACTGTTTCAAATCGTGTTCCTATGTGTGTTTTGTGTAGTATGTTATCTTAGAGTAAAAAAATAAACTTTGATTCATTTATAAATATATCTTTTGTCTTGTGCTATGTGTTTTTCAAGTCTGAAACTATTTGCCAAAGATCACATTACCTTGTGCTCATAATTTTACCCAACCAATTCTGTATTATTATCGTGGCCACGGAATAAACAGAATTGCTAGGAGATACTGATTTTAACGAGTCACTGGACGATCGTTGATAAGGTATACATGAGACCTTTTGATTAATATCAATTAATCAGATTAACATCGAATCTATACGACTCGATTCCCTGAAAGCTAAAATTCGAATAAAAGATTAAATCAAGAGCTAAATCCTTTACACAGCAAACACACACAAAAAAAAGTTGTATCCAAGGCAAAGGCAAAAGAGTAATCCAACATGCAATGGTCAGGGCAAGCAGCAAACAATCAAAAACAGGGAAACAGTCTGGGTCAAAACACAGGCAGGGCAAAACTTGGAAACTTGGAACACAAGGAAACTAGGAAAACATACGAACATTAATCACCAGCGAAGTGGGAGTGTGTGTGTGCGCCACTCTTATAGTGTGAGACTGATAAGGTAATGAGAGACAGGTGATTGCAATTGATGAGTGCTGTTGAGTCCAGGCTAAGGATTGTGGGAAATTAAGTCTTTGATGGAGTGGTAGAAGTCTGGGATGGAGTCCCTTCTAGCGAAGCTCACGGGCACTACAGCTAGAGATCGTGACAGTCACTTGCTGTGTCACTTGCAAACGCTGAAATCAAGTTGCTTGATTGTGCTGAGACAGCAGTGCTAGGGAGCGTAGAGTCTGCGTGGCTGGTGAGTGCAGAGACCCTTGGAATGCCAGCAGCTCGCACTAACACCAACTGAGGGTTCTCCATGCTGGATGCCAGACTCGAAAGCATTGGGACTGACTTAGTGTCTTCAAATGCAACATTCACAATGCTCTGGAACACTGGAGTGGCATCTGTGTTGGCTGAAGACTGTGGCCTGACATCCCTAAAGGCCGGAGGTTCTGGTGTGGTGGCTGTGACGTGAACAGGCTCTGGCTGGGCAGACTTGATGTGAGCAGGCTCTGGCTTGGCAGACTTGACATGAACAGGCTCTGGCTTGGCAGACTTGACATGAGCAGGCTTTGACTTAGCAGACTTGACGTGAACAGGCTCTGGCTTGGCAGGCTTGATGTGACGAGGCTATGGGATATCTGCTGAGATGTGACAAGGCTCTGGAAAATCAGCTGAGACATGACGAGACTCTGGAATATCAGCTGAGACATGACGAGACTATGGAACGGCGCTCATTTTGTAGGTTGTCTCTTGGCTGACAGTCATCTTGTAATAAGTCTCTGGGATGGCAGCCATTTTGCTAAAGGTCTCTGGAATGGTAACCATTTTATGAACAGTCTCTGGGCTGGCGGCCATCTTAAGAAAAGGTTCTGATGCGGGATTTTAAAATCCTCTGCTTCTTCCACAGTGAATAAGGAACCAGTCAGCAAAAGTGCATAGTCCATAAAGTCTCTAAATGTACAATTGACTTTCCCTTCAGGTAACTTTGATTTCACTGACTCATTAAGTCCAAAATGAAAAATGTATTTTAAAGCAACATCGTCAAATGGCACTCTATAGGACAACTCACAGAACTGATGAACATACTCCTCAATTGAAGAGTATCCTTGCCTAAGTCTTAGTAGCTGGTCAACTGGGTCCATCATTGGCCTGGAACACTCAAAAAGCTGCTGGATCCAGTTATGGCTGTTGACTTTGTAACGATGGAGGAGTTGGGGATCCAAATGCAGGCTTTATTATTAAGAGCTTGGCCAAAATAGGCAATGGTCAGGGCATGTAGCAAACAATCAAAAACAAGGAAACAGTCCATGGTCAAAACACAGGCAGGGCAAAACTAGGAAGCTTGGAACACAAAGAAACTAAGAAAACATACAAACATTAATCACCAGCGAATTGTGAGTGAGTGAGAGTGTGAGTGTGAGAGTGTGAGTGTGTGTGTGTAATGATGGAGGAGTTGGGGATCCAAATGCAGGCTTTATTATTAAGAGCGTGGCCAAAACGGGCAGGGTACAGAAACAGCTAACAGTTGTATCCAAGGCAAAGGCAAAGGTAAAAGAGTAATCCAACAGGCAATGGTCAGGGCATGCAGCAAACAATCAAAAACAAGGAAACAGTCCATGGTCACAACACAGGCAGGGCAATACTAGGAAGCTTGGAACACAAGGAAACCAAGAAAACATATGAGCATTAATCACCAGCGGAGTGTGAGTGTGAGTGTGAGTGAGAGTGTGAGTGTGAGTGTGCGTGTGTGTGCGTGTGTGTGTGCGTGTTTTTGTGACAAATGAGGACATAAATTTGTATAATGACAGAGGTATGACATAGGTATTACAAGGTGAAGGTGACTTATGAGGACATTGCCCCATGTCCCCACTTTTCAAAACACTTATAAATCATACAGTGTGAGTCTCCTGTGAGGGCTAAGTTGAGGTGTAGGGTTGGTGTAGGGCAGGGATGGGCAACTTTGAGAGTGACGAAGGCCAGGATTTTTTCTCCTTTATACCAAGGGACCAGATTACTAATCCACGTCCACACACCTTTTACACCGTTTTACGCGGTTTCCTTTTTATTGAAAGAAATGAGAGTATAATTAATGTAATTTGCTTTTAAAGATTTCATTAACTATAAAACTTATGCAGTTATGCTAGTTCAGAAGGGAAACTTTGTTGTCAGTTGACAGAAATATTACCCAACAAGTCAATGTAAACATCTCAATTGCATCGTCTGTAAATTTGCAACAAACAAATATACAGAGGTCCTTTTTTTTATTAGTGGCCTACAGAACATTCTCAAAACAAACTAATTAGGACAGTTAAAAAGGGCTTATTCAAATAAAAAAAAAAAAAGTTATTCCAAGTGGTACCATAAAATAACTTGGTCTCTGCAGGATTTTCAAAATCAATTTTAAGACCTTTAAAGACCTTTTTAAGATCTGCACTTCATTTCAGCCTTTAAACAATTTTTAAGAAAAGGGATGAGTCAAAAATATCAATGAATTGTTATATTAAATAACATATAAATATATCTTAATTGTTTAGATTTTTATAATGCATTAGCTTTTTGCCGATCCACAGGTTCACATTTAAAAATATGTTGCAAAAATAGCAAACGAGCTTATTGAAAAAGCAAATTCGTTCTCTGGCAGCAGGTTTCACTTTCAGAGCGGCAGAATATACCGGTTTCCCCAGTAACTGCAGAACACAAAGAAGCAGCGCCTGACTTTGAAACGTGCAGCGCTCATATTTATTTTGAAATCATAGCCTTTTGAAGTATAATCGTCATATTAATCCATATAGCAATTCATGTCTTTCCGTCCCCAAATTTAAGACCTCTTATAATTTAGACTTTTTGTAACATTTAGGAGTTTTCATGGCCATAAATTTAAACAATTAAACTGAAGACATTTTAAGGACCCGAAGAAACCCTAAGAACATAGTTCAGTGCAAACATTTCTGTCATGCATTTGGCAAAAAGATTTTGTTGACTATGCATTATTTTACCTTTGAAATTTGAGGCAAGTGCAACTCTGGCATCCCGTTGTCTGTGAGCAGTGGTGTGATGGCGATTTAAATAAAAATACAGATTTCCAAACAATCCAAACATATCCCCTTGAACTTGTTAAAAAAGATAATCTGTTAAACATCTTGACTGGAAAATACTGTTTCCATGGTCTGTTTTTTAATTTATTATTTGCTAACGTTAATGTTTACACTGCGCTGAAACGGCCCGCGGGCCGCCATTTGCCCATCCCTGGTGTAGGGCAATAGCACATACAGTTTGTACAGTATAAAAACCATTACGCCTATGGGATGGCCCCACTTTTCACAAAAACAAACGTATGTACGTACGTACGTGCGTGTGCGTGTGCGTGTGTACGTACGTGATTTTTATAGTGTGAGACTGATAAGGTAATGAGAGACAGGTGATTGCAATTTATGAGTGCTGATGAGTCCAGGCAAAGGCTTATGGGAAATTAAGTCTTTGGGCACTCCAGGCAGAGATCGCGACAGTATGATTCCATATCACGCTCTTGTATCTTCTCTTGTAATATCATGATTTTTCCCTTTTGAAATAGTTCTACTTTATTCATGCAATAATATGCCTTTAATCTCCTAACTTTATTCTCATAACATTATGAATTTATTCATAAAAGATCATTTTTTATCATTTTTTTTATTGTAGCATACTAATTAAAAGTGATTTAAATTCATAATTAATTAAAACTTGGTTACAATTCAGTGCTTTGAGAAGTTAATTTCTGATCATCTAAATTGTTCACATAGCTCACTTTTGTTAACAGACTTAAGGACTACATAAACTTCATCTTTCACCGAAACAGCGATTGTCGTGTATTTGGTTGCTCCGTTGTTGTGGATCTCTAGAGTCCACAGTGAATGGTCCTGATGTCTGTGATGGTAAGATATCTATTCTCATTCAGCATCAGATTACTTATGAATCTCCCATCAACTCCTGCAATTTAACTGGAATGTTGTCCCTTTCATTGATTCTAGCAATGGGAGTGTCTGTCTCTTTATAATACCACTGTATCTCATCATTTGTTTGTAGTTCAGTAAGATAAGTGAGTAGAGTGATACAATCTCCCCCATTGCTAACATTTTTGTTTATTTAACTGTCATAGCAGCACAGAAACAGAGAAGAGAAATTGTTCTTTTTTTGGTTTGGAATGTTCACAGATAACAAGCTTGTGATATGATTGACCAAAACACATCTTAATACCAGGTGTCAACAGAGCATTAGAGAATCATTACTTATAAACTGAGTAGACATACTATAATAAGAGTTAGTGCATTAGGAAATGAATGAAGATGATGAAACATCTCTGCCATCTCAAATCATATTCTCCATTCTGCAAATACAATGTTGTGTGAAGGATGTCAAACCTGCTGCAGCACGTCAACACTTTTGCCACAACTTTTACAGAGTTTTGGTGAAGGGTTAGATTATTAGTGAATATCAATTTCAGTTATCATATGACTTCAGAAGACTTGAAATGTAGTGAATGAGTTGTTTATATATTATGGTTCATTATAAACACTTATCCTTTTTACAGCTTGACTGATTAGGAGCAGGATCAACATTTTGCCAAACATCTCCTATTGTGCTCCACAGAATTTTTATTTATTTATTCTTTGATTTTTAGATGAAATGAGCTTGCTTAAAATCAATCTGTTCATCATATAAAGCAATCAAGTTTCTTCAGAATATTTGGACTAAACCGCTCGATTTGTATGCATTAGTTTAACAATCTCCATTAACTTTTTAAAAGTGACAAAGAGGTAGTTGCATGGACTGTCGATGAAGGGACAGAAATCTTTCAGATTCTATAAAAATATCTTAATTTGTGTTTCAAAAAGATTAACAAAAAGTTTATATTATTTTCATTTTTGTGTTGGAAGTTGCTGTATCAGTAGAGTTTAATGTCTGAATGACAGACAAAAAAAAAGAAAGAAAATCAGCTATGGGAATAAAATATATTAATGCAAACCAGCAATATTTCTATCTGATACTTGCCAAGTACATGTACATTGAACTAAGCAATATGGTCCGTGTATGTTGCGTTCATTCGTTTTTTGATATAATATTGAAAACAGAAACGAGAAAAAGGCACCATTTTCATTTTTTCAAAACAACGAAAAAACAAGAAATCGCCTTGATTTTCCGTTTTTACATTCATGGGTAGAAAATGGATAAACAGCTTGAATGTTCGATTTCCACGTGTGGGGGGGGAATGAAACGCCCCTTTCCACTGATTGGTCAAGCAAGGATCAAATGGTGCCATCATCATGTCATCTTCAGTTTTGTGCAACATAATAAGAGTCCTCTGCCGTTAAAAGCGTTTATTGCAACTCCTGCATTCATCTCCCTCTCGTCAAACAACCAGACTAACAAATGGCTTGACACAAACCATACTGGAGCAGTGGCTAGACAGGGCTTACTTCTGTGTAGATTCTATAATGCAAATATTAGCTGCTTATTGCAGATGTAGCCTATGTATGTACCTCAGATCTGCAGCCAAATTACCCTTTTAGTCTATTTCTCACATTTTATTTAGCTGTCCAGTTATCAAAATATGTTTGACAAAGCTGCACTGGACAAAACGGGGCAAATGCATTTACATTATAGTGAAGCGCAGACCAGTATTGATTTTAGTGCGAATACGCAGCAGTCATAACTTTTATTTTAGACAGTACAGTTTCATTAATAATGAGTATAAATTGATTTCATTTTAGACACAAAACAGTGTGTTTTATTTGACTTAAAACACAGGTGTTTCATTCTTGAATGAATCCAAGTCTTTGAATGAATCGTTTGTGAGTGGTTCAATGACCCATTTGCTTTGCTCCTGAAAGCAGCATTTTGAATGAATCGGTTGAATTTATTAATTTTTATCCACCCTATCTGCCCTAAATAGTATTGAAAATTACTAATATCACAGAATTTAGGATGGATGGTATGCACATTGGGACGCAGGCCTTGACTCATTCATCAACACAATGACTCTGCCACCTACTGGCGATATAACCTTCGTAATTCAAGTATCCTATTGTTTCATTTTGTAACTCATTTCATATTTCTGTAGGCTATTCAAAATGTTTTTATTTAAAACATTAATCTCATTCCATAATGCAATTGCTGTGTTAATGCATATACTGCCGTCTGAGCAGCATTAATTGTGTAAATACATCTAAATTAAACTTAAGATGCAGCTTATGTGCCACAGTGCAAAGATGGCTTTGGTTGGCACTGATTTAATTGGTAACACCTATAATGTCATATTTTTCAAATATTGACTAAATTCAGGAATTTAATATTAAAGGTGACAGACATTTTATAAAGTTAGAAAAATGCCCTTTTCTATAAAAATAGCATGCATTTTATACGTGTAACATCAGATAATGACAGTATCATATATACTTTTCTATGAAAAAAAAACTACCTCGAAATCATAATCAAAATGGTAAGACAGCATTATATTCACACTAAAATCGATACTGGTCTGCGCTTCACTATAATGTAAATGTCACGCAGCTTTGCCACACAGATTTTGATAACTGGACAGCTAAATAAAATGTGAGAAATAGACTAAAAGGGTAATTTGGCTGCAGATCTGAGGTACATACACACTTCTGCAATAAGCAGCTAATATTTGCATTATAGAATCTACACAGAAGTAAGCCCTGTCTAGCCACTGCTCCAGTATGGTTTGAGTCAAGCCATTTGTTAGTCTGGTTGTTTGACGAGAGGGAGATGAATGCAGGAGTTGCAATAAACGCTTTTAACAGCAGAGGACTCTTATTATGTTGCACAAAACTGAAGATGACATGATGACGGCACCATTTGATCCTTGCTTGACCAATCAGTGGAAAGGGGCGTTTAATTCCCCCCCACACCTGGAAATCGAACATTCAAGCTGTTTATCCATTTTCTACCCATGAATGTAAAAACGGAAAATCAAGGCGATTTCTTGTTTTTTCGTTGTTTTGAAAAAAAATGAAAATGGTGCCTTTTTCTCGTTTCTATTTTCAATATTATATCAAAAAACGAATGAACGCAACGTACACGGACCCAATATGAATCGTTTTTTTTTTTTTTTTTTTCATCGTAATAGTGGACAATCAGACTTTGTTACTTATTGCAGGACAATGAAGCAGAAACCTTTAAATAACAATCTACTGTAGCATAATGAAGCTGCTGTGTCAGCTGTAATACTTGCCCTCTTTTTTTTTTAGTATAGAGATCTTGCGGCGATAGTAAATCACAACAGCAACCAGAAATGCAGCCACCAGCAAAATAGCAACAGCAATTCCTGCTATAAGACCTGGAGACAGCCCTGAACCTGGAACAGCTAAAGATGACAGTCAGTTAGTGAGTGAATGTGTTGTATTTTAATCTGATTCAATTATACAATATTATTATGAGAGAAGTGATTAGTCCAAGTGATATCATTATACTGTATGTCATCATTAGGCTACATTGATCTGTACAGACTCAGAATTACTCACCAGTGACAGAAAGAAGGAATCGCTGTGAGCTCTCGCGGCCTCTGATTTGTAGCTCATAAAATCCAGCATTTTCGGTTTTGGTCTTCTTGATGATCAGAGATCCATTCTGATTCAGCTGCAGTCTGTCTCTAAATCTCTCATCAGCATCATTTAATGAGATCTCTTTAGTTTCCACATCGATTTTAGCTAAGAGGATGCCTTTATCTCCAAACCTCCACACTATTAGATCATCTCTCTCCACTAAAACATTATTCTGTAGAGTGACAGACTCTCCCTCCATCACTGTTTCTGACTTCACTTCATCCGTCTCACCAACCACACCTGGAAAAAAGACGAAATGGTTCCTCAGAAAGAGATTAAATTTACTGTATAAATCATTTACTCTGAATGTATCTTCATGCTACCTGGGAAAGTGTACATTTAAATTAATTATAATTTAATACAGCCATCACTCGGATACTTACATTTTTTAATTATTGTAGAAAAACATTAATAATAAAGCTAATAAAAAGCAGGTTCTGTGCTATGTCTGGATATTTCAGCTCGTATTACATAAGATCATAAGCATTAACATGTTGACAGATAACAGGCTTCGTTGTCATAGAAGAAACATCCTATTACTGTCTCAGTTTGATTTAACTGATTCACATATAATCATAAATATAAACCTTATAAATTAAACCGTTCACCCAAAAGGCAATTTCTGTTATTATTTTCTCTCCCTCATGTCATTCCCAACCCGTAGATTTTCACTCATCTTTAAAACACAAACGAGTGACAGTTAAGTCTCTCAGATTTCATTAGAAATATCAGTTTATGTTCTGAAGGAAGGTGTCTTACAGGTTTGGAGCAACATCAGGGTGAGTACTGACATGATTATCTCTTTAAGTAATTTAATTATTGTAACACTAGGTCTTACAAATGTTAGGTAATAGACTACAAGTCACATTTTTCATATCTATTGCGGTGTCTGAGATGGTTTAGGCTAATACAAGTAAGCTATCTAATTATTAACAAAGTCGTATTAATGTAAACTCTCTGGGACATTGTTACAGTGAAAAACTTGAGGTACTCACCAAAGACAGTAACACTGAATATCTTTATTGTAGTCTTTTCTCTAGAGACGGATAGTTTATATTGTCCGGAGTGTCTGATTCTGGTGTATCTGATGGTGAGAGAGCCTGTCTTTTGGTCCACCTGCAATCTGCCTCTGAATCCCACATCATCGGTCACAAAAAATGAAGTCAAATCTGCCTTTCTCGTTATTTGAGATACGATAGAGTCTTTAGGTCCAAACATCCATAGTATCGTATCATCGTTTTGTATTTCAGTAAGATCAGTGTGTAGAGTGATGGAATCTCCCTCCATCACGGACTCTGTTTCATCCGCACCAGACACACCTAGAGCAAAAACGATTGTTTCTTTACAAAAACATATTAGACTCTACAACATGCCTTTTTCCTGATGTCAGGAATGGGAGTATAGTGAAATTGGTTAGAACCTGTAAATTAACAAATTCCAGAAACAGCCTACTATGAATTATTATATTTATTTATTTGTATGGATAAACTGTGTAGAGATCGTTTTGTATGAACGTTTTACGGCAACTGATTTAAATGGGAAAAGCCTATTTTAGACGTCTCTTCGTCGGCGTCGTTTCCCATGTATCTCAGAACTGCTAATCATACTGCGGTATCTAAAAATGAAACTGAAAGATAACCTACAGAAATCCCTTACTTACCGTCCATGAACAATAAGAATATAAATAACAATAACATGTTCTGCATGTTGTTGAAGACCTGTGTAGAATCTGAATTGATAACGATGGTCTATATGGAGATAATTTATGTTATTCGGTTCCGCAGATTCTTAGTTGTTTCTGAAGAAGAAAAAAAACTGAGAGATGTCAACGGAGAGAAGGCGACTCTTCTATATTTCTAATGACGCTTAAAGTGTCATGAAATCCCCCCTGTTTTAGCACTGGTCGTTCACACCTCATATTTGAAAAACAATGGTCGTGTAAAGCTGTGGGAGTGAAGAGGGTGGGATGAGGGGAGAAAACAACCAATAACAGACCTACAACACACTCATTATACAGATAAATTAATGTTCAAATATGAGCAGAGAAAGAAACAACAACGGAGATAGGGGCCACCTTGATATAGCTATTTATAATAATAATGATAATGAACTATTAAGATGTCATCATTAGAGACTACTAACAACTATCATAAACAAAACAAATG
Organism: Aspiorhynchus laticeps; assembly: GCA_023376895.1. NCBI lineage: Eukaryota > Metazoa > Chordata > Actinopteri > Cypriniformes > Cyprinidae > Aspiorhynchus > Aspiorhynchus laticeps. The sequence goes on along the minus strand of CM041793.1, from coordinate 83,257,587 downwards.
GTTTGATAAATTAGGCCATATTGTTTAAAATAAATAGAAATAAGACAAATTTGTCCTTGAGAGAAATTTAGAGACGAGCAAAACAGTTTCATGCCGCTAACTTCTTGAAGGAGTTTAGCCTACTGATTGAATTCCACAGAGGTGTGTCTGTACTAGGTAGGCACATAGCATGTGGCAAGCCGTTTTAGCATTTCGGTCGTGTGTCCACCAAAGCATTTTTAGCCAGCTGTGAGCTAGCTGTGAGCATTTGCTTGCAATATCTGCTCTAGTGTTGCTGATTTTTAGGGCTGCCCTCGACTAAGGATTTTTCTGGTCGACTAGTAGTCGTTCATTTTAAACATTAGTCGGCTAATCGCACGTTTATTAATAAACCATTTAAATCATTATAATGAGCCTTTAATCGCCTCAAGCACAAGCATAAAGCTTGCCACAAGCGCACCGCAGAAGTAATGATTATGAATGTGTTAGGAGAAAACAGTAAGGAGACTGCATTAACATTTTAATAATTCACTGATAAACAAGTGCTTTTTTTCAGTTTAAGAGATGAAGTGGGCATTTCGGATTACATAATCTGAGAATATTTGTTTTCCATTTGAATGGGTTAATTTGAGACTAGACAATTCACTCTCTATAAATATATTTTTAATGTCTGTAAGGCAAAGATAAAGACTACACAGAGTTTCACGCTCAAGTTCACAGATCAAGGCGGCAGAAAGCACATCCTGTTTGCTTTCATTATTTTACAAAAGCGCGTTTTGTTGTTATTGTGAGTTCACACAAATAAATTTAGAGTCTTTACTGATTTAAATTTAGTATTTTAGGAGTAAGTGAGAGCACCGGCGCCTCCATCTGTCCTGCAGTGAGCGCTACTGTTCAGCTTCCAAACTCCACACAGACACTTGAACAGCGCACATTTCTCTGGGTTAACATTAGACTGAGCGGCCATGTAAAGTTGCTAATACTTGCATATTTCAGCTGATAAGCCATATTTTTGGTGAATGAATAATAGGCGAGCGTCTGGATGTCCTGCCCGATGTACTGCATTAACATAGACCAGATTTTAACGATCTGGGTGACTTTGTCAATGTGGATTTTTTTTTTCCTGAGACTAAGTGACTAATAAAATTTTGGTCAACCAAGCCTCTTCTTGTCGACTAACGATTAGTCGACAATTAGAGGGCAGCCCTACTGATTTTACATATAGTTTGTTTCTGAAAATAAAAATTATGATAAAATGTAAAGCTGCTCTGGCTCTTGTTTTAAATGATTTTATTTATTTTTATTTATTTATTTTCTGGGAAAAATACCACAGCGTCCAACCACCACATTCTGCTTGTACAGTGGCAACAGATGACAGCATTGAACACTATGTAACAGTTTTTCAGCCTGAATCTCATATGAGAACCTGGAGATTTGGTTTGGTCCTCACACGGGCCACGGCATGTAATGTGACCCATAAAATATAACTATAAAAAAATTAATTAATAATAGCGATAATAATATTATTGCACTTTATTTAGGTTTTTTTAAAAATAAAATAATAAACTAAATAATCAAGTGTGATAATAGGCTACTATTTTATTTTTAAAATAAAAAGGGAGTATTACATACAAATACAATTATTTTATAGTAAACTTAAAAATAAAATGCTAATATTTTAGCATATATTATTATTATTTTAATTTTAATTTCCATCATGTTCAAACGTAAAATCAGCGAGCTTTTATTTTGGTGGGTTGCCGGTGTTGTGCCCATTTTCGACCCCCTGCCGAATTATTACCCGGGCCATTCCACCGAATGGGTGCCATTTCTGTCCCCAGGACATTATAGGTACAAACATGCATAAAAATTAACTATAAAATAAATTTTATTATTAAGCAAAGTGTCCCACACATTAATCTAACTGCAAATTTAAAATATATAATTTAAAAACTACCTGAAACACTGAAAATATAGCATTTGTACATGTCCCCAGTGTCTAACGCTACATTTGAACATTAAATATAATGTTTAAAATCCTTCAGAAATAATTTTTATTTTGCATTTTTGTTGTACCTCCATATCCCATCTGTGCTTTAAATACATTTATTTCAAAATAAATGTATAATATTTTGGATAAAATACACATTTTAGTCGTGTCCCTAGGTTTTCACTCAGTCCTGTTACCCTAACACGTTCCCCCCTATAAAAAACTGGGAAAATTCCAGAAGACACATTTTCAACATAATATTGCAACATCTGGATCTTCTGAAGGCTATGAAATGATCGAAAGCATGCAGTCTTATTTTATTTTCTGTATATCTCATGATATTGTAACGCTGGCTGGGAGCGTCATTATAAATATACTGTCCTGTTACCTAACTTATTTCTTAGATGCTACTTGTTTATTTTAAAAATACAAATCTGTGGTGAATCACTATAATTTGCTGAGTATTCTCATAATATTAGCATGTACTCCATGTGGCTAGATTATATGTATTTGCTGATTTTATCCTAAAATCTCAATCCTGTTACTTTCAGTCCTGTTATTCATATATCCTATACTTATATATAGTAACTGAGTAAAAGTAACAGGAGTGAGTAGTGTCATCAGATTTATTCATGTAAATGTTAGGCTACATCCATATTAATCTAGATAAATTTGAAAATGCATCTTTTTCTCAATGTTTTGGCCTTCTATCCACACTGAGACAATGCTTTTGCCCATGCATAGAAAGCCTATGGTTGTTCCTGCATTGTTGTTTTATATTACTTTCCTGCAAGTATGACAGAAAATGTACTTGAAATTTCTGTCCTGTGGCAATTATGTATCAGACTCATATATAGAATGGCGTTTGAGTGTGAGCTGCGCTATAAGAAAACAATATCCAAAGAAAAACTGAAATATTATTTAAGTTTGATATTTTTAATATCAATTACAATTTAATATTTGTTATTTATATCTTATCTTATAACCTGTCCTCGACCACTAATCATAACCCTAACAAAAACCTCTGCAGACCACTAGATGTAAATAGAAACATGATTTGGCCTTTTTTAGCAGTGAGGTCATCTCACTAGTCAATGTTCAACACTTTCACTGTATCAGTGCGGGCATTAATACCTCACATGTGTAGTCAAACCTGTATACTAATATAATGGATACTCCTTCCTGTTACCAGTTTCATTCCTGTTACTGAATAGTTTTTTCTTTAAAAAATAAAGTTAAACCACTATTTTTTAAATTAAGTTTGGTCTATAATTTATCCCATTGTTTAATAAATTGCATCATAGAAAATTGATAAGGTTTGAGGTTTGAGTCGCCTTTAAAATGAAAAAATGGGTTTGTGTACTTTAGAAAAATACACCTTGTGTAGATAAATAGTGATTTTTTTTATGATAAAAATAATATTTTTTGATCATGAAACCAACAATTTCTTCAAAATAAACACCTGCGTGAGGGGGAAATTAAGGAATTTGTTGACATAATTTTAAACATGCTTTTTAAAAGACATTAGAGTTTTGGTAACAGGACTGAGAAAAATGCATCCATCTTCCTCTTAAAAATTGTGTAAAAAATTAAAAAAGATAAACAAACATACTTCACTATATTACACTTAAATCCTAATGTAATCATGACATACTATATATCATTGGAAAGGTCTAAGTCTCCTAAATAGATATATTTGTTGTTACGAATTATATAGGAACAGTAATAGATTCATTTATGACAAGAGTGCACCAAGCGTCTATGATAAATCAACATCATAACAGGAGTTCTGACCTTTGTCACAAAAAGTCTTTATATCCTTGCCTTTTTCCCCCATCACATGTTTTAGCAATCATCATAAGTTATATACCATTTGAAAGCTTAAAATCTCAAAATTCATCCTGTGGAAACCATTTTGAAATCGAACATTGTTACCATAGAAATGGTACTTCAAAATGTTTTGGCGGTCTCCTCCCCCTTAGCAGCGGTGTCATATTACAAAATGTATTATGGTCTTTTAGAATCAAAACTTTTTATAATCTTGACAAAATACATATCCTTGGAAAGGTCTGAGTCTCAAGATTCCATATTTTGTTATAGATGTAATATTGAGAGAGAAACTCATAGATTTGTGACAGAAATGCATAAAAAAATAATTCAATGGAGTTTCAAATGCACCCGGTGGCTGTTTTTGGCATAAAGCCTAAACAAAATTGCATATGAACCTTAATTTTTTTTTTTATCAACTTCAAATTTGGAACACAACTTACATAGACATATGACTTTAATTTTATAGCAATTTTGGATTTTTAAATATTTTTTTAAATATTTATTTTATATAAAATACAATAAAAATTGTATAATACATTTTCTTTACAGTAAATTTAAACTTCTAGAACTTTTTAATACTTTAATTGTATTAAATGATTTTACTTCTGTAATAATCTGATAATTGTCTTCTATAAAAAGAGACCAACCTTAGGTCTGTATTCAAAAGCGTTCATGAATTATAATAATTTAAGTTTGGATACTGCACTTTCTCGTGAATTTTCAAAAATGGGGACGACAGTTAAGGGGTTAAGCTGGCCAAAACCTGGTCGGGAGCAGGTTTTCTTCGGCAAACCCAGAGTTTCTTTCCATCTCCTTCCCCTTTTTAAAGTGTAAGCGATGTTTTAATACCTCATTCATTCATTCACGCTGCAAAATTGCTTTTCTTACTGAGTATTTTTGTCTTATTTCAAGTACAAAGATTTAAAAATTCTTAAGTTAAGATGCATTTTCTATAGATAAAAAAATATCTAGATATTTAGTCTTGTTAAAATATAAAAGTGTTCTCCATAGGGTAAGAAAAATAATCTAAATGCAAACGGAAACAAGAATGGGCTATTTTTAATTTATTACCGCATTGCCAGGTAATTTGCTAAATAAAATAAAAAAAATCACTTGAATTCGGTTTTTTTTTTCCTTCATGGAAACAAGACTAAATACTGTATATTATTTATTTTATTATATATTTTTTTACACCGTATTCATGTGCATAATTATTTGAGCGGTCCCATTTTAAATGGTAGTTTTCTTTAAAACATCAGAGATGCAGAGCACATTATAAGTCCTGTATGCAGATTTTAAGGAAAGTGTGCATCGCTCTCGCGCTCTTTCTGAGATTGTTTTTCATGAGCACAAATCCGTCAAAGAGGAGTATCACAGGACTGTAGGTCAGTGGTGTAGAAATCGGTTTGAATGAGGCTAATCTGATAAATGACGTTCACTTGATAACATCTTTCTGTGACGTCTGGAAGTAACCCAATAATCAGAAATTCCTTCAGGATTTCCAGTGTTGTTGGATGCACTGATGACAAGCATATCTCCATCATCGCGCCTTCTGAAAATGAAACTGATTACTGTATGGAATGGAAGGATGCCAGATGGAGGGGCAGTGCGAGCTGTAACCACCACCACAACTGTTAAATAAACAAATTATTCAAAAATTTTTGGTCATCTTTATTTCCTAATACAAAAGCAAAAGTTATTCTTTTTACTTTTGGATTGTAGAAATCTTCCAATACTTGACCATCTCCTCTTCATCTGTCAGTGGTGCTGTGCAGGTTCTCCTTCTGCCTTCTTGCTGTCTACAAGTCAGTAGTTAATTTTATTACTCTAATTAAGAAATGTAACAGGTTGGATTAGAGAATATTTAATTATGTGAAAAGAGTGTTAGACTGTGTGGAAAAAGCTGCAGTGCGTTGAAATAGACATTGAATGATATTTAATGTCAAATGTTTGTAAAGTCATTTAGCCCACACCCATGAACCTTTCAGGTTTAAAGCTTTACCTTGATTGAATTGTGTTTGTATACTTCATTTTTAGCTGCTGTCACGTTCTTGTTTCTTCTTTCTGTCTTTTTCCTTTTTTTCGTTCTTTTTCTTTGTGGCCATGGGATACCATTAAAACGAATATTATTTCAATAATTTACAGTTTTCACCTCTGATATTATAACAGTTATTAAGTTATTGACAGTTATTAAAAATTAAAGTTATTGACGGAAGTATGCGCGCTGACGTCTTTTTGGCGGGAGCTGTTGCCATGGTGAATCTAATTTCGGAGCTCCACTGATTATGACTTTTCATAGTCATAACTTAGAGTTGAGTAAACTAACACCAGGGGCCATTCTAGGATTTTCATTTTAGGGGGGCTCAGCCCCCAATGAGGGTATAATAATAAAAAATAAATAAATATTTACAAAAAAATGGATTAATAGGGTAGGATGGTATATTAAACTTATTGCAGTATTCCACTGTATTGCATAGATGGGTATAACATCCGAATACTAAATAAGCCAAATACAAGTCTACCTGATCTCACACACACACACACACACACACACCTGTTTACTGTACAAACCAAAAATGTTACTGTTTGCATTACTAGTACAAATCTTTTTCTATTCTAAGTACAAACAGAAAAATGTAAACATGTAAAAAAAATAAAAATTTTACCAAACACATGACAAGCAAAGCAGTAGGCAGAATCTTTCTTCTCTGTGTACTCGAGCCAAGCAAAAGTCTGAAACCAGTTTGGCTGGAATGATCTTTTTTGCAAGCCAAAGTGCTCCTTGGGATAATGCTGTAATTTTGGCTGTTTTGGGTCTGTGTCCTTTTCACCTAAGTCAAACTGATCTAAAGCAGCTAAAGGTGCAGTTGCTATGTGTGCTTCATCTGGGTACATTTCTTTCTCTTCATATCTGTCCTTCTCTTTCTCCTGACACATGTATTCCTCTTCATCATGCTCTCTCTCTCCCTGTACTGTGACAATCGTGTAAAAATATGTATGGTAACTTTATTTGTTTTTTTTAACTAGACTAGACACTTTATCCAAATCAACTCTGTTCACTTTCTCACCTGGATCATGATCTTGCCCTTTCTCTACTGTGCCTTCTTCAATCTGCTCTGCCTCAACTTCACTCTCTTTTTGCACTGACTTTTCTGAGAAACCAAAAAATGAAATTTAGTTAACTTGACTGTGAAAGACAATTAATAATTTCTTGTTGAGTGTCAATAACGTCAGAACATTTATCTGTTTATCCTTTGACACTACTGCTGCTTTTTGGTGGAAATTGGCAGACAAAATCTACAATGAAATATTTTACCAGAATTTTGATCAAGTTATCTACAACCCCTACTGTTCCTTTTGTACTGTGCCAAAAGGAAGCCCTGTGTTAACAGTGTCCAGAAGCGCCGTCGACTTCTCTGGGCTCGGAGGCATCTGGGATGGACCATCACACAGTGGAAACGTGTACTGTGGTCAGATGAATCAGTATTTCAGGTATTTTTTGGGAGGAATGGACGCCGTGTGCTCCGGACCAAAGAAGAAAAGGATCATCCAGACTGTTACCAGCAACAAGTCCAAAAGCCAGGGTCTGTCATGGTATGGGGTTGTGTCAGTGCCCTTGGCAAAGGTAACTTGCACTTCTGTGATGGCACCATTAATGCTGAAAAGTACATAGAGATTTTGGAGCACAATATGCTGCCTTCAAGAAGACATCTTTTCCAGGGACGTCCATGCATATTTCAATAAGACAATGCAAAACCACATTCTGCACACATTACAAAGTCCTGGCTGCGGAGGAAGAGGGTACGGGTACTTGACTGGCCTGCCTGCAGTCCCGACCTGTCTCCAATAGAGAATGTGTGGCGCATTTTGAAGCGCAAAATGAGACAACGAAGACCCCGTACTGTTGCCCACCTTAAGACTTGTTTGCAGGAAGAATGGGACAAAATTACACCTGAAACACTTCATCACTTGGTGTCTTCATTCTCTAAACGTCTTTTAAGTGTTGTGAAAAGGAATGGCAACATTACAAAGTGGTAAATGCTTTACTGTCCCAACTTTTTTTGGAATGTGTTGCAGGTCTGAATGACAGGAAAGGATGTATATTTACAAATGACATGAAGTTGACCAGACAAAACATGAAATATTTTGTGTTCTTATTGTCTGCAATGAAATAAAAGTCAAAGTAAATTTAGAAATCACTACTTTCTTTTTTTATTTGCGTTTTCCATACTGTCCCAACTTTTTCTGATTTGGGGTTGTAGTTCATTTTAGCTTCATAAATAATATTAGGTTCTATATAAATTCAATTCAAACAATATATACTGTATATATATTTTTTAATTAATACAAAAGACACACACACGTTTCAATGTCTGTCAATCACTCTGATATGCAATTAAAATGAGTGCACTGACTGAGTGCTGTCTGTCACTGTCTTTAATCATTTCTATGCATAACTGTATGGTAGTTAATGCCACATGCACTGTAATATTATGTTCTATATTGAAAGCTAAATTTTCAAATGAAAATAGCAATAACGTGATCGTTTTATAAAGTATGCGTTCATATGTGTTAAGGGCTTTCGCTGAAGGAAACAGCTGTGGTGTGATGAGTGGTGAATGCAGCGAAAATTTTACAGTAGATTGGAAACCGATTGCTCTCCCATGACTTTTTGTAAACTGTATTTAAGACAAAGAACTGCATAGATGTAGATATTATAACAATCTATCGATAAACACACCTTGTCCTCTCCTCTGCGCCACCGCAGTCTGTGGATTGAAGAACGCGCAGAAAGATGGGGAGGAGCCGAAGTCTGCTGCCGTTTTCATTTGAAATTTAAAGGGGAAGAATCGCAAGATTTTTAGGGGGGCTAAAGCCCCCCTAAAAATGGCCTAGCGACGCCCATGACTAACACAATTCAGCCATTCTGAAACCGAAAACTCTGAGTTACCTATCTCAGAGTAAGTCAACTCTGAGTTCAAGTTTAAACTCAGAGTTGGTTGAACTTCCTTATTGAAACGGGCCCCAGGTCTTGCTCAAAGTCTCAGGTATAGACAAACACAATGTGCTTAAGTAAACAAACTATTTTAATCTTTCATGTCTTAATCACTGTGCTGCAAAAAAATGTAAACTTAGTGTTGCCATTACCTGGAAAACTTAATGTTTTGTTTCGTGTTGAGTTTCATGAGTCTGTTGTTTGTTCCTTCATATTCTGCGCATTTGAACACTTTACAACATCTTAAAAACATAGTCACTGCTTTAATGTGCTCAAATATGGAGGATTTTTCTGAAGAACAGTTAGCAGTTTAACTTTCCAGAACAAACACTCATGAAACTCATCACAAAACAGAGTAGTTGTGGGTTTTCCAGGTAACAGCAACAAGGTCACTTATTGAGTTAACATAAATTTTCAGCAGCACGGTGAATGTTTAAGACAAAGATTATAATTGTTTGTGTTTTATGCTTAAGCACATTGTGTCTGGCTATACCTGTGACTTTGAAGACAAGATTATGTTTTGTGAACAGTAAATGCAGAACACCAACCAAATTCCAAAGGGTTTACATTTTACTTTTATTTTTTTTGCAAACAACCTGAATCTTTACTTTTTTAAAACACAGCTCTGTTAAACAATTTGCTGCAAGATTTAAGTGTATTTCATGGCCAAAGAATAAATAAGTCTTAACACTTGTATGGGAACTAGGAGCTTTTTATTTTAACGTCAAAAGTTTACATTTGCAATGACACTCGTGAACAAATCAAAATGACAGTATCTTACAATATTTACATCATAATACAATGGCAATCAAAAGAGTTCAATAGTTATGTGACAAATTGAGGTCTGAACATATGGGGGTGGAAACATTTGACTAAAAGGTTTTGTGGGTGATTTGGACAGTTGTTTTGGTATCACAAACATGAAGGGGGAAAACACAAAAATAAAAAAAACAGCATGTGATTGTACAACGCTCTCTTCCACACTCAATAACCATGACTGAGGTGTCCTTGAGCAAGGTACCGGACCCCAACTGCTCCCCAGGTCCTGCAGCAAAAATGGCTGCCCACTGCTCCATGTGTGTGTTTTCACTACTGTGAGTGTACTTGGATGGGTTAAATGCAGAGCAAAAACTCAGAGTATGGGACTTCATACTTGGCCACACATCACTTCACTTTTTCATCTTCCGACATAGTTGTGTAAGAAATAAAAAGCTACATACTGCATCACTTATGCCTGGTTTCACAGACAGGGCTTAGACTAAGCCAGGGTTAGGCCATAGTTCAATTAGGACATTTATGTAGCTTTTATTAACATAACATAAAATAAAAATAAAAAACACTACTGGTGTGCATCTTGAGACAAAATGGCACTGACATAATTTAAGAACAGTCAGTGCAAGTTTCTTTCAGTTAAAACAGCTCAAACGTGCATTTTAGTCTGGGACTAAGCTGAAGCCTTGTCTGCGAAACCAGGGGTTAGTGTTAAAAGAACTGTTGCCAAATATATACCATACCAGTATTTACTTAAATCCAAACAGCAATTTTTTTATATAACGGAACAAATAAAGAGCCCAGAGGTGCATTTCATTGTCTACGTCCAATATACCGTCACTCTCCAGGAAATGGGAAGAGTTTGCAGTAAACATTAGTCAGTCCCTGCCACGTCACCCCAGAGCCTCTCAACTCTTTGGTTATGAGTGCTCCTGCCTCTGATGGCACTGCCTCTTCCAGATCCCCTGAAAATGTTCATAACACAGAAAGCATTGGTTTTCTCCTCCATGATCCATCCTAACCCTAGAAGGCACTCCACATCTGGCCACAGTATTTAAGAAGCAATGCATTACAATACTGCTGCTGTTGTTGAAGGCATGCTATTGATACCCTCGTGAATGACAATTCTCCATCTAAATCAAAACATAAACAAACAAGAGAAACATTAGACAAACAAAACAATTGTACAGTACTTGTTTTAATGTGTCATGCTTATATATAGCAAAATATATTAATATTGTAGAATTTCACAATTAAAAAAAAACTTTCTACTGTAATATTTTAAAGTGTTATTTATTGCTGTGATGCAAAGTTGAATTTTCAGCTTCATTACTACAGTCTTCAGTGTCACATGATCTGTCAGAAATAATTCTAATATGCTGCTCGGTTATTATTGGTATCAGCATACATATTAAGTAGCACAACTGTTTTCAACATGGATAAAAAAAAAAAAGTTTCTCGAGTACGCAAATCAGCATATTAGAATGATTTTTGATGGATCACGTGACACTAAAGACTGGAGTAATGAAGATGAAAATAACATTGTAATACTATTTCACAATATTAACGTTTTTACAGTATTTATCAAAAATGCAGGCTTGGAGGGCAGAGACATCATTAAAAACAATTAAAATTCGTATTGTTCTAAACATTTGTACTGTACATAAAAAAAACTAATAATTATAAGCTACATAATGTGCATTATATAAAAAAATATATATTAATAATTATAAATATATTGCTGCGTAACCTGTGTATATTTACCTCATCAATTTATGGTTGCCAATTTGCCATCAAGGTGCCGCAGGGTGTTCGGTCCAGTGACACTGTAGTCTTCTCTGTGGTCTTTGCGATATTGCAGCGCAGCTACCCTAATAAGTTCAATTCGAACTAAACTCCTCTGCACGGTTTCTCTGGACCCAAACACCATCTGCCAGTAACCGTGCCCTCACAGCCTCAGATCCAAGCTGGTCATTCCCCAGCCATGAAGTCAGCAACCATTTCATCGAGCGCAGCATCTCTTATGATGGAATATGACACGGAACCACTCAAATTGAACTCCCTGGAACAAACATAATGACTGTTAGTTTTTAATATATAATTCATATTAGTGCAGAAACAATACTACCACTCAAATGGATTAATGATGCTGAAAATTCAACTTTTTAATCACAGGAATAAATTCTATTTAATATATTCCAGGGATAGGCAACGTCGCTCCTGGAGTGCTGATGTCCAGCAAAATTCAGCTCCAACCTAATCAAACACACCTGAACAAGCTAATCAAGGTCTTCATGATCAGGCAGGTGAGGTTTTTTTTCAGGGTTGGAGCACCTCCAGGACGATATATTTAAATAGAAGTGTTATTTCAAGTTGTAATACTTCAGAATATTACTGGTTTTACAGCATTTTTACAGTATCAAATAGATGTAGCCTTGGTGAGAAGAAAAAGAAACAAATTAAAAATATTTTAATAAGTATAGTTCACCCAAAAATAAAAATTCCATCATATTTACTAACCCCCCAGGTCATCCATAATGTATAAAAGTGGTTCCCAACCACATTCACAGAGCCCACACCCTTTTCAGGTTTTGGAGTCGCTCAATGGGTTGAATCAGTTGTGTTTGATTAAAAGAGACATGCAAGATGTGCCATGTTGGTTTGGTGGGGTGGGATCCAGAAACGTGGTTCAGCGCCACTGATGTAGATGTCTGTTTTAGCGGAACAGAAAACATGATTTCAGAAGAAAACATTTTTCTCCATTTAATGCAAGTTAACAGGACTTAACCATTGTTGATGTTCCAAAAGTCCTTGTTTAGGTTATTAAGCATCTTCTCTAGCAAAATGAGCAGTTATTTTCAGGAAAAAAAAATTAAAAAAAAAAAAAATTATAATCTTGGAAATCTTGGCCAACTAAAGAGTATGAACATGAAAAGTATGAGCATGTACAGCACTCAATACTTAGTTGGGGCTCCTTTTGCCTGAATTACTGCAGCAATGCGGCGTGGCATGGAGTCGATCTGTCTGTGGTACTGCTCAGGTGTTATGAGAGCCCAGGTTGCTCTGATAGTGGCCTTCAGCTCTTCTGCATTGTTGGGTCTGGCATATCGCATCTTCCTCTTCACAATACCCCATAGATTTTCTATGGGGTTAAGGTCAGGCGAGTTTGCTGGCCAATTAAGAACAGGTATACCATGGTCCTTAAATCAGGTACTGGTAGCTTTGGCACTGTGTGCAGGTGCCAAGTCCTGTTGGAAAATGAAATCTGCATCTCCATAAAGTTGGTCAGCAGCAGGAAGCATGAAGTGCTCTAAAACTTCTTGGTATATGGCTGTGTTGACCTTGGACCTCAGAAAACACAGTGGACCAACACCAGCAGATGACATGGCACCCCAAACCATCACTGACTGTGGAAACTTTACACTGGACCTCAATCAACGTGGATTCTGTGCCTCTCCACTCTTCCTCCAGACTCTGGGACCCTGATTTCCAAAGGAAATGCAAAATTTACTTTCATCAGAGAACATAACTTTGGACCACTCAGCAGCAGTCCAGTCCTTTTTGTCTTTAGCCCAGGTGAGACGCTTCTGACGCTGTCAGTTGTTCAAGAGTAGCTTGACATGGACCCTGAAACCCATGTCTTGCATACGTCTGTGCGTAGTGGTTCTTGAAGCACTGACTCCAGCTGCAGTCCACTCTTTGTGAATCTCCCCCACATTTTTGAATGGGTTTTGTTTCACAATCCTCTCCAGGGTGCGGTTATCCCTATTGCTTGTACACTTTTTTCTACCACATCTTTTCCTTCCCTTCGCCTCTCTATTAATGTGCTTGGACACAGAGCTCTGTGAACAGCCAGCCTCTTTTGCAATGACCTTTTGTGTCTTGCCCTCCTTGTGCAAGGTGTCAATGGTCGTCTTTTGGACAACTGTCAAGTCAGCAGTCTTCCCCATGATTGTGTAGCCTACAGAACTAGACTGAGAGACCATTTAAAGGCCTTTGAAGTTGTTTTGAGTTATTTAGCTGATTAGAGTGTGGCACCAGGTGTCTTCAAAATTGAACCTTTTCACAATATTCTAATTTTCTGAGATACTGAATTTGGGGTTTTCATTAGTTGTCAGTTATAATCATCAAAATTAAAAGAAATAAACACTTGAAATATATCAGTCTGTGTGGAATGAATGTATACATTATACAAGTTTCACTTTTTGAATGGAATTAGTGAAATAAATCAACTTTTTGATGATATTCTAATTATATGACCAGCACCTGTATGTATATATATATATATATATATATATATATATATATATATATATATATATATATATATATATATATATATATATATATATATACATACATATATATATACACACACACACACTTTTTATATATAAATGCCACCACATCACGTGTGACCCTCTCAGCTTGCATACATCACAGTTGTGTATTGTGAAGTAAACCATCTTGTGAATGGACATCAGAGCTTTTGGTTTTTAAATAAAAATCTTACTTGTGCTTAAAACATGGATTTTGGACTGTCAAATGGTCTATATTGAGCCCTGTTCACTTGCATTAATAAAATCCTCAAAAACAGGGGTTCTCAACTCTGGCCCTTGAGTGCCACACATTTTTACCTCAAACCTTGATCAAACTCACCTGCTTGTAATTTTCTAGTGATCCTAAAGACATTGATTAGCTTGTTCAGGTGTGTTTGATTAGGATTTTTAATGTTTCACTCACCTTGCTGTCCATGCTCTGTCAGTGACTTCTGCTATATACTCCCATGTCACGGAGTAACTGATCAGCTGCTGGTACAGTAATCAGCCGCCCTCTTGCCCATTCAAGGCTTCTTTGCAATGTTTCCAATCTAAAACCAAAAGTAGACGTTACAAATAAGCTATGGAGGAGCCAAAATATTCATGCTATTTTATACTAGATCCTTTTAAAAACAAGACATAAATACACAGTTTTAAGATTCAAAATATGTTACTTGAAGTTACAAAACGCTTATCTAACACCCTTAATCAAACCGATCATATGGAGAATATTCGACTATTAAGAGAAGTTCATAAAACTTAAAACGATTCGTGGAGTAAAAACTATCCAAAATGTGTTAGACCATTAAAGCTAGCAGAAAGCCTGTATATTAGCTTTAATGTAACCATCGGTGGCCGCTCCTAAATGAGCTGACCAGCTGAATGAGCACCGACGTAATTAAGGAACAGATTGACAGGTAGCAATATTTTAACAAGTCTGAAGAAACCATCCTTACCTCAGTAAAGTTGATTGGAGCACATTGGGTTCAAAATCTCCTGTCAGGTGTCGAGTGCAGTCCTCCAATGTCCGCTTATTAAGCAAAATTAAGTTTTGTCTTGCCATGATCTTAATTTGATGTGAATTACTATTTAATCAATTGGTCTGGTCTGGTTCTGTTCATCATTGATTGGGTGAGAACAGTTCAATATTACTGGCTGTGGAAATCAGCGGGTGTGGCTCATTATACTATAAGGAAAACCCCGTAAATAACGCCCGCGCTTTTGTGGAATCAGAACAGCGTTTTTTACAGCGTCCTGTGACAAGCCAAACGGTGTTAAAAGCGGCGCTTTTTACAAACACTAAAACAGCGTTAAATACGGCGTTTTTTACGGTTTACGCGCGGTTTTTACGCCGTTTGCTATCAGGACGGCGTATTTGATGGCGCTAATACTGTTTTAAGCGTTTTGTATGTAAACGCGATGTATCTATAGCGTAAATCTGACCCTTTTGGCTTGCCATATAGCGGCGTTATGCAAACGGAGTTTTAATATTGATAGGCGGTGAAAACTACGCGAATTCTGAACCATTTGGTTTTCGATACGTCTGCCACATTACTGTTCGTCTGCCTGAACGTGACGTCTGCGTCTGCTGCAAGGGTTCCCAACACATTCCATACACTTATTCGTGCTTTATTCTACCTATTCATTCTCTATTATTGTTTTCTCTTATCCTCTATTTTTTAATTGGCAATTAAGTGCTTTTTACCTTTCTTATGTATAGATTTTTATTACAAATGGTAAATATTTATAGAAATGATATAAAAAAAATCTGTATGCCATTGTTTCTTGTCCACATATCCACAGATACCCACATGGAAAAATACTATAGTAATTTATAGTAAATACTATAGTGTTTTTGAACCATAATATAGTAAAGTGTAGCATACTGTAGTATTAACTATACTGAACTGATAAACTGTAATAAATACTGAAGTATACTTTAGTTTTTACTACAGTAAACTATAGTGTATTGTAGTATAATATAGTTGAAGTAAACTTAGTACAGTATTGGGTAAAGTAATTTGTTTATATTACTATAGTTGTTATATTACCACAGAAACTACAGAATTACCACAAATTAATTCAAGCACTTTACTATAGTATGGTTCAAATCAAGAACACTATAGTATTTACTATAAATTATTTTTTCTCATAAAAAAAGTTGTTCTAGCATGTATTCTCCACTAGGAGTCTCTATAACACAAAATAACACATTTTTAAACATTGCTATAAACATTTGGGCTAATTTAACTAACAAACAACATTTGTAATTTTAAATTTTAGAGTTGTAATATTTAGTTTTAGAGTTTCGCCAAAGTTTGATAGGCGATCTGACAGAATTATACTAATAAACAATTACACCTCAAAAGACAAAGGCGAGCACACTTAATTATTATTATTATTTTTTTTTTACTTATTTATTTAAAAAAAAAATTAGCCTAAATGTTTTAGCAGATGCATAAAAACATTTATTTGTATCAACAGGTGCAGAAAACTTGGAAGATAATTAACATTTTTGAGCCCGGGCTTCTCTTAAAATTCTCCCATGGTTTTTAACATCACACATAAACAAAATAACCTTTGATATTCATTCATGTGCTGTAACTAAAAGAGATGATTGATCAGTTCACGTGCTGCTTGAACTGTGGCTCTAGAGTCACCAAACTGTGGGTCTATTTATTGTTTGAACTTTTTGACAACATTTTTAAGCTGACACTTTGTTTTATACTATGCTTTGTTCCGCAATGTATTTTCACTGTAAGAACATGGCATGTGACTTGTTGGACATAGCAAAAGTAGGCTATCTTGTTTTTGCCAAAGGTCAGTTGTCATTTGTGGACAACTTATTTGCAGATGAGGACAAACCAAAGAGTGTTTAGCACCTGCAGGAAAAGCAGGGAATCATGTATAAACATTTGTTGAAATTGTTCTAAAAAATAAAGTTTTTATATTTCGTTTCGTTTCTTTATTAAGATAATTTAGAAACATGATTGGAACATTTTATGTTTGTTAAATTCAAATTGTATTTATTTTTTTAAATACCAAGCGGCCAGCGCCAGACAGTGAGTTAAGCATTTGATCAGTTTAGCCTTCTCAAATAAACACGATTTTAGACATAAAAACGTCATGCATTTCACAATATAGATTTAAAAATTTAAGATAAATGTGTGATAAATATAAAATCGTACTTGCATTTTTTTTCTTAATAAGAGTGAGAAATTAAAATACGGCATAATTTTTCGTCATAAAGGTAAGAGTATACATCATTTGAAGCTTCAAACAGTTTTATTTGTGTGCACTCATAATATCAACAAAATGTTTTGCATTTTAAAATAAAGAAAACAAACAGGGTCTTGATCTTGAGCAGGATCACTTCACAAAAACTGAACCGAAACTCAGCAAATACTTGCCTCACAGACATGATAAATATATTTATAGAATGCTATAAAATACTACTTTACAACGAAATAATTCAAATCAAAAATTAAAAACTCTTTCATTAGCCTATGTAATCCATAAAGATGCATTTATCTCTAAAGGCGCGTCCAATGAGGATATATATGGGGAGTCAGGATCGTCAAACTTAATACCAATTTTATTTAATATTTTCTGGGCAGCTGTGCCAAGATTGTGATTGCATGCAGTACAAATACCCTAAAGAGGCATTTCAGTGTCACACTGAAAAATAACTATATAAGATTAACGTCATACTAAATGAATAAAGTAAAAATTACGATAATAAAATCATATTATATTGCGTGAAATTAATGTAAAAATTACACTCCGCAACAACAACAACAAAAAAAAGTCTGTGGCATTGTTCTTAACACGAAAAACAGCAATAACACCTAGGCTTATAGATATTTTTGAAACTCTAATTGATCAATTTCGTGAGACATTCGTTTGTATAAGTTGTTCTTATTTTTTTTTTCAATATGATTCAAATATTTATTCATGTTTATTTCGTGATGCAAATATAAAAAAATATATCATTGATTCACATGCAGCTTGAACTGAGGCGAATGTAGTTGTAGTATTTGATCTTAAAATGTACAGAAAGATGAGACTGTGTTATAATAAAAAAAACACAAAGCTTATTGCGATTATTGGGTGGCTTGCGTGCAATGACTGGACTTAAAAACGTTAAATATTATTTCCAAGCATTTAATTAAAACAGCTTGTGAATAGTCACATAACCGTATTTACGTCAGAAAAATCAACAAGTTATGCGAGTTGGAGCCCATATCATTTAGGGGGGCCCGTACAATTTTTTTTGCATATGGGCCTGGGACTGACTCACTACGCCACTGCACACCCCTTTATATTTCATTCTTCTTTGCTTGTTTGGTACACATAATTCACTGATCATCGTAAAATAAGCTTTTATCTTATAAATGGGTTTTCAACAACGTGGACACGACAAAAAAAATAAGTGAATCATATTTATATAAGGTTTTATTTATTTATTTATTTATTCAAGGGGGCGGTCTTTAATATTGTGAATATTCAGCATCATTACTCCAGTCTTCTGTGTTTTAAAACAAATGAGTATGCGTACTCTGCAGAGGTCAGATATTAATGTTTGGGTGTCTGGATATCTCTCTAAATGCAAACAAAAGTGATGTAATTTAGTTAAAGATTTTACTCACAAATAAGCTTCTGCTTGATTCTTAAACGAATAAACGTGATCCTTCAATGTATTGTCAACTTCGGAAACAATTGTGCTGCTTAATATTTTTCTGTGATATTTTTACAGGATTGATTGATTGAATCCGGGCAGATTATTATTCAAAATATAGAAATCTTATCAATTTAACATTATTTCTGATGCTGAATAAAAATATTTATTTATAAAAAAAAATTCAAAAAAGAAAGGAAAAAATAAATGAATAATAAAATAAGTGCTGTTATTTTATTCTTCAAAAATCCTAATATTATGTTTTAAACATAAAATAAAGCAAAGAAGAGAGGGACTTGAAAAACTGAACATTAATCAGGCATAATGTATTTTTCTATTATTTTACAGCAAAAGTCTCAGATCTAACTGACGGTTGCGATCGACGGGTTGGCCATCACTGATGTGCTGTCAAAAAGGATTTCATAAAATTAAACGACATGAGTAGCCTATACTTATGCTGCGTTCCAGGCAGGTTTTTGAGCCCGTAAGTCACGACTTCAAACCACGACTCACGACTTTGTAGCGTTCCAGGCAAGTCACACCAAACTGCCTGAGCGCAAGGAATTGAGTGTGTATTATTTATTATTCTTATATTATTATTAATTTGATTGCAACGTTATAGTGTCCTAAAGTACGGTGGTCGAGAAGTGCAAAACAAATCACGATTCTGAAAACAAAATAAATTACAAACGCAAATGCAAATATAAAAAACAAAATAACAATTCAGAAAACACAACAACAATCCCGAAAACATTATAACAAGTCAGAAAACACAATGACAAATCCGAAAACAAAACAACAAGTCCGAAAACACAATGACAAATCAGACAAACCGGAAGAGGAAGATAATAGATATAGTTTGAGACAGCGCCATTGGTTTGGGAATAGATTACTCACCGCTGACGGGACGAGACATCTGTCAATCAAGATACAGGAAGAACCACAACAAGCACAGCGGAGTCTGTTGTATCATCAGCTTCAGTGGCACAGATGGTAAATCACGAGTCATGTGTTTTTGACACAATCGACCAGTGGTTCGATCCCGCCTTTGGCCAAACTTTTTTTTTTTCTCCCTCTTCAAATCTCAAATCGCATCGTAAAGGCATTTATTTTCAATAAAAATGAAGGAAATAATCAAAAAGTTGAAAATAAAGTATCGGGTAGGGTTAGGGTAGGTGCAGAGAGGGCTTTATATTGTACCAATAAGGCGGCATCCATTTAATAATTTGAATTAAAATTACAATTTACACTCAATACCTCATTATTGCATACTGTTTTATAATGTACTACAATACTGAAGTGCAGATAATTGCCACTATTTGCAACAAGTAACGTTAGTATACATACAGTGGCATGCGAAAGTTTGGGATCCCCTTGTAGAATCTGTGAAAATGTGAATAATTTTAACAAAATAAGAGCGATCATACAAAATGCATGTTATTTTTTATTTAGTACTGTCCTGAGTAAGATATTTTACATAAAATATGTTTACATATAGTCCACAAGACAAAAAAATAGCTGAAATTATTCAAATAACCCCCTGCAAAAGTTTGGGAACCCTTGGTTCTTAATACTGTGTGAGGTTACCTGGATGATCCACGACTGTTCTTTTGTTTTGTGTTGGTTGTTCATGAGTCCCTTGTTTGTTCTGAACAGTTGAACTGAGCACTGTTCTTCAGACAAATCCTCCACGTTCTGTAGATTCTGCAGTTTTCCAGCATTTTTGCATATTTGAACCCTTTGCAGCAGTGACTGTATGATTTTGAGATCCATCTTTTCACACTGAGGACAATTGATGGACTCAAACACAACTATTAAAAAAGGTTCAAACATTCACTGATGCTCCAGAAGAAAACACGATGCATTAAGAGCCGGGGGGTGAAAACTTTTTGAATTTGAAGATCAAGGTAAATTGTACTTAATTTGTCATCCGGGAAACATGCAAGTATCTTCTGTTGCTTCCGAAGGGCAGTAATAAATGGAAAAAATATATATATTTCAACAAAAGAAAAAAGTTGGAAATCTTCATCCTGTTCAAAAGTTTTCACCCCCCGGCTCTTAATGCATCCTGTTTCCTTCTGGAGCATCAGTGAATGTTTGAACCTTTTTTAATAGTTGTGTTTGAGTCCATCAATTGTCCTCAGTGTGAAAAGATGGATCTCAAAATCATACAGTCACTGCTGCAAAGGGTTCAAATATGCAAAAATGCTGGAAAACTGCAGAATCTACAGAACGTGGAGGATTTGTCTGAAGAACAGTGCTCAGTTCAACTGTTCAGAACAAACAAGGGACTCATGAACAACCAACACAAAACAAAAGAACAGTCGTGGATCATCCAGGTAACCTCACACAGTATTAAGAACCAAGGGTTCCCAAACTTTTGCAGGGGGTTATTTGAATAATTTCAGCTATTTTTTTGTCTTGTGGACTATATGTAAACATATTTTATGTAAAATATCTTACTCAGGACAGTACTAAATAAAAAATAACATGCATTTTGTATGATCGCTCTTATTTTGTTAAAATTATTCACATTTTCACAGATTCTACAAGGGGATCCCAAACTTTCGCATGCCACTGTAGCAGAACATCCTGCTATTTTAACAGTGTAAAACCCTACCCGATACTTTATTTTCAACTTTTTTATTATTTCTTTCATTTTTATTGAAAATAAATGCCTTTACGATGCGATATGAGATTTGAAAAGGGAGAGAAAAAAAAAAGTTCGGCCAAAGGTGGGATCGAACCGCTGGTCGATCGCGTCAAAAAGACATGTCTCCTGATTTACCATCTGCGTCACTGAAGCTGATAATATAATAGACTCTGCTGTGCTTCTTGTGGTTCTTCCTGTACCTTGATTGACAGATGTCTCGCCCAGTCAGCGGTGAGTAATCTATTCCCAAACCAATGGCGCTGTCTCAAACTATACCTACCTCTTCCGGTTTGTCTGATTTGTCGTTGTGTTTTCTGACTTGTTATAATGTTTTCGGAATTGTTGTTGTGTTTTCTGAATTGTTATTTTGTTTTTTATATTTGCATTTGCGTTTGTAATTTGTTATTTTGTTTTCTGAATCGTGATTTGTTTTGCACTTCTCGGCCACCTACTAAAGTCTATTTCTCACATGTACCACTTGCATTAAAAAAAACTCCACATCCGTAGGGGCTGCCATTGTTGTTTTGCGGGCTGTGTGACGTCAGAATTCGGAACTGGGAGTACATCGATCCAGTACGAGTTCACGAGTTGGAAGTCACAGGTTTGACTGCCGTTCCAGTGCACTTTCACGGGTAGAAGGTTGGAAAAACACGGGTTGCCTGGAACGCAGCATTATAAGCAACACAAACTTCACTAAAGGATTCCTTTCGGAGACATTTGTTATTTATTTTAGACTTTTTTATACTTTTTATGTTATCTTTATACTTTTACAAAGAGTGTAATGAATAAAAAGTATAAAAAATGTCTAAATTATTATATTTATATTTAATATGCACATAATGTATATTGTATAAGTTAGCCGGGAAAAAGACAGACCCACAAAAACTGAAAAAAAAAAAAAAAAAAAAGACAGAAGCAGACGTCACGTTATAAGTCAGACGCAGATGTCACGTCCATTGAGAGGAGTGAATGAAGAGCAAGTAAATTGTGCATTCGCTCGCTCACGCACTGCACTGAGCCGTGTGAGCAGCGTGTTATGGTACGTGTTAGCGAAAAAAATTAAAAATAACTTCACAGCCACACGTGAATCACGCGTGACGTCTGGCTCGATACTTCACTGCCACACGTGACTTACGTGACATCTACGTGACGTCTACGTGACGTCTACGCCTCGTCTGCATCTTAAATTCAATGGATTAAATAGCAAAAAAATAAAAATAAATCAAGACGTCAGTGAGACGTTCAGTGAGGTGAGCGCATGCAACAGCGTTATATTAATGAGCCCGGCGGGACGCTATACGCGTGTAGATTTGTCCCCTAGCGGAAGTGTTTTACCGCGCGCGACAGCATTAGTGGTGCGCTTGCTTATTAATTGCATTGATTTAACGTCATATAAACCTACCAATACTAGGGGGGTAATAATCTGGCAGGGGTCAGTATTGGGCACAACACCGGCAAGTAAGTATATGCACTTCTGGGTTTAGCGCCGCTGATTGAAGAGCATCAGTGAATGAAATGTAACAGTTTTGCTTTGAAAACAGCAGCGGCTAGCCTAGATTAGGCTAGATTTCAGTTTGAATAGAAATCATATACAGTACAGTTTGTCGATCTAAAATGGTAATTGTGCATTAACAGATGTCATCCATGTCGTTACGCAAATGCGCTGTTAGAACTTATTTATACAGGGATCACATGACCCCTCGGCGGTGATGCAGGCTTAGTTTTTCGCTCCGCTCACTTTGCAAAATATTTCACGATCCTGTCAGTGAAATTTGAACCACTCTGCATTAGACCCATCATGAGTGCTAAGGCAGACAAAGGAGATCGGAAAAGGGAGATTGAGCAATCGCCAATGAAGAAAAAATTCAGAGATTCAGCCATCTCCAGTGAAGACCTGGACAGTGTCTCATATTTTTTTGACCTGGTAAGGACTCTAGCCGCTGCATTTTGGACTACTTGTAGCTTGTTTATTGAAGATGCAGGACAACCACCTAGCAGTGCATTACAATAGTCCAGTCTAGAGGTCATGAATGCGTGAACTAGCTTTTCTGCATCAGAAACAGGTAACATGTTCCTTAGCTTGGCAATGTTTCTAAGATGGAAGAATGCTGTTTTTGTAACATTGGAAATATGTTTTTCAAAAGACAAGTTGATGTCTAATATAACACCCAGATTTTTGACTGTAGAGGAAGTAACAGGACATCCGTCTAGTTGCAAATTGTAATCCAAGAGATTCTGTGTACTGTTATTTGGTCCAATAAGTAATATCTCTGTCTTATCTGAATTTAATAGGAGAAAATTATTGGTCATCCAATCTTTTACATTTTTAACACACTCAGTTAACTTAGATAATTTAGAAGTTTCGTCTGGTCTTGTTGAGATATATAGTTGAGTATCATCAGCATAACAATGGAAACTAATCCTGCATTTTCTAATAATATTACCAAGGGGCAGCATGTATATTGAAAACAGCAGAGGACCTAGGACAGATCCTTGTGGTACTCCATACTTTACTGGTGATAATTGAGATGACTCCCCGTTTAAATAAACAAAGTGGTAGCGATCGGACAGGTAGGATCTAAACCATCTTAAAGCCTGCCCTTGAATACCTGTATAGTTTTGTAATCGATCTACGAGTATTTCATGATCTATAGTGTCGAACGCAGCACTAAGATCAAGTAAAACTAGCAATGAGATGCAGCCTTGGTCTGACGCAAGAAGCAAGTCATTTGTAATTTTAACAAGTGCAGTTTCTGTGCTATGGCGGGGCCTGAAACCTGACTGAAACTCTTCACAGAGATCATTTTTTTGCAAGAATGAGCACAATTGAGCAGACACAACTTTTTCTAAAATTTTAGACATAAACGGAAGATTTGAGATGGGTCTGTAATTTGCCAGATCACTAGGATCTAGTTGTGGCTTCTTAATAAGAGGCTTAATAACTGCCAGCTTGAATCGTTTAGGGACGTGACCTAAAGATAACGATGAGTTAATATTGAGAAGCGGTGCTTCTGCTACAGGTAACTCTTTCAGTAATTTAGTAGGTACAGGATCTAATAGACATGTTGTTGGTTTAGATGCGGTGATAAGTTTATTTAGCTCTTCCTGTCCTATAGTTGAAAAGCACTGCAGTTTTTCTTTGGGTGCGGTGAATGAGGCTGAAGTACTAGACGCCGCAGAATCTACATTAGTTATTGTATTTCTGATGTTATCTATTTTATCAGTGAAGAAATTCATAAAGTCATTACTATTAAACTGTGAGGGAATATTTAGATCGGGTGACGTCTGGTTATTTGTTAGTCTAGCCACTGTGCTAAATAAAAACCTTGGATTATTTTGGTTATTATCTATGAGTTTGCGGATATGCTCAGTCCTGGCAGCTTTTAGAGCATGTCTATAGCTGGACATACTGTTTTTCCACGCAATTCTAAAAACTTCCAAGTTAGTTTTTCTCCATTTGTGCTCAAGATTACGAGTTTCTTTCTTGAGAGAATGGGTATAACTGTTGTACCATGGCGCAGCACGTTTTCCTCTAACCTTTTTTTAATTTGATGGGAGCAACAGTTTCTAACGTATTAGAGAGGATAGTGCCCATGTTGCTAGTCATTTTGTCAAGTTCATTTGTATTTATGGGTACACAGAGCAGCTGAGATAAATCAGGCAGTTTATTTGTGAATCTGTCTTTAGTGGCTGGAACAATAGTTCTGCCCGGACGATAACGTGGGGCCCTACAGTTAATATCAGTTATAAGCAGCATGCACGATACAAGGAAATGGTCAGTAACATCATCACTTTGAGGTACGATATCTATATCAGTAAGATCAATTCCATGCGATATAATTAAATCTAGCGTGTCATTATAACGATGAGTGGGCCCGGTGACGTTTTGCTTGACTCCAAAAGAGTTTATTAGGTCGGTAAACGCAAGTCCTAATGCATCATTTGGATTATCAACATGAATGTTAAAATCTCTGACAATTAGCGCTTTATCAGCATTAACCAATAGGTCTGAGAGGAAATCTGCAAATTCTTTTAGGAAATCTGTATATGGCCCTGGCGGTCTATACACAGTAGCCAGAGCAAGAGATAAGACAGATTTATTTTGCATATCTGACAGTGTAACATTAAGCATAAGTATTTCGAATGAGTTAAACCTGTATCCTGTTTTCTGAGTAACATTGAGAATATCACTATATATTGTTGCGACACCGCCGCCACGACCAGTCTGACGGGGCTCATGTTTATAACAGTAGCTTGGTGGAGTAGACTCATTTAGACCAATATAATCATTTGGTTTAAGCCAGGTTTCAGTCAAACAGAGTACATCAAAACTATTATCTGTGATCATTTCATTTACAATTACTGCTTTAGGTGTGAGTGATCTAATGTTTAGGAGCCCAAGCTTTAAAAATAGTTTTTGTTCATTTATTTTGCATTTTTCTGGTTTAATCACGATCAGATTATTTCTAGATCCTGTGTTAAATTTATATTTTGACCTCACTATTTGGGGAACAGACACAGTATGTATAGATTGAACAACGCAATTACTTCTATCATTTAAGTGGGTAGAACAAAAGTCATCATAGCAGTTATTTGAGAATTGGCTTACTAGTCAGATGGAGCGTAGCGTCTTGGAGATGTTGTCCGACAGGAGTTCCGCTCCGACTCTGCTGGGGTGCAGGCCATCAGCACGGAAAAGCCTAGGACGCTCCCAGAAAAGATTCCAATTATTAACAAAGAGCAGTTTCTGTTCTTTACACCATGACAATAACCATTCGTTTAAAGCAAACAGTCTACTGAACCTTTCGTGTCCTCGTCGGTACGTGGGAAGCGGTCCTGACACGATGATCGTCGTCGCGGGCGATGTGCTGCGTACCATCTCGATCAGGCTCCTGAAGTCCCTCTTCAGTGTCTCCGTCTGCCGCAGCTTGGTGTCGTTCACGCCCGCGTGCAGCACGACCGCTCCGACGCTCTCCTCATCCTTCAGGATCGCGGGTATCTGCGCAGAAACATCGAGAACACGAGCACCAGGGAAACAGTGTGTGTGCACTTTACCTTCAGCTAACGTAGCACGGACGTGCCGGACGATGGAGTCTCGATCACAGCGTCACGTTCCGTCTCGTGGAGGGGGGCGAAGCGGTTTCGGGTGGAGATCTCGAAGACCGGAAGCGGCGGAGGGGGAGATGATGTAGCCCGATGCCTCGCTCGCGTCTTCCGCTGCTGCCGCACCCAGGGTCCGTGGTGTCCCGGCGCCGGAGTGAAGGACATCTGAGAAGATCGCGTCCTGGGTGCGCGGGGCCTGTGCAGAGAAACACACGGAGTAGAGGTGGTGGGAGTGTTAGCAGCGCATTGTATACTTACCCCGGACCTGTGAGCGTCAGCCCGGGATGTTTCCAGCGCAGTTTGCCGCTCTGTCAGCTGGGCCTGTCTCTCCAGCAGCTCGTTGATCTGCTTCTCCACGGCCTCCAGCTCCTGCTGCACCGAATGCAGCTTGAACGCGTCCTCACCTGCACTCAAAGATAGACACAAATCCGCCATTAAAGTAAGTAGCAGTGGAACAATGGTTATGTGTGTGAATAGAGTATTAGCAAGCGCGCCTAGCGGCCGCCGCGTTGGTAGTGCTAACGGGCTATAAGCTAATAGCGGACTCGGGAAATCAAAATAAAACTAGTGATAACAAGGCGCCCTGATTGTTTTTGTTGTAGAATGCGATAGGGGATATATTCACACGTTATAGAAACGAAAAATGATGGTGTATAAAATTGATTTTAAGAGATAAAATAGACGATAAAGAAATAACTTGACGGAGCTCAAACTCAAAACACGCGTCAGCAACAAACAGGGAGTGACGAGTTTATATCTATTGCATTTAATTATGGCAGCGGCTATTTGCACTAAGTGTAAATAGCATATTTTTTAGCGATAGATGCGATATTTACACTAAGTGCAAATAGCAATGGATTCTATTTACACCAAGTGAAAATAGCAGTATTTTTTAACGATATGCTATTTAAGTGCAAATAGCTATAGATTATATTTACACTGTTAAAATAGCAAGATTTTCTGCTATTTATACTACTTATTGCAAATAAATAGCAATTATCTCACCTCAGTATTTTAGTACATTATAAAACAGTATGCATTAATAATGTATTGAGTGTAAATTATAGTTTTAATTCAAATTATTAAATGGATGCCACCTTATTGGGACAATAAAGCCCTCCCTACACCTACCCAATAATTTATTTTCAACTTTTTGATTATTTCCTTCATTTTTATTGAAAATAAATGCCTTTCTGATGCGATATGAGATTTGAAAAGGGAGAAAAAAAGGTCGGCAAAAGGCGGCCACGAACTCGGGTCGACCGCGTCAAAATGTATTCGCCTTACCGAAGCTATATATAGATATACCACTCAAATTGATACTGAATAATTGTCTTTTCTTAGTGTTGACTAACTCAATGACACATTAGTGGGCGGAGTTAGTGTAAATAGCATTTGCCAACAAGATGGGCTATTTGCACTTAGTGTAAATAGACACTCCGTTTAATTATAGGGACTTCACTTTTCCCCCCTAAGATTTATATTTGAATGTTTCCAAAAAGTAGCTAAATTTGTCACATTCATTCATCTATAATCATTTAGTCGTTTTGGTGTATTACATATAACTTAGTATGTTCGTTTATATTATGTTTATTTACAGAAGTATTATGCCATCATACCTCAAACTCCTCTACACTGGGCGACTCATGTTTCGACTGTTTGAAGGGTGTTTCTAGTTCGTGTTTGATATTAAGCGTCTTATGGACTTATTTCATTTATATACGATGTTCCCCCTTAAAAATGTTCATTATTAGAGGTAAGAAATCGTGTTCAGTGTCAACAACATGGCATGACATCCACTTGTGTCACTCATAAACGTTACTAGGCAACCAGCAGCAGGAACGCCTACTAGCGACCAAACTCTCCAGGCACTGCCAACATGCAGCGACAAAACTCGGGACATCTTCAGATATTTACAGCGTTATCAGTGGTTGACAAACGGCCAGGGAATATGGTTAAGGCTTTTGTTTTGTTCTGTTTGTGCTCGTGTCGTACGATTGGTAAGTTATGAATGTGTTTTTGTGACTTAACTTCATATATTCTTGTAAGCACCTTGTCTTGGTTTTTTTTGGCGTATTGATTACTATTTGCATAAGCAAATAAATACCATAGTAAAACTGTTTTTTTGTTTGTTTGTTTGTTTTGTTTTGTTTTTTCGTGGTAAAACCATGGTTAATTTTCGTAAGGGAAGTTTCACAGGCATATCTTTACAAAAGTAGGCTATTTTTATTGATTAGTTTAAGTGTGGTGTGTAATTTTGCTGAAGGAATTCAACAAATATACCAAAACAAAGTTTATCTTGTTGTAAAACCCAATGCACAGCTTTTAAATAAATATCAATATTATGACTTTAACATGTCTTCAACAGGCATTTAGCTCATTTAAGGTGGTTCATGATCTATCAGTAACTGGTTAACTGAATAAGATCAAATCAGTTGATCCACAGAGTGAGTGCTATGTTTCACTTCTATTAGCACACAAAAACGAATGCTGAAGAAATGTCAGGTGACACTCAAAAAGAAGAATTGCATGTGTCCATTAATGAGGAACAAATCATTTCAGAACCACCCAAAATAGCTTGACTGTCGTGTATGAGTTCTGCAGTCTTGGAAATGCTCTTCGACAACACATACCTTATAAATGATATTTTATAGGGTTGTATTCTAGATTGGGGCCAAAGCCCAGGGGCCCTTCACTATGGGCTGTGTTGTCCAGGAATTGATTTAATAGGCTATGCCATGTTGAAAAAAAACAGCATAAGGACCAGCTTAAACCAGCATCCCAGCTTCAAAACATACCTAACCAGCATATGCTGTTTTTTTTACAACATGGTGTGTGCCTCAGAGCCTCAATGTGTGTCTATATTTTCTTAAAGATATTGATAAAAGTTTTGTTTCAATTATACTGAACATCCTTATTGTGTCATTTTATGTAGAAACATAGTTATCGTTATGGCTATATTTGTAGCTATCATTCTTGGTGTGAACAGGCCTTTATTCTGTGACAAAATATATTTCTGTTTGTTTTCTAGATGTGACCGATGCAGTGAAGAGAATATCAGTGATGGAGGGATATTCTGTCACTCTAAACACTGATGTTACTGAAGCACAGAAATATTTGTTAATACAGTGGATGTTTGGAAGAACAAGAATAGCTGAATTTAACAGACTCACGCAAACAATCTCAATCTATGATAATGCTGATGGGAGATTCAGAGACAGACTGAAGCTGGATCAAACCGGATCTCTGATCATCACAAACACCAGAACCACAGACTCTGGACTTTATCAACTCACAGTTATCGGCGAAGAGACAAAATACAAAAGTTTTAATGTTACAGTCTATCGTGAGTAGAACATTACGGCATAATTTGCACTAACCTTCATTTGAATTATATATTTGTCAATGTAAAATTTTTAAATGTTTTTTTACAACCACATTTTATGATATCGGCTGCTTTAATTAAAATTAAATACATTTCTGTAAATAAAGATAAAAAATCAAAAATGTGTGTGATGAGACTGACCTCACAGTATCATCTGTCATTACCAGAATATCCACGGAGTACTTCATCACCGGAAAGTTTGTCAAGCTCAAATTGTGTGACGTCCAGCTTTGTGGTGAACAATTCAACCGTCAATCAAACAGAGAATAACAACAATACTGAACGCCATCAGCCAAGTTCAGGTACATTACTGATGATATTAGCATTTATTTACAAAGCAGAACTCTGTTAGTTGTGTTCAGGTAAATCAAAACACAACACATATTCATTGCATTGGTGCAGTACATATTTTTTATAAAAGTGAATGTATAAACCACTTAAAACTTGCCTTTATGCATACGGCAGATGCTTTTATCCAAAGCAAGGTGTACATATGAACCACCCATGCATTCCCTGGGATTTATGGTTTATGGATATTGGGGGTAGAGCACATTTCCTTTTTTCCTGAGTTTACAAGAATGGAGAACAGACCGCAGACAAGCAACAGAGAAGTGAAGCGGATGTCTGAGAGCCATGGTGGGGGGTGGGGGTGGGGGTCACATAATCACACACATTTCTAGGAGTGAATAAAAAAGTTCATAATTCCCTATATTCTAAAGTCATAGTTAATGTCATTTGGCTAAACAATTAAAGTGTGCATATGACACAATCAAATTTGCAAACATTGCTTTCCCAGTATAATTGAACTCCTAATAATAACCCACAAAACTGGCACCTGTAAGTCTGTTTTAAATAAGACTTATATGCACAATTCTGATTCAGGATTTTTCTTTTTTCAGACAACATCCACTGTTGTGGTTTCAATGAAGCTGTGATCCGATTGGCTCTCTCTGCTCTTGTGGGCGTGGCTACAGTTGCTGTGCTGGTTTATGACATCAGATCCACAAGACATGAACTGATCAGAACAGAAGAGACATAAACATTACCACGAGACTCTCAGACCAACAGTATGAATTGAGCAGAAGGTTGAGTTCCAGATATAAAGCAAAACATCCATTGATGCTCTGCACCTTTTCTGTTCCTTGCACAGCTATTTATTAACAGATCATTTTTGCATTCATTGATTGATCTATTAAATGTTATTTTTGACTCTGAACATAATTGCTCTAAACAAAATAATAATTAGCAACAGAAATGATGGCATGGAATGATTTCATAAGCTCTCAGTTCTTTTGTATCCTTGAAATGAATCTCACAGGCAGTTTGTGCACATTTTTGGTGAATGTATTTAACCCATTTAAACCCACCGGCAATTATAGTTGCCACAGTTTATAGTTGTCATTTTCCTTTTGTAAGTATTTTTCTAGATGTTGTCCATGTTTTATTTCTAAATGATATGTAAGCAAACAACCAAATAAAGGATTTCAAGGGGGGGAGGTATTCACTTCCTTCCTGTCTCATGAGGCTGTCAACTTTCTACTTCCAGGAAACATGGAGAAGGGAAACCCTCCTAAAGAAACATAATTTTCATGTTACTAATAAGTATTTTTTGTTGACATATATATATACATATTATATTATATCTACATATTCATGAAGGTCTCTAGAATCATTCAAACAGAACAAATCTTACAAGAGATCTATAGTTTGTATAATTAGTTAAAAGTCCAAGCATCAACTAGAGTTTCCAGAGGGCAATTGACTTGTAAGTCAATAGGTTAAAAATAAAAGGTTATTGGTCTTGTTTAGTGCTTTTTGGGAGAAGAGAAATAGAAAAGTGGAGTGGGGAGGACACGTATGACAACTTCCCATTCCAAATGTATTTTGAAAGAAATTGTCTATGCACTGTTATAAAAATCTAAAATCTGGTGAAAATAAATGCAGAACGTGTTCACATAGGACACTATTAACACAACTATATGCATGAATCCGTTCAGAAAGATTTGGGCACAAATGGGTTAATAAAGATTTGGTTTTACAATACCATGGAGCTTGTTTTTGTTATATTTGTTCTGTAAGTTTATAACAAAAAATGATACAGTTCAAATAGAAGTTGCATGGGTATGTGATTGGCTGATTTCATGTGACACTTGCAAGTAAGTTTGGAAGTGAAACCTGCTGTGGTCCTGCTGCGCTTAAGAAACGTGTCTCTTCTGCGGCTCGGTACGCTTTCAACTCGTTTCTTTTGTCTCAAGCAAGAGACTGTATGACATTCACGTTACATGATTTGACAGATTTTTACGTAGAAAGGGCGACAGCGCACCACATTAAAAGAAATTAACATTCATGTTTTCATAACCGCTGGCCAAATTCAAAAACGAAACTAAGATGAAATCATCTTTGAGAGCAAGGGTTCCCCCTGGTGTTTCGGGGCCCTATGCAGCTTGCGTACTTTGCGTATAGGCAGGATCTCTGCTTATATTCTTCCACTGCTGTGCCATTTTGATCTGTTTACATCCCCATGTTATATGTGCATTGAAATCCTCATACCATATCACCATACCTTCTTCTTTTCTCTAAATTTTGTTTGACTGAAATGCTGCAGAAGGGAGTACACTTTAAAAATTGCTAAATATATTACTTAAAAAAATAAAAATAATTATGGGTTACAACAAATGGATCACATTTTTAATATAAAATGTAACAATAGAGAAACATAATTGCTATTTTTAAAATATTTAATTTATAGTAGCTTTTTTGGTGATCATCATCTACTACACATAGAAAGTTAATAACTGTGGGATATTAAATGTATTTCTATCAGGGTTTATACAAAAATACATACAATGAATAATTACTGCTTCACAATAAACATACACATTCTTTTACATTCTCCTATCTTGAAGTCAACACAGCACACTACAAAAGACATAAAACAGTAACAGTATGTGTATATACATATAATTTCCCACATATCATATGTGAAAAGATTTGAATAAATACATTGATTAAAAACAAGGCAAACATAAATAATGTTTTATTTGTTCTTTACTGTTATTTGTTGAAGAACATTTAATATCCATAGAACCTTTCCATTCCACAAAAGGTTCTTAATAGTGGAAGAAAATTATTTAGATTTTTTCTAAATGTTCTTTACACTAGAAAAAAAATAAAAAATGTAGCTTGTGAGATAAGTGTCTAGGAGTATCTCAGTTTAACATATTTTGTCCTCAGTGTTAAACTGCAGTATTATGTTAAGAAACTAAGTGGAATGTGTATCCAGTTGTTTAGTAAATTTTGAAAGAGTTCCATACACATTTCCCTGTTCATCTAAAAAAGTTTTACATGTTGCTGAGTTTAATGGCTCAACAACACACTGGTTCATTTTTCCCTTTCGTAAAATCAGAAATGTGTTGTTGAGCTCAAATGCTGTCACAGTGATTGACATTGGTGGGCATGACTGATCACTCATTCACTCCATCCACATCCTCTTCGTTCAACAGCGGCATCTCTACAGTCACTGATTCATTCAATGAATGAAAATACAGAGACAGTCACAGAAACTGAAAACAGAGAAAGAAGCAATGTTGCATGTACAACCCCAAATCAGAAAAAGTTGGGACAGTATGGAAAATGCAAATAAAAAAGAAAGTAGTGATTTCTAAATTTACTTTGACTTGTATTTCATTGCAGACAATATGAACACAAAATATTTCATGTTTTGTCTGGTCAACTTCATGTCATTTGTAAATATACATCCTTTCCTGTCATTCAGACCTGCAACACATTCCAAAAAAAGTTGGGACAGTAAAGCATTTACCACTTTGTAATGTTGCCATTCCTTTTCACAACACTTAAAAGACGTTTAGGGACTGAAGACACCAAGTGATGAAGTGTTTCAGGTGTAATTTTGTCCCATTCTTCCTGCAAACAAGTCTTAAGGTGGGCAACAGTACAGGGTCTTCGTTGTCGCATTTTGTGCTTCAAAATGCGCCACACATTCTCTATTGGAGACAGGTCGGGACTGCAGGCAGGCCAGTCAAGTACCCGTACCCTCTTCCTCCGCAGCCAGGACTTTGTAATGTGTGCAGAATGTGGTTTTGCATTGTCTTGTTGAAATATGCATGGACATCCCTGGAAAAGATGTCTTCTTGAAGGCAGCATATTGTGCTCCAAAATCTCTATGTACTTTTCAGCATTAATGGTGCCATCACAGAAGTGCAAGTTACCTTTGCCAAGGGCACTGACACAACCCCATACCATGACAGACCCTGGCTTTTGGACTTGTTGCTGGTAACAGTCTGGATGATCCTTTTCTTCTTTGGTCCGGAGCACACGGCGTCCATTCCTCCCAAAAAGTACCTGAAATACTGATTCATCTGACCACAGTACACGTTTCCACTGTGTGATGGTCCATCCCAGATGCCTCCGAGCCCAGAGAAGTCGACGGCGCTTCTGGACACTGTTAACACAGGGCTTCCTTTTGGCACAGTACAGTTTTAACTGGCATTTGTGGATGTAACTACATATTGTGGTACTTGACAAAGGTTTGCCAAAGTAGTCCTGAGCCCATGTGGTGATATCGCTTATAGATGAATGACGATTCTTTATGCAGTGCCGCCTGAGGGATCGGAGATCACGGTTGTTCAGCTTAGGCTTGCGCCCTTGTACTTTACGCACTGAAATTCCTCCAGATTCCTTGAATCTTTTAATTATGTTATGCACTGTTGAAGGTGAAATATCCAAATCTCTTCCTATCTTTCTTTGAGGAACATTGTTTTTAAACATTTCAATAATTTTCTCACGTATTTGTTGGCAAACTGGTGATCCTCGGCCCATCTTTGCTCCTAAAGGATTAGACCTTTTTTGGATGCTGCTTTTGTACCAAATCATAATTACAATCATCTGTTGACATCAACTGTTTCAAATCACATCATTATTTAACCAATTTACCTCATTACTAGCCCTAAATTGCTCCTGTCCCAACTTTTTTTGGAATGTGTTGCAGGTCTGAATGACAGGAAAGGATGTATATTTACAAATGACATGAAGTTGACCAGACAAAACATGAAATATTTTGTGTTCATATTGTCTGCAATGAAATACAAGTCAAAGTACATTTAGAAATCACTACTTTCTTTTTTTATTTGCGTTTTCCATACTGTCCCAACTTTTTCTGATTTGGGGTTGTACATCATGGAGGATGTTAATCTCAAATAAGATGAAAGCTCCTAATTATACAGAAAGCCAAAGACAAAAAAAATCAAGTCTGCAGTGAGCACCAGAAAATACTTTTACAATATATCTTTATCTATTATTTACAAAAAAATATAATTTCCCTGTTGGCTTGAGAATATATGGTAGATGGAGTGGAATATTTAGAAGGGAAGATTTTAGTCTGTTCCTTGCGAAAAGCATTTTGAGACTTAAGGACTATTTTGATAATACTTCTTTGGTGTTTTGATTGACAAACTGAACACGAACTGTTTCTGTTGGGATTAATTTTGTTATAATGCTAGTGTGACATTTCATGGAACCTTTTTACCATTTTATCCAATGGAAAGGTTCCATGGATGTTAACTGTTCTTCAGGGAACCATCAATGCCCATAAAGAACCTTTATTTTTAAGAGTGTATTGTGTAAATAAATATATAGCTGTTAAAATAAATGTTGTTCTACTCACCAGTGACAGTCACATTGAATCTCCTGAATGTGGTCTGTTCTCTGTTGATGATCTGTAGTTTAAAATGTCCAGAGTCTGTGGTTCTAATGTTCCTGATGGTCAGAGATCCAGTCTTATCCAGCTGCATTCTGTCACTCAAACTCTCATCAGTATCAGTTGTTCTTGAAACCTTTTTAGCAACGAGACTGTTTTCAGCTCCAAATGTCCACAGTATTAAATCATCGGTCTGTATTTCAGCATCATTGTGTAGAGTGACAGGATCTCCATCCGTTACTGATACTGTCTTCACTTCATGTCACAACAGAAAACAGAAGCAGAGAAATACAGAAGAAAATAAAGTATTTGAAATTAGTTTGCAGTTTTAACATTACATATGTTTAGATGCCATTTCTAACCTACTTTGGCAAGTTCAAAGACTAGGAGCTTCTTTTCCATTTGGTTAGTTTACTGACAGCTAACATAATGAGACCCAAAGGCACTTAATTAGCCATGAACTAATCTTATCTCTGGATGCTATTATCTAAATTCACAAATCATAAATTAAAATTATTAATGATTCATGTTCAAGAATATTACTAATATAACACCTTTAATCTCTTAAATTACTGACTTTTTTCCTCAGAACCTTTTTTTTGTTATAAGGTAAAAACATTATTTTTGAAAAATTTCTTTTTTGTTTAACATGGCAGTAATTAAAATTAAAAGTAAATAAAATTGGTTTTAATTTTAGGCCACATTTACA
This sequence comes from Aspiorhynchus laticeps, assembly GCA_023376895.1. Classification (NCBI taxonomy): domain Eukaryota; kingdom Metazoa; phylum Chordata; class Actinopteri; order Cypriniformes; family Cyprinidae; genus Aspiorhynchus; species Aspiorhynchus laticeps. The sequence goes on along the minus strand of CM041793.1, from coordinate 83,221,458 downwards.
CTGCATGCTTCAAGTGATCTAATTCCTTTTTTTCGTCCCATGTGGCACAGATCAGATATGGCCCACGACCGTGTAAACAGGAAAAATATTGATATTCTCCGATCGGTTTCAGGCCTCATTCATATGTGGAAATAAATCAGATATGAATCGGATGCGTAGCCTACATAATCACTGTCCTGAAGAATTTGTACTATTTTGATGTATAGATGTAACTATTCCAATAAAAATCTTTCTATATGAATTCCATGTCAATAAATTAAACTCAATGCACTATTGAAATTGATTTGTAATGTCATATATGCTATTTTTGGTTTGTTTCACCAAGTGCAGTGTAAAATGCACACATCGAATACGGGTCACTTTTAAAAGAAATGCAAGCAAGCATGTCGTCCAAAAATTTGGATATAGTCACAAAATCGGAATTGGTCATCAAGACCTGCAGTGTAAATGCGGCCTTAGAGGCCTACTTCCTCCAGAGTTTAGCTCCAACCTGCTGCAACCATCTTGCCTGGAAGTTTGTAGTAATCCTGAATACCTTGATTGGCTGATTCAGGTGTGTTTAAATAAGGTTGTAGTAGCTAAACTCTGCAGGACATTGGCCCACCAGGAACAGGTTTGGACACCCCTGATCTAAACCATGATCATTAACTCATCGAAAGACTTGAGTTACTCACCACCAACGGTCAGAATGAATCTCTTGTAATTTGTTGTTGTTCTTCTTCTGCCACTGATCTTGAGTTTATAGAGTCCAGTGTGAATGGTTCTGATGTTATTGATGGTGAGATTTCCATAATCATCCAGGCTCAGTTTGCTCCTGAATCTCCCATCAGCACCAGGATATGTTCTCTTATTGGTCACTCCATGGATTTCAGCGATGAGATTGTTTTCATCTTCATACCACCAGTGTTCCTGTGGCTCAGTGGTAGAGCATTGCGTTAGCAGCGCAAAAGGTTGTGGGTTCGATTCCCAGGGAACACACATAGTGATAAAACATGTATAGCCTGAATGCACTGTAAGTCGCTTTGGATAAAAGCGTCTGCTAAATGCATAAATGTAAATGTAATGTATCTTATCATCTTTATGTATTTCAGTAAGACCAGTGGGTAGAGTGACAGATTTTCCTTCCTTCGTTGACTTATCTTCACCTGTCACAGCAGCACACAGCAATTATTTTGGTTGCAATTGCAAATATTGATGATTTACATATGAACTGTAAAAAGAATGTGGGATGATTTGTATTGCAAATTTATCGATTCACTCAGAATCAGAATGGCTCTATAAAATTAATATCTGTGCGTAAAATATGTGTACAAATGTTTTCTCGCAGCAATCTTGATTCACCAGTAAATTCTCCAGGCATGGTTAATGAGTTCCGTATAAATTTACTTTGTTAAACAAATTATATTGTTCGCATATTATATATTTAATCATTTTTAAATTATCAATTGATTCAAAAAGGTACAAAAAACATTATTCTAATGCTATTCTAAAACAGCAAACAAAATGTTATTCTAAAACAAAAACAACAAAAAAGCATGAATATGCATCCATACACTTAAAAAAAAAAAGAAAATAGTAAAATAACAGAAAAAGTGCTGGCAGCTCATTACACACAATCCATTAATCTACACTATCCATTAATTTTACGGACATTTCTGTTAACTCTAAAACACAATGCAATGAAGTGAAAAATTAAAAATACTGGTAAAACACCTGTAAAAAAATAAATACGGAACAATTCCTTCAAATTATACAATATATTGTGCCCTATTTTTACTGATTTTGTTTTACTGTATTTTAGTCATTTTTACAGTGAATTCTTTGATTCTCTGTCATCAAACACAGATCTTAATGTAATTAACTTTTGTAAAACTGACAGTATTTCTTCTATTCACAAACAGAAACATTTACATATTGATTTTGAAACATTATTATGCACCTTTAAACTCTAATGTAGCATAACAAAACTTGGCTGTAATACTTACACACTTGTTTTTTTAGTTTAGAGATTCTGCATTGACAGCGAATCACAACTGCAAACAGCAGAACGGCAACAGTTATCCCTGCTATACCACCTGGAGACAGACCCAGAGTGGGAACTGCTAAAGAAAAAGACGTGTGGGTGAATGTGTCAGCCTGAATTTTTATCTGATTTTTAATTAGTATTTTTTTGAGTATTGAAGTCAAGTTATCGCTATCGCTATCGGTAATGATATCAAAAACTTTTGAACAATACCCCAACAATACCCAGCCCTACCCCAAACTTCTAAATGGTCATTAACTTCATGTTCAAATAGAGTTTTACAGCAGGTGTTTGAAGTAAACATGACTGTCTTTAAATAATACAATACATAATATAATATAATATAATAAAAGTTCAGTGTATTGAATATATATATATATATATATATATATATATATATAAAGAGTTCAGATGCAAAAGCCTCTAAGTAGGCTACGTCTTACGTTTTTCTTTAAAATTGGCATTTTTCTCTGGCTACTATTCAGGTTTCTATGTCCAGTACCTCTGAATGGGTTGAGGCTGGGATTTAGCGCATTTGAAGTGAAAGTACTTGATGAACATATACTATGTATGGAGAGCATTCACTCAGTATCTTTATCTCATTTTTGACCAAGATGGCTTTTAGAGGCTTTTGCATTGGAACTCTTCATATATATATATACAGTATTTACATTATAGTGTGTCCATACAGAATCATACCTGAAACAGAAAACTAATAAATTCAGTAATATTCCCTCCTCACTTCGTAAACTGTAGTCTTTCACACAGACGCGCGCCGCACATCAACACATCTCCGCGTGAGACGCGTTTATTAGACGGGGAAGAGCGGGGTCTCAAAGATGAAAGATGCAACATAACGCCAGCAGGGGTCACTCATACTTCATTAAATAAATAGCAAACAGTTCATTCTGCCGAAATACCTAATACATTAAACTATTGAGCTATTGATTGTTTATGTTGCTAAGGGTGTTGCTCATACACAGAACGGTTGGGTGAAGCGGTAGCTGTGCTGTAGCCTATCGTGAATAAAACACAGCTGCTGACCAATCAGAATCGAGGAATGGAACAAACCGTTTTATAAATAAATATATATATATATATATATATATATACCATTTACTAAAGCAGGGGTTCTCAACTTCTGGTGGTATGGCTACCACTAATGAAATGAACTTCATCAATATGACAAGAACAAAATACAAATGTTATGTTCAAGGGTTTAATTTTAATATAAGTATCTGATTTAATTAGGCTATGTCATTACATTGAAAGACTAACTAGGTATAAAGACTCACCCGTGACAGAAAGAAGGAATCGCTGTGAGCTCTCTCGGCCTCTGATCTGTAGCTCATAAAGTCCAGCGTGTTCAGTTCTGGTGTTCTTGATGGTCAGAGATCCAGTCTGATGATCCAGCTGCAGTAGATCTTTGAATCTCTCATCAGCAACATTTAATGAAGTCTCATTAGTTCCTACATCGAGTTTAGCCAGGAGGATGCCTTTATCTCCAAACCTCCACACTATCAGATCATCTGTGTGTATTTCAGCATCAGTGTGTAGCGTGACAGGATCTCCCTCCATCATGGAGACTGATTTCATTCCATCCGTCTCATTAACAATACCTGGAAAAGAATCAGATCAGATGTGTGATTGAGTGGAATGCACTGAGGTTGGAGGTGGGACATTTCAACTTAAATCAAGATATTTCCACCACAGACTTTGTCTGTAATGTAATTCATTAGATTTACAATGATCTAACAGTCATCTAAACAAGACTTGAGATACCCACCAAAGACGGTAACACTAAATATCTTGCTCGTAGTCTTTTCTCTAGAGATGGTTAGTTTATATTGTCCAGAGTGGGTGATCCTTGTGTTTCTAATAGTGAGAGAGCTGGTTTTTTGATCCACTTGCAATCTGCCTCTAAATCCCACATCATCGGTGACAAAAAATGAGGTAAAATCGTTCTTTCTCGTTATTTGAGAAATGACAAATCCTTTAGGTCCAAACACCCACAGTAACGTATCATCGTTCTTTATTTCACTAACATCAGTATGTAGAGTGACGGAATCTCCCTCCATCACTGACACTGACCCTGTTTCACCTGCACCAGACACACCTGCAGAACATAAAGGAATAAACTCACTAATACCACATTAGTTAACGGATTCAACTGAAAACATTGTGTGAGATAGGGTGACCATACGTGCCATTTTCCCAGGACGCGTCCTGGCCAGGATTTCTATATTGCTTTGATTCAAAGTACCTCGAGATGCGTTTCGAAAACATAGGAACGATGTCATACACCGATCGGTCTGCACACGCAAACAAAGCCAAATCCTAGATATTTTAGGCAATATAGAAATCCTGGCCAGGACGCGTCCTGGGAAAATGGCACGTATGGTCACCCTAGTGTGAGACAGATATGGCATTGCATTACTGTACAGATTATGTACGGGAAAAATGTGAAACCCAATCATAAACGATGATTTAGACGCTCATCTGATTGCCTGTAGCTATAGATGCATCTTACTGAATTTGGTCCTCCAATATCACCGTCTTTTTGCATGAATAAGCTTTAGGCTATAGAACGTTTCTCTCTGCAGTGGACACGAGATGAGGATGTGCGCGTGAACGTAAATATTTCCTCTAATTTCCCAGCAAATTCAACGACGACTGATTCAGATGCGATTGCCCATGAAACACTTATTAAAACGTTTGCCATATTATCTATAAATGTTGTATGGTTATTAGACGCGTTGTTACGTCAGTTCCCGCATTTGTCAAACAGCTGTGAAAACTGAAAGATTCATATAGCTATAACTTACCTTCCATAAATAATAATAAAAGAGAGGGCAATAACGCGTTCTGCATGTTGTTATAGAGCTGTGTCCGAGTGTAATAAAGATGATCAGTAGAGATTGTTTCTATTTTTCTGTTTCAATGGGTCTCCGTTGTGTTCTTCATTTCTGAGCCGCACCCATACCAAGTGTGAATAACTCACAAAATACACTAAACTCTAAACGTTACAGACGTCGTTTACTTTTCTCAAATATTATTCGCTTAAAGGGGACTCGGTAAATTTATCCTTAAAAGAACATTTGAGACGAGCAGAACAGCTTGTAAACAGAGGGACGCATGGTAAGCTCAGAGTGCGCGTGTCAGCAGGTATGCACATGTAGCGTGTACAGACCGTGTGTTGACGTTTGTAGCGTCGTATCTTCATCAATCTCTAATGATATATTTCCTTTATATATTCATGAGAAATACAGTTTGCATGTACTGTCTTAAATACATTCTACATGTCTGACGTATTTAATTATACGCATTCTTGTTTGTTAAATATGCATGGTTGGTTACCAATAAAATAGCTAAATAACTTTTTTTATTTTTTATATTTACCGGTATGTACATATTCACCGTCAACGACCAGTTTGGGGGGGGGGTAGGCAGTGGATGGGGGTTACGCCCTAGTGACCAAACCCTCCAGTTGCTGGCGGTGTGAACAAAGCTGTTTTTAGACATCTAGCCTACAGGGTTTCACATGGGTTGCAGTCAGGGAACATGGCCCATGCTTTTGTTTTGTTCACGTTGTGTTTGTGGTGTCTGGTTGGTAAGTTAAAAATGTGTTTTATGACTAAAGTCTTGTTAGCTATTATTAGTTTGTGGGCTTAAGTCATTTATTTGACGGACTTCTGTTTTAAAACACTGATCATTAATTATACAAATTGAAATCGATGTTATAATGTTCAACATGACATGTATTTAGTTAATTTAAAGTTATTTTGACATTATAAAATTACATTAGTCAATGAACCAGTTTAAAAATTAAATTAGTCAATGCACCAGTCAGTAACTATTACAGGTCAGCTCAACAAGATTAAAGCCGTCTGATCCACAGATCATGTTCTTATTCTGTTTGCACATCTGCCTTTTGAACTGTTTGTCCCGTCTTTTATTTTGCATCTCAAGTGTTTCTACTGCTGATTTGAACTTTTTCCATTTCAAATCTAATCCCATTTTAAAGTTCACTGCAAACCATTAATTCATATTAGTAGAAAATGTCAGCATAATACAGACCTAAATTGTAATTTAATTGGGTCATTAAATAACATTATCTTTTTGGTGGGCCTTAGTCTGTGACAAAACATGTTCCTGATTGTTCTCCAGGTGTGTTTGGTGTTGATACAGATGAACTGAAGACAATATCAGTGATGAAGGGATATTCTGTCACTCTAAACACTGATGTTACTGAAACACAGAAATATTTGTTCATACAGTGGAAGTTTGGTAGCACTCGAATAGCTGAAGTCAACAGACTCACACAAACTAACTCAACATATGATGCTGATGAGAGATTCAGAGACAGATTAAATCTAGATCAGACTGGATCTCTGACCATCACAAACACCAGAACCACAGACTCTGGACTTTATCAACTAAACATTGTGAGCCAAGAGACCAGCTACATGAGATTCAATCTTACAGTCTATGGTAAGAAAATTACAGTATAATTAGCCCTTATCTTGAATTATATGTTTGGCATTGTAATATTTTAAAATGTTCTCTTCATTTCTAAATTTCTTTATTATATCAATGGCTTTAATTCCATTTGAAAAAAGGTCTAAAAAAATTCAAATCTACACCAGTCAGAGATATAAATAGAAACACAAAATGCACCGCAGGGCAGCACAATTATATATAATTAAAATTACAATTACAGCTGCTGTGAGTAAGAAACTGAATTAAACTACTAAATAAAGTTAAAGCAGTCCACAGATGAGTTTCTTTTATGTTTCACTTCTGTTTGCACATCAAAGTGAATGTTGAAGAAAACACACTGAACTTTCATGAACTTTCATTGTTATTCATCTTTTATAAGATTGTAAGTCTTGGTTTACTGTAAATCATTCAACATTCATATAAAAGAAAACATCTGCAATACAGATTTAAATAGTTCAGCTTTTTTTCATTCTGGTGACCTGCGTCTCATATTTTTAAATGCAAAAATATTTTTTTATTGAGGTTTTTTTTTTGTGAATGGCCCCATAGTCTGTGACAAAACATGTATCTGTTTGTTCTCTAGATGTGACAGATGAAGTGAAGTCAGTATCAGTGATGGAGGGAGACTCTGTCACTCTAAACACTGATGTTACTGAAACACAGAAATATTTGTTCATACAGTGGATGTTTGGTAGCACTCGAATAGCTGAAGTCAACAGACTCACGCAAACTAACTCTACATATGATGAGAGATTCAGAGACAGACTGAAGCTGGATCAAACCGGATCTCTGACCATCACAAACACCAGAACCACAGACTCTGGACTTTATCAACTAACAGTTGTCAGCAGAGAAACCAGCTACATTATTTATAATGTTACTGTCTATGGTGAGTAGAGAATTACAGTGTAATTTGCCCTTCATCTGAATTATATCTAATATTTTAAAATGGTTCTTAAATCCATATTTTATGAGATTGATGGGTTTCATTTCATTTAAAATGACATCACTGCAAAATCTGTCATCCACTAATCTCCACAAAATTCTTTATCATCAGAAAGATCATCAAGCCCCAATTGTGTGTTATCCAGCTGTGCAGTGAACAACTCAACCATAAACCAGACTGAGGATGCCAACATTACTGAACTCTATGAGTCGAGTTCAGGTATGTCACACCATGATATTAGCATTTATTTACAGAGCAGTACTCTGTTGAATGTGTTCAGGTATGTCAGATGATAAGCTATTAGCTTTTGTGAAATTACAGTAGCTTAAATCCAATGTAAAGGTAATTGTCACTTTCAGAACAATTTTTTTTCCAGCTGATGAATGATGAAAATACTGACAGCCAATCAGAATCCACCTGACTGTAAAGAGCTCAAGCATTAAAAAGTGACAGACGACAAAACTGGAGCATGCTTAGAATAAACATAACATTGTCGTCCGTTGGTATGGGCAAAAATTTGGTTATCATTATTATTGTTCTTGGTGTGACCTGGTCTTTAGTTTAAAGAGAAACTAAATCATTTTTGGGCCAAACTTGGTGTTGATTCATGTTAGAGATATAGAGCATGACCTGTTTGTGCATATGAGGTTTGGGTGCTTTTGTGAGCATTTTCTTCTTTAACAGGAACAGAGAACAGACAGCAGACGAGTGACAGAGAAGTGAAGTGTTTTTTTTGTTTGTTTGGTGGGGTGGTATCCCATGCTGCTCTAGAGATCATTAGCACTCAAGGCAAAAAAACATCAAAGAGCCACATAATCACACAAATTCCTCGGGGAGTCCTAAAAAGAGTCTAGAATGGCTTATTAGCCATGCAATCCTAGCAAATGTTATTTAGCTAAGCAAGGAAAGTGTGCATGTATTCACAAATATGCAAAGTTAGTGGATGCTCTAAGTCTGTTTGAAAGAGAATTAAATGCACTATTCTGATTCAGTGCTTTTTTTTTCATTTCAGACCTCATCCACTGTTGTGGTTTTACTGAAGCTGTAATTCGATTGGCTCTCTCTGCTCTGGTGGGCGTGGCTGCTGTTGCTGTGCTGGTTTATGACATCATATCTACAAGAAGTGAGCTGAACAGGACAGAAGAGACTGGATATCTGTATCAGACCCATGGAGTGAAATCAGACCAACAGTATGAACTGAGCAGAAGGTTTAGTTCAAGATATGTTTGCTGAAGGTTACTGGTATAATCCAAAAAATAAAATTATGCATTAATACTAATTTTCTATGCCTTCACAGCTATTTCTAACAGATTATGTTTAATTAATTGGCCATTTATTGATTGTATGCACAGAATATTAAATTAAACATATTACCCTAAGCAAATATATAATTATTAGCAACTCAAATGATGGTATGAATGATCTCATAAGCTTTCATTTCTGTTGCACCCTTGAAATGACTCTCACAGATGTAATTAGTGTGCATTTTAATGAAGATTTGGTTTTACAAGGTTTTTTTCTGTTCTACTGTCCACTTTTATTACTTCATTAAACATTATAATTCATTATGTAACAGTTGTATAAGTGATTCACTGAATACACAGCCTAATACACTAGCAGAAGTGAAACCTTATGACACTTATCTGTACAGCAATGTGTTTTGGTCTGAGGGGTGGACAAATTGTTTGTGAAGGAGTTCAACCAGAATTAAGGACACTTAAGTGCCACTTCAGATCCTCCTAGAAGTCAAAAGCAGTTTAATTTATTTTAAAGGCAACAGATCTGGGCCCGTATTCACAAAACATCTTAAGGCTAAAAGTAGCTCATAACTCGCTGATTTAGGAGAAAATCTTAAAAATAATGGCCGTCAGTCCTAAATTTTTGCTCTAAGAGTGTTTCACAAAGTGTTTTAGTACTAAAACTAGCTCCTAAATCTGTGAAACGTTAGGAGTAGTGAAGAGGACTCCTAAGTCACTAAGACCATGCCACAAACTATTCCTAAAATCTGCCTCTGAACATAAACATTTTAGAAACATTTGACGATAATGACCTTTTAAAAAGGTATCACCTTTGGTTTTGGAGGTTATCCCAACTCCAAATTTTCCTTTGATTATATTCTTGTTTTCATTAACCAGTTGGGCAAGAGGTAACAGCTGGGGCCTGTACCATGATGGTAGATGAACACATTCAGAGTTACAGGATTAGTTTCGAGTTGACAAAACCAAACCACTCCAATCCGGCTTTATTGGTACCATGATGCTGATCATCAACTTTCTCTGTCAACTCATGCTTTGATCCTGAGTTTGTGGAGCACGTGCACATGAATGTGTGACATCACTGCGAACAGCCAATCACAACACAGAGCAAGTGTGATTCACTTCTCTCTCAGCGAGATTCAAAACTCTTTTGTTTAAATTTAAGAGATTAAAAGAAAGAAAGTAGAAGAAAGTACTTGTCCATGAAAGAGGACAAATAAATGAAATTATCTTGCTCTATTAGTGCAGTAACAAGTGAAACTTGGGAAGTTACATTTACAAGCGACTTACAGTGCATTCAGGCTATACATTTTTTTATCAGTATGTGTGTTCCCTGGGAATTGAACCCATGACCTTTTGCACTGCTAACACAATGCTCTACCACTGAGCCACAGGAAGTTAGTTTATATAGTTGATAATATATAGCGATAGAGACTCGGACATCTAAGGTCACATATAGCCATTTTAAAAGTGTTACCTATTGATTCTACCACTTATCTATATTACATATGATCTGTATATTAATTTAAAATAAATGCTTTATAATAATTGTTAAACTAAAAGTGCTTGTGTGTAATGGATTAATATCATTAAAGCCAGACAATTTTGTTGGATTATTTTTTAGGGTACTTTATAGTGACCTTTAATTTGGAGCAAGAGAAACGGGGGGAGTGACTTTTTTTTTTTTTTTTTTTTTGGCAGACATGTGTCACTTTGCTCACATCTGATTGGTCCAACTTCAGTGTGAGATTTCTTACCCAAAACATAACCTGCCCCGGAGCAGATTAGCTGTGGAGTGTAATTAATATGGCAATGAACGCTGCTAAAAGCCAAGCCACTTTCAAAACCCAGGATTAGAGCAAACTAAACTGAAACTTACCTGGCTAGACAGCTAAACCAGCTTCATGGTACAGGCCCCTGTTCTTGCGTCCAGTTTGTTTGTTTGTTGTATACATGTAAGAGGCTGACAATAAGCTGAACATATACTTGTTTAATTAGTGACACTTATCCTGCATTTTAAAATCTTTATTTGAATGTGGCAATTAACATTTTTATTTTTAAACCTTTATTTGGTTATGGCAACACGATATTGCGCTCTACAATATATCTCTGAATAAATCTCTGACAGAGACTATCAGCCAATCACTGTGTGCATAGTTAGTATGCACACTGACATCATCCATAGCAACAAGGTCAACCCCTTAGCAGCTGTGTGAATAGGTTTTAAGAGAAAACGCTTAGCTAAAAACTTTTACTGCTACTTAGGAGAACTCTTAGTGCTAAGATAAAATGTTTTGTGAATACGGGCCCTGATTAATAGGAATTAAGAAAACTCTTATGCAGAATTCGGAACCGCACACTGGTGAACCTACTATCTCTGCCCTTTAAAAATATATTATTACTTACAGCCACTAGGCGGAGCTCCAGCAGTGTCATTTATTTGTTATAGCGGACACCAACAGCTCAGCATAATGAATGGCAATGTACTTGGAGTTTGGGGTTTATGTTCCCGTGAATTGGACGTTTCAAAAATAAATAAATAAAATAATAATAATAATAATTGTTTTATTAATTATAATTGAAATTGCATTGATTTTTTGGGTCTACTGGTAATTTGTTGCCTTCTGTTGGCATGTTAAGACCACTAAATCCTATTGATATATGGTAGGCTGCCGCTACACTACTTCACCACTCACAAGGTGCATGGAAACAACTGGATACAAAAATGTGAAAAAAGATTCCAGCACTACTTGTGGTAAGGAGACTTTTATTAATTTGTCAAAGTAATAAAAGTCTGCCACAAGTAGTGCTGGAATCTTTTTTCACATTTAGGCTACACTGCTGGACAGGGTTGCCAGTTCTTTGTAACAAAGCCAGCCAAAAGGTTAATAAAAATAGCCCAAAACAATCCCAATGAATGCTATCCTAATACCACAGGGGTGTCCAAACTCAGTCCTGCACAGTTTAGCTCCAACTCCAATTAAACACTTCTGAAGCAGCTAATCAAGGTACTAGGCATACTAGAAACATCCAGGCGGGTGTGTTGAGACAAGGAGCTAAACTCTGCAGGACACCGGCCCTACGGGTCAAACTCAATTCTTAGAGGGCCGCAGTCCTGCAGAATTTAGCTTCAACCCTAATTAAACACACCTGATCCAGCTAATCAGGTCCTATGGTTTGTGTGTTGGAGCAGGGTTGGAACTAAACTCTGCAGGGGGTTGTGGCTAGAAGGGATACAGCTCCGACCGGAAACAAACAATGAAATTAATTTTCTATCTATTAGATTGAGTTTTGTTAACGTCTGCACCTACCCCAACCCTAAACCTACCCCTTTCAATAATGAAAAAATTGTGACAAAAAAGACACAGTATGTGTTAGTTGACTGTTAGTTGATGTGCGCAGGCCCAGTAGCGCCATACGTATCCCTTCTAGCCTTAACCGTTTTCTGTGGCCCTCCAGGAACTGAGTTTGACCTGTGCTACTTGCATACTTAAATACATCCCAAGCCTTAAATCCGCAGGAAACTCCACAGTTTTATTTCCCTCAGCCCAATTCTGCTGGAAACCTGTCAAATTGGCACCACTGCTACTGGAAACCATTTGGTAGGCTGGTTTTAATGCGATTTGTAGTGGATTCCATTAGAACTTCTGTGATGGTTTCTTTTGTTTTATGTTGTTTTTCAGCAGTTTAGTGGGTTGTCAGATGATTTTTTGCGATACTTACCATGGTAATCTGGTCACCCTAACGGTCTGTAGCCTACATTACTCTTGCATATGTCCCACAATTTTGTCAACCTCCATCATGCGTAGCAAAATTTAGATGAGTTCAGTGTGTTGTTTAGTGTCCAGTTAGATTATCTTACTACTTACAGCCACTAGGTGGAGCTCCAGTAATGTCATTAAATTATAAAGAGCCATCAGAGCCACAAGAGGGTCTGTACTACAGCACTGGCAACACAATACTAAATAGCAGACAACATCCTTACATTACTGTAAGCATGCTAAATATTTTGACTTGAAGTTACTATGAGTTTTAAAATGAATATGGAAAATATGTAAATGAAGTGTTCGTCTGTGAATATCAATCTCAAGTGATTTATAAGCATTTGGTCCACTAATAAAGAGAAAACTCAATAAAGAAGGATGTGTTATGCATCCTAACAGTGCAGTTACAGCTACCAGCTAACCAGGCAAATACAGATTTCTTGCTGGAAACCTGGTGGGACACGCTGTAAACCCATGACCCTTGTCCCCAACATGCAACCCTAAAACATCATGTTATACAGCTCTGATGGGTGCTTTTCTAGCATGCATTATTTTTCTGGTCTTTTTCACAAGAGAACACTATAAATGTAAAATCTGTACATTTGCTAAAAGTCAATTTCCTCAGTCTTTAATGGTACATTATACATGACTATATGAGCTAAGAGGCACAAAATTCCTTATAGTTTGGTTGATTTTTTTGTGTTTTATTATTTATCCATGCTATAAAATTAATATTTATCCACTAAATCAAAGATATTGTGGTATAAACAGCATGTAGAATGCTTTTTTTGTTGTAATGTGACAAGAAAACCATAAACAGGAAATGACTTCACAGATAGGACCCCTTATGCCCGCATGATTATGTGTAAAGGTCAATGTGGAGAAGGGGGCGTGGTAGAGCGGAGTCTGCAGCGGGAGAACGAGTGCGGAGACGAGCGGTGATAAGGAGGCCAAGTGAATGATTACTAACACCTGTCTTTAATTCCAGTGATTGGCTGGGAGACGGATATAGCAGCCCGCTCACCTGTGAAGAGGGGGCAGTATGTGGAACACGAGAGGCTGGGCTGAGTGACTGTGCATGGCAGGGAGCCTCACAGGAGTTTGTGTTGGACTTTATTTTCTATTTAAAAAGCCTAATAAAAGCCTTGTTCCTTCAGATCCCTGACTTCCTTGTCATACTTCACCACGAGCCGGGCTACAGTCAATAAGTCTCAAATAAAATAATTTAATAAATAATTCAACATTTCTACAACATGGCAAGAATAGTTTAGATTTGCATGCCAGATGGTACAAGTATACAACCCCAAGAAACTTTGATATTCATGTGTTTTGTTGTTGTTGTTGTTTTAACTTTTAAAAACAAATACAGTTTTGTTAGTATCTGGTGAATGCGAAACATGATTAAATATTTCTGGGAGTAAAAAAAATCATCCCTCTACACTGCATGTGAAAAATCTTGACTTTATATCCTCAGCATTGTTAGTTTCAATAGGTTATTTCTAGCAAAGGTTAAGTAATTTCCAGAAAACTATTTTTGAAATCACACCTAGACCCCGCTTCTGCTTTTTTCTTGTTCTTGTAGAACAACGTATCTTGTTATTGTCTGTCAGTGTCTGGGACAAATTCACACATTTCTGCAGTTTTCAATGAATGATGTTAAATCGTGTTTAAGTCATGTTTGATCTTTGCTCTTTCCTCATTACACATCTTACACAGCCCAAATAATCTAAATTCATTCATCATTAGGCTATAGAGAGGTAACATCTTGGGCATGATTAGTCTTTGTTTGTTATGTAAAGGAAACAGTTAGAGTGGCTCACGTTAGCAGGACAGGAAGAAGCCCTTCACCCACATGCATTATCAGCTACATTACAAACTCGCTACAAGAAGTTTGTCCAGCTATCAGACCAAAACCACATTTCTTTCCAGATATAAAGGAATCAGGCCACGTCAGGTTTCGTTTTGACTCTAAACTGAACGTGAAGAAGAATGTGAAGAGAAAAAAACTCGGTGGAATCATTCTCAAGAAAACCGCAAAGATGTCTTCGTGGTAATTGCATGGTAAACACTGATATGATGGCTTGAAATTACCTTTAAAGCCAGAACCTAAATCATGCATTTAACAGTAGGCTACTGACACGTGTAGTTAATCTTTGTTAAAATTAAATAATAAAAATAGGCAATATGCTAAATAAATTAATTATAGTTGAATGAAAACAGTTAACGTATTCAGTCATAAAATAAAATTAATTACATTCATATATAAATTAACCCTGGTGCATAAAACTGAAAGACAATACAGGCGTTCACTGACAATCGAGCGCGTTCACAGACGCGCGCGCACATAACGGCGGCGCGCAGAGAAGTTCAGATCATCTGACAGAAGGTCACGTCGTGCGTTATTTCGTTACAGACCACGAAGCTACACATTCCCGTTCGTTTTTAAAATAGGCTATAATTAGTTAAATATCTTCATAAACGCACGGGAACGCTCCTCAGCAAAGTTTTAGGAAATTCGATTTATTTGCGAGATTTTTTTTTTTTCAGAAATTTAAGTGATGTCTCAGTCAAAGAAAATCTTTTATGCATTTGTTTGGTTCTGCTTGCATTTTCAACGCCGAATTGGTAAGTTATTCATGTTTTATGGCATCAGCTCTTTATATACAGTATATATATATATATATCAGTAGTCCGAACTGGTCATTAGTTAGTTGACCAGCTACCATTTTACAGAAAAGATAAGAAGAAGAAAAAAAAAATCTGTTTTGTTTTTGGTCCATGCTGATATTCTAGCTTGTACCAGGTGACAGTTTCTGCTCCGTTGTTCTTCAGGTGTGTTTGGTGTTGAGACTCTGGAGGGAGATTCTGTCACTCTACAGACTGAGGTACGGAGAGATGAAGAACTGTTTTGGATGTTTGGACCTCAAGAGATTCTCATCGCTCAAGTCAAAAAAGAGGCTGGAGTCTTCAAAGTATATGCTGGTGCTGATGGAAGATTCAAAGACAGACTGGTGCTGAACTATGACACTGGATCTCTGACCATTAAAAACATCACACCTGAACATGCTGGACTCTATAAACTAGAGATCATAAGTAGTACAAGCTCATACAAAACATTCACAGTTTCTGTATATGGTGAGTAGAGAAACAGTGTTGTTTGTTCTTTATATTGTGTTTTGATATACTGAATTAAAAGAAGGGTCAAAGTACGCACATCCAAAAACGTCTTGACCAGGTGCAAGATCAAAGAGTATCATCAAATAATAGAACAAAAGATCTGCACACTGTTAATCTTCCTTTATTCAAAATAACGTAACCCTCTATGGTACGGAGTTGCCACATGGCAACAATTAATTTCTAATTATTTCCTTGTTATTCTGAAAAAATATACAATATATGGTAATTAAAAGGGCCGGCCTCAAGGTAGTCAATGATGTGCTGTTTTTAAGTAAAATGACATGTGCTCCAGAAATTGCTCTGTTAACCTCATTTCTGAACATCTCTTCTCAAGGGGGATTTGTATACAGTGTTGTACACAACACTGTACCACTATGGAAAAATAGGTATGTTGCCATATGGCAACGCTGTACCACAGTGGGATTTAAGTTATATATTTCCCCATTGGGATTTTTTATAGATAGTAACATCAATAATATGATTGCAGTTATTTATTTATTTGAAGTGTTTATTGTACAACCCCAAATCAGAAAAAGTTGGGACAGTATGGAAAACGCAAATAAAAAAAGAAAGTAGTGATTTCTAAATTTACTTTGACTTGTATTTCATTGCAGACAATATGAACACAAAATATTTCATGTTTTGTCTGGTCAACTTCATGTCATTTGTAAATATACATCCTTTCCTGTCATTCAGACCTGAAACACATTCCAAAAAAAGTTGGGACAGTAAAGCATTTACCACTTTGTAATGTTCCCATTCCTTTTCACAACACTTAAAAGACGTTTAGGGACTGAAGACACCAAGTGATGAAGTGTTTCAGGTGTAATTTTGTCCCATTCTTCCTGCAAACAAGTCTTAAGGTGGGCAACAGTACGGGGTCTTCGTTGTCGCATTTTGCGCTTCAAAATGCGCCACACATTCTCTATTGGAGACAGGTCGGGACTGCAGGCAGGCCAGTCAAGTACCCGTACCCTCTTCCTCCGCAGCCAGGACTTTGTAATGTGTGCAGAATGTGGTTTTGCATTGTCTTGTTGAAATATGCATGGACGTCCCTGGAAAAGATGTCTTCTTGAAGGCAGCATATTGTGCTCCAAAATCTCTATGTACTTTTCAGCATTAATGGTGCCATCACAGAAGTGCAAGTTACCTTTGCCAAGGGCACTGACACAACCCCATACCATGACAGACCCTGGCTTTTGGACTTGTTGCTGGTAACAGTCTGGATGATCCTTTTCTTCTTTGGTCCGGAGCACACGGCGTCCATTCCTCCCAAAAAATACCTGAAATACTGATTCATCTGACCACAGTACACGTTTCCACTGTGTGATGGTCCATCCCAGATGCCTCCGAGCCCAGAGAAGTCGACGGCGCTTCTGGACACTGTTAACATAGGGCTTCCTTTTGGCATAGTACAGTTTTAACTGGCGTTTGTGGATGTAACTACGTATTGTGGTACTTGACAAAGGTTTGCCAAAGCAGTCCTGAGCCCATGTGGTGATATCGCTTATAGATGAATGACGATTCTTGATGCAGTGCCGCCTGAGGGATCGGAGATCACGGTTGTTCAGCTTAGGCTTGCGCCCTTGTCCTTTACGCACTGAAATTCCTCCAGATTCCATGAATCTTTTAATTATGTTATGCACTGTTGAAGGTGAAATATCCAAATCTCTTCCTATCTTTCTTTGAGGAACATTGTTTTTAAACATTTCAATAATTTTCTCACGTATTTGGTGGCAAACTGGCGATCCTCGGCCCATCTTTGCTCCTAAAGGACTAGACCTTTCTTGAATGCTGCTTTTGTACCAAATCATAATTACAATCACCTGTTGACATCAACTGTTTCAAATCACATCATTATTTAACCAATTTACCTCATTACTAGCCCTAAATTGCTCCTGTCCCAACTTTTTTTGGAATGTGTTGCAGGTCTGAATAACAGGAAAGGATGTATATTTACAAATGACATGAAGTTGACCAGACAAAACATGAAATATTTTGTGTTCATATTGTCTGCAATGAAATACAAGTCAAAGTAAATTTAGAAATCACTACTTTCTTTTTTTATTTGCGTTTTCCATACTGTCCCAACTTTTTCTGATTTGGGGTTGTAGTATGTTGTATGTATGCATAAGAAAATAATTTTATGCTTTTCAGAAAATGAATACAGCAATATTTCACAGAAAGGGCAATAGGAAGAGTGCAGAGTTGGCTCTTCTATGTGATGACATGAGGATGAGTTAGCCTTCAGTGACCGTAACAATGAGTGTCTGTATGCGTGTATGGCAGATTTTGATGGAAATTAAGATTGGATGCATCAATTTTTAAAAGAAATGTACATTTCAATTGAAAAGAAAATCATAATCTAATAGAAAAACTACCTTTTTGCCCATTTTCCATTGTGGTACACTGTTGACATATGGCAACGTTTTCCTAAATACCCCAAACACGTGTTTGCCTGATGAAGGTCTTTGACCGAAACGTTGCCACTTTTAAATTATTTTGATATACTGAATTCTCAAATAATTTTTTAGCATCGTAAACACTCAACTCAAATATAAAACATTTTTCAGTTAACTTATTCTAATTGGTCATTTCATATCATTTTCCAGCTCGTCTTCCCATTCCTGTCATCACCAGAGACTTTTCACAGTGTTCCTCATCCTCATCAGGCTTATCAGCGTCCAGATGTGGGCTGTTGTGTTCAGTGGTGAATGTGGGTCATGTGACTCTCTCCTGGTACAAAAGAAACAGTTTATTGTCCAGCATCAGTGCGTCTGATCTCAGCATCAGTCTCTCTCTACCTCTGGAGGTGGAATATCAGGATAACAACACCTACAGCTGTGTGCTCAACAATCCCATCAGAAACCAGACCAGACATCTGGACATCAGTGAACTTTGTTGGCCATGTCCAGGTACGTCAATGTTTATATTAGTGATTATTAAGTATGCAATGTAGACATTTTATGTGTTAAATTATTCTATTTAATCTATTCGCATTATTCTAGCGTATAAGATTTGTAAGCATTGCATGATTTGAGTAGGTGAGATGGCAATCAATGGTAAACTGCACACTGTGGTGGTCGCACTTATCAGTTTGAATCTCCACATCACAATTTTAGACCAGGTAAAAAAGACAGTCTGTGAACATCTAAATGCTTAATTTAACAAGCTTTCATGCATTGTAAACTATATTGTTCATATAGTTTCTCTTTGTTCTCTTATATTCTCCAGCTCCTCTGCCGATTCCCGTCATCACCAGAGACTCTCCAACATGTTCTTCATCAGCTTCACACCAGAATTGTTCATTTCTGTGTTCAGTGGTGAATGTGAGTCATGTGACTCTCTCCTGGTACAAAGGAAACCGTTTATTCTCCACCACTAGAGCATCTGATCTCAAGATCAGCCTTTCTTTACATCTGGAGGTGGAATATCAGGATAAAAACACCTACAGCTGTGTGGTGAACAATTCCATCAGCAGCCAGACCACACATCTGAACATCGATCAGCTCTGTCAACCATGTTCAGGTACATAAACTGTGATGACAGAAACGTAGCAAATGTACACAAACTTGAATTTTTTTTAGTGGTGATTTTATCTATCCTCAGGCCGCGTCCACTGTTGTGGTTTTACTGAAACTGTGATCCGATTGGCTTGCTCTGTTCTGGTGGGCCTGGCTACTGTTGCTGTGCTGGTTTATGACATTAGATCAAGAAGATCTTATCAGAAGAGGAGAGAGCAGACACCGCATGCAGATGAATATGATGATGTTGTATCAGGTCAATAATGACGATAATGTTGCTCTGTTCTTTATTCTTCTCAGGAAGGTGAATAAGGAATATTCCAGGTTAAATGCATCTCAGAATCAGTAGACAGCTTGCATGCTTTCAGTCATACATACAGAATAATAAGATCCACAGTAATCAAAACATGAAAACCAATGCAGTAATGTCAGGACAGTAGTGAAGTGTTTTTACTCTGCTGTAAAAGTACTTTTCAAGTGTCAGTTCTTTATCAGAGTGTTTTTCTTTAGAAAACTTTACTTCACAACATTCCAAAGCATAATATTGTACTTTTTACTGCACTACGTTTCATATTAAATATCATTTAATACTTAATTACATAAGAAATCTATTACTTTCTTACTTTTACTCAAGTAAAAATAATTCAAAGATTTACTTGAGTACAAGAAATTACTACATGTTTAATGTTCTTAAGTATTAAAGGTAAAAAAAAAAGAAAAAAACTTTAATTTATGAAATGTAGTGCAGTAAAAAGTATGACATTATGCTTTGGAATGTAGCGAAGTAAAGATTTTCAAAGAAAAACACTGATAAACTCCAGATACTTTTTTAATTGACTTGAGTAAAGTAAAACTACTTCTCTACTGTCCGCCTCTGAGTAATGTACACTTAAGTGTTTCCTAACGTGTCATATTGCCATCTGGTGGTTATATTAGGTACTTTTTGTTTTAAAGTACATTTCTGTTTTTTTTTCTTTCACTTTTTAATGTAAAGTGTTTATATTTTTATACCAAGACAAAATTATTTTTATTGGTTCATATTTTTTTTTAAATATTTTTAAAATGTTGTCATGAGAAATATTTTATATTATACATGTCTGACTGACATTTTTTTTTTTTAACTGTAATATCCAACAAATTTATTAAAGATGAAAAATGTCTTGAGAATGTATGATTAATTTATTTACCTGTTATATTGCAGTCTTGCTCGATCTAGATTGCAAACTCAAGTTTTAAGTTAGGTATGCTTAAATCACAATTATGTGTCATCTGTTACAAGACAGAAACATACTATAGATTAAAAAGACTTCCAACAGCAAAAGTGCAGGATTTATAAAATGAATTTTATTTTCCATTAACACCACAATAGAAAGCAGTACTACATCAGTGACAAACCGTAAAGTCAAAATAAAAGAATCAAAAGAATTTATCTGTACATGGCCACAGATAACATTAACACAGACCAAACACATAAGCATTTAGTTTGGATTGACATATATTCTGTTCTAGATTTGAGTGAGAATCCTCACTAAGATATTTTAACGTCTCTGGAATCTATTTTTCCTTGTACATGATTTAAACTGAAAGCATTTGTGTGTAAAATGTCAATCAAGGTCAATGCAATTTTGGTTACATTTTTAACAGGAGTAAACACTTGTAAAACACATCATTCTAAATAAGTGATTCCCTGACATGTTCTATCTATATCCTCCTGAGACCCAGCTATGGAGTTTTTGTCTCTGTAGTGGACATTATATTTTAGTGAATTTCTCTGAGACCTCACATGTCACATTAAGTCTGGATGTCCTGTACAGAGCACATTCAGGGCTTTTTAGAGATACTAAATGATTGGATGTTTCACCATGACATCACCCTCTCCTAGATCTTTAAAGATGGCTAAATTTAATTTAGTGAAAAATTGTATATCTGTATGGAAATATGATTATATTTTGTAATTGTCATTTAAATCTGAATAATTTTCAAATTGTTTGTCTTAAAGCAACATTTCAGGAAAATGTTTTCAAATTCAAATATGACTTGCTGTTATGAAACAGGACATAATTTCATACATGTCCACTGTAGAGGACACCAGGACTAAAAGCATGTTTATTACGCATTTTGGGAGACATAAGAATTGAATAGGAAAATAAATTATATATCAATTTGCTTATGAAATATTAGATATTATTATGAAAATCTGGCCAATTATTACTCCCATTATGACAATTATTTTTTCAACATGCTGTCCTAACAGCAACACATTAATATGCCAATTAGATACAGTATACAGATACACTGTGTTTAATGGGAAAACCAGTTTATGGAAATTTTTACATACATATTGCATAAAACAAAATTGTATATCAAATAATTTTGTTATATATTTTATAACATAGTTGAGAATCATCCTTAAACAAAGTTTAGTATAAAAAAATCCTGAAACCTAAAAATTGATTGGTGATTAAAAAAAAAATCCCATTGTTTTTGCCTTTTTGAAGTCTATTCATGCCATTTTATTTTTAGAAAAACTGAGTCCTAGTGTAGAATAAAATATGAATAAAATATAATTTTTCAAAAAAATATATTTTTCAAATTTTCTCTTATGCTCTGTCTAAACAATGTAATGACATGAAAAAATACTACATTCACAAAGCTTTTTTTTTGGGGGGGGGGGGGGTCTCAGGAGGATATTAGGCAATTACAAGCAGATTTGTGGAGTTTTCATAGTTTTTGTTCTAGCCCAAGCTGAGACATTCAAGTACACTAATGGATGCCTCTGTTTCTCCATGTCCAGTCTCCACTCATCTCCTGTCAACTGCTGCTGGAACTTTGATGTTCATGGCTGCAGGAAAGACAGAAAAAGCAGTCAGGATCTCCCTGCAACTAACATATTTATAGAATTAACAGGTGAATTTAATAGTTTAAAGGTTTTACTTGTAATATAAATGTAATTTGGTAGCCATAGTAGAGAAGATGATAACTGATTGACTGAAATTATTAAAACTCTGGTTGCAGAATTTAGAACATGCTGCATTTATTTTTATTGAAAAAGTTGGACAAACAGACAAGTTTATTCTATTCTTTATATTATGAATACATAAACTGTCTTTTCTATTCATTAACAGAGAGAGAGCAATTCATTGAATAGCAATATATCTGTATAAAAGCATTATGGACATTAGGTCCAATCAGACCAAACACTGCTACATTTCCTTTTATTTACTAGATGCACATTAATCAAAATTTTGTCAAAATGTATTAATTTAATGCAATAAACCAGCTTTGAAGGTGGAAATATAAAGCTGAATTTCATCCATGTAATAATATCCATAAAATATCAGTTGAAGGAAACATGTAAATGGAGAACAACAAAGGACCTAAGACTGAGCCCTGTGGCACACCACACTTTACCTGTGTCACTTTTGGCATCTCTTGTTAGTTATCTGACAGGTAACATCTTAAGCAGGCAACCACCTGTCCACAAATGCCAATATGATTCTTAAGTATGCTCAGAAATGTCTTGATCTATAGGGTCAAAACAGCGCTAAATAATACTAGAATATACTATCCTAGTCAAGTGCAAAATAAGTATTTTGTTTTGAGGAGTATGGGCCACAACTGGCGTAGTGATATCAGTACTCCTTTTTTTTTATTCTAAATGGCATATATTTCTTATGAGTTTACAATAAAACTTGAGACTTTCTCACATTATTTCTTACAGTCAGCTGAGAATGATGTACCCTCATGTCCAGACAGAACAGGTGTATAAGTATTTTGCTGGGCGGTTTGGTATGGTTTGCATGTATGTTTTTGCACGGTAGGTGGCGTTATGAGTCTGTGTCGTCCCGCGTCACGTTACCTGCCAGACAGAAGAATCAGCCATTTCGAGCCAGTTGTACGCTCTTCTGTATTTGTAACATTTAAGGGAACGTAAACCATTTTCCACGTCGTACAAATCTTAAAGAATACCAGACTTTATTCTTAGTAAATTCAAAATTGTCTCAATCATTTAGCCGGTTTTTTTTAGTAATTGTCGTTATTAATCTGGCTGGGTGCGGCTGAGAAACGACAACACGGCAGATTTATATGGATATTTCTAGCTACGATCGTCATCTCTTTTAAGCACCAGAAATTACACAACTCTACAATCAGTATGGGCATCGCGAATTTGATGTTTCTTGTCTTATTATTCGTGAACGGTAAGTAGTCATTTTAATTTGTAGCTATAACACTTTCAGTTTTAATTAATAGAACCGGAAATAATGCGTATTTGCTTTTATACGCGAATTTTAATACTGCTTGTGGTTTTTAACATGCTCATAGCGATTGTTTTTTTTATTTGGATACAAGACAGAGAATAAAAATGGCGTATTTAACGTTACCTTCATAAATGCTCGGACGCCACTGGTTTCAAGTTCAGGCCTTGCGATACCAGCCTTTTGGAGACTGATGTCAATTCACGTCGGGGCATTGAGAACTGTGTGTGGTAACGTTATATGCTACTTAGGTCAATTTAATTATTGTCTCTCCAGTGTCCATTCATGCAATCTGTGCGATTTTTGTTTAATAATCAGGCTTCGAGATGCCAATAGGCCTTATGCGTATTCGTCACAAATCTTTATCTGAGTTTCGTCCGTATTGCAAATAATTAAAGATTTGGGGTCTAATTAATTTTGTTGATGCAATCTTTTTTTTTTTACGATTGTCAAGGCTGTTTTAAAAGGTTAGTTGATTTTGCTTTATGTCATGTTGTAGCCAATGACGTAGCCTACAATTCCTGCCTGCTTTGTTTTCTCAAATGTATCTTGATCGTAATCATAAATTGTAAATGGTTTATAAACGCGATGTATGGACTACATATGATGGTAGTGCGTTATTTATGTTGCGTGTGGGCTATATTAAGCAAGCTCATCGTACAGTACAGTTCGTCGTGTTTAGCTGCACAAACCAGTTTTTCATGAATATTTGTTGTCGTATGGCATCTGTATGAAAATAATATAGCAAACGCCTTGTTCATTATGATGTATAGCGGACTAATAGGCTACTAAGCAAAATGTCAATAGACTTTCATTCAGTAGGCCTAACTAAAAAAATAATAGGCCTAATTATATGTAATA